>OX276376.1:66287878-67487878 GCA_946251855.1 Alsophila aescularia
AGACTATTCAAATGTGTATAGTCTACACACATTCTAGTATCACAATTTTTCTTTGATACTAGAATGACGTGACTCGCGTACGGAAAATTACTGGGTTCTATGACCTCTCTCTAATAAGTCGTCAACTATCTTTTTAACCTTTTCTTGTTCGGGTTGTGACATTCTATATGGTCTATAATAAAATGGAGTAATACTCGTTAATTCAATAGTCATTTCTATGTTTGATGCACCTATTCTCTCTTCAGATCTCGCAAAACAATGGTCATATTGTTTAAGTAAACGTTCAAGTTGGTCTTGGTCTTATCCTGTTAGGTCAGTATTTAATTCAAGCGTTGCTGTTAGCATTTTAGCCCTTGCAATACATTTATTCGCATACACATTTAATAACTTTTATTTCACCACAACTTTGATTCAACACTACCGGGCTTCCTATAATATCGATTTCATTGCCAAGTTCGCGATGTTGAGAGGCGTTGCCGAAAACCGTGTCAGAATTAAACTCGTTTTCATCGTCTTGTACTGCCACTAAAACTCGATTCAAACCCTGATACAAGGTAGTGTCATACACTACTGATAACTTAAATATTTTGTCTTCAGTTAAGTGATTGTTTGGTAAAATATTAAAGTTATTAGTTCCACTATCGAAATTTTTAATTATTAATTCATTGTAAGTTTTTGTGACAAACACATTAGGTAACTCTGTAAACGGTCTGCCTATTATCATGTCAGTTTCTTGCAATTTGTCGTTTACTACCAGCACAGGGACTGTTTCTGAAGCTTGATCTAGCATAACGTGAGCAATCAATTCTTCTATAGGTGTAATAAGACTACCCCCGTAAGCTCGAATAGAACGGGACGACCCTTTATTGTATTGCAAACCAGTACGTAAAACTGCGCTAGCAGTTATCGTGTTACAGGCACTCCCGAAATCAATATACGCTGTTAATTTAACACCATTTACGACAACGTCTTTATGATATTTCCTGTCATTTACATCAACATCCGAGATACTAAATAGCTTAGGAGGTTTATTAGTCGATTCTTTTTTTAACCGGTAACATTGTTCTTTAATACGACCCCATTTATTGCATATAGTACACTGTATTTCCTCTTTACAATCGGAAATAACATGTCCGCATTTATAACAATGATCACAACGCTTAACTTCATTTTTTATGCACTTTGCTGCAAAGTGACCTTTAGTGCCACAATCATAACACGTGATGTCGTCTCGATGTGTACGAGCTTGTGCTGTATTACGATTTATTTTAAATTTATTATTATCACTAGTAATACTGGCACTAGTTTTACTTTTATTAGTCGAAACAGAATCTGAAGCAACATCTGTTAAATATTCTAATAAACTTTTCGTGTCACGACAAGTGGCACCTCGGGCACCTGACTTTAGTAAAGGATCATTTAATGTAAAAAATATAACGTCAGCAATCACATGATCAGGTTGGTCACATTATTTTTTCTAATGCCAATTTTTTTTGTAATTTAAATCTAGTACACTTTCGTGACTTTCTCGCATTACAGATACAAAATCATATAAAGTCGAGGCTATTCCTCGTCCCTCCGGAAAATTAATCTTCAGTTTTTCTTCCCATTGATCCCAACTGAAATCGATGTCTTGTTGAGCATCAAACCACAACCGTGCATTACCGGATAATTTAGATGTCATTTGCTAAATAAAAAAAAAAGATCGTCCCTTCCAAAAATTTTAGCTAATGCTTCTAAACGTTTGATCCAGTTTTGGGCCGCCATTTATCACTAGTCGCATTTCCTGTAAACTCAGGGATATTGTCCGAACCAGTTAATAATTTTTTAGTAATCTGACCTTGACTCGTCGAACAAACCACAACAGGAGCGCTATTAGTGGTCGGTGCATCACGCAGTTATTGCGATGGCTCGAGCTGATGTACAGGCACCACAGGCGCCGTCCGCGGCAGGACGTTGCCCTCCGCGTCTTGCTTGTCGGGCGCCGTCGAATCTGTTGCTGCCAACGAACTTGCCGGTACAAGTTGAGTCGATAGCACTGTCGAAGCTGTGGAAACAATATCTGTAGGTACGCTCGATGGCAGTGAATTTTGACATTGCACTACTTTTGACTAAAGTTTTTCTAAATTGTCGAGTCTTGTTTCTATTGTTGTGCGTTTGTGTCGAGTCGAGTGTTTTAATACCTAGTTATGAGCCGTTTCATACACTACTTTATCTACACTCATGCATCAGGAAATTACATTTAATGAAAACAAAAATTGTCGTAATATTTTCTTCCTAATGCTGGTAAAAAATCGATCGTCATGTTCGTTGCTGTTCCTTGTGGTCAGGTGGAGTCAAATTCTCTTCACTAACACTGCTGTCGAACATTTTCAATCAGTTAATCATTTGTTTAGTTTAATCAGGATAAAACTTTTGATTAACAAAAACATATACTTAACACATTAAATTGTTTAGGTAATATTAGGTAAATGTAAAATGAATTATGGTGCCAAAATCTAGTCTACAGTGATTTTGCGCGCATTAGACCGTATGCGCGCCGCCATAGATAACAAATGGCGAAAACCCTCATTGTACGGAGCCAAACCGGTGCTTTTATGGGAAAAAAGTTATATTATAACATTGTTTTGTTTAAAAAATAGTGCTATAATGTATTTTTTTTCTCATTGGAGACTTGCCGTGCTTAAAGTATGTCATTATGCCACCTTTTTGTGTTTATAATCCGGATTTAACGGTATGAGTGTAGATAAAGGTATTTTCCATCGATTTGATATGGAGGATTTTCTCGTCTTTGCGCACTACACTCAGGTACGCACATCAATAGGTAGAAAATCAAAAATGAGTGTTATATTTTCTCCGTTTTTATATCGCGAACGAAATTCAAATTAGTGGACTGTATGGCGAAACAAAAACTAAGTCGAGGGTTTTGATGGTAACTTAGGATTGAAGTTGTGCACTCACCGAATTGACCTTGGGACACGTTTAGGCTGATATGGTAAGCTCTCTAACTACTCCAGGGCCCCCTTTCGTTATTAAGACAGACCTTACCAGATTCCCTGAGATACCACCTCAGTAGTGCGCACACGACGAATCACTCACGGATCACTCGCGGGATATAATTCTTTCTTAAGTTTACGTAGTTATTAGTCTTTTGGATTATGATAGCACACGAAATAGTGCTTTGCCCTTCGAAAACTGAATTTATTATTCACCAACGAAAATTGCACACACCTCTCATGGCGGGCAGCGATACGAGACTTTTTCTTTATACAAGTGTTGCTAGTATCGATAGTTACTTTTTTTTAAACTATTTTTAGCGATACCAGTCACCAAATGTGAACAATTACTAATATTATTAAACGTATTATTTAGATGGACTTGCTGTTTTTCGAAGAGGAGGAGGTGGAAATCCCTGGAAACCTGCTACACCTTCTCGACGCATTAGGAGCTAGGATTGACCTCAACGGGTCCGACAACTCTTCTACCATTAGGGAGAACATTGCTCTTCTGGTGGCTGACGCCCAGCCTGAACTGCCAGTGAGCGGCCTTAGGGTAGTTCTCAACGACTCTCCAGAATTCACTAATGACACCTTCGAGATCATGAGAGGTAAGCACTATTATGTCGGCAAACTTGGTGAACGTCCTCTAGCTAAGTGTAGCGACGATAAGCAAAGAAAAAATAATCGAAAATAAGGAAAAATAATTGCAGAAGAAGACTGAGAAATGAGAGTTGTCTCAGTGAAAAGAGATCCGTACTAGGATATGCGGAGGCTACAGCACTATGTTACTATTTTTCTACAGTTAACCATTCTTCACAATTGCATATAGCAACTGGAAAGTTATAGCTCAGTGGCGTTCTTTGGGTGGTTAATTCCAACAGAGGACTAAAAGTGGTATATGTTGTTGAAGAACTGAGTCTTGATGTGAAAAAATGCCTACTTTTTGTGGTGTCTGACGCCCAGCCTCTATCTGTTATTTATTTTGTTATTTTTTAATATGATTACGATCAGTGTGATTGTCAAAAGTCAGCGTTGCCTTTACTGACTCTTGCAGAGAAGGCCTACCTCTAGTGGTAGGCCTTCTCTGCAAGAGAAATACCACAACTTTTGCCAGATATATTTAACGGGCACGCAATAGTGCAAATATTACTCTGTCTACCGCTTTGAAGAGCACTGTTTCCAGCGTAAGTAATTGATGATGATGACTTCGTTCATGTTGTGGCCGACGAAGGCGAGACTGGTCATTTTCTTATAGAATTTGCTCCGATGTGGTTGGAAAATCCAAACTTCGTTTTGAATGTATGTTCACAAGTATTACAGTAGAGTTCGCCCGCGATGTTGTAGGTGTAGCTGTAGGAGGGTTTAGGTAATTAATGAGACTTAAAAACTAATGTCTCTGAGTGATGAGAGCAGTGCAATGCTGCGTAAGATTTTCCAATCCGCAATTCCAAGTGGCACTGCAGTTGCTATGGGTAGGCGTAGCGTTTACCATCAGACGATAGAAACGCTTCGTCTCACCACACTTCTAAATGAAAAACTGGAAATTTTGAATGCTGTTTATCTTTGTCAACTTGTCTCCACCCACTTGTGAGTAAAAACCTCCTCATATTTGCACCATTAATCAACCTCATCAGGTCTTACCTTTGGCAGGTGGTCTATCAGCTCCATTTCTTCACTATTTTCAACCATTCCATGAGGGCTCTATTTTTTTCTATGGCTCTGCTCCATGCATGACTATGCCTCGTCAATTGCTAAAAATATGCTTATAATTATTTCCTTGTTGTTCCAGAGGATATAAACGAGAGTCAGCTGTTGTCCGACGCGAGCGAGGTGGTCGTTTCGCTCCCACATTCTGTGTCAAGCAGCACAAGACGTGTCAGCTTCTTGGCATTCCGGAACGACCGAGCCTTCCGAAGCGGACAAGGGACGTACTTGGTCAACAGCATGGTGCTGAGCGTCAAAGTCGAGAATGTTACAATGTTCACCGACGGCGAGGTAAACAGTTTGAATTGTTGGGACTTTGCTTGTGGTAGGGTGGTGACTTTAGTTCTACCTGGCTTGCCCTCAAGCAGACAACCTGTTGGCAAACACCTGCGTGGTGAACTGGCAGTTGTCCACGCATGCATGCTAAACCGTGTTTATCACCTTCAACCATATCCTTGCTTAACACTCAAGTGTATGGTAATGGTCATGATAATGGTTAACATATAACAAAACAATTAAAAAATATATGAAAAGATCCATCTCGGTCCTGAAAATAGAAGATACCCCTTTTAATTTACTTACGAGACCTTTTATCATAACGATGAAAATAATAGCATCACCTTCCATAAATTTTAGAAACTGTAGTATAAACAAATCCTAATGCTATAATGTCCTTTTTTCTTCCCCCAAGTTCATCGACATCCATCTAAGGCCTATAAAAGAAGCCCCTGAGCGCAACGAGAGCCGAGCTTGCGCCTACTGGAAATTCAGCGAGAACGACACAGGGGACTGGTCGCAAGACGGCTGCAGCTTCATCCAAACAGCTGATGGTCTACTGGACACCTGTCAATGTGACCACCTGACACATTTTGCAGAGATTCTCGTGCCTCGCACAGTGTTCTCCGAAAGAAACGAAGATGCCCTGGAAATACTATCCATCGTAGGTTGCTGTCTGTCTATCTTTGGAATACTCCTAGTCGGCTTGACCGCTCTCCTGTTCAGGTCTTGGAGGCGAGATTTCAGCAACAAAATCTGGCTGCAGCTCTGCATAGCGATTTTCCTGTTATCAGTCTGTTTTCTCGTGACCGTTTGCGCTAATATTAAAGAGGACATCCTTTGCATGCTGACGGGAATAGCTTTACACTACTCGGTGCTGGCATCATTCTGTTGGATGTTGGTGGCAGCCGGTCTGTCCTATAGGAAACTGGTAACGGTGTTTAGCAGAGATACGACTCACAGGTTGCTGAAAGCGTCCGCTTTCTCTTGGGGGGTGCCTTGCGCCGTGGTGGGGATCCTTCTTTCGATCGCCCCGCATTCCTATGCGAGACAATATGAAGAGAAGTCTCCAAGCGGGTCCTTCTGCTATCCTTCCGGGCTTGCACTGTGGCTCGGCGTTTATACCCCTATCGCTGTCATGCTGCTCGTAAACTGGACGCTATTTGCCCTGATAGTGCGCTCCGTGTTTTGCTCCCGCCGCATCGAACGTCACGGCTCGCGACGCAGCGACAACGAGGCTCTGCGCTGTGCTTCCGTCAGCTGCTTCCTTGTATTTCTCTTTGGTCTCCCGTGGATATTCGGCCTGTTTTCTTCGAACGTGGTATGCGCATATTTCTTCACGATTCTTGTCGCTTTCCAAGGATTTATTCTTTTTCTGTTCTTCGTGCTGGGAAACAAGAAGACGCGGGATCTTTGGCTGAACAAGTTGAAGATAAAGCAGACGAGGAAGATTCCCGTCACTACGTCGACGTATACTAATAATAGAAGCGCGGGTGCTAACGTTCCTTCGAGAGGGAACCAGACCCCCGCTTCTATTGAAACGAACGTTTCTAAGCCTAGGTCGTTAAGTTCTTCTGATAACTCAAGATTCTCCTGACGAAAGATGCGCTCCGCTGAAAGAAAGGTACATGGTAAAAGTACTCGTACAAGTCAGCATTGAAATGTCAGACTTTTGCAACATCGGATATTACCTGCTTCATATTTCTGTGATTGTTTCCCTGTTTCTAGTCCGTAATCGTTTACTTTATCTGTAAGCAAGCATGGATGTGTTCATATCAGGTCTTCCCTTTGGTTCCAATATTACAGTGAATGATCCTAGAAATATTTATTGGATGATATTATATAAATATATATATATATATTATCGTGCTTGAAATCACGAGGTTGTTCTAATAATGGTCGATGCGTGTTTTTTTCCTACTTCTATTCCTTCAGTTGTGTTGTGACTGTTAGTAGAGGAAAACCACGACTTAACTCGGGACAATCATTCTAAACAATAAAGAAAACAAATAAATAATTTGCTAGTTTTGTGTGTTGTTCAGACACTGAACCCACAGAACTGCGAAGTGGCTTGGTGACGCTTCATGTATTTCTCCCTAATACATTGAAACATGTATTTTTTCTATGGACCTGAAATTCAAACGATCGTTGTTTATACAACAGGTGGTAGATAACCAGTCCACAGTAAACATTTTACTAAAATGATGTATAGCCTACTTTTGCCTGCGACTTGCCTTATACATATAATAATAAATTACGTTGATTCTTGAGGTCAATTACACATGCAAAGAAAACATTATCAAAGATAGTTACCAAAAATTATGAAACGTAGACTTTAAGAAGATATATGACTTTCTATGATGTTTATTTAATATTTTAGGGCTTAAATTATTAATAGCAGAAGTTACGTGTTATATTATAGTCGAGCATACATTAGTAGTAATCATGCCAAATTGTATATTAGTAAAGTTTGTACTGAATGAGAGTTTCTTGAATGTACAGTAGTGTCGTTTATTATCCGAATGTCAGTCATCCGAACGTTTAGTTAACCGAACTGCCTTTCTCGTATTTTTTGGTTCAGCCATAATATTATTTAATTTTCCGTAATTATGGCTAGGTACATTACTAATGTACCACTAGTACTACTAATTATAATAACTATACGCTATTACCAATATACTATGCTAATATGGTATTAATTTACTAGATTGCAACCCTGACCGAGGCAAACATTTGCGTGATGAGCATAAATCTACGTGTGATGAACATAAATAATATGGTACTAATTTACTAGGTTTGAAGACTGGCCGAGGCAATTTGTGTGATGAGCATAAATAATATAATAATATAGTACTGATGAGCATAAATAAATGTTTGTTCTCGGATGTGGCATTCCTATTTGTAATTTTGTATCTATTAAATAAACTTGTACAAAATAATAATGGCTTTCAATTGTAAACGTAAGTCCAAACAATAAGTCCGGAAGTTCGGATAATAGACGCTCTACTGGAAATAAATCTAGAGTGTTATTTTACTAGCAGTTGTTGAGTTTTCTCAAGCTATTAGGAATTAATGTAAACTTAAATGTCAATTTTGATTCCTTATTCTTCAAATCGAATCAATATGTTATTGTGTATATAGTTATCTAGGTAAATAGTAAACTTGTATAGAACAAAACTTACTCATGTTATTTCGAAATATTGAGTACGTTTTTAATAATGTTCATATGTTCTAATAAATATTATTGAATAAAAATTTGCCGTGTTTAAATGAAAAACCTTTTCAACCTTTTGAATTTACATCGTAGCTACTGGGCTCGAAAATTATGTCCTCCTTGACATATCCGTCAACGGAGAACCCTCTTAGCTCTGGAGATGAGAGCGTGGGCTCGAAGACCAAGCCAGTTAATAGGTATTTTTGCCCTGCAAAAGGTGAAGTAGAAAATGTAACAAAGAAGATAGATCAGATAACTCTTTATTGCATACCATTTAAAAGTAACGTACATTGTACATCATAAGATTGATTGATTTGATATAAGATATTTAAAAAGACCACAGTACCTGAAATAAACTACTGTACAATCATATATATATTTTTACATCTTGTCTGTCTTCTCTGTTTTTACATCTGTGTGTCTGTTCGAGCATCATGTAAAAAACTATAGGATTGCGATGCGCTTTTCACTGTTGGATAGCTTAGGGCTTGACTTAAAAACTGGTGTAGGTACCTAGCTATTTTACCAGTATCTCAATCCGATGAGTAGAAGTCGAGCAATCGATAATAAACCATTTGAAGTCTAAACGATGTTTGATGATTTTGGTACTTTTGTTTCTGAAATAACACACAGGATCCTTATAGCCCAGAAAAAATACAACGTGCGCAAAGCCGTGGACACAGCTTGTTGAGTTTATTCACAGGGATCACACTAGTAAGGCTACTAATCAATCCAGATATTTTAAATCGTACTAAAACTGCATTTAAGGATATTTGAAAATCTTACTAAAATGTGTTTTTTTTTTAATTGGATTCTTTATATAACGAACTAATTTTAATGGTTGTATGTTTTTTTTGGAAAGTTGCTACAATTTCATGTAATTAATAATTTAGATTTTCATCTATACTATAGTAAAACTGTAACTGGGCTAAATCTGTACATGAATTTTTTTTTTTTTTTTTTGTTTTTTTTGTCTGTCTGTCTGTCTGTCTGTCTGTCTGTCTGTCTGTCTGTATGTATGTCTGTCTGTCTGTTTGTCTGTCTGTCTGTCTGTCTGTCAGTCTGTCTGTCTGTCTCATTGAACACGCATCACGCTGAAACTACCAGACGGATTTTGATACAACTTGGCACAATCATAGCTGATGTTTAGTAACATTTTGAATACTTTTTATCCCGAAAAAATAAAGGGTTCCCGCAGGATAAGTGTTGAAAGTTATTTAAAAGAACACGTATAACGCTGAAACTACGGGACAGATTTTGATGTAACTGGGCATAGTCAAAGTTTATATTATCTGTTAAATTTTAGAATAGAATACTCCCGGAATAACAAATATTTTTTAAGGGATAAGGGTCCAAAGTTTATGATAAATTAAAGTAATAAAAAATCCGTTTAAAGAACGGTTCCACATTTCGTTGTCCGCGTAACGTAACGTACTCGTTATGTAACAAGCGGTAACACGCGTGGAAATGTAATCTAGACGTTCGTGGATCGAAACCACGCGCTTCTAGATTTTTTTGTTCCATAATTAAAAGCATTTACATATTTTATGCGTTATTTTTACATTTTTTAACCCCCGAACGAGTGACGAGTGTTATAAGTTTAGGGTGTGTGTCACTGTATGTGAGTGTGTGTGCGTGTGTGTTTTTTCGTTTTTTTTTGTTGAAATCTAATGTGATTGAGATGGTTCTTAGCTATATGGGGAGGGGGAGGGGGGAGGTGAGAAAAGTGGGTGAGAATCGTAGCTTCTAAATGAATGGCTTGATTTAGATGGTTCAAGTCATCGAGATAGATGGTTCTTAGATATTAGAGTACGATTATAGCACAATGGAGTATCCTACTTCCATAACACGGGCGTAAGTTTCTTTATTGTAGGACCTCTACACTAGAGAGCGTAGTATCTGTACTTAAAATAAAGCAATAAGAACAAGAAAGACTGTACAAAGAAAATAATTAAGGTTGTAACCCTACATAATTTATCAGCATCAACAACTCCAGCGCATTAACCAAACATATCAAAGTTCTGCCCCCAATTTAACTAGATGGCGCTGATTGACCTTGAAATACGCAAGTATTTAATTTACTGCAACCAAACGTCCCGCTAAATTCAAATTTGTAAATTTGTCGAATTCGGCTCACACTAGCTTTGGCGCTTTGCCTCAGCACGACACGTAGTATTTATATACTCTTTGAGCACGACCTCCAGCTCTCAAGTCCTTGTGACTGGATGTTGTCTGTCTGTTGAATTGCCTAGTGTCCGGTGTATGTACTTATAATAAAACTGTAACGGGTCAAATTATATACATTGAAGATATTTAGAAATTTTCTTTTGGAGGGTACTCTATACTCGATCCTGAAACCAAAACTCTGTCTGTATGTCTGTATCTTGGCTAGGCATCACGCCAAAACTACTGAATGAATTTAAATGAAACTTGGTATGATTTGAGTTCATACTTTGAGGTAGGGCTGTAGATACTTTTTATCCCGAAAAATTTAAGAGTTCCTGCAGGATAGGGGTGAAAAATTATTAAAGTAAATTAATTAATTAAATTATTTCAAAGAACACGTAGCACGCTGAAACAATTGGACGGATGTTGATGCAACTTGGCACAGACATAGTTTATAAGATAGGTGAAAATTATGGATACTTTTTATCCCGAGAAAATAAAGGGTTCCTGCGGGATATCGGGCCAAATTCTGTACATTAAAGATATTTTGAAAAAAATATTTTGGTGTTACTCTATGTTCGATAATGAAGCCTAAATTGTATGATTTTTTATATTTGTCTTTATGTCTGTCTGTCTGTATCTTGGACGCTCATCACGCCACGGGAACTACTGGATGAATTAAAATGAAACTTGGTATGATTTGAGTTCATACTACGAGGTAGACATAGGATATTTTACATACCGAAAAATGTATGGGTTCTCGCAGCATAGGGGTTGAAACTTATTTAAAAGAACACGTACCATGCTGAAAATAATGGACGGGTTTTGATGCAACTTGGCACCGTCTTAATTTATATGATGGGTTAAAATTGAGGACACGTTTTATCCCGAAAAATTAAAGGGCTTCTGCGGGATATGGTTCCAAAGTTATATTAATATTTAAGTAATTAATATATATATACATATTTATTTACCAAAATACATATAATTTTACATTTCAAATATAAAAAAGCAAAAACCTAAACCAACACAACCAACATAAACAATTAAACCTAAACCATAAAACTAAACTAATAATCTAAAAATAATTGGTGCTCATGTGGCATGGTTCCAAGAACGCTAGCTGCATTTCCACGTTGAATAGCAATTGTAATAAATAATATTATTTGGATGGTTCTCTATTTCGATAGTGAAGCCAAAACTGTTTTACTTTTTATATTTGTGTGTCTTTTTGTCTGTTTTATATTTGTTTAACCGCGCATCGCACAGAAACTACTGAATTCCTTATTTTTTTGTAATATAGGTTGTTTCCGCAATATAGGTGTTGAAAGTTATTAAAAAGAAAACGTATCACGCTGAAACTACTGGACGGATTTTTGGATACAAATTGACACAGTCACAGTACGAAAAGGCTATAAAAAGAATATAAAAAATGCTATTGGGTGCTTAAAAAGGGTTAAATTGAACACGTTTATTTTTTAATTTTAATCGTGTCCCTCTGTCTGTTTGTCTGTATGTTTGTTTGTTCACGCATCATGTAAATACTATTGAACCGATTGCAATGTGGTATTCATTGTTAAATAGCTGATTTGATTTAAAAACTGGTGTAATTGGTATCTCAATCTGGTGAGTTAGAAACCGAGCAATTGTTTTTATACGCTTTATATTAGCTTCACTTGTATGTTTGTATGTTTGTATGTTTGTAACCGACTCCTTTGGACGCTATTTTGACCAACTTTAAACGGTCAGATTTCATTCAAATTTGGCACACCTGTCAAAGACTGAAGACAATGCAATAATTAAAAAAAAAAAAAAAAGTAGAAAATAAATATTAGTTTAAAAAACTAACAAACACGCTTTATATAGAAAACCAAACTAAAAAATAGAAAATAAATTTTAAAAGTGTAAATAAGAAAAAAATGTTTTATATAAAAAAATAAAGCGTGGGGTGCTTTTTAAGATATTATCGAAATGATAATCCTTCTTCTCATATCTGTTAATGAAATATTTATAACTATTGACCCATGCACCCCACGCTTTTTTTACATTTTTTTCTTATTTACACTAATAAAATTTATTTTCTATTTTTTTAGTTTGGTTTTCTCTATAAGGCGTGTTTTTTAGTTTCTTTAAACTTTTTTTTTTTTTATATTACGGTCTAGGCAATCGTTTGATCACGATCTCACCTAATGGAAATCGATGATGTGGTCAAAGGTGTAGCATGCTTGCCTAGTAGATACCTATTTACTCTTGACTTGAACACACCTGGGTTATAATTTAACGGAAACCTTGACGAGGGCAGGGCATTCCACTCCTTTGCAGTTCTTATAATAAATGAAGAAACGAAACGCTTCGTTCTTGTGCGAGGTATTTCAACCATAAATGGGTGGCGCTTTGCTGATCGTCTAGTCGTACGGTGATGGAAAGGTGATGGGGGAATCAGGTTGTGCAGTTCTTGTGCACACTCTCCATAGTGCAATCTGTAGAATACCGCCAGGCTTGCTACCTCTCGTCGATACGCCAGACTTTGAAGCTTATTCTTTACCAGAGTGTCATCCCCAATGAGCCTGATAGCACGTCTCTCAATTGAATCCAAAGACTCGAGCTGATACTTGGAAGAACCGTCCCAGAGGTGGCAGCAGTACTCCATACAAGATCGGACCTGAGCTTCATAAAGATTCAAAAGCTGTCCCGTGTGAAGTACCGCCTAACCTTAGACAAAATACCAAGTTTTTTTGCAGCAACCTTAGCTTTGGATTCAATATAAGACCCAAAATTCAGGTTTGATGTGAGTTTGACACCCAAAAGCTCCAAATGGTCGCCTATTGGTATTGTTACACTTTGGAAAGACGGAGATCGGTTTAGAGGACTCTTTTTAGCAGAAAACACACATGCCTGCTTTTTAGTAGCATTAAACTTAACCATCGGACACGGCTTTTAAGGCTAAATTTAAACGGTCTACCACAGGCTTTCTCTGAAACTGGACAGCGTCACAGCTGGCTTGAGTATTGGAAGTGTATCTCTCAACTACAGTTCTGTCATCAGCATACCCAAAAGTACCGGGCTTCAGAAGGTCATTAATGTGCAGTAAAAACAGTGTAGCCGAGAGAACCGATCCCTGAGGTACACCGGCATTGATAGCCATTTAATCAGACGAGCAGCCCTCTAAGACTACTCGAATAGATCGTTCCCTCAAGAAATCAACTATCCAATTGCATAAGCCAACAGGTAAACCATATGAGGGAAGCTTGTTTAAAAGGCCATCGTGCCAGACCCGATCAAATGCCTTCGATATGTCAAGGGAGACGGCAAGCGCCTCACCATGCATCTCTATGGCTTAGCTCAGTACGTAAGTGGCATACGCGAGATGATCCCAGTAGACCGGTTTCGGCGAAATCCGTATTGCCGGTCACTGAGGAGATCATTGTCTTCAAGGTATGCCAAGAGCCTAATGTTTATGACACGCTCCATACAGAGTAAGGAGGTTATCGAGATGGGACGATATTTGGCCGGATCAGCACGACTACCCTTTTTTGGTACTGGTTGTACATTAGCAAGCTTCCAGCTCTTTGGAACTTTACCTGAGTGAAGAGAGAGTATTTTTGATAATTGATAAAAGTATTTTTGACGGCTAAAGAAATTTTGATCAAATGTTGGCAAATTGGTCCTGGAATAGCACATTATGGTACTTTGAACTTAAAGAAAAAACCGCGCGTGCGAAGCGGCGGGTACAGCTAAAACATAATATTTGCTAATAAAAAAACCTGAATCTTGATTTTCATCAGAAATTCGTTTCTTTCCAAAGAACCGCAGCTACCCGTTTTTCGCTTTACTTTGTTTTTTTGGGAATCTGTGACATAAAGTTTGTCATATTGAACTAAAACATAATATCCTTTATCTTTCTTACAAAAAATAACCGTTAATTTCTAATCATGTAAATAAGCTTTCTGAAGAATGCAACACATTCATCTTGCATCACACTATCCAAAGTCGTCAAGTGAAGGTTTTAAAAAAAAAATACTTACCTAAGTAAAGTGATTCCACAATTCTTAGGTAAGTAACGACAAACGGAATTATACAACGCAAAAACATAATGAATAAACACCTTATCTTAGAACGAACTAGAAACCTTACGGGAGTACTTTAAGATGTTTTTAAAAACTAACATTGGGATGTAACGAATATATTTTAATTAATTAATTACACGAGCGTTTGTAGAGTTAGTTACGAAACGACTGCCGTTGGGTTCTACTGATCGTGCGTCTGGGACGATGGCGTGATCCAAAGAGTATATAAATGCGTGATCCACAGCATTACAATGTTGCAATGTACTCACATACCAAGTAGTAAATATGAAATGAACTTATAGGAATGTTATGAGCACATAACTCCTCCCTCTTTAGATGGAAGTTACTGGAAAAAATGAGTTTTTATAATAACTTCGCCAATACCTAACGTGAAACTAATAATAAGGGTGGCTGAGACTGGCTCTCTTGTCCATCATCTTGTGAATAGTGTTCACTTCCACTCATTTTTAAAACTAGATTTTTAAGTCTAAGGTAAATTATATAAACTAACACATAAAAAGACAATAACATAAAGTATTATAGTGGCGACACTGACACCATCGACGTGAACACTATAATCACTATATTGCCCATTATCTCTTTTAACACTTTTCTTGAGTAGATAGTTGAGGCACTGGACGACTTCCGGCTCGACTCCCCAGGCTCGGTGTTTTCGACGAGATGGTTCTGCTGCTGCTGCTGCTGATGATGATGTACATCAGGTAGGGTGATAAGGGGAATGGGTTTTTAGCCAGTATCCATTTGGAGGTAGCGTCTTGCATGTAATACAACGCCATCAATGGAAATATCGCATGTCTCGCGTGCTGTTATGTATGTATGTTCCTTGCATAGTTTCACGAATGACGTCCTCGCCACAGGTTTGTACTAGCGTTTTGTCGTATTTGCTATACAATATCCAACGGTTTGTTGCTATTCTTTGAAGTTTTAGGTCTTCTGAAAGGACTCTAATAATAAAAATTATAATAATAAATCTAAATAATAAAATATTTATATAGCTATTACAAGATATTTAACACAGAAGTACATTGTTAATTATAGATTAGAGAAAACACAATGGATCTATTATTCCCAAGACTCGGGGAAGTCTGTATTTTCGAAAATAGCAAGTTTCCTTCTAGGGTTGAAAGGTTACACAGCATATACAAACTAACAATTGTCATTTTTTATAATAGATAGCATGGCTACAAAAAATAAAATAAAAACTCTACGTGGGAAACACCTGATTGCTTATGTCGATATTCCATCAGTTACTCAATACAGGTCTCCGGAGCGTATGAGACGAGGTCATCTTCAGAGCACAAATATTCATTAGCCGTTATCTCTCGGCACTGGTTGGATGATATTTCGTACCTTTTACTAATAGGAAAGGAAATTCGGGATTAATGACGAAGGTTTGAGAGTCCCGGGATATAGGTAAAGGGCCATCGCAGGAAGTAGATGGATGGAGATGGCACAAGATCGCTCGCCATGGCGCTCTTTGAGATCCGATTTAGGGGTTCTGTAGATACAAATCACGTAAAGTTTTAAAAATTTTATATCTATTCCACAGCTTTCATAATGTTTGTCAATTGCAAGGTCATTAGTCAGCTTTAATTCTATACATTATATATCATTTCTGCAGAGTATTCACACAATATTTTTTCATTTTAAGATACTTCTCTTCTCCTTTTATAATGAAATGTTCACTCAAACAAATAACAGATACGGGTAAATTTGAATCTCCAAGTTCATCTATGGCAACTTCTAGTTCTTGCGCTTTATTAAGAACACCTGCTATATTTTGGTGAAACACCACAAACTTATAGGCTTCATCATTAGGCTCGAAAAAACTCGTTAGACGATGCAACAGTATTTTGTGTACCGTTTATGTGGCTATTAGATTGTTTATTTGCCTGTGGAAAGTAGTCTGTAATTAAACGCTTAGATGCACGTGAAACTATTTCGGTCTTATTAACGTCAGCATAATTCTTGCTTAGCATTTTATGAAAATAATAGGGTATAGTGCCCTTTTTCAAGAAGTTGTTAGTTTTCTTGCAATCTGTTAAATAAATGGAATGATTTTGAACTGATGCTGGTAAGGACTGGTTCCCTATGTACTCGTTTTTTTGTAATGGTAAGAAATGTTTACTTTTATATTGGACTGTGTTTTCATGATGTATAATTTTATGCGTGATGTCAGACAGTTCTGTGCTAGTTTCAATAAAAACACAGTTGTTATAGTTTTTAGTGAGGAGCTTAATGTCATTGTTTACCTTTTTTCATTTAGGAAAGCATTATACATGACATTTACTACAAAAACATTATAATCCATCAACAATTTAAGAGCAAAAGTTAGTTTAGATAGAAATTTGTGACAATTAGGGTCATTACACCCATTAATTATTACAATGTTGTCATTATTCGTCACTTTCCTAGATAAGTTCTTACAGTTAGATAACTCATTGCATTAGGTTTTCGAAAGGCTGTGATACTATTTTTCCTAATTATGAGATCCCGTTTTTTTTTTGCAAAATTGATTTTGCAACGCTGTCTCCTTGATTGTCCGCTAGTAGAATAAAGCTGGCATTGGTTTCTGCCTTTTTTTACACTCATCGACCATATTACGTTTCTGTTGAGATTCGATGGTACTGGATGGATTTACTTTCATCTTTACTTCGTCAAATTCCTGCTGTAGCGTTTCGTGTAAAGGGCCATTTTGTGAAACAATCTGATAAGGAAGCTTCTCCTGAGTTATAGACGACAAATTCATCACACGATCTAGATTATCAAGAAACGAGCAATCAGCAGACTTTTTTGTCACATCATGAGATCCATCCAGATACATTGAAACGATTGCTTTTTAATGATTTTCTACATGTTTTAGAACTTCCTGCAGTTTCAGTTCTCTTAATACTCCTACTTGATCCTTTTAAGTTAGTCATTTTCCTGTTTTTTTTTTCCTGCTCAACCAACTTTTTAAGTGAACAATTTTCAAGATTCAGAGTATCTATTTCGGCATGGGCACTAAGTAATTGTTGTCTCAAATCAGCATTTTCATTTTCAAGAAGTAGCACATCGTCATTTTTTTAAATTGACGATAAGTCCATCATGCTTCTAGTGCTTAGATCAGAAGCCAATGAATCCGATGAATCGTTGGAAAGAAAATGCCCCATAACACGTCTTGAAGAATTTAAAATCTTTTTACGTTGAGTTATATTACTGTTCGTCATACGATCCATGGCAAATTAGCTATTTATGCGATTTAAAAATAATCTCATGAATCTTCCAAGAATGTGTGAATAAATATATATTTTCCGCCTTAAATTTTTTTGCACCGAAGTCTATTCAACACTAACAGTTGAAAAAATAAAATAAATAAAAAACTTTACGAAATATTATCGGTCTTCAATGAAAGCGACCCCAGGTACACTGACTTGCCAGTCCGGTGAACAAACCGCTACGCTGACGGATCACTCAACAGCTGCATCAAAATAAGCCAATGCTAAAGAACGTTACTGGTTCGAATATGACTGTACAAGTGAACTGGGTCCAAAGTTCAATTGTCGCAACGTAGAACAAAGCTTCTTGTGTGTGTAATAGCACATTTTTCAAAAATAAAAATAAAAATAACAAAAAATAACGTTCATTTACTCTCCTCTTATACAGATTTTGCAAACCTTTTAATCATTTTGTTTATAAAAAATAGCCCAAAAACTCCGAACCGCATTCGTCCTCGAACGGATCTGATAATGGAGCTGATCTGAGAAGGTGAGTAACGAAACCCTTAAATATTTTTAATTCTTTTTCTTCTTGATCTATCAATTTCTTGAACCAGTAAATCAATCGGATTAGGTCTCATATTTGTGTTAACGAATCCTAGCGTGATTTTAAGGTTTTTTAAAGTATATTTTAGTATATTTATCTAATAGCCTATACTGTAGACACCAACTAAAATTCAGTTGCGCCAAGAGACCATATAGGTGTTGAAATCTCTAACTTTAACTGCAAATTATTATAGAGCGAATGTATCCTAACGGTTCAATAGTGCAATTTAGAATCCAACGATACCGGGTAAGGTCCTAGGCTCCGCACCGATGACTTTTCTAAGTTATGTGCGGTTTTCCATAATGTTAAGCTGTCGATCCCGGCTGTTACAATACAGTAACTCTTTATTGAACACATCACAATAAAAAACAAAATAACAGTAATTAAACATCAAATCCAATGTTATACAATGGGCGGCCTTATAGTTATTAGCAATTTCTTACAGACAACCTTTGGATGGACATGAATATAATATAAACATTGCGGAGATGATGATCATGTCATGATGATGATGTCAGTGATGGAGATTGGAGACTTACCTAGGAACAAAAAAGTAAATAGATAAATAAAAACAACTGAGTTCAACTTCATATTTTTACACATACTTACAAAATGTGCTATCATAAATTTTGTTAAACACATAAATATATACTAAAATTACATAATATAATAAAAAATTGCAGAAGGTAATGCTTGATTAATTTGTTTATTTATTTATTCGATTTTAACGGTTCGTCTTTTTTTGCAATATTTGAAAATACACTCACTTGTTGTTGAAAGAATTCAATCACAAATAAAATAGGCTAAAATACGAAAAAAAAAACGTAAATACGTCTGACTTGTGGTGTTTCAATAGGCTATAGGTTAGCTAATATTATAATGTTATTATAAAAAACTTCGCTTATTTATGAGTTTCGTTTCACAGTATATTATTGTTATTTTTAGGTAGTTATATTTGATATTTTTTATCACAAACGTTTTATTGCGTAAGACACACGACATTCAACAAATTGTAGTGGTCGTAATTTAACAACATTACATTTTACTATTTTTAAACATTTTTTTACATTGAGGCGCTCACTCCACGCTTGAGTTCCAAGCGAGTAATCAGGTGCATGCCAGGGTGAATGTGATTCTCTAACTACATTATCCTTAAGTAATTATCGACCAGTTGTTTAATTTCGTCAACTTGAGCCGGGGCTTGCCTTTTGGGCGTGATATAAATAGGATCTTCACTAACTGTCCTGATACGATGCTTAACTTGTTTTGTAAAGCTAAGAGGTAAGCTCTCGCAGTGAAATATAATTTTATATTCAAAGTATAGTTGTTGAATTGCTTTTGTCTGTTCTTTATTAAGGTGTTCTAGTATACATTTTCGACCAGGAGATCGTCTACTTCAATTTCCGTAAAACCAGAATTATAATTTACTTCACATATGTCATTATTGAACTCAGCTACAGTAAAAGGTGCCTTAATCGTTATGGTAATCAAATTTTCAGTAAGGTTTTGTATTACGGTAGTAGCAAAATAGTTATCACATTTGACTACTGCTAAAGGCATGCGTACACCATCATGAAACTGTTAGTTTAAAATTGCATCACCGTTTTCTAAGTTTACAGGAACATTAACTCGATGTTCTGGGCGTGGTTGAATTTTGATGACGTAATCGTCGTTATAAACGATAGGTATTTTCGAACCCTGGGTTTCTAACGTCTTACCCTTTAAATTTATGTTAGCCTTAAGTCTTAACATAAGATCGCATCCTATTACTCCGTCATAGCGTCTATCAACGTCATATACGTAAAATTAATTTTTCGTTAAATATCGAGAAAAGTGGAATGTTTACCACCTCATTATGGACGCTGGAGGCATGGGTACTCGGTATCTGACTGTTAGATATAGAACGCGCGAAGCTGTGAGCTATGTAGTACCTACCTGTATGTAGCTATAGGGGTATGGCAGTCTATGCCGAACATGGCGTCATAGTATCTATACTTGATCATGCTCTGCTATATTTTGTCCATTAATACAGTTTATAATGTTCTGAACCTTGCTTATATTATTCACGACCCAACCGCTTTTGGGCCCAGTGCGTGAAATACTATTTTTTAGTGAATAATTGACTGGATTTGCAGTGATATAAGTGAAAACAATTCATTTAAATAACTTTGCACTGTCCGGCCCGGTCCACCCGGCACGCTTGTGATACGTAACCGTGTGAATTGTTTTTGCATTAGGACAATAATAAACAACGTACTTTGTGAAAATATCGCAGTATTTGTTTTTTTTTCATGCCTTTGGAGTTGAAGAGATTTCATAATGGCGGCTTCTATCAAAATAGAACAACTTACTGTCGAAAATTATGATACGTGGAAGATTCACATGCGAGCTATTTTGAAGAAAAATGGCTTGAGGGAATATGTTTCGGGGACGTTTCCACAGCCAGGACGTTCGGTTCCGAAGTACGTAGAATGGACTAAAATGGACGGAAAGGCTGAATCGGACATATTGCTGGCCGTCAGTCCAAGTGAATTAATTGCATTGGATAGTTTGAAAACTTCCAATGCGATATGGGACAAATTGAAGTCAATGTACCAGTCGAGTGGACCAGCTAGAAAAGCATCATTGTTGAAGAAGCTTGTATTGACTCGTATATTGAGAGTGTTCTGTTTTGTGTGCCTTTAAATAAATAAATAATGTAAAGTTGGAAAAACTGGAATATCTGAAGAGCGAAGTAATGAGCAACTATCCTTATCAAAGGTTGATAGGTGCTTTAATGTATTTGGCTGTATCCACAAGACCAGACATTGCGTATGCCGTGAATTATCTTAGTCAATTTAACAGTAACTACGATGTTGAGCATTGGAAGGCGGCTAAGCATGTGTTAAAATACCTAAAAGGCACATCAGATTATGGTTTAGTGTATGAAAAGACAGGTCTACCGTGGTTTGCGTGTGGTTGATGCAGACTGGGCTGCGAATACAGTTGACAGTCGTAGGTCGTATTCTGGTAGGTGAGTTCACCATACCTAATCACCACGCTTGGCAGGCGTCTTG
The DNA here is from genome assembly GCA_946251855.1 of Alsophila aescularia. NCBI lineage: Eukaryota > Metazoa > Arthropoda > Insecta > Lepidoptera > Geometridae > Alsophila > Alsophila aescularia. The sequence goes on from OX276376.1 coordinate 66,309,186, forward strand.
TTGAACGCAGTGGTTGTTTTTGATAACACTCAGGAAAATTTATTTTAGCTGGTTCTCACAACACCCACGGATGTGAAGGGCTGGTCCAAAAAGTTGAATTACGCTTACGGTTTTTTCCCATTATTATTATGTTTCCGTAACATGATCGCGAGAAATACCAATGTATTTCTTGTTACTTTTCTTGACATTTTGTTATTACTTAAATACTTAATATAATCGTTTATCTATAATGTTTGAAAACTGATGTGATCGTGATGGTTCTTAGCTGTATGGGGAGGGGGAAAGAAGGAGTTGAGAAAAGGGGGGTGAGAATCGTATTTTCCAAACGAATGGACCAATTTAGCTGCGGTTTGTCATGTTACAAAACTGAGGTAAACGAGATGGTTCTTAGCTATAATGGGGGGTAGGGGGAGGGGAGGAATAAAGGGGTGACGATCGTAGCTCTCAAACGGATGGAACGTTTTTTATGTTTGAAAGCTGATGTGATCGAGATGCTTCTTAGCTATAATGGGGGGTGTGTGAATTCGGGGGTTAGGGGAAGGTTGCTATGATTGGACCACTTAAGTTCACGACGTCATATTTTTGTAAGTTTAAGTTATAGAATAAAACTAACTACTTTTTTTATTTATAATGAACTTCATTAATAATAATAATCTTACGCACTAACAATTTAAGTGGAGACTTTTGATACAAACAAAGAAATCTATTTTTATGGCAGTTGCCTTCTTTGGACCATGGTTGCCTTGATTGGACCACTTGGTTGCCATCAATGGACAAAAAAAAAGAATTAAATATAAAATTTGTTCTAGTGGTCCAATCCAGGCATCTTAAGAAAAATAATAATCAGTAACAATCTAAACCTAAAGTAAAATATTAAAGATCTAACATCTAAATTGAAGGTGATAAAATCATGGTTGGCGTAAATGTCATGAGATCAATAATTTATAGAAATCACATTAACAAAAGGCAAAAGATACAAAACTCGAATGCGAGATGAGATTATGTTTTGCAGTGTGGACAGAGGTACTTTTTTACCTGTTTTTAACACAAGCACAATCAACATGTAGCCAAGATTTACAGATCATGCACTGAATGATATCTTCTATTTCTCACTTAATGCAGAATCATTTGTATTTATTCTCATATTTTTTTTACTAGTTAACGGTTGAGGTTCTTTTGCGGACAGTTTTGGCTTCTTTGGTTTTAGAACCTTTGCGTTTTTCTGCTGTAATGCTGTTTTGAAGGGCGATGAGGTTAGTTCCATGCTAATTTGCGGTTTGTGTCTTCTTCGCCTTAATTCCTGTGCTATTTACTTGTCTCCTGGAGAAATCTGTTGAATATGGAACTCAAACTTATTTGATTTATTTTGTACTGTACGAGACATATCATTATTCCGGCTTGCTAGCAGTGATGCTTCAGGTGGAGACACAATGTTGATAATAGCGCTTGACTCTGCAACTGAACTTATTTCTTCTACGATTGCTTGTGATGATGAATTCACAGTCAATGGGTCTACTGTATCTTGGACTTGTCATACCTCTCCAGGAGACTCATTCTCGTTTTATAGTTCTGCTGCTATTAATTCGTAGTCTGCAAACACATCTTTATTGAGAGGATGAATTCCTGTTTTCAAAATTCCATTTGCAGCGGTGCCTACAGAAGCTGCACGAGAATAGGCTTTCCGAAAAGCATAGATACCTGAAAAACCGTCACTGTTCTTCCAGGATTTTGTCACAGCCATTTTTCTGTTTCGTCTATATAGTAAAGGCTCAACGGTTTGAAGAATGATACGTCAAGAGGTTGCAATCGGTGAGTTGCGTGAGCTGGAAAAGAAAGCATAACCACGCCATGTCTTTTTGCATACGCTATAGCATCTAGATTTTTAGTATGGCTTGCATGACCGTCCATCAAGAGCAAAACTTTTTTCTAGAGTTGGTTTAATGCATTCAACAAAATGGTGCCACCACAGGGTAACTATTTCTTTGTTAATACAACCACTGTCTGGATTGAAAGCAAATATGGCGCCAGGTGGTGCTCCATCTCACAGGTCATCTTATGCCCTCTTGCGCTTAATAATTATGAGCTGTGGCACACAATTACCAGCAGCATTGGCACAACATATGGCGGTTGTTGTCACACCTCGTTCTCCGCTAGTGATGGGTCCGACTTGGCGTTTGCCTTTTAGCGCTTTTACTTTTCTCGTCTTCCTCTGCACCGTTGACAAGCCCGTCTCATCCATATTGTATATGCGCTGAGCGTCATTTATGTCATGCTTGTCCAATTTATTAAAAAAGTCATGAACTGTTGGCTTATTAAATCCGGTAGCCCTGCTCATGGAAGTAGCTCTTGGCTGCAGCAAGCTCAACTGGGGATGTCGCTTCATAAATCCATAGTACCATTTTTTGCCAGGAATTTATTTTTCTTGTTAAAGCGATGTTTGATTATATATTTTTCCGCTAACTCAAATGACAGTCGTATAATGCCTATAAGAGTAATGCCATACAAGCTACTCTCCATCTCAAGAATGTGTTCACATAGTTCATTTTCTAATTCTAGATGGAGATCATCTTCCGACCTACCATTTGCACATGTTCTTTGGCTTTTTGATTAACTCCTTTCCTTTTAGTTTAGCCTTCGGGACTCCGTACATTCTACTTGCCTCATTTAAACCAACGTTTTTCTTTCTTACTGATTCAATAGCAAGATTCATACTGGCTTCATTCCATGCCTAATTATATTAACAGTCGATATTCTGGAATAACAATTATTAACGTTATGCATGGTAAGTGATAGAAAATTAAATAGTGAGGAACAATAAAAAACACGACACCGTTTAAAAAGCAAAATACTCTAAAGATTTCAAATTAAAATTACAAAAAAAGTTGCTGTGAGTAGACCGGTCCAATGATGGAACACCTTTGGGGTCCATTGATAGCAACACGGTAGACAGTGACAATAAAAAACATTGCCTTCCGTAGCCAAAACTTAATATCACAGATTTAATCACATATCAATACTTTAACATTTGACATCAGAAATATGACCACAATGGTTGTGCTTGGAAGTTTTTTTTATAATCCTGCAGTCAAGTACACTTTAGCAAACGTTATGCCAAGCCACGCGTTGCGGCGACACTGACTGAGGTTAGAGGTACTCACGTTAGGGACACAACGCACACATTTGGATGTATTCTTAACATGTATTCTTAACATTCTGAAAATCTCCAATAACTTACTACATACAGTTTGTACCTAATGGTGTCAAATTTTGTGCCGTTATGCCTACTTATTAGGAAGCACCACTAGAACTAAGTTTACAGTGAATCGGACAGACAAGGCATTGATAGCATTTCAAATGCAAATAAACTGATAAAAGATTCTAATTAAAAAAATACCCAGTGCCTCACTAACAAATCCAGCAATCACGCGCATTGTTATACGGCTACGTACAAAAGTAAACAATAGGTGCAAACTTCGGTCGCGTTTAACGTTTTATTTGCCTTGGCCGGTTCGTATTCGGCTAGTGTTTGCCAGTTGCTGTGGTTTAAATTGCACCAATGTGCGCTATGTGTACTATCAGCGCGCACAAAGTCGGATTAAAACGCGCATTTATTCTCCACGTCGGACACATGACGTCAGGAGTGACGTCATTTTGGTGTGCACAAAACGCTCACAAAAAAGAGGTAGAGCAGCGTATGCGGTAACGTCAAATTCAATTGACATATGTCATTCTGTGTTGATATATTGTTGGAACTCCCGCCAGATTGCCAGTACATATAATAATGATTATATTCTTTTAGCTGAAGCAAACGAATTAAACAGAACTAAGAGAGAAATGAGCAAAACTAAAAACAAACCAAACAACAGTAGGTAGAACAGCTGACTCAAATGACATAAGCATGCAATCGTCGGTTTAATTTGTTAGCGTGCATATGCTGACCAACAATATAAACCGATCGTTAGCAGTGTTTGCAGTCTCAGCACTGTGAGTGCAATTTAAACCACAATGAGTGAATGAATGAAGGAAAAGAGTACTTAAATTAGTCTATGGAAAGTGGTCTCTTGCTACACGTTTTGTGAAGTCTCGGATCGCAGTGGCGCGTAAATCAATTAAATTAAATTGAATTTAATTATTTGACGCAAGATTATTTTAATAATGAGATTTTTATGGCAGTTTAGTGCAGTTTAGAGTTGAGCACTGTGGTTGGATTGTTTCAGTGAATGTTAAATATTTTTTCAGGTGAGTTCAGAACTTCTTATAAGATGTACCTATTTTTATTTATAGGTATGTGGTAGCTTTAGGTACCTGTCTATTAATCTTGTTCAGGATTTGGTCACGCAGAGTTCATGCTGATTTCTAAATACATAAACATTATGACACAAAACCTCTCCAGCTAGCCTAATCAAATGGTAATGACTCGTCTAGTATAAAAACTATTTAAAGTGTTTTATAAATTGTAGTCGTAAGGTGTAGAGTTTTTAAATAAGTAAAATATTTGTATATGTACATGCATACGTTATGTAGCCTAAATTAAATGTTTTCAACTTCAAGTCGAAAGCACGTTGGAAATGTGTCTTTTTATTATTTATTTTAAAAAGTACGTAACACTGAAATTGGAACAGCTCAAATGATATTGTTAAAACTATTGTTGCTCTAAACTAGATAGAGTTACATATATATACCTATTTTATGTAGGTAGGTACAGGTACTTTGATATCCTTTTCAGTATAATACTGATAAATAAGAGTCCCCAAATGTATATCTGCTGAAATTGGAAGTAGTGTCTCTTGCCGCATAAAGATTGAGTATAGTAATTATAATTGATCGCGGCATTTCAGTGTATGTAAGTGCCTAAATAAGTAAGTGTTACTGTTAATATTTAAATCAAGGGGTAGAGTCATGAAAACTAAGTACATTGATTACTTTAACTGGTTCACAGTTCACATCCAATATAATTTATATTGTTATATTATGAGTTGTGGACTGTGAACCTGTGCAATTAGGTATAATATTAACCACACACCGCATGTCCAAAAGAATGGCAAGAACCGCACTTGGCCCGTGGTGGAGTATTATACTCTTTTGCCCGATACCAGCTATGGGCTACAAATCACAATACAATATTTCGAAATAAGTTAAATAGAAAACGTCAATAAACCTTTTATGCAGTAGCGATGTCATGGCGAAAAGAACAGGCGATCATAATTAGACGCGTATACAACATTTCGTGTCTGTGCTGTTAACCGTTGAGGAGTTCCCTATTCAGGATACAACCTGAGTGCAGCAACCATGACATGGTGAAACTTCAAACCGGCTATCATACTAAAATACGTACAAATTTCGTGGCTGTGCTGTTGACCGTTGAATAGTTCCTTATCTGGAGCTAATCATGGATCGGAACTCTACCAAGGTGTAAAAATTTAACTCATTATTATTTAATACTTTATTGCACTAAGAAAGTACAAAAGGAAGACTTAATGCTAAAGCATTTTCTACCAGTCATCCACATATGGTACATGAGAAGGGATGTAGGCGTGCATTAAAAAAAACGAAAAAAGAAGAAACAGCTATTTTTTTTTAGCGAAGATACGAATAATTTGTTTGTATGTGGTATGAGGTAGTACTGGCCTCTGATGTCAGGCCGCCCGAGGGCCTCCGACTGCTATTAATTAATAACAGCCGGGACCGACAGCTTAACGTGCCCACCGAAGCACGGAGCGATGGAAAACCGCACATACTCGTAACCACAGAATAAACTCAAAAAAGTCATTGGTGCGGAGCCTAGATTTTAGACCCGGTATCGTTGGATTCTAAATTGCACTAGAGAACCGTTAGGCCACCATCGCTCATAATTATAATAAAATACATTTATAAAGTCCAAGGTTACTACTATAATACGATAATATTAATGATACATAAAGATAAAATACGCACATTACTTATTAAAATAAATGAAGTTACTGCTATAACAACTATAAATATATATATAATATAATGATATGAGTGACAAACATATGAAGGCAATGAGGCCTTGTAATAGTGTTTTCTGACAAGCCGTTTAAAAACATCCTTGGAAGAAGCTTTTTGAATATTAACGGGAAGTTGGTTCTACAGCCGTACAGCAACTACTCCGAAGGAGTTGCCGATAAAGGTTGTGGTGTGTTTGGGGATTATGGGGATACACAGGCGAAGGGAATCAGTCGACCGTAGGTTAAGGTCATGGGTATCAGAAAGGAAATTAAACGAATGTTTTAAATAAATAGAAGATCTGGTATCATTCAATATCGAGTACAGTAAGCCGAGGATCCTAGCATTTCTTTTATCACGGATTTGGAGCCACCTAAGCTTTGCTCGATATTCAGAAATATGATCGTACTTACGTAGACCGAATAAAACGAATGCAGGTGTTGAGCAATTGATCGAAGTTATACAGGCAGCTTACTTCCGCCAAACAAAAGATATATATATAGGTAGCTTACTTCCGCCAAACAAAAGATATATATAGGTAGCTTACTTCCGCCAAACAAAAGATATATATAGGCAGCTTACTTCCGCCAAACAAAATATATATATAGGCAGCTTACTTCCGCCAAACAAAAGATATATATAGGTAGCTTACTTCCGCCAAACAAAAGATATATATAGGTAGCTTACTTCCGCCAAACAAAAGATATATATAGGTAGCTTACTTCCGCCAAACAAAAGATATATATAGGTAGCTTACTTCCGCCAAACAAAAGATATATATAGGTAGCTTACTTCCGCCAAACAAAAGATATATATAGGTAGCTTACTTCCGCCAAACAAAAGATATATATAGGTAGCTTACTTCCGCCAAACAAAAGATATATATAGGTAGCTTACTTCCGCCAAACAAAAGATATATATAGGTAGCTTACTTCCGCCAAACAAAAGATATATATAGGTAGCTTACTTCCGCCAAACAAAAGATATATATAGGTAGCTTACTTCCGCCAAACAAAAGCAAGCTACATATTTTTTCTTCCTTCTGATGAAAAAATATTGTTTTTTTTGTTTTATTATATACTAGCTGTACCCGCGGCTTCGCACGCGTGTTATTTTCTTTAGGTTCAAAGTACCATAATAAAACAGCCCCTGAACCAATATACCAACAAAACCAGTACCAATATGCCTATTCCAGGACCAATCAACCAACATTTGAACAAAATTTCTTCAGCCGTCAAAAATACTTTATAAATTGCTCGACTTCTAACTCACCAGATTGAGATACCAATTACACCAGATTTAAATAAAACCCTAAGCTATCTAGCAATGAAAACCGCATTGCAATCGGTCGCGCAGTTTTAACGTGATGCGTGAACAAACAAACATACAGACAAACAGAAAGAAAGACACGTTTACAAAAAAAAAATATTGTTCAATACCTTTTTTAAGCAACCAAGAGCAATTTTTTCATTTGAATTCATTTGGTAGTATGGGTGCGATGCGCGGTCAAGATACGGACAAAGAGACAGACAAAATTAAAAAGTAAAACAGTTTGACTTCAGTATCGAATATAGAGAACCATCCAAAAAATATTTTTTATTACTTAAATATTAACATAACTTTGGACCCATATCCCGCAGAAACCCTTTACTTATTCGGGATAAAAGTGTCCTCAATTTTAACCCAACATATAACTTAAGACAGTGCCAAGTTGCATCAAAACTCATCCATTACTTTCAGCGTGGTACGTGTTCTTTTAAATAAGTTTCAACCCCTAAATAATAACCCTTAAACTTTTCGATATGTAAAGTATCCTATGTCCTACCTCGTAGTAAGAACTCAAATCATACCAATATTTCTTTTGAATTTATCCTACTGTTCCGGCGGCGTGATGCGCGGCTAAGATAAATACTGACAGACATACAGACAAAAATAAAAAACATACAGTTTATGCTTCATAATAGAATATAGAGTAACATAAAAAAAACACTATATATTTATATATTAATGTACATAATTTGGACCCATATCCCACAGGAACCCTTTATTTTTTCGGGACAAAATGTATCCATAACTTTCACCTATCTTATAAACTATGTCCGTGCCAAGTTGCATCAACATCCATTGAATAGTTTCAGCATGCTAAGTGTTCTTTTAAATAATTTTCCACCCATATCCTGCCGCAGCACTTAATTTTTTTCGGGATGAAAAGTATCCAATGTCCTACCTCGAAGTGTGAACTCAAATCATACCAAATTTAATTTGAACTCATTAAGTATTTTCGGCGTGGTGCACTGCCAAGGTACAGACAGACAGACGGACAGACAGACACACAGACAAAAATAAAAAAAATACAGTGTTGGTTTTAGATTGAACATAGAAGGCCCTCCAAAAAAAACCACATAATATCTTCAACTTACAGAATTTTGGACATTATACCGAAGGAACACTTTATTTTTCTGGATAAAAAGTATCCTCCATTTTACCCATTATATAAACTATGACTGTGCCAAGTTTCAACAATATCCGTCAAGTAGTTTCAGCGTGATACGTGTTCTTTTAAATAACTTTCAACCCCAATCCTGCAGGAACCCTTTAATTTTTCGGGATGAAAAGTAGCCTATGTCCTACCTCGTAGTATGAACTCAAATCATACCTCAATACGATCAAGTTTCATTTAAATTCATTCAGTAGTTTCGGCGTGATGCCTAGCCAAGATACAGACAGACAGACAGACAGCCAGACAGACAGACAGACAAAAATGAAAAAAAAAAACAGTTTTGGCTTCAGTATCGAATATAGAGTACCCTCCAAAAGAAAATTTCAAAATATCTTCAATGTACTGAATTAGACCCGTTACAGTTTTATTATAAGTATAGATATAGAATTATAGACTAATGATTTACTCTATACATATAATAAAGCAATAAGAACTTAAGTCTGTACAATGAAGATAATTTAAAAAATGATCTAGGGTACTTAAAATAAGCTACAAAACAAGAATATTACATTTTCAAAAATTGTGTCTGAATGTTTGTTCGAGCATCACGTAAAAAGTACTGGGCAGAATTGCGATGCAGTTTTCACTGTTGGATAGATTATGATTTGACTTAAAAGCTGGTGTACTTGGTATCTCAATCTGATGAGTAGAAGCCGAGCAATCGATAAAAACTTTCTGACGGCGATAGTACCTACATAGAGTAATTTTAACCTAGACAAATGACCACGCTTGCGAAGCCGCGGGTACAGCTAGTTTTAAATATGAATTTTCGCATAGTAACGCCTCAGTATATTAACTATCACAATTTTTGTTTCCTGCTATGATTCCAAGCGTAGTGCACTGTGAAATTGTCCTAAATCGGAACCAATACCTACATACCCAGTTTTTTATCAATCAGTGAGTTAATTTAATGCAATGAATGCAGAAAAATGTTCAGGTTGTCCGAATACCGTGGCAGGAGTATCGTTCTTACATTGTTGTCAGTGTACGGATAAATACCACTACGCTGGCATGAATATTACCAGGCGAGACTTTCAAGGCTTTAGCAAAGAGTACAAGGAATCTTGGGTGTGTCCGTCCTGTCGTTACAAAGAGCCTAAGCGGGGAGATAATTCTGACACGCCGGTGCGTTCTCCCGCCACCACGTCTGTGCACAAAACCAAAGATAGCGCGACTGGACCACAGCTGCAGTACGATAACGTCTCGCTGCGCTCTATGCCTTACAGCTGTGGCTGCTTATCAGCGGACTTAATTCAAGATATTATAATACAAGAACTAGACCGAAAATTTGACACCGATATAAAGAACATTCAAACTAAGCTGGATAAAGTTGAAGAGTCGTTGGCGTTCTCTAATTCTGAACACGAAAAAAAACTCGTTGAAACTGAATCCCAAAAAACGTTGATAACTCAGCTGCGGAGTGAAAACAAAGAGCTCCGTGTTGCCACTCGTGATCTCGCGCATCGCCTGCACCAGGTGGAGCAGCTGTCCCGCACCAATAGCATCGAGCTGCAGTGTGTTCCCAAACATGTTAACAAAAATTTGTACAATACAGTACAACAGCTTGGGAACACAATTAAGTGTCCAGTTGCTGAATCTGACTTACAGTACTGTAGCCGTATTGCGATAAGAGCGATGGTGGCCTAACGGTTCTGTAGTGCAATTTAGAATCCAATGATACCGGGTTCAAAACCTAGGCTACGCACCAATGACTTTTCTAAGTTATGTGCGGTTTTCCATCGTTCCGTGCTTCGGAAGGCACGTTAAGCTGTCGGTCCCGGCTGTTATTGATTAATAGCAGTCGTTAAGCCATGTCAGAGGCCCTCGGGCGGCTTGATAAACTCTGACTTCAGAGGCCAGCACTACCTCATACGACAAACAAACAAGCCGTATTGCGAAACTCAACGCTGCAAGCCCGCGCCTTCGTTCTATCCTGGTTAAGTTTAGCAGCCGCCGGCTGCGCGACACTTTTTTGGCAGGAGTTATCAAGTTTAATAGAAACAAACCCGGGGACAAGCTGAACGCCAGCCACCGGCGGAAACAAGAAGTGCCCGGTGTTTGTCGCGGAGCACATCACTGCGGAAGCTAAGGCGTTACATGCCGCTGCCCGCCGAAAGGCCAAGGAGCTAAATTAGAGATTTGTGTGGGTGCGTGACGGCAAAGTTTTCTTGCGGAAGACTGAAAATTCAAACTATATTTTGGTTAAGGACACGGAAATATTAAACAAATTATCGTAATTAAGATTTGCCACAGTTTTTAGTACCTATTTTGGATTATACTGGTTTTTTTTATAGACAAATTTATTTTTTGTACTTATATATTTATATTATAAAATTATTTTGTTTGTTTTTATATATGATACAATTCTATTACCAAAACGTAAGAGATTTAAGAACTAAAACAATACAATTTTTAACAATGTTGTCTGTAACAATTATGATGTGATTAATTTGTGTGAAACTTGGTGTAATAGCAGCGTCTTCGATGCGGAGCTATCGATATCTACGTATCGGACAACCGGTACGTAGTTTACAGGCGAGATAGTCTAGAGGGTTCCATAGCAAAAAGAATGGCGGAGGTGTAATTATTGCAGTTTCTAACCGATTTACTTCCAGGCGCCTACAGAGCTTTGAGTCGAATTGCGAAGACTTTTGGATCCAAATCGAATTTCATGATGACAAGGGTAAAATTGAGTATTTATATTTGTGCACAGTTTACCTCCCTCCGCCGATTCAGCGTCATATTCTTGACGAATTTTTGACAAATTCTAGCCAAGTCATGGAACAGAATAATATTGATAAGGTACTATTCCTTGGAGATTTTAACTTTGGTTCGATATCTTGGAATGTTTCTGGCAACACGCAGTCGCTGACTAGTGATATAAATCATAGTTTGTTCACAACAATGCTGGTTGATTTTGCCTTGTTGAATGATTTAAAACAATTAAACCACATTCTTAATAATAATGATAGAATTTTGGGCTTGGTTCTCACTAACACAAAAATTTGAACTTGAGTGTTACTAATACTCCTCTCACAAAAATCGATCCCCTTCACCCTCCTTTGCAGTTCAGTATGTCTTTTGCCGCTGATTACGAGTTGGCTCCCAATAATAATAGCCATTTTTGCTTTTATAAGGCTGACTACAATAATGTAATAGCAAAACTGAATGAAACACATTGGGACGAGGAATTTGAAGATTGTGTATCTGTAGATGCTATGCTTTTTTTTGCCCATAATTTTTCTGCAGTTTACAAAAGTTCATATTACGCTCCACCACAAATGGTGACCTTGTTTCCATGCTGACGAATTACTATCTCGCATCAATTAAATTCAGGGACGATCAAGTGATAAAGGTATTAAAAAGATTTGATGTTAATAAAGGCGCTGGATCTGACGGTATTCCGTCAATATTTGTAGTAAAATGTGCCCCAGCACTTGCGCATCCTCTGTGTCTTATTTATAATAGATCACTTAAAACTAGTATTTTTCCATCAGATTGGAAATCTGCGTTGGTGGTTCCCTTGCACAAAAGTGGTGAAAAGGAAATAATCAAGAATTACAGACCTATTTCTATTCTCTCTGTTTTTGCTAAAGTTTTTGAGCACCTTATACATCCTATTTTGTCATGGCATTTTAAACAACTAATTAGCCCTCAACAGCATGGCTTCATGAAAGCTAGGTCAACTGCTACGAATTTGTTCTCCTTTGTTAATAAGATTTCCCTTGAACTGGACAGAGGTTCGTTCGTGGATGCAGTTTACACCGACTTCAGCAAGGCTTTTGATCGGGTTAATCATGAAATACTTGTCAAGAAGCTTTCTGCTTATGGTATCGCCGAGCCTTTGCTGAGTTGGTGTGCATCGTACCTATCGGACGGAATGTTGCACGTTGTTGCTAATGGCTACTTGTCGGATCCATTTTTTGTACATTCAGGCGTCCCCCAGGGATCTCATCTGGGCCCATTGTTCTTCAATATTTTTATTAATGACATAGGTGGCTGTTTTCATTGTTGTGATTACTATTTATTTGCGGATGATTTAAAAATATTCAAGGTAGTGAACAATAGTTCAAATGCTGCTGATTTACAGGATGACCTGAATCGCCTTGTTTATTGGTGAGAATCTAATGGTGTGGAACTGAATGTATCAAAGTGTTTCTGAATACAATTTTCAAGGAAAAAAATATCATCCAGCACAGCTATAAAATTGAAGATGATATTTTGCTTCAGTCCACCTGAAGCAAAATATCGTGACAGATTTTGGCATAGTACTAGACCACAAGCTGAGACTGAACGTGCATATTGATAGCATCTGTTCCAAAGCGTTCAAGTGCCTCGGCTTTGTTCTGCGCAACTGCAAGGACTTCAAATGTCCTAGATTTAAAATTTTAATTTACAACTCACTTGTTCGTGCTAGCTTGGAGTACCGTAGTGTGACCTGGAATCCTTTTTATGACATTTATATTAAAATAATTGAGAGTGTTCAGAAACGTTTCATGTGGCACCTCGCGTATTCGTGTAATTTAGCTAAAGTTATTCAGAGCTATCCTGAGAAGTTGAAGCACTTTAATATGACTTCCTTGACGGATCGAAGACGTATTCTTGACCTTTCATTTCTTTTTAAGCTTGCCAATGGTTTATTAGATGCTCTGGAATTGGTTTCGTTGTTAAACTTTTCTGCACCTACAAGGTTACCCAGAGCATCTAGATTTAACATTCTTATGACTGTTCAATCCAAATCTAATCTTTGCCATAATGCACCTCTCAACAGACTTGCTCGTACAACAGCAACAACAGCATCTCTAAAACTGACACTGTGTTCGACACCGTGGACCTATTTGGTCCTAGGTGTCGAACATTTGCAAGGGAACATTTGCAAGTTTAAATTGTCGGTTGTTTCTCTGTGATATTTTAGTTAATGATTTTTATTTTTTTAAATTACTATTAATGAATGAATTAACTTATTAAACCAAATTATCTCCAGTTTAAAATTATTATGTTTTATATTTAATTAACTTCTTTTTTTGTATACAATTGAGTATATTATTTTATGTTTTTACAATTGTTTTAAATCGTTTTTTTAATGCATGTAGTCTTCGCCTATAATTATGATGGCACTAAGTTGTTTTATTTTATGTTAATTTGTTTGTTTTAATGCATCGGTGTACATTACGTTGGTGATCAAATAAATAAATAATTTTAATGAGTGACAGTACAAGAGGGAGAGACCAGACAGAGTTGGATTAGATGTACCCGGAGATTAGTGGCACGGCCTGCATTTTCGACATCGATAGAGATTGCTTTACAACCGAAATCCGTCGTAAAGTTCGATTATAGCGATATTTGTTATCTACTACATCGATGTCAATCTTGATCAAACAGATACAGATGACAGTAGATAGCTTTTGACATTAACTGTCAAACCTAACGATTGTCATCGGTATATGTATGATTTCAGTTGTAAAGCAAATTATAGGTACACGAGATGTTGCATGAACCGTTCTCGTGAACCCGTAACTTACTTGTTGCCTTGCTACAGCGCTTAACCTTTTGGAGGCCGGCGTCCTCCTCCGGCTTAACAATACAATAAGCTATGACGGTCACGTGACTAAGTACTGGCAGCAGGTATTACGGTAGGTTTCAGGGGTTTAATTGCTGAATTATTACGATTAGAATATTTCAAATTACTGTTCTAGAAAGCTATTGAACGTAGCAATAAGGATATGTAAAAATAATATTGTATATATTTTTTTATAAACCGCAGTTAGATTCGAAAAAATATATTAAATTTATGTAATTTTTCGAGTTACATGACTTTTAGTATAAAATTAATAATAGCTTAAAAAAACTAAAAACACGCTTTATAAAAAACCAAACTAAAAAATAGTTGTTTTTTTCGCATTATTGCATTGTCATCGGTCTTTGACAGGTGTGCAAAATTTGAATGAAATCTGACCGTTTAAAGTGGGTCAAAATAGCGTCCAAAGGAGTCGGTTACAAACATACAAACATACAAGTGAAGCTAATATAAAGCGTATAAAAACACTTTTGTTTTATTTTCTTTTTATATTATCAGTTTCTCTATAATATTACCTTTCTAAAATTAGTAAAAAAATATATAAAATCAAAATAATTCTAATATCCCACCCCCCGTAATTAGTCGGAGAGCGGGCGACTTCCCGTGCGAAGAAACTGTTTTTTGTAAATAGCTTATAGAATTAATTACATAATGTTATGTATCATTTTATAGATAAAATAATAAAGAACCTGGAAAAAATACTTAACAATGATGAACTCTCAAAAATATACTCACGTAAACTATTCCCCGCCAATTTCACGCAAAAACGGCCCGGTTTGTTTATATTCACTTATTTTTTCATAAAACACTATTGTATAATCACAAAAACTATTATAATATGTTCCTTATAGTATTATTAAACGCAATAACACAAAATACAACCATAAAATCACTAAAAACAACACAACTGGCAGTTTTGACTTTCAACTGTTTGTAGTGCTTGTACTTACATAAAATGTTTTGACATCGAACGATTTTGTCAACCAATTATATTCATTGGTTCAAGCTCCATTCATTCATATATATAACATTCATAGGAAACTCTAAGTTAATACAAACAAGGCTTATAGCCGACCGCCCACAGGCGGGCGCTCGGCTTTTCAGAGGTATTCAATTCAATTGAATATTTTATTTCAGACCGTAGTCCATATTTTTTGTTACTATTTAGTACAAATTTGATAAACTTATATAACTAATATTAGTAATACACAAAATTATGAACACAAATAATCTTAGCAGGGGGTAAACTCGTTATGAAGCTTCAATGAGAACAGGGAGCAAGGCAACAAGTAAGTTACAGGTTACGATTTTAAAGCGCTCTAGTTTTATTTTTATTTGATCGAGTGAAGAGACGAGCGGATCGCTCGCATGATGGTAAGCGTCACGCCAGCCCATAGCAAATCGCTCGCATGATGGTAAGCGTCACGCCAGCCCATAGCAATTGCAATGGCACTTAGAACTTTGGATGCAAAATCTTGCGCGTCACTGCACGGCGCTCGTCACCCTGAGACATTTGTTTTTAATATCTTACAAAGGTGTGGTACTTCCCTAGGACTCCTGCATAAGAGGCTTACCACTAGTTTACTATTAGTACGACTAGAGTACTATTATTTATACCAGATCATCCAGGGACCATCATCATCGCTATGACCATTAGGCCACGTAACGCGCCGCGTCAAGATATCTGCGTGGAATTGTTCGTGTATGTTCGTGAATGGTCATAATCTGCCAAACGATTCCAGAAAGTGACGCGTTTTTTGTTGGTCATAGCGAATATCGATAATGATTTTTGAAATAGTTTTGTCGTCGGTTTGCGTAGAGTGCAATAAACTTTATCAAACAGTTTCTTATCATTTAGTTGCCAGTTTCGCGGAGCTGGCCGCGGAGTTACGAAATAGCGTGTTTCTTAGAGTTTTGTTTTCTTTGCCTATCAAGGTGCTAAGCCTGAGGCTGTTACGTCTGATATAAAAACTCACGATTGTTAATTATAATACAATTACCTTCAAAACTTAGTACCTACCACACTTTTAACATTAGTTTTTATTAAATTGCTTAGCTCCTTCTCATCAAATTGAGACACCAGTTGTTAAGTCTAAACCTAAGCTATCAAACAGTGAATATCGCATTGCAATCGTTTCAGTAGTTTTATTCAAAACTTAGTACCGCACTTTTAAAATTAATAGTTATTTTATTAAATTGCTTGGCTCCTACATATCGGATTGAGATACCAAGTACACCGGTATTTAAGTCAAAAGCTAAACTATCCAACAATGAAATTGCATTGCAATCGGTCCAGTAGTTTTAACGTGAGGCGCGAACAGACATACATTACAAGTGTGGTACTGTTTTGAAGGCCAGTGTTTATTGCTACAGCTTCGTATTTAGCTTTCTTTTATTAGTCGCTGGCGTGTCATTGTACACACAAGTATAACTTATTGCTACAGCTTCGTATTTAGCTTTCTTTTATTAGTCGCTGGCGTGTCATTGTACACACAAGTATAACTTATTGCTACAGCTTCGTATTTAGCTTCCTTTTATTAGTCGCTGGCGTGTCATTGTACACACAAGTATAACTTATTGCTACAGCTTCGTATTTAGCTTCCTTTTATTAGTCGCTGGCGTGTCATTGTACACACAAGTATAACTTATTGCTACAGCTTCGTATTTAGCTTCCTTTTATTAGTCGCTGGCGTGTCATTGTACACACAAGTATAACTTATTGCTACAGCTTCGTATTTAGCTTCCTTTTATTAGTCGCTGGCGTGTCATTGTACACACAAGTATAACTTATTGCTGCAGCTTCGTATTTAGCTTCCTTTTATTAGTCGCTGGCGTGTCATTGTACACACAAGTATAACTTATTGCTACAGCTTCGTATTTAGCTTCCTTTTATTAGTCGCTGGCGTGTCATTGTACACACAAGTATAACTTATTGCTACAGCTTCGTCTTTAGCTTCCTTTTATTAGTCGCTGGCGTGTCATTGTACACACAAGTATAACTTATTGCTACAGCTTCGTATTTAGCTTCCTTTTATTAGTCGCTGGCGTGTCATTGTACACACAAGTATAACTTATTGCTACAGCTTCGTATTTAGCTTCCTTTTATTAGTCGCTGGCGTGTCATTGTACACAAGTATATCTTATTGCTACAGCTTCGTATTTAGCTTTCTTTTATTAGTCGCTGGCGTGTCATTGTACACACAAGTATATCTTATTGCTACAGCTTCATATTTAGCTTTCTTTTATTAGTCGCTGGCGTGTCATTGTACACACAAGTATGACTTCTTCTTCTTCGTGTCGACAGTACATTTTGTTTTTTTTTTATTTAAATTTATATCCACTTGGACCTGTAAGTGGCGAAGTCTATGGCATTACCAGTGCACTGACAAAGTTCCTACAGTGTGCAGCGGTAGGGACATGAAGGACACTCCAGCAAGTGTGGCATGGTTTGCACGGGTGCACCGCAGTCGCACTGCATTCTTGACTGGTCAATCATGTCCCACCTGCATAGGTTGCTCCTGCAGCGTCCAACCTGTGTACGGAGTCTGTTTAAGGTTTTCCACACTGACCAAGGTTGTTCATAACCAGGTGGTAACCCCTCCATTGGTGTTATGAAATCATCAGGTGGTTTATGCCTTGTGGTCCACAGGTTAAGTCGGGCATCTTTTAGTTCGCTTGGAGCAACAGGCGTTACTGTTCTAAGGAAACTGTGTTGGCTTTTAAGATTGAACATTATGTAATGGATGCCTGTTATCTGCTTCTTGTTTATATTTCTCAATGGCTGCAGTAGAATCTCTGCGGACACTGGGAGGAGCGATTCCTGATAGAGGGTACAGAAGTGTCAGGAGAGTTGGTTTCAGACAACCTGTCACAATGCGACAGGTTTCATTGAGCGCAGCGTCCACTTTCCTTACGTGGGCAGAAATGTATGACTTATTAGTATGACTTAGTAGACTTAGCATGACTTATTGCTACAGCTTCGTATTTAGCTTCCTTTTATTAGTCGCTGGCGTGTCATTGTACACACAAGTATAACTTATTGCTACAGCTTCGTATTTAGCTTTCTTTTATTAGTCGCTGGCGTGTCATTGTACACACAAGTATAACTTATTGCTACAGCTTCGTATTTAGCTTTCTTTTATTAGTCGCTGGCGTGTCATTGTACACACAAGTATATCTTATTGCTACAGCTTCGTATTTAGCTTTCTTTTATTAGTCGCTGGCGTGTCATTGTACACACAAGTATATCTTATTGCTACAGCTTCGTATTTAGCTTCCTTTTATTAGTCGCTGGCGTGTCATTGTACACACAAGTATGACTTATTGCTACAGCTTCGTATTTAGCTTCCTTTTATTAGTCGCTGGCGTGTCATTGTACACACAAGTTTAACTTATTGCTACAGCTTCGTATTTAGCTTCCCTTTATTAGTCGCTGGCGTGTCATTGTACACACAAGTATAACTTATTGCTACAGCTTCGTATTTAGCTTTCTTTTATTAGTCGCTGGCGTGTCAATGTACACACAAGTATAACTTATTGCTACAGCTTCGTATTTAGCTTCCTTTTATTAGTCGCTGGCGTGTCATTGTACACACAAGTATGACTTATTGCTACAGCTTCGTATTTAGCTTCCTTTTATTAGTCGCTGGCGTGTCATTGTACACACAAGTATAACTTAAAAAAAACATTTATTTTTTACTAGCTGACCCTATGAACTTCGTCCCTCCTTTGAGTCAATAAAAGTTGTTAACTTATTATTTGTATGGAACGGCTACTTTTGAACTTATTATTTTAGATATCTCGAGATTGAATTGACTGATTTCGATGAATTTTGTTGTTTCCTGGTGATGGCTATGCCCACGTAAAAATTTTGGTCTCATCCTCCTCTCCCTGGCCCCGTCCCCTTAAGAACCCCTACCAACAACCCTCAACCCCCAAACCCGCCATGTCACTTTGCCAAAAAAGTTGCAAAAATGTATTAATGATGATAAAACTTCTTAAGTGTTTCTGCTCTCCTGGTACTTAGAAGAAAAAGAACGCCCCCATTTAATGTTCACGGGGAAGGTGGTATACGCACTTTTAATAACTTTATTTGACAATTTTGTATCTCCAACTTTATTTTTCAATACTTGAAGAAAATAATAATTTTTTTTTCGCTATTTCGGGATCAAAAGTAGCATATGTGTTAATCCAAAATATACGCTATCCTGGTACCAAATTTTAATAACCTTATTTGTCAATTTTGTGTCTCCAACTTCTTAAGTGTTTCTGCTCTGCTGGTACATAAAAGTTATATATTTTAATATAATCACACCATTTAATGTTCATGGGGAGGTATACTCACTTTTAATAACTTTATTTGTCAATTTTGTATCTCCAACTTCTTAAGTGTTTCTGCTCTTCTGGTACTTAGAAATACTTTTTTATTCTTCTTTATTTTTTTAAATCCTAAAGAAATCGTTTTTTTTCTTATTTTGAGATTAAAAGTAGCCTATATGTTAATCCAGCATATACTTGGTACTTGGTACTTCGTGGTCGGGCTTCTTATCCGCAATTAGGCCGATCGTCGGCCCCTTTTGCGTGAAACGGGCGGCGACAGCTAGTTCAGCCACCCGATGTTCCTCAGGAAGGCCAGCAGCTCACGAATTCCGGTGCAGGCCTCCCTCAGGGTGGAAGTTGATCCCAGGAACTGTTCCCTTTGTGGTGCCACGCTTTCGCACTTACTCCTCACATGCGTGGCTGTTTCTTCTACCCCCATGCATCTTCTGCACAAGGGGCTGTCTGTGACACCTAATCTGTGAAGGTGTTTGTTAAGAGGACAATGACCAGTTACAATTCCCACCACTTGTCGGAGACTGTCTCGTTTAAGATTCAGAAGTTTTCGGGAGTATCTCGGATTTAACTCCGATTTACAATCCTTTATACTTGCCCATAGTGGCTCTGCCCTCCGGGGCACATGCCCGAACCTCTCCTTGCCAGTTCATCAGCTGGATTTATTCACAGTTAATCCATAGTCTAAGCACCAGGTTTCTACGATCTTTAAGGCGTTATTCATGATGTCACATGATACGCTAGCAAAGTGTCCTGATACAAGGGTATTCAGATCATCCGCATTCGAGTAGCCAACCGTGAAGAAGCGTCTGTTGTTAAACTTTGTAATTAGGTCATTTACCACCATGTTCCATAGTAGGGGTGACAGTACTCCCCCTTGAGGGCACCCCCTTGACACCACTCCTCTAATGGTTATGACCCAATCAACCAATGTCAGCTCAACACCATGCGCACTGCGTTTATGATTCTAAAGTTAGTTCTGTCAAAAGCACCTTCAATATCAATGAAAGCACCCAGGCACAACGTTTTGTTTTTAAAATCTTGTTCTATTATGCTTATTACTTTGTATAAAGCTGATTCTGTTAATTTACTCGAACTATAAGCGTGTTGTTGTGGGTGTTATGGTGATATAGTTAGGATGCTACGAGTATCTCTAAAGTACCGATCACAAAGTCTTTCCAAGGTTTTAAGGAGGAAGGATGTAAGACTTATCGGTCTATAAGATTTGGGGTCTGTATAGTCACTCTTTCCAGGTTTGGGAATAAACAGTACTCTGACCTCTCTCCAGCCTAAAGGTATGTACCGATAGGATAAACATGCCCTGAAGATTATTTCCAGTGTACCGCTTATGTGTACCTCTCCCCATTGGAGGAGTCCCGGAAAGTTACCGTCCAGCGCAGCTGTTTTGTAAGGTAAAATGTATTTATAGCCCAACTGATCCTTTTCCGACTTACTACTGACTTTGCAACATCCCAATCTGCGTCAGCAGGTATAGCCGCCTCACTGTCAGTCCATGTAATGGTGTGAGTGATATGGCATCCTGGGAAATGGGTCTGTAAAAGTAGACTATTTGTTTCTGTTTCTGTTTTAGTGTAAGTGTTATCTACTTTCTTTAAAGAACCAATCTCACACTTAGGATCAGCAGCCAGAATTTTCCTGACCCTATTTGCTTAAGTATTCGTTTCTATATTTGTACTATATTTTTTCCATGACCTTTGGAGCGAAGTAGTTTTTTATTCGCCGCTCGCGCCGTTCTGTATCGGTCCCAGTCCTCATCGTGGTATGTATTCATGGCTCTATTAAATAATTTACGAACGTTCGCTTTCAGTTTCTCTAAATCTTTACCCCAACCATGACTACCAGCTTTACTTATGGTGGGGAGAGATGGCAGGCTTCCTCATAGCTTTTGGTGAGACTGTCTGTTAATTGTACTACCGCTTGCTCAATATCAGTAGTGCTTGTAAGCCGCGAACCAGTAGACATGGGAGTGTGGTGCTGTTTTAAGGAATTATAAAAGATCACCTTGTCCGTTCTACGGGGATTATGAGTTGGTGCGGGTGGTACCCTGCTTAGATCCATTTCAAATCGGATCCATCTGTGGTCCGAGCATGAAGACTCCTCCGAAACTCTCCAATTCTTAATGGTGTTAAAATTATTCAGTTTCGGTTGTTGTCCAAAAATCCAGGATATATGTTATCCTGGTACCAAATTTCATCCGAATCCGTCCAGTGGTTCTCGAGTTATAAGTGTTCGAACAAACACCAAATCCGACTTTGTTTAATATATATATATATATATATATAGATATGCATTGTCATCGATTTATGAGCTACCCTAAAAGTTTCAGCTGAATACCTAATCGGGAAGTGCTCGAAATTTGAAATCCATTTCCAAGATTCCACCCGGAACGACAGACAAACAAGAAAGTGACTCAATAAAAACGTGGTAAAATGGTTATGTTGTTGTTTAGGATACACCTTTTTCTCAGTTGTTTATCTCTCGGCTGGGTATAAGTAGCTTTTCGGGTCTGTTCAGACCTCAAATATAATAAGACTGGCATGACGCTGGGGTCTGTTCGGCGCTTGCCCCCTTTCGGGTCTGTGCAGACCTCATGTATAATAAGACTGGCATGACGCTGGGGTCTGTTCGGCGCTTGCCCCCTTTCGGGTCTGTGCAGACCTCATGTATAATAAGACTGGCATGACGCTGGGGTCTGTTCGGCGCTTGCCCCCTTTCGGGTCTGTGCAGACCTCATATATAATAAGACTGGCATGACGGCGTGATCTATAAACATTGATAAACCATAACTTGACACGCGATTTATAATAAGAAAAACATGTAGCAAAGTATTTACGACAGTAGTTTTCACAGTAATTCGAATAATTAGTACGAGTGGGCTGACCGTGGGCTGACCCTTTCAATTCGCACGCAGGTCGCCCTGTGTAAAAGAGCCATTATAAACCCCTGCGCTGGTAGTGGCCAGCGGGCCTGCCTCTACCATTAGATTGGTACATCCTCAGAGAATTTACGCGTGTAGGCGTATGTCAAAATCTTTGGGTACATCTCAAGCTCGGGGGTAGCCCTCCACCTCCCCCACCTTAACCACCCCCTCCCCCAACTCCTGCCCCTCGATTCTATAGCCAACCCTTCTAATTTATTAATATAAACATAATTATTATGTTTATGTATGTTTTGTCAACTTAATTGGTTGTATTTTACCTGAATTCAGTTAAACAGAGTTTAGGTAAAGTTTATGTGTTTGGCTACCAGGATGATTAATCTTAAAATACTTCGGGCTCATTATTAAAGGTTTTTGAAAAAACATTGTTTTGCACTAACAAAAAACCTGTTTTGCCAAATTAATTCACATTTTCAGGATGTTCAGTACTTTAATTATATCTATCGGTAGCTAAGTGTAAATAAATGTTTGTACCTATCCAATTAAATCCAAGGATAAATAGGTACATATTAAACACAAATATGCTAAAAGTATATACTAAATGGTATTTGCCTTTAATTTACATAAATAGATTTCAGTTTGTAAGGTTAATTAGGCATGACAACATGATTTGAACAACTTGCACCAACTTTTTTTCGTTCACCTTTTATATTTTTTCTATGCTATGAACATTGATATTATGTGTAGTAGTTATCAATGTTTGTGAGAACTGCAAACAGCTTTTAAGCTCTTCTTACGAAAACGTACATATATGTATGCCACATATACGTTTACGTAAAGATAAATGGCAACCTTTTTAACCGAAGGTAGACTTAAGGCATGTAGGTACCAAAGTATCTTTGTCGTAAAATGTATTTTATTTGTTCGTTAAAAAACAATTCATTTTTTAAGATTAGAGATGTATATAATTTGGAGATGTATAAATAACTAAAAATAAAATATAATTTAATGTACCAACACGGTTAGTGGCTATTATATATATAATTAAAGTTGTTGTTCCCCACAACAACTTTAATTTTATAACAAGTTACCTGACGGCATTGATCAATTATCAATGCATAGGTTTAAAACATTTGTTAAAGTAAATCTCATAAAGAAGAAATCACATGTAAAAGTGCTGTCATCATCATCATCATGACAGCATTTAGAAGTTCACTGCTGTACATAGGCCTCCCCCAACGAGCGCCATTACGAGTGATCTTGTGCCACCTCCATCCATCGACTTCCTGCGGTGGCTACAATGTCGTCGTTCCATCGTATGGGGGTCTCCCTACGCTTCGCTTGCTTGGTCGTGGTCGCCTTTCGAGAACCTTTATTCCCCAGCGGTTGTCGGCTCTGCGAACTATATGGCCTGCCCATTGCCACAACTTACAAAATCTGAGAGCTATGTCGGTAACCTTGGAGAAAAGTGCTGTAATGTTGCATATTAGCAGTAAAACGCTTTGGGTTTTTTGAGTTTCTTACTGAAATAATATACGCAGGTGAATTGTGTTTTA
Organism: Alsophila aescularia; assembly: GCA_946251855.1. Classification (NCBI taxonomy): domain Eukaryota; kingdom Metazoa; phylum Arthropoda; class Insecta; order Lepidoptera; family Geometridae; genus Alsophila; species Alsophila aescularia. The sequence goes on from OX276376.1 coordinate 66,333,017, forward strand.
TGGCTGAAACTCTCAAGCTACTGCAATTCAAGTTTCCGTAGAGATTTGGTTTGAAAATCAGCGTAACAAAACGGAGGTAATGGCAATAGACACTCATAACCAAACTGATGTATTTTTATTTTTTATTAATCGTTTCGACTCGGGGCGCGAGCAAACTCTCAAACAATTACCTCGGGAGCATTATTACATCTAAAGTTTTTTATCCCTTATTTTTTTATTGCAATGTCATTAGCTTGTGAGCTACCCTGAAAGTTTCAGCCGGATAGCTAATTGGCAAGTGCTCGAAATTTGAATTGCAAGATTCCAGGACAGACAAAATACATAGAAACATCGATACATACATAGGTGAACAAGTGAAGTTATGTAAAATGGGTATTAACCTCTCAATTTGATCTATCTACCGAAACAGACGTCAGTCAGACCGGCACGCGATTAAAGACAAACTGACGGAAGAGCAACGCTATCCGCGGTCATCGAACTTAACTTTTTATTTATCATCAACAAGAAAATTACCTTCCGAGTGGAAAAGGAGCAAAGTGCGGCGCGTCATACAACGTCAAGCACGCGGAGCAAGTTATACCAGGTAGCCTTTCAAATCATTCCCTTTTCCCAAACATTACTTTTAGCATTTATTTATTTAGAATATAGGCGTCGTAACTTCTAAAAAAAATGCGCTAGTAAGCGTAATTGAAAATCTTTGGCAGCAACGTTCGTTCGGTTGTTCGGTGTTTTTTGATCATAGAAATCTGCATTTATTACTCACGTAGTTGACAGACATTTTATTATTTCGTTTCCATTGCAACGTCATTCCGTTCTGAATTTTTGATACCTTGGGTTCCACTATTTTTGCAAGGAACTCTAATGAAAAATAATATTTAGTAATCAACTTGTAATTTGGCATATAGCGTAGGAATATATATGTACTGTGCATATAGGTAGGTAAGGGAGTTTGTATTAACAATACTCGTTGCAATTTATGTAAGTGCCTGCATTGTGTCACTCACTTGGGTAAAAATGTGTGTCATGTTTTCCAATTTTTATGTGTAAATATTTCTCGGTTAATTTAGAATTAAATTTTACTACTAATTCAGGAATATTTATAAGGTAAACGAAGGTGGTGCCACCTTGGAAGAAAAAGTCAGCTTAGAATTTAATTCGACTACTACTGCAAGCATATTTACAGGTAGCTTTTCCGTTTCCCCTGCCATGATTCTACCAGAAACTAGTATCACAAAGATGGCGCTATTTTTCTTTGAGGGAAAGTTCATGAAGAGGGTTCATAGTTCATATTCAATTCTTGTTGAGCATCGAAACGAAGAAGTCAACCATAATGTAGAATATAAATAAGTGACCAGTGGAAATACATATATATTTGTCTAAAAAAAATATTTTACTACAAATGTAAAGTAGAATATAAGTGACCAGTGGAAAGTATATTTGTCTAAAGAAGTTATTTTACTACAAATGTAAAGTAGAATATAAGTGACCCGTGGAAAGTATATTTATATTTATGTCTAAAGAAGTTATTTTACCACAAATGCAAAGTAGAATATAAGTGACCAGTGGAAAGGAAATGTATATTTTTGTCTAAAGAAGTTATTTTACCACAAATGCAAAGTAGAATATAAGTGACCAGTGGAAAGTATATTTATATTTATGTCTAAAGAAGTTATTTTACCACAAATGCAAAGTAGAATATAAGTGACCAGTGGAAAGGAAATGTATATTTTTGTCTAAAGAAGTTATTTTACTACAAATGTAAAGTAGAATATAAGTGACCAGTGGAAAGTACAAGTATATTTATGCCTAAAGAAGTTATTTTACTACAAATGTAAAGTAGAATATAAGTGACCAGTGGAAAGGAAATGTATATTTTTGTCTAAAGAAGTTATTTTACTACAAATGTAAAGTAGAATATAAGTGACCAGTGGAAAGGAAATGTATATTTTTGTCTAAAGAAGTTATTTTACTACAAATGTAAAGTAGAATATAAGTGACCAGTGGAAAGTACAAGTATATTTATGCCTAAAGAAGTTATTTTACTACAAATGTAAAGTAGAATATAAGTGACCCGTGGAAAGTATATTTATATTTATGTCTAAAGAAGTTATTTTACCACAAATGCAAAGTAGAATATAAGTGACCAGTGGAAAGTATATTTATATTTATGTCTAAAGAAGTTATTTTACCACAAATGCAAAGTAGAATATAAGTGACCAGTGGAAAGGAAATGTATATTTTTGTCTAAAGAAGTTATTTTACTACAAATGTAAAGTAGAATATAAGTGACCAGTGGAAAGTACAAGTATATTTATGCCTAAAGAAGTTATTTTACTACAAATGTAAAGTAGAATATAAGTGACCAGTGGAAAGTACAAGTATATTTATGCCTAAAGAAGTTATTTTACTACAAATGTAAAGTAGAATATACGTGACCAGTGGAAAGTACAAGTATATTCATATCTGAAGAAGGAATTATTACATCTATATCTACACTTCTACACTAATATTATAAAGAGGAAAGATTTGATTGTTTGTATGTTTGTAATGGATAAACTCAAAAAATACAGAATCCATTTAAAAAATTCTTTCACCTATAGAAAGCTACATTATCAGCGAGTAACATGGGCAAATTATTATTTTTCAAAAAATAGAGTTCCTTACAAAAATAATGGAACCCAAGGTATCAAAAATTCAGAACGGAATGACGTTGCAATGGAAACGAAATAATAAAATGTCTGTCAACTACGTGAGTAATAAATGCAGATTTCTATGATCAAAAAACACCGAACAACCGGACGAACGTCGCTGCCAAAGATTTTCAATTACGCTTACTAGCGCATTTTTTTTAGAAGTTACGACGCCTATATTCTAAATAAATAAATGCTAAAAGTAATGTTTGGGAAAAGGGAACGATTTGAAAGGCTACCTGGTATAACTTGCTCCGCGTGCTTGACGTTGTATGACGCGTCGCACTTTGCTCATTTTCCACTCGGAAGGTAATTTCTTGTTGATGATAAATAAAAAGTTAAGTTCGATGACCGCGGATAGCGTTGCTCTTCCGTCAGTTTGTCTTTAATCGCGTGCCGGTCTGACTGACGTCTGTTTAGGTAGATAGATCAAATTGAGAGGTTAATACCCATTTTACATAACTTCACGTGTTCACCTATGTATGTATCGTTGCTTCTATGTATTTTGTCTGTCCTGGAACCTTGCAATTCAAATTTCGGGCACTTGCCAATTAGCTATCCGGCTGAAACTTTCAGGGTAGCTCACAACCCAATGACAATGCAATTTAAAAAATAAGGGATAAAAAAACCTTAGATGTAATAATGCTCCCGAGGTAGGTCTAGGTACTTGAATTTTCTCAATTGTTTGAGAGATTGCTCGTGCCCCGAGTCGAAACGATTAATACATCAGTTTGGTTATGAGTGTCCATTGCTATTACCTCCGTTTTGTTACGCTGATTTTCAAACCAAATCTCTACGGAAACTTGAATTGCAGTTTCTCGAGAGTTTCAGCCATAAAACACAATTCACCTTCGTATATTATTTCAGTAAGAAACTCAAAAAACCCGTTTACTGACAATATGCAACATTACAGCACTTTTCTCCAAGGTTACCGACATAGCTCTCAGATTTTGCAAGTTGTGGCAATGGGCAGGCCATATAGTTCGCAGAGCCGACAACCGCTGGGGAATAAAGGTTCTCGAAAGGCGACCACGACCAAGCAAGCGAAGCGTAGGGAGACCTCCCATACGATGGACCGACTACATTGTAGCCATCGCAGGAAGTCGATAGATGGAGGTGGCACAAGATCGCTCGTAATGGCGCTCTTTGGGGGAGGCCTATGTACAGCAGTGAACCTCTAAATGCTGTCATGATGATGATGATGACAGCACGTTGGATCGTGAAAAACACAGCCAGCTCATTATTGATGTATCTGCTGTTCCCTTAGCTTTGCCATTCATTATACTTCATATACATTTCAATAGGTTTACAAACATACACAGTGAAAAAAAAACTGTTCAGTGTAGCTTATTTTAAGTCTCCTTGACCGTTTTGACTTAAAAAATGAAGTTCTCAAGTTGATGTATTTGCATGTAATATTGTTAAAAATGCGTAATATTCATATATGTTACTCTATATAGGTGTGTAAGCATATGCACTAATAAATGTGATATCGTCCAAAATTCTTAATACTCATATATGTGAGTCTATATAAGTATCTGAACATATGTACCAAATTTCACAAATATATGTATGTATGTATGTATGTCCACGTATTTCTCGGAAACTACAAGACTGATTGCAATGGTTATTTTTGTAATTGTTATGGTATCTTTCAACTTAGGGAATAGTTTATTTTTGATCGAAATCGGTCCATTAGTTTAAAAGTTATACTGTTAACTGTTTCCAGTATTATTATTTTCTTAGCGAACTGAATAAGTACTTCATTTTCTTAGGCCTTCTTTAACGAAACTAAAAAGTAAGAAGTAAAAACTAATTTAAAAAAAAAACTACTTAAAATGGTAAAAAACTTATCAGAAAGAAACAATAAAAAAAATGAGGTGTGTGCCAGATAAATGCCCACTTACTTACACTAAATTAATTAAGGCGTAGCACAGACCTAAAAAAAAAAAAAATTTTTTTAAGATTTATACGATTTGGAGTCGTTTTTTTTTGTATTAGTTTTTTGTAAATTATGTTCATTGTACAGACTGTTTGTTACCTACTGCTTTATTATGAGTACCTATAGATATATATTTATAGGAAAAAACTATATTATGTTAGTTATTAATTAATTATCCTGTATTTAATTGAAACAATAATACATATGAACCAGATGAAATAGTGAACAAATGCTGGATAACAACATAATAAGCAATTAAAATAATAGTCCGACTAGGTAGAGCCAGAGATAATCAATTATTTCATGTCCAAGTACATTATCCATAGGATTAGCATTATCTTTTAACGCTTGTATACTGTAATATGGAGTGACAGATACAAAAATGGACATAGAGAATGAATGGGCTTAAGAAAAAACAGGCCATAGATTGCGATAAACCAGTGATATACAACCACCACCACCCAGCATACCACAATTTACAACTCCTTTTTATCGTCCGCGCAGACTTCGGTGCGAACCAGAAGGTAATTTAAAATAAATATATTTGGGACGTTTCTACACCAATTACCTAGCCCCAAACTAGGATACCCTGTACTATGGGCACTAGATAACGGGTAAACATATATAAATACGAATATCACATCCATGACTCGGAAACAAACATTTCTGCTCATCACACAAATGATTGCACCTTGCAGGATTCGAACCGCGACCGTTCGATTTCGTACCTAGGATCTGTAGCCACGAGACCAACCGGTCGTTAATTAACTCGCTCGTTATCATTTGTATGGGGTGTAACAGTTTTTTTTGGACTGTAGTCATCAACGATGACCGTTTATTGAACCGGCTTCCGTCTGGTAAGTTTAATGTCTTACGTTTAAGAAAAGCCAGCATTGTGGGTTTTTTTTTAGCTGAATAACGCCGTGCCGCAACATTTGAAAAACAGAAACTGATATGTAATATCGCAAGCTTTAAAAATAATGTGGGAGGATGTAACGTTTAGGGTAAGTAGGTACTTTAATTGACCGAGCGAGCGCGAAGCGTCTGCGTCACAGAACAAATGTCTCCGTTTCAGCTTGGGCAAAAATGCTTTCGTATTTTCGACGGATGTTCGACTGTTCTCCTATTTTGTTTGTAAATTAACGCCCGGTTTTTTGATGGCTATTCAAATCTATAATCAACTAACAAACCTGTTAAATTAATAGAACAGTCAAATCAAATTGAGTTGCTGAATTGGCGATTACGATAAAATTAATTAGTCAACGATCAATGTCAACTGATTAACGAAAATAGATTATTCGCATGGCAACATCGTATTGTTCATTCATTTTGGTATGAAGTTCGTTCAATTTGATGTTTGAATTTTCTAAAGGAGGCATTTTATTAAAAAGTTTTGAATGTTTGAGATAATTAGAGATATAAATTTAAAAATTGTTTGAAGTGTTTTTCATTTCATTAGGGCATCGACTTCAAGAGGACAAAAAAAACAACAAAGAAAGCGAGAAATGTTAACTTTAGAGTACTATAAATAGGTATATAGGAATATTGGAATATAGTAATATAGGATAGGAATATAGGAATATAGGATCGACATTGAGGGGGTCGAGATCGCGTATGTTCAAGAATACCTGTGCCTCGGCCAAATAGTCTCTTTTCAGGCGCAACAAGACATGGAAGTTGCTAGAGGCACTGAAAACGCCTGGAAGAGCTATTGGTCGATCAAAAGAACTAATGAAAGGTGAGTTACCACTAACACTCAAGAGAAGGCTCATGGACATGTGTGTTCTCCCCATCCTCACCTATGGTGCACAAACTTGGTCACTAACAATTCAGCAAAAGTCCAAACTCGGAGTATGCCAGCGAGCCATGGAGCGCAGTATTCTGGGAGTCAGGCTATCGGACCGTATTAGAAACACAGTACTGCGCTCCAAAATACAAATCGCGGACGTCGGTCAAAAAGCCGCCAGCCCGAAATGGAACTGGGCCGGACACATCTGTCGCATGTCGGACGATCTCTGGGCAAAAACCACAACATTGTGGATGCCACAGAATATCAGAAGACGTCGCGGCAGGCCCAAAAGGAGATGGCTGGACGAGTTTGATTCCTATTGTCACAATTGGTCCACAAAAGCTCTCAACCGTGAGGAATGGAAGGAGGGAAGGGAGGCCTTTGCCCTGCAGTGGGACGAATATGGCTAAAAATAATAATAATAAATAGGTAAGTAACTATTTCACGTTTTTATTGTTAAACTAGCTGTGCCCCCGCGGCTTAGCCCGCGTGGTCATTTCATTTAAAAGTGGCCCATACGTGTTATTCAGGACCAAAAGTACTTACCTATAAAATACAAATGCTACATTTCTTCAAAATTCGTTCATCCGTCAAATAGTTTACAATATCAATTGCTCGGCATCTAATTATCGGGTTAAGATAACAAGTACCCCAGGTTTAAGTCAAACCCTAAGCTAACAGTGAAAACCGCATCTTAATCGATCCAGTAGTTTTTACGTGATACGTGAACAAACATACAGACAAACAGAAAGAAAGGATTTTAAAAAAAACTTGTTCGGTAGCCTATTTTAAGGGATTGTTCCCAAAGTACTCCATTCTTTTGTTCCACAAAAGTATGAATCCCATACATTCATTCTCAAACTACTCCAAAGAATTATTATTATAAAGTTTTAGTTTAAAAACACTGTATTTATGTTGCATCTTACTCCACGGGTAGCTGGTTCTTTTCTCAAAGTACTCCAGCGACTATTCATCATCAAAATCCAAACTGCTCCATGGAAATAATATAAAATCAAAAATGTTTCATTACACTCCATGAAATGTTGAACGGGTACAGTCAGTCACAGTATTTAGTATTTACACTGTAACAAAATTATGCTGACCAAAGCTTCCTATATTTCTTATTAAACTTTCACGTCTGAGGTAAATGAAGTAAGTCTCATCTCTCGACACATCACTTTACTTATTTTTATTGTATTACTAGCTTTCTCACACGCGACTTCGTCCGCGTGGACTACAGTTTATCGCGGAAAAAACACCCTATGTTCTTCTAGGATATTAAAAACCAATGCAAAAGTAGGTATAGCACCAACGCTCTTGATGTTTTTTGTCAGATTTGTTATTTCTTTTCCATGACAACCGATCCTTACAGCGATTAATCAACATTTCCAGTTTTCCCGTAGAAACTTACAATTTTCCGGGATTAAAAGTATTTTGTTTTATTCCAGGGTATAAGCCATCTCCAGAGAGGTTAGAGTATTTGTTACTAAAGTGTATATTTGTATATGTATGTGTGTTATATGTATGTTTTATTTGATTATTTATTGTATATATATATATATATATATATATATTTTATTTGAAATTCCGTTACGAATACTTCGTTCTGAAAGCTGGAGACATAACATTTATATGTACCAAGTATTATTTTTATACACTTCTGTGTTTTTGAGATTCCTAACCTAATGGTCCGAACACAGAGAAGTTTTAAAAGCATGAGTTTTAACATATAAGGTGTAATAAGCTGATTATAATTACTTTTAATTTTCCTGTCAGCATGAGTTTTAACATATAGAGCGTAATAAGCTGATTAAGACCAGACTTTAAGGGTTTTTTCCATAAATATGCTGCAACCACAAACCTGATAAATGTGAAACTTAACATATAATTATTAAGTTTTGAGCTACGAATAAATAATCTTATTCGTAGGTTTTGAGATCTTTAGCTCTCCGTGATAAAGACAAAGACGTGATTAACTGAATTGTATTGAATGAAATTCGGTTAATCACGTTGTCATACAATTCATAATTCATTTCAAGAGAATTCTTATCAAATATTACGTTATTTTCAGTAACATCTTAATTTTTTTACTTTAATTAACGGCTTAAGTTTTATCTCTATAATAAATCTCACAGCAACAAATATAGGTTATTATCCATTGTCAATACAAAATTTACCCAACTAAATTGCTAGCCTGCGAATAAAATAAAGTAACCTTTGAGATTTACGTTATTTAGTTCCTAGCTAAATAGTGTGTTCAAACAGCGCTCGCGACATATTGTTGCTTTATGAATTAATTGTCGTTTTATGAATTAATTGTTGTATTCTGGATCTATACACACACTGTGTACCCACTTATATAATAATTATGATTAATTCATTTTTTACTATATCCAATCTTAGCTTTGATGACGTGCAATTATATTTACCAATAAATGAGTATTTGAGTATTTGACATGGCTGCTGCACTCCATTTTGGCTCCTGATTAGGGAACGGTTAACATCATAGACACGAAACGTTGTAGACGCATTTAATTGTTATAGCCCGTTACAAGTTTCATCTAACTTTCATGCTACAGCATAAAAGTTATTTCTAAATGTTTTTATTTAACTTATTTTACGGTTGAAAATGGGGTATTTTTGTGCTGTTTACGGCTGTTTGACAAGTAAACATGACAAGGATAGAAGGTTTTATAGATTCCCCAAGGATAAAATAAGATAAGTTATTCTTGGTGACCTATAATACTTAATTATAATTCTTCAGGTACTTTATCTTTGTATTTTTGTTTAATTGTTTGTTGTAATTGTTTGTTATAATTTTTGTACTGCAGTACAACCTAATTCTTAACAAATTTAAAATATATTTAATATATTTAAAATATATAATATATTAATTTAATATATTTAAAATATATTATATATTAATTTAATATATTTAAAATATATTATATATTAATTTAATATATTTAAAATATATTATATATTAATTTAATATATTTAAAATATATTATATATTAATTTAATATATTTAAAATATATTAAATATATAAGTGCCCCTTTTGGATGAAACTCTCATTAAGGAAGGGTATTTCGACACTCAGTACCTACTGCGCTGAATTATCCTATCATTATCTGTATCATTTCGTTTACCAGCACGTAAATTTATAAATATATATAAATTTACGTGCTGGTATATATACACTCATATCGTAAAATCCGGATTATGAACTCAAAAATGGTGGCATAATGATATACATTACGCACGACACGTCTCTTATAAGAAAAAAAAATAATTATACACTGTTTTTTGAACTAAACTGTGTTATAATATATATTTTTTTCCCATTAAAGCACGGCGTTGGCTCCGCACAACAAGTTTGCGCCATTTATTATCTATGGCGGCGCGTGTTAGACCGTATGCGCGCCAATTCGCTGTGGACTGGATTTTGCCGCCATAATTTACTTTACATTATTACCTAACTAATATAATGTGTTTTTCTTGATAAAAGTTTTATCCTGATTAAAAATGTCATTCAACAGCGTTAGTGAGGAAAATTTGAATCCACCTGTCATCACGAAAACAGCAACGAACATGACGAACGAGCTTTTACCAGAAAATTCATGAAAATATTACGACATTTTTTTTTATTATATGTAAGTTCCTATTGCATGAGTGTAGATAAAGTAGTATACTCGTATGAAACGGCACATAAATAGTTATTAAAACATTCAAGAGATAATATTAAATTTCACTCTCTTGTTTTAATACCTTTTATTATGCAACCGTTTCATAAACTACTATATATCCACATTAATGCTCATTACGGACATATAATTAAATATTAAAAAATGAATCTTTCGTTCCAGGCCCACCCGACCCCTCCCCCCACGTACCAGACTTGCGAAAAGATCTCTGCCAAAGGATTTTGGTATTTATGCCCAGGGACTAAAGTCGACGGAAGATGCCCGGTCACGGTGCTCGACGCTACATTCACGCGCTGATCACTTAAACTAGTGAAGGTAGGGCTACCGCACTCCTAATTGCGAAAAATCTCGTAGTTATTTTTATTTCTTAGCTTTGGACTTTACAGAAAATTCATTAAAAATCATTCAAAATATTTGAGAGTAGTTTAAAACCATGCAATCATTTCTACATTATAATATCTATTATTGCAGTCACCATTCTGTCATTTTTTTTGTCTCGTGAGCTCATATTGTAAGTAAATACCGATCAATGAGGAAAATGTGTGCAATAGGTACATGAAAAAATAATCAAACTTTGAAATTGTATTAAAGTAATTGTGCGTATATTGCGCTAACAAGGTAACATAATTAAGATTATCGCGATAGGTAGGTACCCGTTTCTGGGCTAGAATAATTAATATTATTATCCTCTTATTGTTATGATAGTGTCCGAACCCATAATAAAGTAAAAAAGTCTCCGGTATGTATGGCAACGATATGTATGGCATCGACCTCATAAAGGTGATTGATATTATCCGCAGAAATAGTGGGTTAATATAGGTTGGATGGCAATGACAACCCTAAGTGAAGGTAAGAGTTTTTGTCAGGTTGAACCAACCTTGTCGTTTACTCAATTAAGGCCACCGATCATTATACTCATGTTTTAAATATATACCGTCAACAATGATATTTTCGTAGGGAGATTATTTAAAACATGAAAAAGTTGTCCTTTGACAAGGTTCATAATAAATTTATAGGTCGAGGATTGCTTCATATAAGATATTTGAGCTCTCAACCATTTCAATTAAACTTTGAGCTCAGGTTTCAGTAAAAACTGCAAAAGCAATAAATGCAAAACAGTTCGCCACTGAAGCTGTCCACGAGAATACTGATATAAGCCAGGAAGTATTTTCTCAAGAAATTATATTGGATTATTATAATATTATTATTAGGGGATAATATATAAATTTTCCGTTTCATACTGAAAAATTCGGAAGATTTCGGATAGGCAGCGATCGGAAAATTACGCCACATGAAGATGTGGCGTAATTTCCCGAACGAGAAGTCGTTACAGATACTGCAGTGCCTCAAGACGAAAGTTTATAATCAGTGCGTGTTGCCAGTGATGACATACGGCACTGAGACGTGGTCGCTAACTATTGGCCTCATACATAAGCTCAAAGTCACGCAGCGTGCAATTGAGAGAGCTATGCTTGGAGTTTCACTACGTGATAAGATCCGTAACGAGGAAATCCGTAGAAGAACCAATGTTATCGACATAGCTCTCAGAATTTGCAAGTTGAAGTGGCAATGTGTAGGCCTTATAGTTCGCAGAGCCGACAACCGCTGGGGAATAAAGGTTCTGGAATGGCGACCACGATCAATCAAGCGAAGTGTAGGGAGACCCCCCCACACGATGGATGGACGACATTGTAGCCATCGCAGGTGTCGGTGGATGGAAGCGGCACAAACCGTTCGTCGTGGCGCTCTTTGGGGGTGGCCTATGTTCAGCAGTGGACTGCTAAAGGCAGAAATGATGATGACGGTATTTTTTTTTGTGGGTTATAATATATTTATTTTATCAAAGTATTTACCCTCGTTGTCTATATATTTCTGCTATCTTATCGGAAGATCATTTAAACCTTTGCAATAGAACTCTAGGGACCTGGACTCCCCATAAACTATATGAAGGCATTTTGTACTGCATCACAAAAAGTTTCTTTTTCCCATGCATAAATTTGACCAAATCTTGCGTTCTTCGCTTGCGATTATCGTAAAGAACCCACTTTTCGTCACACGTCACAATTAGATCCAAAATCCCTTCCTTTCTGTACCGGTTTAAGAAAGTAAGGCAAGTTTCAATGCGCGCTGCTCTCTGCAGATCAGTCAAATCATTAGGTAACCATTTTTCAAGTGTTTTAATTTTACCGTTTTGCTGAAAATGGGTCAATATTGTGGGTATGCTAACGCCAAACCATGCCGCTAATCCCTTGGTAGTTTGATATGGATTGGCTTCCACCATCAAATTCACTTTATCGTTATTTACCTTAGTGGCTGGTCTTCCTCGTGGTTCATTCTTCAAGTCAAAGTTTCCACTGCGAAAACGATTAAACCAAAACCGCACGGTGTGTTCGTTAGCAGTGTCCTCTCCAAACACAGCATTGACATTACGAGCAGTTTCTGCTGCCATAATCCGACGTTAGAACTCGTATTCGAAAATTGCTTTGATTTTCGCTGTATCCATCTTCACGGTTAAAAGCGTACGTAAAAACAATTGAAAGTCGAACAATCAAATTCCATATTCCTTTTAAATTTAGAATGTTATAGTTTTCGTGTGAGACAGTTTCACTATGAAATCTGACACCATGCAGTTTTAAATATTAATTCAAAGTGGCCAGTGCGGTAAAACGGCAATTTCATATTTAAATCCCTACTATTAACACAAGTTCTACTCGTACTGCCGAATAAAAAAAAAAACGGAATTTCCGCATCTGGTTTGTGAAATGATTAACGTTTAGGTACTTCCTATTTTTACAAAGAAACAGTTTTTTTTTATTATACTTGTTTTTTTGTTTTGCAACAAAACAGTTTATATCATTTTGCAGACGGTAGGTAGAGGTACACTGGACTATCACTATTGGTCACCTTGCCTGCGTTTTTTGTCCGAAACGGCGAAGAACGGTCTCAAATTATGCCATCATCGTTAGCATAAAACACTTGCAAGATAAATACTTCACATTTGAATGTGCAATGGATGGACTACAAACAATATTCACTTTTTTACACGACTGCGGAGGTTTATGTGTTTGGGTTGTATGTATGTTTTTTTGTACGTTTCTTAGGCGCGTCCTACAGCCTACACACCGTGACGTTTTTTTTTTTTTTTTTTTTCCATTTCTAGGTTTCATCATAATGACTTCCCCTATTAATATTACAATCTAGCCTTTGAATTAGGCCAATAAGCAATTTAGTTTTAACATAAATTTTTAAAATGTCTTAACTAAGAACGTGTCCAAAAACACTTTTCTTATTGTCTCTATTAAGATTAGATCACTTTGTTCATGCGTTCTTTATCAGTAGCACTTCCATTAAGCACTACTTTGCACTAAAATTACTGTCACTAAACACTACACTAACTCGAACGGTTTTGTTCGGTTAAGTCTTCTCACTATGTCCGTGTGGTCGAGGAGCTGGATCGCCTCGACATTTACATGGTGGTGAAGTCTTTGTTCGTGAGCTTCTGCATATTATTCAATGACTTTGTCGACAAACTCTATCATTCTCATTGAGGTCCCGATGGAAGATCGTCACTTCTTATGTACCAAGGAGCATTTACAATTTCCCGCAGTACCTTATTCTGGAATCGTTGTATAATTAACGTATTGCTTTGTTTGGTGCAGCCCCACAGCTGTATACCATAAGTCCAAACTATTTTGATAAATGAAGTATAATTGGATTCGACTTAATCACGGAAGTGCTATAGGATAATATATGAAGTATCAAGAAAACTAATATAGTGGCTTACAGCTGCCATATTGAAAGGACCGTTGCCCGGCTAAGGAAAATGGACCTCCTTCTCAGGTAAAGGCGAGGAATTAAAACAAGATGGTAAATTCAATAACAAAGGGCTTTATTACAAAAAATAGAAAAAAGACACACATGAGTTATCGAATATTGGTACTCTCCCCTTTACTGAGGAATTCAAAAAGAAATATTTTACACTTAATTTAGTTTGTTCTGCGTCAAAATAATTATAAACAGCAAGATCTTATAATAGGAAATACTTCTAACTTAATACTCAAAACTCAAAATTCTCAAATGTGATTACAATTTCCTCAAACATATAAATTCTAGTACTTAACTTCGGCCTGTATGATATGAATTTTCAATAGAAAAGCAGTATCCTAGGCTAGTAAAACTTAGAGAGTCTGTGCTCAGCAGTTGTTCATGTATTTGTCACAACGCAACGGAATAATCTTGACTTTACCTTAGAATGTTCTAAATTAAAAGAGAACTTGTGCAAACAGAGTGTGTGTGTGTAAGATTGTGTTTCCCAGAGGGATATTAAACTCTAAAAAACAGAAAGTAAACAGAAAGTAAGACAGAAAGTATATTTCAACAGTATATTAACACGTTAGAAGGCGAAGGCTCACTACCGTAGCTCGCTGACTCAAAATGATATGGAGTGGACCAACCTGGAGGCCTCCTGGGACGCCGTATCGTCGTCTCGCGTGCCGCCGCGGAACGCCTCCTTACTCCACTCGATCAGCTCCTACTGCTCCACGAACGGTGCCTTCCGCTGCACTCGAACGGTTTCAGTGTCTCCCACGATCGGTGCCTGGTGTCTTCTACTGGACAGGTGGTGCGTTGGAGTTCTTCTGGAGTCCCTCGTAGACCGGCTTCTTCCACGAACGGTGGTGAGCCCCGGGTGATCGCGCACAGCAGCTCGCAGTGGTGACGACAACAGCCGTCCGTAGATGCACGATTTTAACCTGGCTTTTGCACTCACTACTTATTTCGCCTGTAACAGAGCAGCTTCGTTCTGGACTGCGTGCCTCGGTCGTTTTGTTCACACAAGAGAACTGCGTGCTCTTTTGCTGCCTGCGCCGATCTTAATCACGTGCCAACTATGTGAACTAAATGACGTCTGATTTCAAGATTTCTATCCACAGGCTTCTCTCTTGTATATATATACGAACTTTGGTTTGCACTTCGAGTAGCATTCTACTTTGAAATCGAACTTCCGCTTTCCAGAACAGTCCAAAAACAACTCTGCCACTTGCATCATAAAGCAGACCTTGTCGGCCTAGCTATACAGGTCACTGTCCTCCAGCCAGTTCTGGTACATACCAATCAACATCCGGTGTTTACTTCAAAAAACTTCATATAGAAAAAACCATCTCTCCGGAACTTTCATGTGATTTCGCCATTATGTCAAAACCTTCCATGGTGTGACCATCGCAAGCGATTTCTAGATGTAAATTATTTTCGACATATGAATCGCTGCCCTCTGAATTTATGATTTGTTAGCCAACTTAAAGATGCGACCTATTCTGGATTTTTAAACAACCCGTTCCTCGTCCAAAGTTATCCAGAGCCCGAAATATTCCTGGAACGTCAATTAATAATAGCAACACTCAGAAGCCCTGCTACTTGCCGTCAGAGGCCTCCGCATTGTTTACACCTTCCTTCTAGTTCACGCCTCTTGTCGCTAGCTGTCGCTGCGTGGATTAACCATTTTATCTATTTTTGGACAGTAGATGAAAACTTTTCCCTTTCACTCGCAGAGGCAAATTCAACCATTATTTCTTGATTCTTAGATAGGCGAAATTATCAATCTGTCTTCAACAAGAAAAGCTTTCATTATTCCTTCAACGAAGAAAGTGGCGCGCGCGTGGTGGAGTTCGGCGTTTTTTACAAACTTGGCGACTGGCTTTCAGATACGGAGAAAACACAACTTGATCTAATAGAAAAGGCGCTGCTCCTCGCCAGATGGCGTTGTACCCAATACATTCTATTTAATCGGGATCTATAACAAAAATTTAACTTGGAGTCATGATTTAACATGTCACAATATTGTATATCCGACGGAACAAAAATGGCCAAAACCTACCGAGTGAGGTATCAAAATAAAGGTCTTTACAAGACCAATCCAAAAAAATATAATTATTTTACCTGAACAGTATTAACAGATCTTCAAGCTTCTTAAAAAATATATACAATAACAAAAACCCGACATTGCACGTCAGTTGTTTGAAATTTTATTCAATAGTTTTGTTCGCAGTCAGTTTTTTCTTAATAATAATTTATGCTTGTTATGTTTGTAAGCAGGAACGATGATATATATTTTTTATAAGTCTCATAAGGTTTATGGGAGTCGAATAAGTTTAATGCCACAAGCAACAGCAAGTACTCTTTTTAATACCATTGACTGAATTGTACCGCTTGGATGTCACCCCCACCATTCATAGATGTTTTTAATCGTAACCATATCAATGGACGTGTTCCAAATACCTACTCACTTGTAGGGGAACCTGCTTTTATGAAAGGTCGCTGACATAGCGACCACTTGCATTTTTGATACATGTTACAAGACAATTCACAAATTCAGTTTTGAAGTATGCACCTCGGGCAGGTACAGTGCAGATTACATTTATCATGTTTTGTATGATCACAGTCATACAAATCATGTTCATATACATACTTATCAATGGTCCACCTTGCTTCTGTCTTTGACTTCCTTCCTATAAAAAAAACGTTACAGGAAATACCCAAAGCAACTTGTTCTAATTCACAACTCCCAATCAGTTACGATGGTATCTGTAATCGTACTAAGTATTTATTGATAGGTACGGCAATATAGCGTCTAGATTAGATATCTTATCAGGCAGATCATACCAAAATTTATCTGTGCCACTACAAATCAGTGTACCGGTAGATAGTAGATACTCTACGTTTTCAAATAACTTCCTTTATTTACAGATGGTTGACCTACAACGGAACATCATTAATGTAGCTTTATCTCTAATATTAATCCTGTACCTGCAGTTAACTTTATCAGAAGCTAAGAAAACCAAACAGGAATGCCCCATAGGCTTCAAACTTGCATTTACAAAAAGTAAAGACAAAGTATGCTACTTTCGAAAGAGAAGTCCAGAACCCTTCATGGGCAAGTTCGATGGCTGTACCGGGAACATATTCACAATGGAATTGTACAACAGTTTAAGTTTACCAAAGTCTAAGTTCACGATATGGACGGACTACAAGTCCCAGTACGCTAGGGTTCCTTTCATCGACTGGTCGTACACGGATTCAATGGGAGAAATCCTAGAGACCACATACGACGTGAATCGCGACCCTTCTCTGAGTGTCGACGAGGAGCTCTGTGTGGCTATCGATCCTGTAAACAACTTCACTGCTGTGAGATGCAATGATACATATCACAGATACTGCTTCATAAAAGCTTATTCATCAGAAGGCAGTACATCAAGTACAGGTTGTGAAGATTTAACGAACGGAACTAGGTTCTTAAGTCCAATGCAGACCTGCTTATCGATTTTGGTAGGGCGAGTGAGAGCAAACTGGAATCAGTCTCAAGCACTATGCGAGAAACGGGGAGGTTCCGTGTTAGGTCGAGGGTGGAGGTACTCGAACTACTTCAGTCTGTCTTCATCTGGAGGGTCAGACCCGAAATTACCCATGTACCCACTGAATGTTGTGTCCAATCCTGATCATACAATGCTGAGATTTGGTGCAAACGACTCTTCAGAGGTTAGTCCATCAACTTCCTAAATCACTGCTGTCTTGTATAATTTGGAAATAAAACACTGTGTTTAATGGTGGGCCTGAAATTTCATTTCTCGAAACCTACTCATTTGTAAATGTTGTAGATTCCATCAACGGAGTGGCACTTTGATCGTGACATGATCACGAAAGACTCTTTACTTGGCGCTATAGACAAAAATGAATTTTGGGACATGGTTAACAGTTCCCACGTCTTCTTTAATGTCATCTGTGAGAGACCTATTGAACTCAGGCATGTCAATCTAACTGTTTCAATTAACAGGTAAGCTTTAAACATTTCGATAGCCAAAAACAGTGTTATGTGAGTTATCAATAATATTTTTTAAATGACCATGTATATTACCAATACCTACTTAAATTCTGTTGCAGTGGAGACGGGTTAATAACCTTAACAGTAAACTATACATCGGAAAGCGATACCATATTACTTGATGATGAAGATATCATGTGTTTCACGGATTCAGCTGGATATCTCCTTAAGAAAGTGAATGCCGATCCTCATGATTCGATCGACAACGTTTATATCATAAAAGCTATCTCAGATGGGTACTATTGGTGCACACACAAAGATTCTAAGAACTTCTACATCACAGAGTCCAACAGGGCCTTGTATATCAAGGTTAAGGAGTCGACTGAGAACTTGTATGCTGTGAAAATCCACACTTTTGAAGATTATAATTTGGATAAAATTAGCAAGATTGTGGAAAATGTCTGGAAAAGAAAGATAAAGGAGTACGTGTTCTATAGCACCAAGTACAGTGAAATATATGACGGCTCTGATCCGTATGTACACGACACCATAATGAAATTTAGGTTAGTATTAATCCGCATGACTGGTGATGATACTAACTACGTAGAGGATCCTGGAAGTTCAAGTAAAGAGGAAACCTACTCCTCTTTACTTGATCTTCCAGGATCCTCTGACACAGATCGGAACGGAGATCCTCTGATACTGAGATATTTATTATTTAGAGGTAAATAAGTGACTTTGATGCTTAGTCGTTGACGCCTATGATGACGCTAGATAAATCAGTGTACACCCTTAACATATTGATGTGTCAGTGTATTGGTGTTTTGTTTTACAACAAATATGTTGACACTTCTATCAAAATGTAAATAGTGTTCATAATCAGAGCTATTATAGATCAAGTTTTTATTATGTTACAGAGAGGAGCATCCAGGGATGCTCCTGATGATGGGGGGCCAGGAAGTCATCCTGAATTTTAAACTCAAGAAACTGTATCTAGACGCCAGGACGGCGCTCCTGCACGTAGTTCTGCACCCAGAGATGAAGTCCGTGAAACCGGGCCAGTGGGAGAACATAGAGATCAAGTACATGAAGCCGGCCTACTACTGCGACAAGGAAAAGAAAGTCGGCTTGGGTTAGTACTTTATTGGTTTAAAAATCTAGAATGACATTATTTCACGGAATTGCACTTGAGATGAGGGCCGCGAAGCCAGGCCAGTGGGAGAACATAGTAATCATGTCTATATTAAGCTGGCATAATTGCGATTAAGACAAGAAACTGAAGTAAGTCAAATATCTTTGATTGATTTGACTGATTTTAGACTCTAGAATGGAATTATTAAACTGAACTGCATGTAGAAATGAGTATAGTGCAGTCAGCTAGTACGAGAACATTGGGTAATGTAGCCGGCGTTCTAATGCAACTTAAGTAAGTCAAGTACCTATATTGATTTTAGACTCTAGAATGGAATTATTAAATTGAACTACATGCTGAAATGAGTATAGTGAAGTCAGCTAGTAGGAGAATATTGGGTAATGAAGCCGGCGTTCTGATATACTACTGCTTAAAGACTGAGAAATTGAGCTAGTGTACTTACACTAGCTCAATTTCTCAGTACCACCTACTGTACTAGTTGGGATCCTAGAACGTTATAACTGCCGATTACTTGGAAATGAAGGTGAGTACTAAACAGTAAATATATCAAGCGACCGTAGAATCATTACCTTTTACCTGATCCTCGGATACCTTCAGTATTGTCCCACAGTACAGTATCATAGTACATATATGTACAAAGTGATGTGTGAGTGTAGTATCACAGTACATATATGTACACTCTTGCGAAACAACTCTGCATCTCGCTTTAAACCAATTATGTGGTCCAGTCATGCAATTAATTTGATTCCGAGCGCAGATCAAAGGTCAAGAGACTGAACTCGACAACATTTTACGTCTCCCCCCTATTTATTACATTTTCATGCATGCACCTAAGTTTAAATACGATAGTAAAAGATTCTTTTTTCGTTTATTTTGTACATCACCCAATGTCCATTTGGTACCAAAGTTTTGTATATATTTTTTTCATGGGGCCATGACTATATTAATCAATAGGATAATAAGGATAAGGATCAATATTTTCAGGAATATGATTTGAAACGAGTGAATAAATGTTTTTACACGGAAAATAATCCAGTTTTATTTTTATTTTTGCGGGTATATCTGAAACGACGCCTTTCTAATCAAAATCACAATATCTAATTTAAATAATAAGTTTTAGTTGTTTAATTTGACCCACAAAACTATTATGTACACAGTATTTTCCATATCAATTGAGTTCGGATTGTTAATCAGTTTTGACTCTCGGACCCTGTTGCTGCCACACTCGCACTTTTTGGAAAACAAATCTTTCAATTATTGATTATGTATTCGTATAAACGTAATCTTCAATTACTATTTCATGATGTTCTTGAAAAACAATAATAAGTCCACCATTGTGTTTCTGTTTGCTATACCTAGATATTCATTTTATTCTGCGACAATTAAACGACAATGGCTGATGAATTCTTTATTTGGTACAATTACATTATTAGTAATCTAATTAACATTGGAAATGGCATTGATTGTAACTAGAGTTTTTTTTAGTAAATCCTCAAACGAACTCTGATTATAACCAAGCTACCTTTGTTCTTGGTGCATCTAAATTCCCAATGGGCGTTTTCCTACTGAGACGCATAATGGATCGGCACAAAGGCGGCCACGGCTGTCAACAGTTTGTATTTAAATCCGCTGGCACGCTGTCTAGTGAAATATCGCCTCCA
Organism: Alsophila aescularia; assembly: GCA_946251855.1. NCBI lineage: Eukaryota > Metazoa > Arthropoda > Insecta > Lepidoptera > Geometridae > Alsophila > Alsophila aescularia. The sequence goes on from OX276376.1 coordinate 66,353,770, forward strand.
TAAAAAAAAAAACATTCTTTTATAGAGTTTTTCAATAGGTATGGCTGTTATCCACCATGGTTTTCCAAATCACTTATCAGAACACTGAAAGAGCAAAATAAATATCATCACAGATAGAAACTATATAATAATCCTCGTGACTACGATGATTATGCGTATCAACGGACTCGCTCTAAGCTTTTAATGAATCAGTGCTTTAAGTCTTACATTGCACGAATCGAGAGTGACCTGTCACGGGGCGGTCCCAGGGTTTGGGTTTGTCCCACTAGCCCAGGACCCAAACCTCAGTAACACAGAATTACAGGAACAGGAACAATAGGGAGCACAGGATAATTTCGTGGTGATACAATACGGATGAAAATAACCTCTTATGTAGGTATTATCATATATATATATATTTAAAAGAGTAATTCATGTTGTTATAAACTTATTTATGAATTTTATAATATTATTTCGGTTTTTCCAAAAATCAATACTCGAATGACAGGTTATTTGTATTTAGAATGAATCAATGATGACCAACTATCAAAAATGAAAGAAATGGATTATGAAAGAATTAAGAGATCAAATGAGTATTATTATGAAAGAGGTTTGGACCTCGTCACAGACCTTAAAGATAATGTAAAAGCATTTTGGAAATACACTAAAGCTAAACGGATCACTAACAACATTCCTGGATCAGTTAATTATAAAAATTGTGCGGCTAACTCCGGAACGGACATAACAAACCTTTTTGCAACATATTTCTCTTCAGTCTACAGTTATAATAATCCAACAAGTGGTACATACATTTCAAATTTTCCTCCTTCAAATTACACATTAAGTAATATTGGGTTCACTGAACATGATGTTTTTAAACATATCAATAAACTTGATATAAGAAAAGGCAGTGGACTTGATGGAATCCCACCAATTTTCAATCGTATATGTGCTCCTGCGCTAACTATTCCAATATCTATCGTTTTTAATAAATCATTGAAAGAGGGTGTTTTCCCAGAGTTGTGGAAAATTGCCAAAATCACACCAATTCACAAATCTGGTGATAAATCTGATATCATTAACTATCGGCTCATTAGTATCTTAAACTGCTTCGCAAACATCTTTGAAAGCATGGCCTACGATCCATTATACAACCATTTTAAACATAGGCTTAGTTCCAATCAACATGGATTTGTTAGTGGAAGGTCAACTGCATCTAATCTTTTAACATACACCAACTACCTATGCAGAGTTTTTAATACAAAATCACAGGTAAACTCAATTTATGTAGATTTTGCCAAAGCGTTTGATCGCATGAACCATAATATAATCCAGAATAAATTACAACACCTTGGCATACATAGCAATCTTCATCGCTGGATCAGTTCATATCTGAAGAATCGCACTCAATTGGTAGCCTTGTATGGTTTTGAGTCCATACCATTTGAACCATCATCAGGAGTTCCCACAAGGGTCAAATTTAGGTCCTCCTTTTTTTAGTGTTTATTGATGATCTTCTGGAAATAATGACCTGTCAATGTCTAGCTTATGCTGATGATATAAAACTTTACACTGAGATCTCTAGCATTGAGGACAGTGATCTCCTTCAAGACAACTTTAATCTTCTTTCCCAATGGTATCATATTAACTGTAAGTCTTAGAATATTAATCAGTGTCAATATATCACATTTACAAAAAAACTTTACATCTTAATTACTCGATTAATGGTACCAAGTTAGAAGAGGTTAAAGTATTACGAGATTTAGGCATATGGTTTGATTTTTCGCTAACTTATAAATTTAATTATGATGACATCACACGCAAGGCCAGTAAAATGCTAGGCTTTGTAATGCGTACAGCTAAGCCTTTTAAACAGATTGACTCATTCAAAATTCTGTACAATTCTCTAGTAAGAACGCAGTTAGAATACTGTTACCACCTATATTTAAAACTGATATTGACAAGCTTGAGTCTATCCAGAAGCGATTTTTAAGACAATTAAGCATTAGACATGGCTTGAGATACTAGATACGCTTAGTACTCTTCCCGAATATGAAAATCGCCTTCAGCATTTAAATTTTCATAATCTTGCATTCAGGCACAAAAATACTGATCTTTGCCTACTCCATAAAATTGTTGACGGCCAGCTAAGTGATGAACTACTAACTCATTTAAATATCAACACTAATAAGCATATGTTTCGAAACCCCCGATTATTCAGTATTCCAATTTCAAACAATAAAGTTTCACATAATAATCCACTTCATCGTATCTTTATAATGGTGTTAGTTCCGAACTCGATATTTTTCAACAAAATCTTTGCAGTTTTAAAAGTTCAATATTCAAAATTAATTTTATTTAACAGTAACTATAGTTTTGACGCTGTTTAGTTTTAATTAATATTTTTGGTTAATGCTGTGTACACTGTTTTGGTTATCACATTTAATAAGTTGTTCTTTATAAAGTTTAGTTTTTTTAAGTAGTAATTTGAAAACTGATTTTGTACCATTAAATATAAATAAATAAATAGCAAGCCTAAATATGAAATGGCGTATTGCGATACCCAATAGTTTTCGAGGAAAATATATTTGAATATTCCATAATTATCACTATTTATACTATCCAAATGCACTTCACTTCACTTTACTTTTTGTTTTATAGCATTTGTGGAGTAGCCATACCACAAAAAACACTTCAAAATCGCTAATCGACAGTCAATTTCACTACTTTGCCAGTTGATTGGCATTGACAGTGAAAAAATGTTACTCTTTTGTCATTTTAGGTTAGGTTCTAAAAAGGTCATAGAACCGACACAGAGCACCCCGGCATGAGTAGGTTAGGTTCTAAAAGGGTCACAGAACCAACACAGAGCATCCCAACATGATAGATAGATAGATAGATAGATTAACTCTTTATTGGACACCACAAGCACAACAAAAAATTACATCTAAAAATAATGTATAACAATGAGTGTCACAAGGGGCGGTCTTAACGCTCAGAGCGATCTCTTCCAGACAACCGTGCACGGAGAGGAATAACGAGTAAAAGGAGAAAGGAAAGGTAAGGGAGGGTGGTTATCAGTAAATAAATGAATAAACAATAAAATACATAAATGTAATGCAATATAAAAAAATAATAAACATACTTACAAATATCAATAAATACATATATAAATATACCTACACAAATAACAATAACAGAAATTGAGACGTAGGAGTAGGTTAGGTTCTAAAAGGGTAACAGACCCGACACAGAGCATCCCGAAATGAGTAGGTTAGGTTCTAAATGAATCACAGGACCGACACAGAGCACCCCGATGCTTCTTGGTCTTGTGGTCTCTACCTCTAGAGTGTATATAAAAAGTGCGGGGCCTGAAGCTCGCGTGGGTGGTCCTGAGTGAAGTAAGGCCATGAGGCCGAAAGCGAAGGGGGGGAGGTGGCGAGCGTAGCAATCCGGCGACATCCGTAGTGGAGTGGTCGAGTGGACGAAGCGATGCTCAGAGGTGACCTCGCGAGAGTTCTGGCGAGAGCCCATACTGTGGACAAATTTCTATTCCATTTCCAATCTCCCCCACCGGTCCTGTGTCAACTCTTTACATTTTTTTCAACCCTAACCTCATTCTTTTGTTTTCTTTTCTGTTTTTTTATCGCCGTCTCCACTTTCTCCCTTTACGACTTGTATTATTGGAAAGTCCTTCCCAAATACTCGATGATGACGAGGCTAAATCAACGGCGAATAAAGGAAAATGACGCAAAAGCGCGGTCAATAATTATAGTACAATGTGTCTCGGATCAATATCTCAACATAATCAAAAAAGTGCAATATCGCAGTGGATATTCTGACGTCCCTGGAAGGTGTATTCGAAAGAAAGACTGTATTTAACAAATTATTCCTTCGAAAGAAAATAATTGGAATGAAGTGCAATAGTGGTCAAAAACTTCAAAATCATTTTTTGAAATTTAATAATATCATCACTTAGTTAGAGACAGCTGGAAGATATTATATGGAAGATAGTGACAAATTAACTCACCTACTCCTCACATTACCCGAAGATTATAATACAGCCATAACAGCATTGGAAACAATGAGCATCGAAAAGGAACTAACTTTAGATTTTGTAAAATCAAGGCTAGTTGATGCAGAGTTAAAAATGAATGAAAAGAAGAGTGAAGAAGTGGAAAGCAAATTCTTTACATGCTGTAAATGTGGAAAAAAAGGACACATGGCCTATCAGTGTGATACAGATAACTCTCAACCAATACGTAGAGGCAGAGGAAGATCTAGAATGAGGAGTAGAGGACGCTCAGGATTTAGAGGAAGGTCATGGACATACAGTACAGGCATGTGAGGTTTAGGTTGATGGAGAGATGTTTTTTGCATTAACACAAATAAATATCACAGAATGCATGTTACACACAGAATCAACAGAGATAACTTTTGTTGTGGATTCAGGAGCCACTCATAACTTCATACAGGATATATATGAAAATTTAATGATAAACGTGACTGAATTAAAAGAACCAATACAAATAAAAACAGCGAACGGAGATGTCTTATGTGCGAGAAAGAAAGGCTATGTAAAAACCTTATATGGAGACAAACCAAACACAATTGAAAGCCTTATCGTGCAAGGAATAGCACATAACCTTCTTTAAGTAAGCGAACTAATTAACAAAGGAATAACTGTAAAATACAAAAATAAAGCACTAAGAATAAAGTTACAATAAATAATAGTTTAAAAAACTAAAAAAAAAACGCTTAATGTAGATAACCAAACTAAAAAATAGTTTTTTTTAATAGTGTACATAAGAAAAAAAAAAATCAAAAAAATCGTGGTCAATAGTTATAAATATTTCATTGACAGATATGAGAAGAAGGATTATCATTTCGATAATACCTTAAAAAGCACCCCACGCTTTTTTTTAAATAAAACGTTTTTTTCTTATTTACACTATTAAAATTTATTTTATATTTTTTAGTTTGGTTATCTATATAAAGCATGTTTTTTAGTTTTTTAAACTATTATTTATTTTCTACTTTTTACTTTGGTTTATTTATAAGAGAGTTTTTTTTTTTTTTTTTTCGAATTATTGCATTGTCGTCGGTCTTTGACAGGTGTGCAAAATTTGAATGAAATCTGTGGGTTAAAGTGGGTCAAAATAGCGTCCAAAGGAGTCGTTTACAAACATACAAGTGAAGCTAATATAAAGCGTATAAAAAGGAATTTAAAAGAAGAGAGAATAAAGGAAAACTTAACATATTGACATTACAGTTACATAAAGATGAGTGTGAGTATAACTATAGCAAAGAAGACCTATGTAATGACAACCTTTAGTATATTAAACTTGGACATGTCAATCGTAAAGGTTTACAGTTTGTGAACCTGCCTTATACTCGTAGTAAACATGTATGTGATGTTTGTATGAGAAACAAAAGTACACGACTCGTTCAAAACGAACACGAAACGTTCAAAACAATTACGAAACCACAGTCAAAGTATGTAGGAGAACAAACATTCAGACGTCGCTGGACCTATGAGAACACCAACAAAAGAGGGGTTCAGATACTATCAGACAATATTGGATGATAACTCACATTTTACTCAAACTTACCAACTCGTAAACAAATCTGAAGCTGCAGATAACTTAAAAAGGTATGTGAGAGAAATAGAAACTGAAAAAGGGATAAAAATAAAGAGAATACGATGCGACAACGGAGGCGAGTACACGTCAAACAATTTTAAAAGGTTTTGTGAAGAAAAAGGTATAAAAATTGATTATACCGTACCTTACAGTCCTCAAATGAACGGAAAGAGTGTGTGCAAACACCTGCTACACACGTCGTCGCAAGGGTCAATGATCCATAGGGTAATGTAATAAAACCACAGTTTAGACTCCAATATCAAAGACACTCTTATTTTCCTAACCAAAAAAATACCACAATGTTCTGTGTAAATTTCGTAACCGCGATTCAGGAATTGGCCGCTCAACTACATCGGCCATCTAGTACAAAAATAAGGAACTAACTGCGAACGTTGTTTTACAAATGTATGAACCATAGTTATGGTTCTCGTTTGGTGTTACTGGTGGGGTTTTAATACTACAGAGTGAGCGACTAAATAGAACAATATATGAAAAAGCCCGCACTATTTTAGATGAGTCAAATTTACCCAGATACATGTGGAGTTACGCTATCTTGACTGCTACATTTATGATCAACCGCTGTCCATCAAGTGCAATAGATTTTGAGATACCAGCAATATTATTTGAGAGAGAATTTCAACTCAATAAACTGAATCCGTTTGGTTGCAAAGACTGGTGGTTCTAGGCAGTAGAAAGGATAAACTAGAGCCAAGAGCGAAGGAAGTAAGAATGGTTGGCTACGCGAGAAATGGATATAAAATATGTGATCCATTAACAGACACCATTATTGTGACTAGGGATGTAAGATTTAATGAAAGAGATTTTATATACCAACCAGCTCAGAAGAAGAAAGAACAAGAAGATGACAGAAACTACTTTGAAAATACTATAGATAAAGCTGATGAACAAAATAGAGGAGAAGAGAGAAGGAAAAATGAAGAAGAAATAAGAAAGAAGATTGAAGAAGAAGAAAGAAAAAGAATGAAGAAGAACGAATAAATCAAGAAAGTATTAGCAGAAGTACAAGAAGTAGAAGAGTAATAAACACACCTAAACATGTAAATGACTATGAAATCTATGAAGCATACTGTCTAATAAGCAATGAAGAAGATCCCCAAGATTACAACGAAGCTATGAAAAATTGTTGGAAAGTAACAATTAAAACAGAAATACAAGCATTAGAGAAAATGAACATGTGGACAGAAACAGACTTACCAGAAAAAATGAAAGCCATAGACACTAAATGGGTGTTCAAAACAAAAGAGAATGACTTGAAAAAAGCTCGGCTGGTGGTAAAGGGGTTTATTTTTTTTTACAGATTTTGGGAAAAAGTATGCTCCAGTAGCAAAAATATCCTCAATTCGAACACTACTAGCACATGTAGTACAAAAAGGATGGAATGTAAGGCAACTTGATGTGCCTCAGCATTTTTAAATGGGATGATTGAGTCAGAAGTATACATCAAACCGCTTGAAGGTGTAAATGTCACAAAGAACAAAGTTCTGAGATTAAATAGAGGTTTGAATGGAGAGATTTGAGCTATTAAATATTTGGTTCCAACATTTGGGACTTTAAGAGAAAGTCCCAAATGTTGGAACCAAATATTTAATAGCTTTGATCCATTCAAACATCTATTTAATCTCAGAACTTTGTTCTTTGTGACATTTACACCTTCAAGCGGTTTGATGTATACTTCTGACTCAATCATCCCATTTAAAAATGCTGAGGCACATCAAGTTGCCTTACATTCCATCCTTTTTGTACTACATGTGCTAGTAGTGTTCGAATTGAGGATATTTTTGCTACTGGAGCATACTTTTTCCCAAAATCTGTAAAAAAAAATAAACCCCTTTACCACCAGCCGAGCTTTTTTCAAGTCATTCTCTTTTGTTTTGAACACCCATTTAGTGTCTATGGCTTTCATTTTTTCTGGTAAGTCTGTTTCTGTCCACATGTTCATTTTCTCTAATGCTTGTATTTCTGTTTTAATTGTTACTTTCCAACAATTTTTCATAGCTTCGTTGTAATCTTGGGGATCTTCTTCATTGCTTATTAGACAGTATGCTTCATAGATTTCATAGTCATTTACATGTTTAGGTGTGTTTATTACTCTTCTACTTCTTGTACTTCTGCTAATACTTTCTTGATTTATTCGTTCTTCTTCATTCTTTTTCTTTCTTCTTCTTCAATCTTCTTTCTTATTTCTTCTTCATTTTTCCTTCTCTCTTCTCCTCTATTTTGTTCATCAGCTTTATCTATAGTATTTTCAAAGTAGTTTCTGTCATCTTCTTGTTCTTTCTTCTTCTGAGCTGGTTGGTATATAAAATCTCTTTCATTAAATCTTACATCCCTAGTCACAATAATGGTGTCTGTTAATGGATCACATATTTTATATCCATTTCTCGCGTAGCCAACCATTCTTACTTCCTTCGCTCTTGGCTCTAGTTTATCCTTTCTACTGCCTAGAACCACCAGTCTTTGCAACCAAACGGATTCAGTTTATTGAGTTGAAATTCTCTCTCAAATAATATTGCTGGTATCTCAAAATCTATTGCACTTGATGGACAGCGGTTGATCATAAATGTAGCAGTCAAGATAGCGTAACTCCACATGTATCTGGGTAAATTTGACTCATCTAAAATAGTGCGGGCTTTTTCATATATTGTTCTATTTAGTCGCTCACTCTGTAGTATTAAAACCCCACCAGTAACACCAAACGAGAACCATAACTATGGTTCATACATTTGTAAAACAACGTTCGCAGTTAGTTCCTTATTTTTGTACTAGATGGCCGATGTAGTTGAGCGGCCAATTCCTGAATCGCGGTTACGAAATTTACACAGAACATTGTGGTATTTTTTTGGTTAGGAAAATAAGAGTGTCTTTGATATTGGAGTCTAAACTGTGGTTTTATTACATTACCCTATGGATCATTGACCCTTGCGACGACGTGTGTAGCAGGTGTTTGCACACACTCTTTCCGTTCATTTGAGGACTGTAAGGTACGGTATAATCAATTTTTATACCTTTTTCTTCACAAAACCTTTTAAAATTGTTTGACGTGTACTCGCCTCCGTTGTCGCATCGTATTCTCTTTATTTTTATCCCTTTTTCAGTTTCTATTTCTCTCACATACCTTTTTAAGTTATCTGCAGCTTCAGATTTGTTTACGAGTTGGTAAGTTTGAGTAAAATGTGAGTTATCATCCAATATTGTCTGATAGTATCTGAACCCCTCTTTTGTTGGTGTTCTCATAGGTCCAGCGACGTCTGAATGTTTGTTCTCCTACATACTTTGACTGTGGTTTCGTAATTGTTTTGAACGTTTCGTGTTCGTTTTGAACGAGTCGTGTACTTTTGTTTCTCATACAAACATCACATACATGTTTACTACGAGTATAAGGCAGGTTCACAAACTGTAAACCTTTACGATTGACATGTCCAAGTTTAATATACTAAAGGTTGTCATTACATAGGTCTTCTTTGCTATAGTTATACTCACACTCATCTTTATGTAACTGTAATGTCAATATGTTAAGTTTTCCTTTATTCTCTCTTCTTTTAAATTCCTTTTTATACGCTTTATATTAGCTTCACTTGTATGTTTGTAAACGACTCCTTTGGACGCTATTTTGACCCACTTTAACCCACAGATTTCATTCAAATTTTGCACACCTGTCAAAGACCGACGACAATGCAATAATTCGAAAAAAAAAAAAAAAAAACTCTCTTATAAATAAACCAAAGTAAAAAGTAGAAAATAAATAATAGTTTAAAAAACTAAAAAACATGCTTTATATAGATAACCAAACTAAAAAATATAAAATAAATTTTAATAGTGTAAATAAGAAAAAAACGTTTTATTTAAAAAAAAGCGTGGGGTGCTTTTTAAGGTATTATCGAAATGATAATCCTTCTTCTCATATCTGTCAATGAAATATTTATAACTATTGACCACGATTTTTTTGATTTTTTTTTTTCTTATGTACACTATTAAAAAAAACTATTTTTTAGTTTGGTTATCTACATTAAGCGTTTTTTTTTTAGTTTTTTAAACTATTATTTATTGTAACTTTATTCTTAGTGCTTTATTTTTGTATTTTACAGTTATTCCTTTGTTAATTAGTTCGCTTACTTAAAGAAGGTTATGTGCTATTCCTTGCACGATAAGGCTTTCAATTGTGTTTGGTTTGTCTCCATATAAGGTTTTTACATAGCCTTTCTTTCTCGCACATAAGACATCTCCGTTCGCTGTTTTTATTTGTATTGGTTCTTTTAATTCAGTCACGTTTATCATTAAATTTTCATATATATCCTGTATGAAGTTATGAGTGGCTCCTGAATCCACAACAAAAGTTATCTCTGTTGATTCTGTGTGTAACATGCATTCTGTGATATTTATTTGTGTTAATGCAAAAAACATCTCTCCATCAACCTAAACCTCACATGCCTGTACTGTATGTCCATGACCTTCCTCTAAATCCTGAGCGTCCTCTACTCCTCATTCTAGATCTTCCTCTGCCTCTACGTATTGGTTGAGAGTTATCTGTATCACACTGATAGGCCATGTGTCCTTTTTTTCCACATTTACAGCATGTAAAGAATTTGCTTTCCACTTCTTCACTCTTCTTTTCATTCATTTTTAACTCTGCATCAACTAGCCTTGATTTTACAAAATCTAAAGTTAGTTCCTTTTCGATGCTCATTGTTTCCAATGCTGTTATGGCTGTATTATAATCTTCGGGTAATGTGAGGAGTAGGTGAGTTAATTTGTCACTATCTTCCATATAATATCTTCCAGCTGTCTCTAACTAAGTGATGATATTATTAAATTTCAAAAAATGATTTTGAAGTTTTTGACCACTATTGCACTTCATTCCAATTATTTTCTTTCGAAGGAATAATTTGTTAAATACAGTCTTTCTTTCGAATACACCTTCCAGGGACGTCAGAATATCCACTGCGATATTGCACTTTTTTGATTATGTTGAGATATTGATCCGAGACACATTGTACTATAATTATTGACCGCGCTTTTGCGTCATTTTCCTTTATTCGTCGTTGATTTAGCCTCGTCATCATCGAGTATTTGGGAAGGACTTTCCAATAATACAAGTCGTAAAGGGAGAAAGTGGAGACGGCGATAAAAAAACAGAAAAGAAAACAAAAGAATGAGGTTAGGGTTGAAAAAAATGTAAAGAGTTGACACAGGACCGGTGGGGGAGATTGGAAATGGAATAGAAATTTGTCCACAGTATGGGCTCTCGCCAGAACTCTCGCGAGGTCACCTCTGAGCGTCGCTTCGTCCACTTGACCACTCCACTACGGATGTCGCCGGATTGCTACGCTCGCCACCTCCCCCCCTTCGCTTTCGGCCTCATGGCCTTACTTCACTCAGGACCACCCACGCGAGCTTCAGGCCCCGCACTTTTTATATACACTCTAGAGGTAGAGACCACAAGACCAAGAAGCATCGGGGTGCTCTGTGTCGGTCCTGTGATTCATTTAGAACCTAACCTACTCATTTCGGGATGCTCTGTGTCGGGTCTGTTACCCTTTTAGAACCTAACCTACTCCTACGTCTCAATTTCTGTTATTGTTATTTGTGTAGGTATATTTATATATGTATTTATTGATATTTGTAAGTATGTTTATTATTTTTTTATATTGCATTACATTTATGTATTTTATTGTTTATTCATTTATTTACTGATAACCACCCTCCCTTACCTTTCCTTTCTCCTTTTACTCGTTATTCCTCTCCGTGCACGGTTGTCTGGAAGAGATCGCTCTGAGCGTTAAGACCGCCCCTTGTGACACTCATTGTTATACATTATTTTTAGATGTAATTTTTTGTTGTGCTTGTGGTGTCCAATAAAGAGTTAATCTATCTATCTATCTATCTATCTATCATGTTGGGATGCTCTGTGTTGGTTCTGTGACCCTTTTAGAACCTAACCTACTCATGCCGGGGTGCTCTGTGTCGGTTCTATGACCTTTTTAGAACCTAACCTAAAATGACAAAAGAGTAACATTTTTTCACTGTCAATGCCAATCAACTGGCAAAGTAGTGAAATTGACTGTCAGACAGAAGTATACATCAAACCGCTTGAAGGTGTAAATGTCACAAAGAACAAAGTTCTGAGATTAAATAGAGGTTTGAATGGATCAAAGCTATTAAATATTTGGTTCCAACATTTGGGACTTTCTCTTAAAGTCCCAAATGTTGGAACCAAATATTTAATAGCTTTGAAGAAGAAAAATGGTCTGAAAATAACACAGAAAAGACGAATAGAAAACATGCTTGCAAAATTCAATATGACGGATTGCAAAAAAACAGCCACACCGTTGACTAAAGGGTATCAGATTGATAAAAATGAGACAATAGTGATTGATATACCTTACCGCCAGCTAGTTGGAAGTCTCATGTTTGTGTCAACTATCCCACGCCCAGATTTTACCTATGCGACTTCATACCTAAGTCAATATTTGAATAGACCAACGAAGAGCCTTTGGATATAAGATAAAAGGGTCTTAAGATACCTCAAAGGTACAAAAAACACTGAACTATAATACTACAGGAAATATGATATAACATCTATAGATACATACTCGGACGCAGATTGGGCAGGGTCCAACACAGATAGAAAAAGTGTTTCAGGATCTGTGACATCGTATAATGGATGTACTGTTGCTTGGTTCTCAAGAAAACAAGCTTGCGTTGCCCTGTCGACTGCTGAGGCAGAATATATCGCAGCTGCAACCAGTGCATGTGATCTACTCTATATAAAAGGACTTTACAGTGATTTAAATGGACCAGAAAGTGGTGTGTTGTTTATTTTATATATGGACTGGAATGGAATCATTAAAAAAAAAACAAACGTGCTAAGCATACAGATATAAAGCATCATTTCTTAAAATACATTTTAAGTAGAAAGTTAATCGATATTGAATATGTATCTACTAATGATAATAATGCAGATATGTTTACTAACGCTTTGTCTGGTGAAAAACTTTTTATTAGGAAAAAAACTTAAATATTACATGTGAAATTAATCTTATTTTTATGTAAAACAAAATTTAAACATTCTGTAATATGTTGTATTTCGAAGAACTTTAACATTTGATTAGGTATATAACATTAACTTATCAGTTGTTCATGTAATATCATAGCGATTTCAATCTGTATAAGATTTTCAATCGAGGGGTATGTTAAAAATGCCATCTCTTCAACATGAACGCACGGGCTAGAGTATATGAATTATCTTTGGTTAATTAGCCTCCATTAACAAGATGTCAAATTTATGTAGCGTCGTTGCAAAATAAAAGTAATAATTAAAAATAGTAATTTAAGAAGTTATGTGATTTAATTTCATTACATCGGCCTCTGATACAATTATTTTTAACAGTTCTATGGTGACAAACTTAGACTGACCAATCAGGAAAAGGTTTACAATATTACTGGCGATTGAATCTGTAAAATTTTAATACTCTGCACTGATTGGTTCATAAGCTAGCACATAGCATGTCCGTTGACGGCTTTTTGTCTGTTTACAATCTTACGAATTATGATCCGTTAAATTGTTATCCATAGGTTTTTATAATTTAACGGTGACAAGAATACCATGATAATACGATAGAAGTTATTGATTATCCGTGCTTGACAGTAACAATCTACATAATTATAATTAAACAATAAGTAAGAGAAAGTCTGTACAGGGAAAAAAGGTAATTTAAAAAAAAAATGTCTAGGCCTTAAACATATATAATAAGAATATAACAATAAAAATATGTGTGTTTATCTATATGTTCGCGTATCACGTATAACTAATAGATTGATTGCGATGCTGTTTTTACTGCTTGTTGTACTAAAACCCTCCTATTATGGGAAGGGCCACGTTCAGAAGTGCACTACTTCGGGCTGATGATGTGATGTGTATGATGTGATATATAATATTTCCTCTAAAATACATAAACAAAGGTTAGGTAAATAGAATTCAGTGTAACTATTCGTATAATTAGCTGATCATAAGTATTCCCAATGTTGTATAAATAATCCATATGCTATAGGAGTAAAGGGGAAAACAACAATATTTAAATCAGATTTTTGTTATTTAACTAACAAATTATAGTGTTTTATGATTTTTAATAGCAGTTAACGCCTGCTTAGCGTAAATATATAATAATTTTATAGCAGTTAACGCCTGCTTAGCGTAAATATATAATAATTTTATAGCAGTTAACGCCTGCTTAGCGTAAATATATAATAATTTTATAGCAGTTAACGCCTGCTTAGCGTAAATATATAATAATTTTATAGCAGTTATGCCTGCTTAGCGTAAATATATAATAATTTTCTAATGGAAAAATTTGGATCAAGGACGAGATTCGAACTCGCATACTGTGCCTCGGCGCGGCACCTATGACCTATGCGTCGTTATTCAAATCTTTTCAATAGATTTAAAAAAAAAACGGGTCTCGTCCGTGATCCAATTTTTTCCATTACAAAATTATTATTTAAATTATAGTTTTGTCTCCCTTGTCTTTCCACCCATAAATCCCTTAATGAATGGCCTATTTAAAGACAGGCTGGCTAATGACCTCCTTGTATTCACTAATATGTTCCCCGTATTACCCGCCTAGGTCTTAACGCATTACAAATATCATTCTAGGCATGACCCATAGAGCAGCCGACTGCGATCTGTATACATGCGACGGAGACTACAACGACGGTGTCCAACGGATAGAAAATTTTGACACGGGATTCAAGGTAACAACCCCTCCTGTCAAGCTGAACGCTACTGTCGACGTCATCGATGTTACGGAACTCATGCCCACTACAATGCCAGTAACCCCTGATCCGGTTAGAGTCATGTCTATGTTAGGATCACGCTACAAAACACTGTCACGCCATACATTAACCATTGTCTTGCTATACTGCACTCAATTTGCAGCGCCTCTCGTCACGATCAGCGTGATATGGTGCAAATAGTAAGAGGAGGGTAGCTATGGAGATAAATTAGAATATTTTATGATCGTTACGTTCGATTTTGTTAAGCTGGGTTTAGAGTTTGACACGTTTGCTAAGATATACTGATAGGCGCTTCGTTTAAGCTTAACATGTACGTATACATTAAACACACGTCAATCTCTTTCGATAGGTACATACCAAACAATACATAATAAAGCATGAGCTTTACACGCTTTGAACGCATGTTACTTTACAATAAATAACATTTGTCGCACGATAGACCTCATGTGCTAATGAACTAACCCACTAATATTTGTAGACAAAGGATCATTCCCAAGGAAGGAACGGGTCCTCTAGCTCAGAGGAATGTATCCCATGTACGGAGACTCCCACAGTAACAACGGTTACTGAGACATCATACGAGGTCTCCACGGGTTCAAACGAGGTGTGGACTGTCGATACTTTGTGAGACTGCCCAAGCCTCCTACGCCGCCGCCGACGCGACCTCCCACGACTGAAACACCTACTGAAGCGCCTGCTACCACTGAAACCACCATGATGCCTACTACTTCGCCACCTCCTCCAACCAGGCCACCTGTAAGTTTCGTGTCTTGCGTGACGATCGTTTCAGATTTTATCAGAAAAGAAGAGCAGTACAAAGTGAGGAGAAAAGAAGAGCAGTACAAAGTGAGGAGAAAAGAAGAGCAGTACAAAGTGAGGAGAAAAGAAGAGCAGTACAAATTGAGGAGAAAAGAAGAGCAGTACAAAGTGAGGAGAAAAGAAGAGCAGTACAAAGTGAGGAGAAAAGAAGAGCAGTACAAAGTGAGGAGAAAAGAAGAGCAGTACAAAGTGAGGAGAAAAGAAGAGCAGTACAAAGTGAGGAGAAAAGAAGAGCAGTACAAAGTGAGGAGAAAAGAAGAGCAGTACAAAGTGAGGAGAAAAGAAGAGCAGTACAAAGTGAGGAGAAAAGAAGAGCAGTACAAAGTGAGGAGAAAAGAACAAGCAAAAACACGTAGAGGGCCGTGCAGTAGATAACTGCGGTGGGTCGCTGGTGGGTCGATCTTGACTGAAGAAAAGCAAATGACGTCTTGTTATATATTTTATTGATACCCAGCGTACCGCCACCGCGGTTGCAGTCATCTGCAGGTTCCTTTAACTGTCTGTTGTATTTGAATCAGTATATTTTCAGAATAGTCGAGCAAAATCCAGGTATAAAAAAACCGTAAATAACTTTTATCTTATTCTAATGCTACATGCAGAACATTAAACACTAATATTGCTTGCCAAAACACGACAGTGTGACTAAAACACCTGGACACCTGGCACCTGGACAGGAGATGATTCTTCCTAATTTCTGAGTCTGTTGAAGCGCCAGCAGGCATAGAATTCGGGGGGGGGGGGGGAGGGCAATTTATTTGTCCACCCCCCCCCCATGCTAGGCCTGCTGGACTTTTTGGAAAGTCGGAACGAATTTCACAACTCATTAGATCAATTTTGAGTATATCACCCTTAATGAAGACGCCAAACTTGTCTGTTAGGTACTGAAAGTAGGCAAGCATCACGTTTTTATTTTCCACTTCTATAATTCCTTGTAGGCTTTGTCGTATGGTTTCCTAGACTTATTTGGGAGTAGATCATGAGTAATTTTTGTTGCCACATCGAGCAAAATCCAGGTGTGTATCCAGGGTATTTAGTGGCGTCAAACCCAGGTGTGGATCCAGGGTATTTAGTGGCGTCGAATCCAGGTGTGGATCCAGGTTATTTAGTGGCGTCAAATCTTCATCTGTATCAGTAATTTTTTATTAACCAAATATCACACTTATGTAGGTGTGATCTCCATCTTCCATCTTTTTTAGTTCATCCAAAGGTTATCTGTAAAAGATTGCTGCAAGCGATAAGTTACCGCAATTTCTATATTTTTTTAGGTTATATGTACAATGTACGATTAACTATTAAGTGGTATGCAATAAAGAGTTATCTATCTATCTATCTACTTACTCGTAGCTGTACCCGCGGCTTTGCTCGCGTGGTCATTTCTCTAGGTTTAAAGTACTCATTGTACTATTCCAAGGCCTAAAACACCGATATACCAACATTTGATCAAAATTCCTTCAGCCGTCAAAACGTTTTTGTCGATTGCTCTGTTTCTTCATTGAGATACCAAGTACACCAGTTTTTAAGTCAAGCCCTAAGCTATCCAACAGTGAAAACCATATTGGAATAGATTCATAGTTTTTACGTGATGCGCGAACAAACATACAAACAAACAGACAGACACGATTTTAAAATATGTTATATTCTTGTTCAGTAGCTTATTTTAAGTACCCTATTTTTTTAAATTATCTTTTTTGTACAGACTTTTTCGTCCATATTGTTTTATTATAAGTATAGATATCCAGCCTGGATGGGTTCCAAAATCATAGAATAAGGCGCTGTTCCCAGCCGTACCAATCGCGTCGCCTATTCCCGAGAGCGGGAATAGTGTAGCTTTGAATTGGTGAAGCAATTATCAAAATCGAGCTAGTATGTTGTTATAATAATCTCATACAAATAAAAAAAAAAATTACCTCTTTTTACCCGACGAAGGAGGGTTATGTGTTTGGGTTGTATGTATGTTTGTTTGTTTGTACGTTTGTTAGGCGCGTCCAACAGCCTAAACGGCTTGATGGATTTTGATAAATGACTATCATTGGATTAGTCTTGATCACGAAAGTACTATAGGATATATGAAATGTCAAGACAACTAATATGGCGGCTTATAGCTGCCATATTGTATTTCCGACGGAACAAAAAATGACCAAAACATATCGAGTGAGGTATCAAAACGAACGTCTTTAAAAGAACAATTCAAAAATATATAATTCTAAACAGTAGCAATTGTCTTTTATGCTTGTTACAGTTACGTTCAGCATGTGGTGTCCCAATGTTGGGCAAAGGCCTCCCCCCACTATTTCCAGGCATCGCGATGTTATGTTATGGATGACCAGTAGTCTTTGAAGGTGTCTAGTTCTTCCCGCCATCTCCTGCGTGGTCTCCCGCGACGCCGCCTCGCTGTATTGGGGTGCCACATGGTGGCTATATTGGCCCACAGCTCTTCTGGCATGCGGCACACGTGACCAACCCAGGTCCATTTCAGTTTGGCGGCTTTTTCTGCTACGTCGGCAATTTGAGTGCTGGAGTGCAGCTCGGTGTTTCGAACATGGTCAGTTAATTTAACCCCTAAAATGCTGCGCTCCGTTGCTCGTTGGCATACCTTGAGCATGGTCTTCTGGTTGCACATGTCCATGAGTTTCCGCTTTAGCCTCATTGAAAGGTTGCCCTTCATTAACTCTTTCATGGACCAATAGCTCCTCCAGGCGTTTTTGGTGCGTCTTGCAACCTGTTTATCTTGTCTTCCGTGGAAGCAGACTATTTGGCCCAAGTAGATGTATTCATGAACATATTGCAATTCTCCACCGTTGATTATGAGGGGGATTTCTTCAGGGCAAGTATAGTCACTATTATCATGTGAAGGCTTTTGGGGGTCCGAATATAGTGTTTTGTAAAAATCTGTGCAGATTTCTTGTTTATTTTTCTCTACTTTGTTGATATATCCCGTTTTTGTCCTTTAGCTTGTTATCCAGGGCTTGTTTCTGGATATCCCTTGCTTAGCAATTTTAAGGGAGTGGTTCTGCCCTAATGAATGCTCTAATCTAACATTTCTACTAACTTTTTATTATATTTTCTGATATCTTTTCTAATGCTGCGCTTTACTTCTTTGTCTTTCAATCTATATTTTGTGGCTTTCCTGTCGTTACATAAAACAAGTCTTTCTTCTATGAGATTTTTGGTGTTGTTAGTGAGCTTCCTTAATTTCTTTTGTGTTTGCTTGACCTTTCCACTGGCGGTTCTGATGCTATTTTCTATGTTATTAAATTGTTCTTGTACATCTTCTGTATCTAGACCTAGTAAATGAAAACTGTTTTTCAATTCTATATTATACTGTTGATAGTTGTTTATCAGTGTGTCATTATCTAGCCTCTTTATTCTTTGCTTAAATACTTTTTGATGCTGAAGTTTAATGTCAAATGTTACTTTGGCTCGTAATGGCCTATGGTCCGAACTGAATCTAAATTTGTTTAGGGCTTGAACATTTTTATAATGGTTTGGTCTGGTGTTAGGCTATAGTATATTTCATTTTTAGTTCTGCCGTCTGGAGATATCCACGTACATCTCCTTCCTGGTTTTTGGGATAGAAGCTGTTGCTTATGTACAAGTTTTGAACGAATGCAAAATGTATAAGTCTGGTGCCTAAACCGTGAAGTCCCAATACTTTGTAGCAATCTTTTCGCCAAACTCGGCGAAAAGCAGACGACAGATTATTACAAAATTTTAAATTTTAGGTTATTTAATTTAATGTATTATACAATAGTTTAATGTTGCAATTGCCACTATTAAAGTAAAGTAAATATGTAAGTAAAAAATAAATATTAAATTTATATCAATACTAGCTGCGTCTCGCGTTTGCACCCGCATCCCTCAGGAACCGTGCATTTTTACGGGATAAAAAGTAGCCTAAGTGTTAATCCAGGTTATGAGCTACCTCCATACCAAATATTATCCTAATCCGATTAGCCGTTTAAGCGTGATGAAATAGCAAACATACACACACAGACACACGTCACACCCTTTCATACATACAAACTCTCACATTTATAACATTAGTCTGATTATTTTTGCGGCCGGTCAGCTTGTATTTATAAATTTTGTTCACAGTCAGGTTTTTTGTATTGTATAACAATTTTACTTGTTAAAAATATAATACTTAAAACTGTCAGCCATCCGGGTGCTATGAATTACCTTAAAACTGTCAGCGATCCGGGTGCTATGAATTACCTTAAAACTGTCAGCCATCCGGGTGCTATGAATTACCTTAAAACTGTCAGCCATCCGGGTGCTATGAATTACCTTAAAACAACTGTTTACAGAACTTAATACAGTTTATCTTAAATGCATTGAAAACAGTTCCTCCAAAGTACAAAGATCCAGCTCTTTAGCATTTCTGACACTACAGCTAAAGCGTGTGTTTTTACGTTTCAGGCGACCCTACTGGAAAAAGTGATAAACAACATTGAAGGCCTTCTGAACAAAACCGAACCCATCATGGCGCAGAACATCTCACATACTTTCACACAGGTAATATTCTTACCGAATCTTGGTGAAGATCTATATTTTTTACCAAAATATGGGTGGATTATTGAACAAAAGAGACAAGCTTAAAATTTATTTAGATATGTGGCGTTAAAGATACTGATTATAATTTAAATATTTGTTGTTTGTATAGAACGCCTGATGGCAAAAACTTTAATGATTTTATCACAAGAATGGAAAGATTGATGGAACACTTTTTCAGCAAGAGACTTATAATATTTGGTGATTTTAACGTAAAGATCTTGAAGCAGAGCAAAAATCAGACTGAGTTATTGACACTTTTAAAATGTTTTAATTTTAGACACCTAATTTTTTCGAACACCTTTGTTCGCAATGATTCAGAATCATGTATAGACAATATAATTACTAATATATCAGATATCAACATTGAAAATTGTGAGGTAGATCACAACAGACTGACGGACGGACATGCGGGACTATTTTGTAGTTTAGTTATGGAACATTCCTTACATAATAAGGAATTAGAACAATTTGTGACTATAAAAAGTAGAGCATATACCAAGAAAAAAAAAAGTAATTTTCGAGACGCACTGATAAAGAGCAGTCTTAGAGAATGTAATGTTAATATTTTTTTGATGAACCTAAAAACCCTCTTTAGAAAAAACTTTATAAAAAGAGCCAAAAAAGTTAGTCTGATAAAGAGAGATCAACATAAGTGGATCTCGAAGGGAGTTAAGATTGCCAGCAAAATGAAAAGATTTCTGAATTCTGCGAACAGAAGGTGTGATGAGACTATATTGACATACAGAAATAACTACACTTAGATTTTCAAAAAAGTCATTAGTGGATTGGAAAAACACAGAAGTTCAAAAGGAGATAGACAAAGCTAATAATAAGGTCAAACAAATATGGAATGTAATAAATAGACATAGGGATAACGGTAAAATTAAGAAAATGCTAATGCTATGCTAAAAATTAATAATACTATCATTAACGACTCACGAGAGATAGCGGACATTTTTGCTGAGCAATATGACTATGGTCATAGTAAAAGTAACTGTCCTTTAGATAAAAGTGATGCGTTGACATTCCTACAAACACACTCTACGAGAAGTGAGGCTGAAATGAATCTACGATTGACTAATGAAAATGAAATTCGTATTTTTTTTTGTAAAATGGAATCGAAAACATCACTTGGTTATGATGAAATACCAATAACTGTAATAAAAGTCAACAAAGACATCTTAGTAGAGCCACTAGCAAGCTTTTTCAATACATGTATTAATTCTGGTTTTTTCCCGAACAGCTTAAAATTGCTCGGGTTCTGCCTATTTATAAAAAAGGAAGTAAAACTGATCCTAAAAACAATCGCCCAATATCATTATTACCCGTTGTATCCAAAATATTAGAAAATATTCTAAAAGACAGATTGGTATCACATCTTAACCTAAATAATATCCTAGATAGACGCCAGTTTGGTTACCTAAAATGCATTGGAACTGTAGATGCAATTGATTTTCTAGTAAACGATGTGGTGTATAAGCTCAATAATAAATTAAAAGTAGCAGGAGTATTCCTTGGTCTGAGCTCTGCATTTGACATGGTAGATCATAGTATTTTACTATCTAAATTGGAGCACTATGGCGTAAGGGATAATGCACTGCACATTTTTGTCTCGTATTTAAAAATACTGTTAACAGATGCGTGCTAACAACCAAATCCAGTTTAATTCATATTAAACGTGGGGTTCCGCAGGGTTCAATCTTAGGTCCGATATTGTTTATAATATTTGTAAATGATTTAATAAAATATATCGTCGACACTATTCCTGATCTTCAGGTTGTGGTCACGGATGATACGAATGCAATCATGTCAGCAAAACTTAGAAGCTAAGGTAAACTGTGCACTCAAAGCTTTTGAAAAATGGTTTGGCGCGAATAACTTAAACTTAAATACAAAAAAGACCAATACCATACTTTTCAGATCCACTTCTCAAAATTACTAGACAATGAACATTGAGTTCAATGGAAAGATAGATATGGTGGACTGTGTCAAATTTTTGGGGGTATATATTGACCAACTTTTAAATTGGAAGAACAAACTTGAAGCGGTCGATAGTTATATTAGCTCAGCGTGCTACGCTTTGAGGAGTCTACGTGACGAAGTGACTATCAAACAGCTCAAATTGGTGTACTACGCACTTGTGGAATCCAAGTTAAGGTACAGTATTCGTTGTTGGGCAATAGTTACGATTACAACATTAAAATAGCCTTTGTTTAACAGAAGCGTGCTATTCGTGTCATAGTACGTATACCACCGCGGGAATTATGGAAAGAGTATTTTAGGGATCTTGACATTCTAACGGTTCCTAGCCTGTATGTTATGGTTCTTTTCACAGACGCTATCAAATTTAGAGACAAATACGAAACAGCTGAACAAAAAAGCAGCAGATTGGAGACTAGGAGAAAAGATTTAGTATTGCCATTTGATTTCACTCCAAAGCTTAACATTGCTAATGCTTAGCAGGTACCAGGCAGTTAAGCTATTTAATCGCTTACCAATAGAACTGAAGACAATTGATAGTCTAAACGTATTTCAACTAAAATTTAAAGGGCTCTTGCTGAAATGGTGTTTATATTCGATCCATGATTTCAATTCTAAATAATTTGAATTCTAAATATATGTATTTTTGTTTTTATATTAATTTTATAAACATGACTTATTTGGAATAAAAAAAAATATGTTGTTTGGAAAAAAATGTTGTTTTGAATATTAATTTTATAAACATGACTTATTTGGAAAAAAATGTTGACATTTTAGAGTTAAGTTGTTTTCTTAAAATTATTTTAGAACCGTTTTTTTTTATTCGGGTCAATTCCATACCAATTACCTAGCCCCAAACTAGGATACCCTGTACTATGGGTACTAGATAACGGATAAACATACATAGATACGAATATTTAACATCCATGACTCGGAAACAAACATTTCTGCTCATCACACAATGTGAATTTAATGTTTTTGTAATGTTGTTGACGATAATTTGATTGTATGTATTGTTTTAATAATTTTTTTGTGTTAATCTTTTAGTTTCAGACGCAATGTAATAATTGTTAATTAATAAAAATTATGAATTATGAAGCACCATACAATATTGTTTCCTTTTCATTCAAGATAAAACAAAATAAAATTTCGTAGATAGAAAAAGAAAACCGATGTGTGCTTATGAAATTAGAGCGTTTTAACTTTAAGTTAAAACATAAACTAACTCATTTATTTCCGAGTGGTTAATTTGAAAGAGAGTTCCCTGTAGAGTTTCTTGGTGCTCTCTTAACGGGCGTATTTCCGAAGCACCGGTAGAGTCAGAAGGGTATTTCCTTTTCCAGTGTGAGATTTAACTCTGTTGGCACATGAAAGGGAAATTTCCTTTTCAAACTCAAAGAATACTTAGTTTATCTAAATTTGGATTGATTTGATCTTTTTATAATATTTTATGTATATCTCTTTGTTCAGGAGATGTTAATTTTGACTTGTAAAAGTGCTATTATTTTTGCCTATTTACAATAAAATACTTTGACTTTGACTTTTAAACAATAATAGGTTTTAAACTAGAGTGATTTATCGTCTCGCTATGTTTTAAACATCGATATAACATAATTAAACAACAAATTTTAGTACAAATTTTAGTTTCGACTGACTATAAAATTATTACCCATGTAAATAAAACCGTTTGTTGGTGTAAAATATTAGTTTATGAAACGGTTGCATTAATACGAGTGTATTAATACCTAGTGCCGTTTCATGCACTACTTTATCTACACTCATGCAAAAGGAACTAACTTTTAATGAAAAAAAAATAGCGCAACATTTTCTTCATTTTGCTGGTAAAATAAAATCGTTCGTCATGTTCGTTGCTGTTTCCGTGATGTCAGGTGGAGTCAAATTCTCCTCATTAACACTGCTGTCGATTTTTTTTAATGAGGATAAAACTTTTGATTAACAAAAACATATACTTAACACATTAAATTGGTTAGGTACTAATTAGGTAAATGTAAAGTAAATTATGGCGTCGAAATCCAGTCCATACGGTCAAACACGCGCCGCCATAGATAATAAATGGCGAAAACCCTCATTGTAAGGAGCCAAACCAGTGCTTTTATGGGAAAAAGTAATATTATAACAGTTCAAAAATAGTGTATTTTTTTCTTATTAGATACCTACGTTCCGTGCGAAAAGTATGTCATTATGCCACCATTTTTGAGTTAATAATCCGGATTTTCTCGTCTTTGCGTACTACACTTAGGCACATCAATAGGTAGTAAATAAAAAATGACTAATATTTTTAAACGCATTCTTAGATGGACTTGCTGTTCTTCGAAAAGGAGGAGGTGGAAATCCCTGGAAACCTGCTACACCTTCTCGACGCATTAGGAGCTAGGATTGATCTCAACGGGTCCGATAACTCTTCTACCATTGGGAAGAACATTGCTCTTCTGGTGGCTGACGCCCAGTCTGACCTGCCAGTGAGCGGCCTTAGGGTAGTTCTCAACGACTCTCGAGAATTCACTAATAACACCTTCGAGATCATGAGAGGTAAGCACTATTATGTCGGCAAACTTGGTGAACGTCCTCTAGCTAAGTGTCGCTACACTTAGCTAGAGGACGACAAGCAAAGAAAAAATAATTGCAGAAGAAGACAGAAATGAGAATTGTCTGAGTGAAAAGAGATCCGTATTAGGATTTGAGGACGCTGCAGCGCTATGTTACTATTTTTCTACAGTTAACCATTATTCACAATTGCCTGGCAGCAACTGGAAAGTTATAGCTCAGTAGCGTTCTTTGGGAGGTTAATTCCAACAGTGGACTAACAGTGGCTTATGTTATTGAAGATGATGACGAAGAATTCGTTCGTTAAAAGTTCTTCAAAAGTAAGCGAGTAGGTAGGGTTTTATGTGAGATATTTCTCACATCAAACCCTACCTACTCGCCTACTTTTTCTGGTGTCTGACGCCCAGCCTCTATCTGTGATTTATTTTGTTATATAATAATAAAACTGTAACAGGTCCAATTCTGTACATTGAAGATATTGTGTTAATTTTTTTTTGGAGGCTGTTCTGTATTCCTTACTGAAGCCAAAACTGTTTTTTTTTTTACTTTTGTGTGACTGTCTGTCTGTATCTTGGTTAGGCATGACGCCGAAACTACAGAATGAATTTAAATTAAACTTGGTGTAATATAAGTTCATACTACGAAATAGGACATAGTATACTTTTCATCCCTAAAAATTAAACGGTTCCCGCAGCATAGGGGTTCAAAGTTATTTAAAAAAACACTCACCACTCTAAAACTACTGGACGGATTTTGATGCATATTGGCACAGTCATAGTTCATATGATGAGTAAAAATTGAGTATACTATTTATACCGATAAAATAAAGGGTTCTCGCGGGATAGTACTTTGTGAGATGTCTCATAACATACCACGAGATCATGACATGATGTTACGTTGTTTTATACAACAGAGTATATACATATCTAGCTAGATATTTTTTTACCTTAATTTTCCCAGTTTGATTGTTTGATGATTGTGGGACATCTCATTGTCACTTTTATCTTAAATTTGTTGTTGACATGTTTTGTTATAATTGTGACATTTGAAATAAATATAAAGAATTAACAAATATGGGAAAAAATACATCCCCGTAGAGTTTCTTGGTGCTAGAGAGCACCAAGAAACGAAAGAGAGAGCGAAAGAAAGAGCGACTCTAACGGGCGTATTTCCGAAGCACCGGTAGAGTCAGAAGGGTAAGGGGTAAGGGATCCTTTTCCAGTGTGAGATTTAACTCTGTTAGCACATGAAAGGGAAATTTCCTTTTCAAACTCAAAGAATACTTAGTTTACCAAATTTTTTATTGATTTGATCTTTTTATAATATTTTATGTATATCTCTTTGTTCATGAGATGTTCATTTTGACTTGTAAAAGTGCTATTATTTTTGCCTATTTACAATAAAATACTTTGACTTTGACTTTGATATAAAAAAATAAAAATATATGGGTCCAAATTCTGTACATTGAAGATATTTAGTATTTTTTTTGGGTGCTCTTCTTTTATTTGTATTGAAGCCAAAACTGTTATTTTTTCATTTTTGTCTGTCGTCTGTCTGTCTGTCTCTCTGTATCTTGGACGCGCATAACGCCGAAACAACTGAATGAATTCAAATGAAACTTGGCATGATTTGAGTGAAAACTACGAGGTAGGACATTGGATACTTTCCATACCCTTTAATTTACCGTTTACCCTTTAATTTGGCCGGATAGGGATATTTTATTTAAAATTGGTATTCATGTTTTACGGTTTATAGTTACTTCCGTAGTTCACCTCTAGGATACTCAAGGAATATTCCCCCAAATTTCAAATACCTTGGTCCACCGGTTTAGTCTGGGCGTTGTCTGTCAGTTAGTCAGTCAGTCAGTCAGTATGTCACGGTACTGTTTTATAGGCATGATTAAAATAATGTAATAAAACACATATTTTTATTATTCTGCCCAAAAGTGAAGGGCATTTATACTTACTTATAATAAAGCAGTAAGTACCAAAAATCTGAAAAAGAAGATATAAAAAAATGATCTTGGGTACTAAAAATAAGCTACTGAAAAAATATAAAACATTTTTAAAATTCGTGTCTTTCTGTTTGTCTGTTAGTCTGTTCACGCATCACGTAAAAACTACTGGACCGACTGCAATGCGGGTTTCACTGTTGGATAGCTTAGGGTTTGATTTAAAAACTGTTGTACTTTTTATCTCAATCCGATGAGTAGAAGCCGAGAAAACGATATAAACTTTTTGCTGAAGTAATTTTGTTTAAATGTTGGTATGTTGGTATTTTAGGTCTTAGAATAGTAATAGAGTTCTTTAACCTAGAGAAATGGCCACGCGTGCGAAACCGCGGGTACAGCTAGTTTTTTAATGGATTACGATCAGTGTGATTGTCAAAAGTCAGCGTTGCCTTTAGATTTCTAATGTCTCTATTAATATAATAATATAATATAATATATTCGGGACAATTCCACACCAATTACCTAGCCCCAAACTAGGATACCCTGTACTATGGGTACTAGATAACGGATAAACATACATATATACGAATATTATAACATCCATGACTCGGAAACAAACATTTCTGCTCATCACACAAATGATTGCACCTTGCAGGATTCGAACCCGCGACCGTTTGATTACGTACCTAGGATCACTAGCCACGAGACCAACCGGTCGTCAATAGGACCAATAGGTCGTCTATTGGTAGGACTTCCCTGCAAGAGTCGGCCTGGGGAAGTCCCACACCTTTTGCCAGATATATCTAACCGTCACGCAATAGTGCAAACATTACTCTGGCTACCGCTTTGAAGAGCACTGTTTCCAGCGTTATGAAAAGAAATGAAAGGAAATTTATTCACTAAAAATAGGGTTATACACTGATCTTAAGTTTTTTTTTCTGTTTTTGTTGTCCTATTTCACCGTTAACCGGCATGTGAATTTGGTCATCTAAACTTGTAATAAAGCAATAAAAACTAATTTGGTCATCTAAACTTGTAATAAAGCAATAAAAACTAATTTGGTCATCTAAACTTGTAATAAAGCAATAAAAACTAATTTGGTCATCTAAACTTGTAACAAAGCAATAAAAACTAAAAAGTCAGTACAATGAAGATAATTTAAAAAAAATGGTCTAGGGTACTTAAAATAAGCTACTGAACAGGAATGTACAATTTTAAAAAGTCGTGTCCGTGTGTTTGTTTGTTTGTTTATTTGTTAGTTTGTCTGTATGCTTGTTCGCACATCACGTAAAAACTACTGGACCGATTGCAATGCGGGTTTCAGTGTTGGATAGCTTAGAGTTTGACTTAAAACTGAAATATTTTTGGCGGCTGAAGAAATTTTGATCAAATGTTGGTATATCGGTATTTTACGTCCCGGTACAGCACATAGAGTACTTTTAACCTAGAGAAATGACCACGCGTACGAAGTCGCGGGCATGAGCTAGTTATAAATGATTGCTTTTATTACGTAAAAAATAATAATAGAAGTTAAACAATTAATTGTCAAATGGGTGGTCAAAATTAATATCAATAAGTTGGTATACATATCAAAAGAAACAAATTGAATTAATTACAGCCCCTATGTCAAAGTATACAACTATTTTGTCAAATGCTTAATTGCCACAAAAAAAAAAATTACGTCGTATTGATTGGAAAATATTTCTATGTCAACGTAAATATAACTATTTTGTCATTGTTATTTACATGTTAAAAAGTCTGACGTCAAAACATTTTTCTATTAACCACGTCTTTAGTTTGTTCCGGAACATTCCATGCGAAAGTTCTTTAAGCGAGGTCGGTAGTTTATTATTATAAGCATAGGTGATGATGATTTCGTTCATGTTGTGGCCGACGAAAGCGAGACTGGACCCTTTCTTCTAGAATATGCTCCTATGTGGCTAGAAAATCCAAACTGCTAAAAACAAATGTATGGTCACAAGTATTACAGTAGAGTTCGCACGCGATGTTGTGGGTGTTACTGTAGGAGGGTTTAGGTAATTAATGAGACTTCAAATCTAATGTCTCTGAGATTTTCCAATCCTCAGTTCCAGGTGGCACTGCAATTGCTATGGGTAAGCGTAGCGTTTACCATCAGGCGATAGAAATGCTTCGTCTCACCACACTTGTAAATGAAAAACTAAAATAAAAAACAATGCTCTTTATCTTCATCAACTTGTCTCCAGTCTCTACTCACTTTAGAGTAAAAACCTCCTCATCTCTGCGCCTCCTCATCTTGGTCTTACCTTTGGCAGGTGGTCTATCAACTCCATTTCTTCACTTTTTGCAACCATTCCATGAGGGCTCTAATTTTTTCACCAATAAGTGAAAATTGAATTCTATGGCTCTGCTCCATACATGGCCATGCCTAGTTAATTGCTAAAAATATGCTAATAATTATTTCCTTGTTGTTCCAGGGGATAAAAACGAGAGTCAGCTGTTGTCCGACGCGAGCGACGTGGTAGTTTCGCTCCCAAATTCTGTGTCAAGCAGCAAAAGACGTGTCAGCTTCTTGGCATTCCGGAACGACCGAGCCTTCCGAAGCAGACAAGGGACGTACTTGGTCAACAGCATGGTGCTGAGTGTCAAAGTCGAGAATGTCACAATGTTCACCAACGGCGAGGTAAGCAGTTTGAATTGTTGGGACTTTCCTTGTGGTAGGGTGTGGACTTTAGTTCTACCTGGCTCGTCCTCAAGCAGACAACCTGTCGCCAAACACCTTCGTGGTGACTTGGAAGTAGTCCACTCATACATGCTAAGCAATGTTTATCACCTTCGACCATATCGTCGCTTAACGCTCAAGATCATGGTAATGGTTAACTTATAACAAAACAATAAAATAATAATTGAAAAGATCCATCTCAATCCTGAAAATAGATGATGCCCCCTTTTAATTTACATACGAGACCTTTTATCATAACTATGAAAATAATAAGCATCACCTTCCATAAATTTTAAAAACTGTAGTTTAAATAAATCTTAATGCTTCTTTTTTCTACCCCCAAGGTCATCGACATCCACCTATGGCCTACAAGATTCCCTGAGCACAATGAGAGTCAAGCTTGCGCCTACTGGGAATTCAGCGAGAACGACACAGGGGACTGGTCGCAAGACGGCTGCAGCTTGATCCAAACAGCTGATGGTCTAATGGACATCTGTCGATGTGACCACCTCACGCATTTTGCAGAGATTCTCGTACCTCGCACAGTGTTCTCCAAAAGAAACGAAGATGCCCTGGAAATACTATCCATCGTAGGTTGCTGTCTGTCTATCTTTGGAATACTCCTAGTCGGCTTGACCGCTCTCCTGTTCAGGTCTTGGAGGCAAGATTTCAGCAACAAAATCTGGCTGCAGCTCTGCATAGCGATTTTCCTGTTATCAGTCTGTTTCCTTGTGACCGTTTGCGCTTATATTAAAGAGGACATCATTTGCATGCTTACGGGAGTAGCTTTACACTACTCAGTGTTGGCATCATTCTGTTGGATGTTGGTGGCAGCCGGTCTGTCCTATAGGAAACTGGTAACGGTGTTTAGCAGAGATATGACTCACAGGTTGCTGAAAGCGTCCGCTTTCTCTTGGGGGGTGCCATGCGCCCTGGTGGGGATTCTTCTTTTGATCGCCCCGCATTCCTATGCGAGACAATATGAAGAGAAGTCTCCAAGCTGGTCCTTCTGCTATCCTTCCGGGCTTGCACTGTGGCTCGGCGTTTATACCCCTATCGCTGTCATGCTGCTCGTAAACTGGACGCTATTTGCCCTGATAGTGCGCTCCGCGTTTTGCTCCCACCACATCAAACGTCACGGCTCGCACCGCAGCGACAACGAGGCTCTGCGCTGTGCTTCCGTCAGCTGCTTCCTTGTATTTCTCTTTGGTCTCCCGTGGATATTCGGCCTGTTTTCTTCGAACGTGGTATGCGCATATTTCTTCACGGTTCTTGTCGCTTTCCAAGGATTTATTCTTTTTGTGTTCTTTGTGCTGGGAAACAAGAAGACGCGGGATCTTTGGCTGAACAAGTTGAAGATAAATCAGACGAGGAAGATTCCCGCCACTTCGTTGACGTACACTAGTAATAGAAGCGCGGGTGCTAACGTTCCTTCGAGAGGGAACCAGACCCCCGCTTGTATTGAAATGAAAGCTTCTAAGCCTAGGTCGTTAAGTTCTTCAGACAACTCGAGATTATCTTGACGAAAGATGCGCTCCGCTGAAAGAAAGGTACAAGGTAAATGTATTCCTACAAGTTGGCATTGACATGTCAGACTTTTGCAACATCGGATACTACCTGCTACTTACTTGCTTTCTGTGATTGTTTCTCTGTTTCTAGTCCGAAAACCTTTACTTTATCTGTAAACTAAGCATGGATGTGTTCATATCAGGTCTTCCTTTTGGCTCCACTATTCCAGTTAATGTTCCTAGATATATTTATTGGATGATATTATACACATATTTGTATCGTGTTTGTAGGACAAGCACGAGCATGCACCTTTATAGAAATCACGAGGTCGTTCTAAAGATGGCCGATGCGAGCATTTTCCCTACTTCTATTCCTTCAGTTGTGTTGTGACTGTTAGTAGAGGTAACCCACGACTTAACTCGAGACAATCATTGTATAATAATAAAGAAAACAAATAAATGATTTGCTAGTTTTGTGTGTTGTTCAGACACTGAACCCACAGAACTGCGAAGTGGCTTGGTGACGCTTCATGTATTTCTCCCAAATACATTGATACATGTATTTTTTCTTAGGACCCGAAATTCAAATGATCGTTGTTTATACAACAAATGGTAGATAACCAGTCCACAGTAAACATTTTACTACAATGATGTATAGCCTACTTTTGCCTGCGACTTGCCTCATGCATATAATAATACATTATGATGATTCTTGAGGTTAATTACACATGCAAAGAAAACATTATCAAAGATGGTTACCAAAAATTATGAAACGTAGATTTTAAAAAGATATATGACTTTCTATGATGTTTATTTAATAGTTTAGGGTTCTCTCGGCTACACTGTTTTTACTGCACATTACACCTCTTCTCACCTTTTGAAGCCCGGTACCTTTGGGAATCGCAGATGATAGTACTGTGGTTGAGAGATACAGTTCCAATGCTCAAGCCAGCTGCGACACTGTCCAGCTTCAGAGAGAGGCTATCCTTTATGGTTGAAATGCCTCGCACAAGAGCGAAGCGTTACGCTTCTTCATTTATTATAAGAACTTCTAAGGAGTAGAATGCCGGTAAAATATAACCCTGGTGTGTTCAAGTCAAGAGTGAATAGGTATCTACTAAGCAAACGTGCTACACCTTCGACCACATCATCGCTTTCCATCAGGTGGTACGAAGTCATGGGCGGGAAAACTAGTTAATATATAACTAGTTTTCCCGCCCACGACTTCGTAAATTCATATAATTTTTAGATTTTTCTTTTGAAGATTTTGCGTTAAAATCGTACGTGGCCAAAAATTTTCAATAGGCAATATCAGCCTAAGGTGTGGGTCACTTTGCCTAGCATCTATACATTGATATATAGTTTGAATTTTTCCAAAAATAATACTTTATTATAGTTATAAATGTTGTCTGGAAGAGATCCGCCGTAAAGTAAGTAAGGCCGCTCATTGTACTCATACAATAATATTTCTTAAGTAAATTGTTGGTGTACAATAATGAGTTATCTATTATCTATCTTTTCATACCTTCTGCTACTTACTACCAACAAAACCAGACAATGTCGTCAATTTAAAAAGCGACATCGTCTCTGATAATATACGAAGATATGCTTGATCAAATGTTGTATTCGGCTTATTTTAGGCAATCTTGCCAGCTTTTAAGGTATCTATATGTTTCCAATAATATCCATAAGAAATGCAATGTTTCCTGCGAGAATAGACATTTATTCAGGTTAAGCGCTCACCACTTGGTAGATATGAAATTTAAACATACAACCGAAACTAAACCTAATCTATCAAGCCGCTACCAGTAGGTTAAGTTGTTCCCATAATTATGGCTGCATTGAAAGGACCGTTGCCCAGCTAAGGAAACGGACCTCCTCCTCAGGTAAAGGCGAGGAATTAAAACAAGATGGTAAATTCAATAACAAAGGGCTTTATTACAAAAAATAGAAAAAGCACACATGAGTTATCAAATATTGGTACTCTCCCCTTTACTGAGGAATTCAAAAAGAAATATTTTACACTTAATTTGGTTTGTTCTGCATCAAAATAATTCTAAACAGCAAGACCTTACAATAGGAAATATTACTAACTTAATACTCAAAACTCAAAATTCTCAAATATGATTACAATTTCCTCAAACATATAAATTTTAGTACATAACTTCGGCCTATATGATATGAATTTACAATAGAAAAGCTGTATCCTAGGCTAGTAAAACTTAGTCTGTGCTCAGCAGATTAACATGTATTGGTCACAACGCAACGGAATAATCTTGTCTTTGCCTTAGAATTTTCTAAATTAAAAGAGAACTTGTGCAAACAGAGTGTGTGTGTGTAAGATTGTGTTTCCCAGAGGGAAATTAAACTCTAAAATAGATAGTAAACAGAAAATAAGACAGAAAATAAGACAGAAAATAAGACAGAAAGTATCTTTCAACAGTATCTTAGCACGTTAGAAGGCGAAGGCTTCCCTCGCTACCGTAGCTCGCTGACTCAAAATGATATGGAGTGGACCAACCTGGAGGCTTCCTGGGACGCCATACCGTCGTCTCGCGTACCGCCGCGGAACGCCTCCTTACTCCACTCGATCAGCTCTTACTGCTTGACCACGAACGGTGGTGATATCTTCTACTGGACAGGTGGTGCGTTGGAGTCCTTCTGGAGTCCCTCGTAGACCGGCTTCTTCCACGAACGGTGGTGAGCCCCGGGTGATCGCGCACAGCAGCTCGCAGTGGTGACGACAATAGCCGACCGTAGATGCACGATTTTAACCTGGCTTTTGCACTTGTATACTTATTTCGCCTGTAACAGGGCAGCTTCGTTACAGCGAACGTGCCTCGGTCGTTTTGTTCACACAAGAGAAACTGCGTGTTTTTCTGCTGCCTGGGCCGATCTTAATCACGTGCCAACTACGTGAACTAAATCCAGTTTTACGTCCGAAATCAAAATCCAATCCACAGGCTTATCTCTTGTATATATACGAACTTTGGTTTGCACTTCGAGTAGCATTCTACTCAGACCCCGAACTTCCGGTATCCAGATAGCTCTAGAAAGAACTCTGCAACTTGCTTCGTAAAGCAGACCTTGTCGGCCTAGCTATACAGGTCACTATCCTCCAGCCAGTTCTGGTACATTCCAATCAGGTTCCTTGTTTACATCAAAAAACTTCATATAAAAAAACCATCTCTCCGGAACTTTCATGCGATTTAGACATTATGTCAAAACCTTCCATGGTGTGACCATCGCAAGCGATTTCTAGATTTAAATATTAGTGTGTGTGTGTGTGTGTGTGTGTGTGTGTGTTTGTTCCTCCTTAACGCTCAAACGGCTGAACGGATTTGGATGAAATTTGGTACCAGGGTAGCTTATATCCTGATTAACACTTAAGTTACTTCAGATCCCGACTTAGGGGCAAAAAAAATTGGTATTTTTAAGCTTTTGAAAAATATCTGTTTATTTTTAGCTTTTGAAGCGTTTGAAGTGTAGAGCAAGTTTGTTTACGATGCAGAAAGGAGCATACAGGGCCAGACATGGGGGATGTCTGACCCTGGATGCTCCTTTCTGCATCGTAAACAAACTTGCTCTACACCGGAAAACCATCCTGGAATTGAAGCTCAAGAAGCTGTATTAAGAAGCCAGGACGGCGCGGCGCTCCTGCACGTAGTTCTGCATAGAATATATGGTTTGAAACTAACATGGTATACATAAACTAGAACACTAAATATCCCGTTTTTAATGTTTATACTTCATAGGCCAGCAGTGTGGTCGAAAATTACGTAGTAGTTAGTCGTCATGCCAAAGAAGGACTGGGTGCTTCGGACCTTAGGCCCGTTTCGATGTTATTGCATCAAAATATGCAAAACTCTATCATATTTGATTCGGTAAGAACTCACTTGGATCTATTGCCACTACCCAGCGTGAGAGACAATACATTTATTGAGATGGCACAGATTAATATTAGTACTAAGTAAAGATGGTTGTCCCCACCCATCATGGATGGTGTTGTTGTGGATGGTTGTCCCCACCCATCATGGATGGTGTTGTTGTGGATGGGTGGCTACACCCTATACAATCGCGCTTCGCTCTTGTTGCATGGATTACGGAATACGCGTTTTAATTTCAAACACATTATTATCTACAGCTTGCGAAAAGTTTATTATAATGCATAAAAAGAGTGCACATACGTATCTAAAGCTTTTATTTATCTGTTGAAAGCACTTATAATATGAACGCCCAATTAATTTACCGATTGGGTGCAATACACTAAGCCCTCATATATTTAGCCCTTGAGAGTTATTTTTAACCTCCGACCGCAAAAAGCCCCTCTCTTTTTGTTAATAGTTTGCCGTGTGTATCTCAAAAACTATTAAATTTGTTGCATATCTGCACCCCTACCACGTTCTACCAGGAATATGTCGAGTGACCATAGACCTAGGTACATAACCTTGTACAGAACAAAATACCGCTGAGATTTCAAAAGATTTAGCAGATTTTAATAATGATTATTTAGGCACAGAAGTATTTATTATAATAAATACTATTAAAATAAAAGCTTTTAGTGTTTTATTGATGAACAATTTTAAATTAACCGTTTGGCTGAACTTACTACGTAGCTTGTAGGCTCGATATCGACCAATATTTGTAATCATCGAGCATTATTAGTAAATAGCTTCCCGCCCGCGACTTCGCCGCGCGGATTACGGTTTAACACGAAAAAAAGCATCCCATGTTCTTCTAGGACATTAAAAACTACTGCAAAAGTAGGTATAGCACCAATGCTTTTGATGTTTTTTGACATACTTGTTATTTCGTTTCCATGGCAACCGTTTCTTACAGCGAGTAATCAACATAATTCCTGTTTTTCCAGTTTTTCAGTGGAAAATTACAATTTTCCGGGATAAAAAGTATCCTATGTCCAGGATATAGGCTATCTTCATTAAAAATTTCATCAAAATCTGTCCAGCCGTTATTGGGAGAAAGCTCCCCAAACAAACAAACAAGCAATAAACAAACAAACAGAGAGCGTTTCACTTTTATATATTGGTATGGATGTTGCCAATTGGTAGTGAGGTAGAACATTTTGGCTACCTTTAAAACTGTGATGACTTGTAGGCTGTCTGAATGTTTTATGTAGAAGTTGGTTGGTTGGTTGGTATTTTGAATGAAGTTTTTAGTAAAGGCCGTTTAAAATTGTTATTAGCCTTATTTTAATTATGGGAAAATTTTAATTAACCGCTTTGTTGAACTTTCGCCGAAGCTTGTAGGCTTGAGCTTAAAGTGGAACAAAATCAATACGTTGTCAAGTTGCCCGTTATTAACACTCGACCGGGTATCAGGGACTTGGTATTTAATTAGCCGAGCCGGTGTGCAAGGTGCACGTGATCCACGGAGGCTCTTCAAGCGTAGAGATAAAATATCAAAGCGGTTTGCATAAATAGCCCGTCTCCATAGCAACACCCTACGGACCTTACGCTTCGTCGGCTTGTTTACGTCGCCATGACATTGTCCTTGTCAATCCTGCCATTTTTCTGTTGATATTTGGAGAGAGAGCACGGTAAAATGTTTTGGGGAGTCAGCCCCGCGCTTGACCTGCAGCAGGAGTACCTAAAGTACGGTAATGAAGGAGCGTACGAGCTAAACTTTCTCGTTGTGGGCGGCTGTGACGCTCGCCACCTGCTGAAGACCCTATCTCAGGCGCACCGCCACACGCGCCGCTACATGAACATATTCGTTGTCGACGGCTGCCCCGAGCTCATCGCGCGGCAAGTTCTCCTCATGTCACTCGCCCTTGAGAAGACTAAGTATTGTGGCTTGCTCGAGAAAACTAGACGGTTCCTCGAGGTGTACGGCAACATTCTCCTGCGGCCGCCCACCTCGCGGTACGTCGTCGCGAAAGCGCACCAGCTCGTTGGCATGGTGACCAATCCCGACTACATGAACTGCCTCCTGCCCTGCGTCTCTATTGAGCAGATGAAGTACCGGGAGCGGGATTATATGGAGAACTTACTGAATTTTTGGAAGACCGGCCATACGAACCAGTTCAACGCGTGCGAGTTGTGGGAGCATCGTGTCAGGCACAGCCTAGGAGTCCGCTACGACAACCGCGCGGGCGTGTTCGACTGGGATTACCACATGCGGATGAAGGAAATAGGGAGCCAGATATGCTTCCAGGAGTACAAGCATTTTAGAGAATACGGCGTCGCTTTTACTTGGCTAGAGACCGAAGTGTGCCGCCCTAACGTAACCTTGGCCGCGGGAGTATACCAGTGCGGGGATAGATACCTCCACAGGGGGTACCTGGGAGATATGGTGACATCTCCGTTCATTTCATACGGCCTAGAATGCGAAGACAAGGATATGTTGAGATCTTCACACGGAACGAACTATAAGCGTTCCACTGATATATCTGAAAGAAACGTCATGCGTATGTTGTATGAATTGGAAAATCATAAGAAATTCGACGTGACCGAGTTCAATTTGGAGAACGATAAAAATCTGGGAATGGTTGTGATGTGCGAACTCGACGCAAAAATCTCGGAGACTGGACCTGAGGCGCCTTTGTTGCTACGGGAGGATCGAGACACCTACATCAATGTGGATTACGGGAAGGTGCATTTTCTCTCGTTGTCAGCGCTGGAGCACTACCCACACAAACCGCAATTCCAGGGGCTGTTCCACGGGGTGTTTGTGGGGCACAACATGCTGCCGCGCATCAAACCAAGTATCTGGTCGATGGCACGTGACGATGCCGTCATCTTGATGGAGACGCGCAAGTACATGGTAGACTTGAAGCGAGACGATGTGAAGGCGTACGGTGACCAGATCGAGCAGGCGGCGGCGGCCGCCCAGTGCGAGAAGATCACTTTTGACCCGCAGAAGGACGATATTGCCAAGTTTCTTATAAGGAGGAGGAGTGAGAGTACTGATGCTTCCAATTAAGTTTTTTAGTTTATTTTTACTGTGCCGTTACTGCGTAAACTTTTCCTGTGATTATGTTACCTGCCTTTATATTAAATAAATATCAAATAGCCGATAGTGTGCTGAAATTGTTAATTACAAAACGTAGGTTTGTTTCTTTGTTGAGGTAGTGCTGGCCTCTGGTGTCAGGCCACCTGAGGGCCTCTGACATAATATATAGGCTTAACGACTTCTGTTAATTTTGTTTTTCTTTGATTTATTGGAAATCTCAACACAGTAAAGTTAAGGTTGCCCCGGAACTAGGAATGTTGAAGAATCGAGCAAGTTTTAAATAGTAGGTGGTAAGTATTAGTTCTCAATTTAGAATTTGTTGTATTGAAAAATTTAATGGATGCAAACCTGGATATGGCGTAACAGATCTTATTTAAAACTTGGAGGATTAGGTACCAGCTCCTCGGGCATAGACCGCATAAATAAGGTGCAACGCACACAATTGGCATTCTTTGGCTTTAGTCACAATCGGAGTGGTGTTTGTGTACTTGTTAGCAGTGACCATCAGTGACTCATTTGCACTACAGTCCGCGTATGTCTCTCTTTGTTGTTGATGCACATGAAACACGTTCGTAGGAATGTAGCTGTGTGAGTGTGTGCCTGAATTACGGAGGCCGCAGCCGGAGGATGCCATGAAACCCAAATGTGCTATAACTAGGTTTATTAATATATTTAAACTACATTTTACATTCTAACCTAAAGTAATGTGTACTACCGGCCCAATGCTAGGTACCGAAGTGGCAGAATTGGGAGATGCGCCGCCGAGCAGCGCGTGCTGCATCAGCGCCTCGCGGTCTGCATTGAGGTCACTGGTTCAGCGGAAGTATAATGCAAGGTAGCACTTTACGTGGAGCTGCCATACATAACACCTGTAGTTGTATCTAGTCCAGTTTTTGTTTACGTGATATTAAAGCGTGCCGTATCTTCCCCCCTTTAACTAGATCTATTGCCGTAACTCAATCTCTCAATCTTCAGTTTTCTTTTTACACGACTGCCCAAAAAACGTAAACGTGTAACGTTTTAGGATTCATGTTTGTAAGTATGTATCTATGTATTTATGTGAGTTTCTTTATTCCATTATAACTTTTAAATGCTTGAACAGAATTTGATGTTTGGGGCATCGTTAGAATCCTTACATCATCCCAAGTAACATGGGTTATATTTTTTTAAATTAAATATTGCGGCAGTATGCCACCGTTTCAGTGTGGAAAAAAAACGTTGAATTCAGGTGTTTTTTGTTGTAAATCAGCCTATATTCTAAATTTTAGGCTGATTTACACTTTGTTTAGTTCAGTAGCGAGTTAACTTACGACTTCAACAAGTTTAGCTCTTATCATCGTTTGGACAGGAATTTACCAGTTAGGTAGTAACTTAACGATTCATCATCATGTCAGCCTTTAGAAGTCCACTGCTGAACATAGGCCTCTCCCGAAGAGCGCCATGACTAGCGATCTTGTGCCACCACCTCCATCGACCGACTTCCTGCTAACTCAGACGACTTGCCAACTTATGAACTGTACTAAACAGTTCATAAGTTGGCAAGTCACTGTTGAAACACTGAAACCTGAAGCTAAACTCGCCTGTATGTTTGGACACAACTTATTACTTAACCGAACTAAATCTTTCAAGTCGCAAGTTACTCGCTACTTAACTAAACATAGTGTAAATCAGCCTTATGGGTATCAAACTGAAGGGCTTGATGAGCACATCCCAAGAATATATAATTTATTGTCATTGCTCAAAACTTGTCACAAAAAAGTAAAATATATAAATATATGTTTAAAAAATTAAAATACACGAGTTCCCCGCCAAAGACGAACTAAAGAGTTAAAAACAAGACTAAATGATTAAAAGTATTCCGCAGAACGGTCCCCCGACCTGCTTTAGTTTTTATTCCGGATATTGTAAGTTTTCCCGTGAAAACTTACAATATCCGGAATAAAAACTATCCTATGTTTTATTCCAGGATATAAGCTAGCTCCATTCCAAATTTCATCAAAATCCGTTCAGCCGTTATTGCGTGAAAGCTCCCCAAACACAACCCTTCACTTTTATATATTGGTATGGATTAAAGAAAAGGGCACAATGTTTTTTACTAAAGCAGAAACTCTGCTATACTCCGGAGCTACCACTGTGTAACTTATATATAATACTAATTTTTCCGCCCGCTACTTCGTACGCGCGGTGTACAGTTTATCGCGAAAAAAGCATCCTACGTTCTTCTAGGATATTAAAAACCAGTGCAAAAATAGACTTAGACTTCTTGGTTATGGCCTCTGTGGCTTGTTGTTGGTATAGCATCAACTACTTACTCTGTGGCACCAACGCTCTTGATGATTTTTACAGACTTATTATTTCGTTTCCGTGGCTACCGTGCCTTACAGCGAGTATTCAACATGTTCCAGTTGTCCCGTGGAATTTTCCGGGATAAAAAGAATCCTATGTTTTAATTCTATCAAGATATTAGAAGGTAGTTTTCATAAGCTCACAATAAAACGACGCGTAAAATGTGTGTTCATCTATTTTTTCATTAATAATATGTTACATTCATTTAGTAAATCATATAGCAAATATATTTACAAGGACAAATCAAACGGAAAATTACAACGTCATAACGTCTTTTTCGTTTAAAATTCGTATTTTTATTTTACATAATATCACTTAACTATAACATTTCTAATTCAGTAGTTCGGTAGTGATGTTTGCTTTCTACGAATTGTCGTAACAGGTCCAAATGAGGATTTGAGAAATTTAATATTGAGCATCCTCACGCATTTAAAACAGCACACAGCACACCTTTCTTTAGCCTTTAGAATATGTTTATCTAAAATTATTCTTATCAATTCCCTAAAGGTCAAGAGATCTGAGATGAACTATAAAGTACCTAAACTTGACCACAAGGTATAAAGTTAACTTGATTAGGACTTACTTATACACTAATAAGTATTGGCGTTCATATGACAGCTGTACATGGTTCAAGAATTGATTCTCACCGTGGAGTTAAATTTATACATGCATGATCTTCACCAATGGCAGTTAAAATAGGTAAAACAAGATTATTTAAAAAAGAGTGTTTTCAATTTGGTAAACTTAATACTTTTGTCTGTTTATCTAGTTCTCAAATCGACAAAAATACGGCAAAATGTGGAAAACATTTTTTTCATAACAATTTGCATGAAAAGTAACTAAGTTTTAGGCGATTTAGACAACCCCCAACTTTTATACACTTCTGTCTGATAGAACAAGGGATAGCAGCAACTTGGATCTCTGTCTTTACATTCCTATTTTATCAGAGAAGAGAGTCAACGTTATTAAGGCTGTTTTATTATAAAACATTTAGTATACTTTCCTCGTTGTACTTGCACAAAAAGTTACGAGAATTCGTGTAAAGAACAGAGCACCACCGTGAGCAAAGTCAAGAGTACGGCGCCGTCCGCAATTGACGTTTTAGGCCTACGCGTACAGACGTCCGAGCCGGCGATGCATGACCGGCTTGATGTGGTATTCGGAGTGAAAGAAGACTTCCGTTCTTCTTCCACTGTGTGACAAGGTGACGGAAAATGTAGTGACATGTCCCGGAATATTATTTGTTCACAACGTGGCTAGCAACAGATACACACGTGACCAGAACAATCTACTTAGGTTGTGTAATGTGTAAAACTTGCTAGTTGATGTGCGCAACGCTGACGCTGATCACTTTTATCACAGTACTTAAATCTTCTGCGAGGACAAAACTGTGCCTCTGTAAGCAATATTAGATTTCGTAGATCTTAAAGCAGAATAAGAAGCTTTGTTAAATCATGGTAATCAAAGACTTGGTATGTTCAATTTACTGTAAATAGGTGTTATAAGATCGAAGAGCTCGCATCGCCGGTACGGGCGTGCTTCAGAACATGACCGCGCGCACGCGACGCCTGCTGGCCGCGGACACCCGCTCGCACCACAATATACAAAAGGTATTTATGCTTGCTAACTGCAAGTGTGCTGAACGTGGCAGAGACAGTAACAGCGAGATTGAGAATGTTGTTCTCGCTGGCAGGCTCGCGTGACGTCACGCGGTGGGCGGGGCGTCGGCGGTGTGTGACCATGAGTCGGGCGGTCCCGGGACCGAGCCCGCTCCGTCCACGCTAGCGAGTGTCGCGCCCAGCTACAGAGTATTGCAATCACATCTACCCTGTACGTGTTTACAGTTTATTTAGACTTACTTAAAATTAACGCATATCTATGAATATATCGGATTGGGTGTTGGCCTCACAGCGCTAGTATTTTTCATTTCGGCCAAAACGGCAGTCGATAAGTGACTGACATTACATTTTAATCAATAATTTAACTGTTAATAGCTACGTGTTATACCCGTGGCCGCGCCACCTAGCCTAGCGTAAACGCGAATGAAACGTAACGTCCTAAATTGTCCCAACAAAATAAACTTGAAAACTATAACATGTTACTTTAACATACACCTTTCCACGACTGAAATCGGCATAAATTCGTCAATACAATAATAATAATAGATATTCTGATAAAATTGAAATAACTTTTATTCACAATTAGGTTTTTTAGAATATGTGTACGTTACAAACTAGTTATATCAAATTATTGATGCACGGTGGTGCGAGATCTCTGGATGGATCTAACTCATTTAGTACATTGTTGGCATTGACTCAATAAAAGCAAGTGAAAGCTTTGAATAAAATGAAACACGCCAGTGTCAGATGCTTCCTCGTGTTGGGAGTTTTGGTATGATGAGAACTGAAGCTGGGCGTTTGTCGGAGAGGTGATACAGAATGAAAGCGATTGTGTTACTCTCCGGGGACGGTTGCTTGTCGCCCACCTTCTACAACTGTGACGTATCAGCTCAATGTAAAATACCATGCGTTTGAAATTTAACCACACACTTAAAATTACAGTCTATGACAAAACATTCAATGACCGGCCGCGCGCCGAGCTCGCCCGAAGGCCGCTGGCCCTCGAACTAACACATGTTACATTAAAGCTTCGCTTATGATAACGTGAGCTCTGAATTTGTTAATCGCCTATCTAATTTGCAAGCTACTTGAGCCTCACCTGCCGGGAGCGGGCGAGCTCGGCCGCGACCGCAGGACCTCGGCACCGTACAACACCTTAAAGCTACTTCCATAAAACGACGAGTTCTTATAGTTACTTTAGACATACAAACCGCCGCGCCATCACCGAGGAAGCGCCTCGAACAGATATAGAGTTATAAAGCGTATCGATTTAATGGAACTAATATAATTATTAAACATTTCAACGTAACAGTTGCGTCCCTCCGGAGGCGCGGTGGGCTACACACTTCACCGAATCGAGACTTACATTCAACAGGTTACTCTAAATTGTTCAAATACTAAAGTTCAGTCATATCGTTTATAAATGTGCATTTAATATTTCATAGTTCATAATATTTACAATTTATTATTTCACTGTATTCTAACGATAACTACGTATTCACAAGCTGCGGCCGCGAGCCGCGCCCGACAATCGAATTCACTATTCTTTTATTTAGATTAACTACACGTGTGAAGACTTTATCGTGTTCATTACTAACGATTAAACTATTCGTTATCGTGATTTACCCTAACCGTGCCTTACAGAGGTCGATACATTGAATACTAGGAGCCTACGGGGGGAGGGGGGGGCGGCGGCGGCGTCAGTGTGTGTACTCGGGGGGACCTGGCGGGGCGCCGCGGCCCGCTCCCCCCACGCCAGCGCCCGCGCCCGCACGCATCGTCGCCTCGCTGCTGGATGAGCCCGCCGGCGACGGGAAGTACTCGCGCTGCGCCGCCGCCGGCACCGCGTCTTCACTCGCCCACCGGGCTAACTGTTGTTGAGCTTGAATAAATTCATCACTAGAAAATGATAGAGAAGAGGAACGGAGAGTCGAGGCGTGGCGGACTCATCGGCGAGCTCGCGCGCCGGCACCTGCGCCGGCGCCGAGCTCGACTCAGAGCGGTTAGTGTTCGTGTGCAGTGTCGCTGTCACGGTATGCAGTTTCGTATCAATATCAGCAATTCATCTAAAGAAGCTCTAGAACGGTGTGTCGCATGCATTACTAAGGTAAATTTTGAAAAGTACGTGTAGTGTCCACGCATCGTACTATGGCCAATTGTGTGGGGTCGAACTGAGGGGGTTGATTCGAGCGGACTCACCTCTCGCTGTCAGGGGCGTCGCGCAGGCGGTCCGCGTCCGCAGTCTCGTAGAGCGCATCGTCGTCGGGGAGGCGCGCGTGCGGCGAGTGCGCAGCGTGCGGCACGAGCGGCGGAAGCGGCGCGTGCGGTGCGTGCGGGGGCGCCGCGGCCGCGCCGAACAACGGCGCGTGGTGCCGCCCGCTGCCACGGAAACGCCCGTATCCAAACCGCGACTCCTCCTCGCCTCCACCAATACGTCCTCGGCAACGACTGCATATTTTAATTACAACTTTGATTATCTATTATTTATTTACTACACAGTACATGATAGATATCTTGAAGTTAGAACCAAATCGCTACCTATCTATCATAAATTACCTATTAAATACAATACGTAGCGCTTTGGTTCTAACTGTAACATATCTATTATATAAGATATATATCTTAAATAACGTGTTAGTAGTATTCAATTCTACAATAAAGATGTCGACTTGTTGGACCTCATATACAAATGCATTTAGAAGAGTCAGAGCTCGTGATGATTGTAGGCGCATTAGTAACATGCTGAGTACGCTGCCCAGAACCTCATCTACGCCAGATTACTCAATGAGTATATTAATACTATATTCTCATTCAATGATTACAACTTACATTTTGTGCCGACACTTTTAGTCGGAACTTGGAACTCAACTTTGAATGTGCTGACTTAGTAGGGACGTAACTTACTTAAGGGCGCTAAGACATCATCTAAATTACTTTTATTTTCAAATTTGTGGTCATCCTACTTTGAAATATTGAATTGTAAATCGACACGCACTCTATATAAGTATCTGTATAAGTAGTTTGTTTTAAAAGAATGGGTAAGTACGAGTATAACAAAAATACTTATAGTTTTAAAAGAATGGGTAAGTACGAGTATAACAAAAATACTTATAGTTTTAAAATAATGGGTAAGTACGAGTATAACAAAAATACTTATAGTTTTAAAAGAATGGGTAAGTACGAGTATAACAAAAATACTTATAGTTTTAAAAGAATGGGTAAGTACGAGTATAACAAAAATACTTATAGTTTTAAAAGAATGGGTAAGTACGAGTATAACAAAAA
Source organism: Alsophila aescularia (assembly GCA_946251855.1). NCBI lineage: Eukaryota > Metazoa > Arthropoda > Insecta > Lepidoptera > Geometridae > Alsophila > Alsophila aescularia. Next base: position 66,398,502 of record OX276376.1, read on the forward strand.
TACTTATAGTTTTAAAAGAATGGGTAAGTACGAGTATAACAAAAATACTTATAGTTTTAAAAAAATGGGTAAGTACGAGTATAACAAAAATACTTATAGTTTTAAAAGAATGGGTAAGTACGAGTATAACAAAAATACTTATAGTTTCAAAAAAATGGGTAAGTACGAGTATAACAAAAATACTTATAGTTTCAAAAGAATGGGTAAGTACGAGTATAACAAAAATACTTATAGTTTTAAAAGAATGGGTAAGTACGAGTATAACAAAAATACTTATAGTTTCAAAAAAATGGGTAAGTACGAGTATAACAAAAATACTTATAGTTTCAAAAAAATGGGTAAGTACGAGTATAACAAAAATACTTATAGTTTCAAAAAAATGGGTAAGTACGAGTATGACAAAAATACTTATAGTTTTAAAAGAATGGGTAAGTACGAGTATAACAAAAATACTTATAGTTTCAAAAAAATGGGTAAGTACGAGTATAACAAAAATACTTATAGTTTCAAAAAAATGGGTAAGTACGAGTATAACAAAAATACTTATAGTTTCAAAAGAATGGGTAAGTACGAGTATAACAAAAATACTTATAGTTTTAAAAGAATGGGTAAGTACGAGTATAACAAAAATACTTATAGTTTTAAAAGAATGGGTAAGTACGAGTATAACAAAAATACTTATAGTTCTCGCAGCGAATCTTTATGTGTGTGAAGTTAGACTCTGTTAACGATTGCGCAGGTACTGCTGTGAGGATAAAACAGCATAAAGTAAGAGCGAGATACAATATGCGAAAAACGTAAGCGAGCGAGGCGTATACAATGCTGTCTTCACCTTCGACATTGAGATTTCGCCTGAAAAATAGCGGTTTGCGCAGCGACTGGCAGACAACTTCCGAGACACAAACTTCCGCTGCGATTACTGTACGTAAATGTACAATTTAGTAGATAGATGTGTGATTAGTATAGGTACTCACGGTGGTATCTCGGCGGGGTCGATGCGGTAGTGGCGGTCGGCCTCGGTCTCGGACATGCGGATGTCCTCAGAGCCTGAGGGGCTCATGTGTCGGCTGGAGTGGTGCTCCAGCTGGCGGATGAGGTCCTCCAGGTTGCGGATGCGGATGGGCCCGCAGGGCGGCGCGTCGTCCTCTTCCTCGTCGCGCTGCCGCCGGAGCTCCGCCTCGTGCAGCTTCTCGGCGCTCGGCGCGCGCTCTCGTTTGTACTCGTACTCCTACACAGAATAACAACACTGTAATGTGAGTTTATATAATATACCTTTTATGTTTATATTTATCTATCTATCTATCTATCTAGTATGGTATTGGTATTCAGTTCTGTCTACACTAATATAATAAAGAGGAGAGATTTGAACGTTAATTTTTTTGTAATGGACAAACTCAAAGAATACTGATCCGATTTTAAAATTCTTACACCTATAGAAAGCTACATTATCAGCGAGTAACGTGGGCAGAATTTTATTTAAAAAAAAGAACTGTCCCTACTAAAATTGCTTCAAAGAGACTTCCTGTAATGGCTACAATGTCGTCGGTGTGATGGAGGTGGCACAAGATCGCTCGTTATGGCGCTCTTTGGGGGAGGCTTATGTTCAGCAGTGGACTTCTAAAGGCTGACATGATGATGATGAACCAAAGAGAATATTATTAATGTAACCCAAGGTATCGAAAATACAGAACAGAATGACATGTTACCATAGAAACGAAATAATAACAAGACTGAAAAGTACGTGAGTGAATAATATAGTAGTCTATGATCAAGATCACAACCAATCCTTGCGTTTTTATTTAGAATTTACGACCGATATAAAAATGCTGAAAAGTAAAAAAAAAAACACGGCGCGAGCGCTGCGCCGAGTCACTAGTTTCAAATAAAAAGTATTTTTAATCGTAAAGTTAGTAAAATCGTATTTTTTAAGAAACAGTAATAACAATGTAATGTAACAATGTAATAAAATCGGGGCATTGTCGTGAGTCGTGTGCCGTGGACTCGACAGCTGTTTTACGATTAGACCGATTTCGATGCGGTTTTTCATGTTTGAAAGCTGATATGATCAGGAAGCTTCTTAGCTATAACGGGGGGTGGTTGTCATTTTTTTTTTTGTGTTTGTGTTATTACAATTTTTTCCTTCGAATTATTTCCGTGTATTTACTGAAAATCACGGGCCTAAACCAAGTGATCTTCACGTAATACCAAGCGTTGAATAAGATCTTCCTGTAATAATCTGCCGGCAATGGATATGACCTTAGAATTGCCTTTTGGTATGGGCATGTAGTTATTCTCGATTATATCTATTAAGGAATGACACCTGTACTGGACAGCACCAGTAACACAACATATACCTTGCTCATTTTCCATGTACATACCAATATATAAAAGTGAAACGTTTGTTTGGGGAGCTTTCACGCGATAACGGCTGGACGGATTTTGATTAAGTTTAGACTGGTGATAGCTTATACCCTGGAATAAAACATAGGATAGGTAGTGTAGGATAGGATAGTAGGGATAGGATAGGATTTTATCCCGGAAAATGGTAAGTTTCCATGGGAAAACTGGAAAATGTTGATTACTCGTTGTAAGGAACGGTTGCCATGGAAGAGATATAACAAGTCTGTCAAATAACATCAAGAGCATTGGTGCTATACCTGCTTTTGCATTGGTTTTTAATATCCTAGAAGAACATAGGATGCTTTTTTCGCTATAAATAAACAGTAGTTCGCGCGGACGAAGTCACGGGCGGGAAAGCTAGTCCTTAATATTTCTTCTTTTAATTCTGTGTAATCGTATCTTTTCTGTGATAATTCGGTGTAAGTTATGAATATTAGGTATGTACTGCAATATCAATATTAGGTACTGCAATATCAATAAGGTGTACTGTTATATTTATTTTGTACTAGCTGTGCCCGCGGCTTCGCTCGCGTGGTCATTTCTCTAGGTAAAAGTACTCTATGTGCTATTCAAAGACCTAAAATAAACATTTGATCAAAATTCCTTCAGCCGTTAAAAAGTTTTTTATCGATTGCTCGGCATCTAATCATTGGATTACGATACCAAGTACCCCAGGTCTTGGTCAAACCCTAAGCTATCCAACACTGAAAACTGCATCGCAATCGGTCTAATAGTTTGTACGTGATGCGCGGACAAACATACAGACAAACAAACAGACAGACACGAATTTAAAAAAAGTTTTATTCATGTTCAGTAGCTCAGTCCAATTTTTTTAAATTATCTTCTTTGTACAGACTTTTACGTTATTATTGCCTATAGCTGTGCCCGCAGCGTTGCTCGCGTGGTAGTTTTTCTGGGATATAATGATCCTTTGAGTTATTCAAGTACCAAAAGTACCAATATAGGTACCTACCTACCTAACTGTGTTAACAACCTTCAGTGGCGATCTGACATGGTCGTGATGGGTTAGAAGACGAAGACGCGAGCGATGCGTAGCGAGCATAAAACCCTATTATAGCAAAGAACAATCTTGTTTACCTCAGCTTTGAAACAAAAACCCGCAGTTAAATTGGGCCCTTCGGTTTGAAAGATACGATTCTCACCCCCCCCCCCTCCCCCCTTTTTCAACTCCTTCCCCCCTCCCATATGGCAAAGAAACATGATGAACCATCTCGATCACATCCGTTTTAAAACATAAAAAACTGCATCAAATTTGGTCCATTCATTTGGGAGCTACGAACTTCACCATATTCCCCCCTCCCCCCCCTGTTATAGCTAAGACAAATCTTGTTTACCTCAGCTTTGAAACATAAAAAACCGCAGCTAAATTGGTCGATTCGTTTGAAAGGTATGATGATTCTCACCCCCTTGTTCTCGAAACTCCCCCCTTTTCTCGCCCCATATAGCTAAGAACCAACCCAATCACATCAGTTTCAAACATAAAAAACCGCATCAAAATCGGTCCATTTGTTTGAGATCAACGATCCTAACCCCCATCCCCATCCCTCCTCCTCCCTCCCATTATAGCTAAGAACCATCTCGTTTACCTCAGCTTTCAAATATAAAAAACACACAGCTAAATCGGTCCATTCGTTTGGGAGCTTTTTTATGAGGATGCCGCAAACACACACACACACACACACACACACACACCCTCACACACCCTCGCACACAAAATAAACAAAGTAATGTGAGCCGAATTCAAAAACTTAACAGATTTTAATTTAGCGGTACGCTTGGTTGCAGTGAATGAAATGCTTGCGTGTTTTAAGGTCAATCAGCGCCATCTAGTTAAATTGGAGGCAGAATTTTGATTTGTTTGGTTTATGCGCTGGAGTTGTTGACCATCTCAATCACATTAGCTTTCAACCAAAAAAAAAAACGAAAACACACACACAGACTCACACACATACAGTGATATACACCCTAAACTTATAACACCCATCTCTTTGTTCGGGGTTAAAAATTTAAAACAGTAAGCAGTTTGGTTACCAATAAAAACAGCCGCTAGAGGGTGCTTTTTATGAGGGAATGTAAATTATAAATGATAATTTATTTCTTTTTTAAACATGCACTTCAGGTAAAACTAACAAATTTACAAAGTACAAAAAAAAACAAAGTAAATTGACAGAATTCTTTTGTGTTTTTGAGTTTTTTCTAAATTATCCGAATTGGAATTATTGTGACTTATTTTGTTGTAACGATTTGACGGTTTACTTCAGGAAAAAAAACAATTTAAAAAAATCAAAGAAATTGTAAAAATAACGCATACAATATGTAAATGCATAAAAATATGGAACAAAACATTTCAAAAAGTGAGAGATTTCGATCCACGCACGTCTGGGTTGGCAGGCAGAAATGGTCCTGCTAAACCAGACAGTATAGTGGTGAGAGGGTAGAAACTATGATACCCTTTTAATGTTATATTTATATTACAGTTAAATTACCATAACTTTGAATAGCTATCCCGCAGGAACCCTATATTTTTTGGGGATAAAAAGAATCAATAATTTTAATACATAATATGTACTTTGACTGTGCCAAGTTACAGCAAACTCCGTCCAGTAGTTTCAGTGTAATATGTGTTCTTTTAAATAACTTTCAACCCCTATCCTGCGGGAACTCATGATTTTTTCGGGATAAAAAGTATTCTAAATTTTAATCTATAACATAAGCTATGATTGTGCCAAGTTGCATTAACATCCGTTCGGTAGTTTCAGCGTGATGCGTGTTCAAAGAGACAGACAGACAGACAGACAGACTGACAGACAAAAATTAAAAAAATATCCTTTTTGCACTCTATATCGATTTTGAAGTTTATCTCAATTATAATTTTCAAAAAATATTTAATGTACAGATTTAGTTACAGTTTTACTATAGTATATAGATACTAAATAATTAATATATATTGTATAATCAGTAAGAATAGCTCTGTCAAAGTATAGTCTGTGACTGGAACTCTCCAGTACAGGTTTTGGGTTGTACCTACTACTGATAGTTGGGAACAGTTTTGCTAGGTATTAGTTGCTAGTTTTTGATGTATTTTGTATGACTAGCTGCGCGTGCGCGTGTCCGCGGCTTCGCACGCGTGGCTATGTCTATAGCTGACTATGACTAATAATATACCAACATTTAATCAGAATTCCTGCAACCGTCAAAAAGTGTTTTATCTATTGCTCGGTTTCTACTCATCGGATTGAAATACCAAGTACCCCAGCTTTTAAGCCTAATCCTAAGCTATCCAACAGTGAATACCACATCGCAATCGGTCCAGTAATTTTTACGTGTTGCGTAAACATACAGACAAATAAACAGACAGACGCATGACAATCACAATCAAACATCAAAATTACAATCAAAGAGGCTCACTGACAATCAACGTAAAGCTGAAAGGACTCGTTTGATGAGATCTACTCTTCGCCCAAGTCCTGCCCAAATCCAAAACCCTGAGAGCTTTCGGAACTCCAAAATCGCTTATAAATCCTTACCGAATGCGAAACAGTGGAGTGGCTGGTGGAAATTATTCACGCCGTCGGGTCGGAGTTCTTTAAGACACAAAAAAAACAGAAACTATCTGAGCATACACTCAAACTTATGGCAGAACGAGGCGAGATAAGGCTGCAGTCTTCAGTGGATATGTCGAGTTACAGGTTGCTTAATAAACAGATCTCCAAGTCGACAAGCGACACGATTTGCGTTCTTATAATACTAATTGTATTATTAACGCAATAGAGTGGAACAAGGGCTCCAAAGTGTTCGCAAGAGATTTGTCTATTGGGAAAAGCTTGTTGACGAAGCTGAAGACCGACAGTGGCAGCATCGTTTCGTCAAAGCCAGATTTGTCGAGTGAGCTCGAGAAGTTCTACGGGCAATTATACCCCTCATAGCATATCCTCCTAGCACGAATAGAGATACAAGAGCTCGTTTGACCCGACATTATACCGAAGATATCCCGGACGTCAACTTATACGAGATTAGAATGGATCTCAAATAGCTTAAGAGCAACAAGGCTCCAGGGGAGGACGGAATAACGACAGAACTACTGAAAGCGGGTGGAATATATGCTACTGAAAGCGGATTGCCAGTGATGACTTACGGCACTGAGACGTGGTCACTAACACCACCACAATTGGTCTCATACACAAGCTCAAAGTTGCGCAGCGTGCAATGGAGAGAGCTATGCTCGGAGTTTCACTACGTGATAAAATCCGTTATAAGGAAATCCGTAGAAGAACCAAAGTTATCGACATAGCTCTTAGAATTTGCAAGTTGAATTGGCAATGGGCAGGCAGTGATCTATAAGACCCAAAGATTTTTAATTACGCTTACTCATTATACTCCCTCTACGCCATTATACCACTTATATGTCTTTGTATTGTCATTCTCTCTATGGCAGATTTTGGATGTAAGTAATTATGTCTATTTAATATAATCCTAGTTTTAATTTCTAGCTTATTTATATCTGTCTGTGTCCATTTCACAATACCAAAAGAGTAAGTTAGAATCGCGATCGCGAAAGTGTTGATTGCTTTGAACAGGTTGTTTTTTGACTATAGTGATCTTTTGTAAATTTTATTCAATCTATGGATATATTCTTATGTTAGTTTTTTTAATTATTTTGTGGTTTTTTGACTTACATTGATGAAGGCCAAGATATTTGTAAGTTTCATTTTATTCCATTACACTAAAATTATTTATTTCGTTTTGAGTCCTGCAAGTTCAGTTAGTTATCTTACCTTTATGCAAGTGAAGGGTTTTATACTTATCCACTGAACACTATTACTCCTAGCGGACCGTAGAGGGACTATCCACTGAACACTATTACTCCTAGCGGACCGTAGAGGGACTATCCACTGAACACTATTACTCCTAGCGGACCGTAGAGGGACTATCCACTGAACACTATTACTCCTAGCGGACCGTAGAGGGACTATCCACTGAACACTATTACTCCTAGCGGACCGTAGAGGGACTATCCACTGAACACTATTACTCCTAGCGGACCGTAGAGGGACTATCCACTGAACACTATTACTCCTAGCGGACCGTAGAGGGACTATCCACTGAACACTATTACTCCTAGCGGACCGTAGAGGGACTATCCACTGAACACTATTACTCCTAGCGGACCGTAGAGGGACTATCCACTGAACACTATTACTCCTAGCGGACCGTAGAGGGACTATCCACTGAACACTATTACTCCTAGCGGACCGTAGAGGGACTATCCACTGAACACTATTACTCCTAGCGGACCGTAGAGGGACTATCCACTGAACACTATTACTCCTAGCGGACCGTAGAGGGACTATCCACTGAACACTATTACTCCTAGCGGACCGTAGAGGGACTATCCACTGAACACTATTACTCCTAGCGGACCGTAGAGGGACTATCCACTGAACACTATTACTCCTAGCGGACCGTAGAGGGACTATCCACTGAACACTATTACTCCTAGCGGACCGTAGAGGGACTATCCACTGAACACTATTACTCCTAGCGGACCGTAGAGGGACTATCCACTGAACACTATTACTCCTAGCGGACCGTAGAGGGACTATCCACTGAACACTATTACTCCTAGCGGACCGTAGAGGGACTATCCACTGAACACGATTACTCCTAGCGGACCGTAGAGGAACTATCAATAGCGGACACTTACCTATCTCGACCAAAAGTCATGTTGATGTCTGCACTTAATTCAAAGTTAATGTTATGTGTTTGTATATTTCCATTACAGATTTGGCAAACATTTTAATCTCGTCCTTGTACAGAAGATGATTAATGTCGTCCTTGTACAGAAGATGATTAATGTCGTCCTTGTACAGAAGATGATTAATGTCGTCCTTGTACAGAAGATGATTAATGTCGTCCTTGTACAGAAGATGATTAATGTCGTCCTTGTACAGAAGATGATTAATGTCGTCCTTGTACAGAAGATGATTAATGTCGTCCTTGTACAGAAGATGATTAATGTCGTCCTTGTACAGAAGATGATTAATCTCGTCCTTGTACAGAAGATGATTAATGTCGTCCTTGTACAGAAGATGATTAATGTCGTCCTTGTACAGAAGATGATTAATGTCGTCCTTGTACAGAAGATGATTAATTGTAGTGTTTGCTTTTAGTTTGTAGCCGAAAGATGTACTATTAAATATTTTGGATAATGGGTTTAGAGTACAATTATTGTAATTATTTAATAAATTCTTTGATCTTTTAGCTATCGAGTGTTGTGATTAATTTTTAGATATCGATGATAGGATTGGAGTTGCAACACCAAACTGTATCCCCCAATTTTGTGATCATCAGTTTTTAGTATTGCATAGAATATCTAGTAAACGACTATAGTCATTTAACATCAATAATTCAATTTTAGACAGTCATATTGTTATACATTTCCCTCTACAGCGAATAATGAATTTTACCTATTTTAAGATAAATTATTTATTATTGTAAGTACAGTAAAAAAAAAACTTGTCACTTAAATATATAGATTTGATATTTCTTATTAAATCATGGTATGATAATTGATGTAACAATAATTGACTCAATGACGAGATGGAATGTTTTCAGTAAGCATTTATTGTTAATTGTAACTTTTGTCTTATCAATAAAAAATATCTTATCTTATCTTTATCGCAATCGCGCTGGGTACAATCATTTGTGTGATAAGCAGAAATGTTTGATTACGAGTCATGGATTTAATATTAGTATCTATATATGTTTATCCGTTATCTGCCCATAGTACAGGGTATCCTAGTTTGGGGCTAGGTAATTGGTGTGGAATTGTCCCAGGTATATTTATTTTATTTATTTCATTGGTATTATCTTATCTTATATAATAAATTTTGTGACCACCTTTGAATTTCATAAAAGCCTTTAATCTCTCTGGTCCCGAATCTATAGATTAACGTACTGCCTCCAGGAGAATTTAGCTAACACTCGCTCTAAAGATTTCTTTAGAGACTCAATGACGAAGTAACGTTTTGAACAGGCCGTGCCCTAGAGGACAGTACTAGAGTACTGACTTCAATTTATTTACAGTACAAGGGGTTTAGATCTGGGGTGGGCTAGGTTTTAGCTCGTATGAAAGTACCAGCTGACTGCCTTAAGCTCCTTAGAAATATGTGCCAAAATATACAACTAAGAGGCGCCAAAAACACAGACGTAAAGTGTCGCAGCTAAAGAATGATTACGCGACCCTCGTCCTAAATAGGTTTCTTCTGGGTTAGCGTGTTCTATTAACTTCCCATCAAACCATCAGGTAAAATGCTACGCAAATCAATCTAAAGTAAATAAATAAAATAAAAGTTTATAAATGTTTATATTTGTTTTGGCTTGTAAGCCGCCATATTTTATTGTGAGTGAGGTCCATACCTGCAGTGCCCGCAGATCTCCCGAGCCGGAAGCCGCGCCAGCACTTGCCCGCTGCGCGGCCGCAGTCTTTAGAGCCACGATTATGTTCTCGTGGTAACCGTTAAGATCCTGGAATAACGACATTGCATTTTGAATTGATATGCGAACAATAAGGTACTTGAATAATTTTCGTAAGCTGATCGACATGGTTCTGGGACTGCGGTCTCGACAAACATGACGACATCTTTACAACCGAAAACGGTCGCAAAGTACTATAATGGAGGTAAGGAGGGACGTCGTGCTCGTCAAATACATGTTCAGTGTGCTTCTTAGTGAAGTACACCACCCGGAGGTGCTAGCAGCTCTGCGGCTGTGGGCGCCGGGCGGGTACGAGAGCGCGCGTCGCCCGTCCCGCTACTTTCAGTTTACCAACATCAAGGACTAACTAAATTCACAGAAACTGCACGGAAACATTTAGAGTTAAGTAAGTTATAACATCGCATTGGTGCGTATACTGTTAAGGTGTTATAATGTGTCTTAATAAATAAATAATCCGATATTTGCTAATCTCTAAAGCACAGATACCGATGACAATCGATAGCTTGTCAAAAGCTAGTTAATATCGGCCTTTGTAGGTCATTATATTTCTGCACTTTTCAGAGTTGTTACATTGATTTGCGCCAGAAATACCTGTCAAGGCCACTGTATGACGTCATTGCTGAAAAAAACAACTGGCCACACAGAAACAAAACAAACGCGAATCAGCAAGCAGTGATGTCACGCGCCTGCGCAGTGTTTTTAGCTGGTCTTTGGTCAAACGGAATAAAGTTTCAGTTTTTTAGATATAATGCTTTTAATTATTGTTGAATTAAATTAAACATATATTATGAAACCATAAGATAATATATTCTACTAATGTACTGTAACGTTTTTTTTTTCGTTTACTATCAAGTAGGTACCCTCATTTTTGAGGAAATAACGCCTCTTGTGTGATAATTACAAGGTAACTAAGATAGTGAAGTCTTTTAAGTTTAATGTCACTGATCACGATACAATTATACCAATGAGCAATTAGTATATCTGAAAACCCCATCAAGGCCTTCAGATCGTGAATCTGTAAGACACCATTTCTCTGTGAGGTTCCAAGAATAGGGCCAACAGTCCTTACTCATTATTGCTCCTTGAGGAAAGTTCCATCTAGTCAACCACGGGTTCCTAAGGGTACGGGTTCCTCTCTCGAGCTATTGTGACTGAGAGTTGTTGCCCGACTATTCGTTAAGCAACATTGCTCCTTAATGAAAGCTCCTCAAAACCATGTGCTTACCTTAAACTTATACTCCATGTCAGCCACGGCGCCCGAGGGCTCCTGCCCGTCTGACTGCGACCCTGCTTCAAGTTGCTCGGATTGCGAGTCATCGCCCCACTTGTCCTTGCCGTCTACCGCTCCGTAGCCGTGCTTCTTGAGAATACCCTTCTCTGGCAGCTTCGCCATTGAGTTGGGTTGCACGTCGATGAACGCTATGTCTTCTTCGCCTGGAAATTACCAGACATAGTGTAAGTACTTTAATCAATAATGATAAATAAAACTCTACTCCACAACTCATCAGTTTCAAAAAAAAACATGACTTCTCTATTTGCTGTGGATGTAAAAGGACCTTTAATAAATTAAGACTTACCTGAATGAGTCGGGTCATCTTCACTACCCGAATGCACCCTCTTCATCTGCTTATGATCCCTGAAATCATGATTAAATTGAACATCATTAAATGACACAATAAAAAAACAAAATGGGAAAAAAAAAGATAAGATAAGAAGATTGAAAAAAATAATAAAAAATTATAAGATTTCCGTAGCAAAAATAGCTGTCTTTAATTCCGGTAAAGAGAAAAAAGCTTCACGGATAACTATCCTAAACTTAATCTGATAGTAAAATAATGACTTACGGGTATCTGCTAGTAGTTCCTGCGCCAGTCATGTGGTTTCCGTGCTTGAAGATCACCCTCTGGGAATCCCCGCGGCTGCAAAAGATCCCTCTCGTAAATACCACGTTTGACCTTCACTTGAAGCTCAAATGCCTACTTCAAAGATTATATGAGCTTAAAGTGTACGAGCAAATCATAAATATATATAGAATAAACTAGATAAATACGGGCTAAAATGTTTAAGTATATATTCCTAATGTGGAGTAAGTTACATTACAAGCAAATATTCAAATAAGAGGGATTACATACATTACATTCGTTCAGAAATTATAAAAAAGTATCTGTTTCTATACAAAATTCATCCATTGGAATATCTTTCTAAGAATGTACAGTTACTTGCTCAAAATAGGTCAATTTTGTTGATATTTTTTACTAGCGCCATTTTTGTTTTGGTTTTATCTAGTTTTGTGATCCACTGTAGTGTAGCTAACAAATTAATAATATAAAAAGTTAAAAAGCGTGTCATTGGTATAAGTGACAGTGCTTGCTTACTTAAATTTTTAAGTATAAAATAAAATGGCCATTTGAAAAGGTGTTGCTTTCCAAAGCATTAAATAACTTAAGCTCAGTGAGTAAAAGCTAGATTGAGTCAGCAAAACAAAACCAAGCGTGGAGACTGGCGAAGCATCCGACATACCTCAAGAGGTTTCTGAGAGAACACCAGATCCGATAAAAAGAGGAAAGAAAATTTTAATTTCTGGATAATACTGAGCAGTTACCCTGTGGCCAGAATTCAGACTCACTGATTATCCATATATGTGGTTCTGTTTTTCTTACTTGGGCATGTTTAGGTAAATATTTCAATGTCGTTGTGGCAGTTTACAAATTTTGACAGACAGGGTAGCTGCTGATTTAAATTAAAAGGAGACACAGACAAAACCATATTATTATATTTCAAAATAAAGTACACACAACTCTGAAAGAAACCTTAGTTTATTTTCAAATCAGTAAAAAACACAAAAGAAAATAGGACTTCACATATACATCCACAATCAAGTCTCGAGCGAGAACTGAACTAAGTAAGTACCTGAATGTATTGTTGAAGGAATGCATCTTGCCTCCGTCCATAGAGATGTCCTCCTGTGAGTTGTTGGAGGTGGTGGAGCCCCCGGCGAAGCTCTTGGCGATCGGTTTCTTCACGTAAGGAGGGTCGTACTTCCTCGACGTGCTCTTTTTCCTGGAGCAGGCGTGGCGCGGGAACGCACACTCAGATCAATCGATTACGTTTACAACATCGAATCGAACGGGATGTATGCCAAGTTTAGCAACAGTTCAAACTTTGTAGGAACGAATGATGAATTGAGCTCCTAGAGGCGCCCGATTGTCTGAGGACTTGATAATAGAAATTGGACCCATGTTGACAGATAATTCTTACTTATTAGCTGTCAAACAGAATAGCTGATTCCTGCTAGCAGTTTCTAAGACAATTTGAAGCCGAGTTTATCTACGGTCTCGAGCTATGGCGAGACTTTAAGCTACTGGACGAGCTTACCCAGATTCAATAAATGAAGGAAGTGTCGTTGAAGGACATTGATTTCTGAGCTCCTTACCTCAACCTCTCTGTAAGATTCTAGCAAGAGTTTCTCTGTAAATAAACTACGAAATAAACGTTAGGTTTCACCGTTCGTTCCTTGTTGTCTTTATAGAATCAAATTTGACTGAAAGCACCCAGGCTTTTGGATATGTCAATCAATTTCATCAATTATCAATTTTGGTCTTTGGACTTTTTTCAACTTTTCGTTTCATTCCTCGTAGGAATTTGATGTTGTATGGATAGTAATAATCAAAAAGATTGATCTTAGCTTAATGATAAAGAAGTTCGTTCCAGTAAGCACATTTAAAATGACAATGTAAGTAGCAAAAGCAAAATAATAGTTGAATTTACTGTTCTAACTAAACCTGTTTCTACTCCTGATTTTAAGCGTTTGACATTTGAAAAACTTTACTAAATGATGAGTTACGAATGGCTTATCAGGAAGGAGCAAAACAGGCGACACAGTTAATAAAATTAAAAAGCACTGACGTATTTAATACTGGAAAGAACCGAATGTCTTACAATGTAACATAAGGCGTTGCTAGCTAGGTAGACAGCGGCTTGAAAGAAGTTCGTGCAACGCACATTCGCTTCTCGTGCAAAAGTAGAGTTTAGTGGAGTGATAGTGAGTGGTGACGGTAGTCGAGCGATCTATATCTTCTTCAGTTCAGTTTGTCCAGTTCTTAAGGTGCGTTTAACAAGTGATGATTGAATGGTATCCGTAACCGCGTCAGTTTAGTTAGTATGTTATCATGTGATGGAAGATATAGACGCGAGGCGCCGGCGGGGCGCAGTCGCTGTCGCGGCCACCCGCCGGCGCTCCGACCAAAGAAAGGAAACGAAAAACGAGTCACAGTTCACATAAGCCAATGCATACATCCAAGAGCCCAGAATCTTAAGGGTTTGAGTCGAGGTGTCTCGAGTACAACGAGGAAAGCCTTGTCGGCATGCAGCGGTGCCAGACGGCGGGGAGGCCTCGCCGCCGGCGCGGGACACAGAACCACAGATCAAATGCAGTTGTGGCGCGCCGACGGCCGCCGACGCGCCACCCAACTCTAGCTCTACGACCAAAACGTAAACGACATAAAATAACGTCCAAAGAGTAAAACAAAACCAATCGCCGACGTAATAAAACGAACGAAACACCAACGCTAACGTCTAAAGTAAACAAACAAGTATACGAAGGTGACGATTTAAATTTCTTCTTAAAGACTACCTTTGGTCTGTTTTCTGCTCACTAACCTTAGGCACAGGGAGAAGTTTTTGTGTACTACGACTGACCTGTAGCAGAGAGCGCTCAGGGCAAATACTATGAATACCCCCCCTACCACAGACATGAGCACCGCAACGAGGAACACCGTGTTCGAGCCGTGGTAGTTCTCTGCGCCCAAAGAGAAGGGAGTGAGTCGGGGCCAGCGCGGGCGTCGCCGCCCGGTGGGGCGGCGGCGCGGGCGGCCGGCGCCGGCGCAGGCGCGGGCCGCACGACACGGACACGATACGGACAAGATACGACACGACAGGCACGAGCGACAGACACAGTGCGACAACACCGAGTTACCGGCCGTTACCTGAAGCAGTACGCCATCCAGGCGAACCCCACGAACACCGAGAGCACGACCGCGAGCAACAATATGACCATGTTCATGGTGCTCATCTTATTGCCTTCGTGCTCACCTGCAAGAGAGGGTCCCGCGCGTTAGTGCGCCGGCGCCGCCCGCTGCCACGCCCGCTCCGAGCAATGCCTCATCCAATCCACAAACCAATCAATCTAATTTCTAACCGTTTAACTTTCAGAGCATATCTTGATCCACGTCCTACAAAAAAATACGCAATACAAATACGCGACGTTTTCCTTTACTAAAATTTTGGATTTTGATAGCAGTGCTCGGATTCGTTTGGCCAATAGTACACATTATATGATGTAAGGGGAATGTTATAGATTATACAAGACACCTGAAAAATATAGAAAGGTATTAAGTATTGCAAAGATAAATTACACAAAGTATCATTATAATTTAATAAACTGAGTTTCAGCACAAAAGTGAAACGTTTTCAAACTTGCACAATAAATATTACTTTTTTAGAGCAAGTTACATTGTATGTAAAGTGTAGCAGTAAAATATTCACAAAACTGTATGAAATCAGAATTCCAGTTATTAGCAGTTAATTAAAACAATACATATCTATTTGGATTTATGTTTTATGTAATGTTAATTCTTTTGTTGATAAATATGTTGATATTGTTAAAGCCTAGACCTTAATAAGTACTAAACATACAAGGGTAACAAAACGCGATGCGAATGTGGTACAGCTGAAGAAACTTGATACACAAAATAAAAAAAATAATGTTTTTTAAAATGAATCACCAAAATGGTGAGGGGACGTTCAGAGCTGACGGCCGGGCTTAATGCCGTGGCCACACAGAGGTCATTCATGTTCTCTAATTTATAGAATATTTATGAGCTTCTTCTTCAAAATCAACCGGTGTAGACGACGATGACGATTTTAGCTCCTAGACGGCGAAATTTCTTAGGTACATATTTCCGCAAAAGAAAGAAACATTAGTGTCATACTGGTGATAAGACCGCTCAATATCGGTGCCATTTTTTATATCATGCACCGTTTTCTATATCGTTACTATTGTTTGCTGTGCAATAAAGCGTTCCTTTACCAACCCGTTAAGGCTTTCAAGGGTCTTTTATAAGACCCTGCAATTTTACGTCAATGCAGCAATACAACATTTTACATTAAACTACCGCATGGTTTATCTGAAAATCAGCTTCTGTAACTAGAGACTGTGCTAAGCTTAATCCCCATTTAGCAACGCACAAATTTATATAGAGAATCTTTTCTTGGAGTAGGTATATGGCTATTTTTTGTGTGATTTTTATATATTTATTATTTTATTTCTTTGGGAATTAAGACTACATACTTGTTTTTCTGTATTCTCATCTTGCCACCACGAGCGTATCGCGTGTCGTCCCCACATTAACTCTACTGCTATTTCCGCACTGGCATTGACTCACCATACGATGTTTCCTTTTTGGTCATGTTGTAGGCTGCCTTGGTGGTGTTTTCAGGTACGTACGGAGTGGGGGAGGGGGGGAGTGCGTCGTGTTGCGAACAGTCCGGCCCTGTCCAGCCGCGGTGGCATACGCACTTGTTGAGGTTTGAACACTCCTGGAAATAAGGCATGTGAGAGTTTAGTAAAACTCAATGTAGACTACTCAGAATTAATGCAATTAAGTGCCATGCAGGACAAAGTTATTCTAACTAACCAATATGTATAGTATCCGTGTTCTAACAAGTGCTAATATTATGAAAAAGTGTGTTTGTCACCTTCATAACAGCTGAACGGAATTTAATGAAATTTGCCAAAAATATATTTTAATATGTGGAACAACACACAGATCCCATAATAGTTTTAAAATCGACGTCTCCCTAACGGAACTAAAAGGCTCGCATGAATCCACAGACTTAACTGCCCTTAATAAATGGACACAGAGTTTGCGAAGTTAAATTGCTTCGCCCCGTAATTTGCATGTAACTGCGAATAAACTTGTGATTTTATACGAGGTTCGGTGAATGCCGGTAACGGAACGTAAGGGGATTCGTTATGTGTAGCACTTTCGTTAGCAAAATGGCTTCATGTGATGGGAAACTTTTTAGATACACGAGCTGTGCCCGTGGCTTTGCCCGTGTTGTCATCCTCTGGTTTGAAAGTAGCCTATGTGTTATTCCAGGACTACCTGCCTATAAAGAATAATTATACTCGTAGCTACTACATTTCATCAAAATTCAGTCAGCCGTCAAATAGTCTTTGTTCGATTTCTCGGCTTCTATCAGATTGAGGTACACGAGATTTTATATCCAAAATCGAGAAACTGCATTTCAATCGGTCCACTAGTTTTTTACGTGATGCACAAACAAACATCTAGACAGACAGAGGGACACAAAATCAAAATAAAATGTTCCGCTCATTTTCAGTCATCAAGACCATTTTTGTTAAGTCATCTTCATTGTACGAACTTTTGGATGCTAGTTGTTTTATTGTAAGTATAGATATATATTTGGTAGACACTAGGTTATTTTTTTATCATGTATTCACTTGATTTTTACACCACATTGAAGCTAATTTCTTCCTCAATATGGAGGTGTAAGGTTCCCCAGGTTGCTTAGCACAATTGGGGTTGCCAGCATTTGAATGAGGTAGCGAACACGAAGTGGCACGACTAAAATAGGAAATAAAATAGGGTCTGAAATACCTACTTAACTTTATTTTAAAGGATCATTCAGTTACTTAAAACAACAATGTTCAACTTGAAAAAAAAAACAGCCAAGTGCGAATTGGACTCGCTTGTAAAGGGTTCCACAAATTGGAATTTTCGACAAATCATTGTAACCCCTCCCCCCACTCTGGATTAAACTTTTTAAGGTTTTATTATTGGCCATCTATGGTAGATGCTACCATAATGCACAACCTGCACAGAATATATAAAACTACATAGTTACCTACCTACCTACCAACATACCTACCTAAATCAGCAGATATCTTTAGTATACATTAATCGATAAAAATAGCTTTGCACCTAGCAACCCAGGGGATGTGCCAGGCTGAGGGGTGGCAGCATATTTGTATCCAGGTCTTCAGTTTCCAATAGCACTTCATTTAAGTACTTTCAAAACATAGGGGAGCAAATTATTTTAAATTTAGCAATTTTAAGTGTATTTTTTGTACTTGTGACTATATTTTGCTAGACAACTCAGCGGAAGTGTACGGCCCTTTGTTCAACAACATTCATTTTGCTAGACAACTCAGCGGAAGTGTACGGCCCTTTGTTCAACAACATTCATTTTGCTAGACAACTCTGCGGAAGTGAACGGCCCTTTGTTCAACAACATTCGTTTTGCTAGACAACTCAGCGGAAGTGTACGGCCCTTTGTTCAACAACATTCATTTTGCTAGACAACTCAGCGGAAGTGTTCGGCCCTTTGTTCAACAACATTCATGTAAATCACATTTCCATAAAATAACTGAAAGGTGCACTTTTTTTTTTACAGTGAGATCTTAATCTAACGAGGCTACGATAGCTATCTACGACTATACTCTACGAGTAGCTCTACGACTATCGTAGCCATTTCAATATATTTATGCGTTTGATCAAATTCTTAAACATAGACTTAAGGTTAGAGTGGTTTCAACTTTAATAAAAGCAACAATAAAAACGAACAACTTACAGGATAAAACCGAAATATTGTAAATGGAATCGCAACGATCGGCGTGAATTAAAAACTAGCTTAGTTCAAGTTTAATACGTTATTATATCTTAGTGAAGAAATTGCCCCATACATTAGACCCAGTTTATCATTACTGGGTCCAGAGTATGTAGACTGTAGCCAAGAGGCGAGTTTCACCCTAAACCAAAGTATTTATTTAAATAATTTTTTAGGGTGAAATTAATTGAGAATGATAAGGCACGCGACTATTAATAAGTTCTATATTAGTTGGTAACGGAACAAAGGCTTAAAACTCGTTCAATAAACCAGAACTTTGTATAAATTATACAAAACATCTTGTGGGTAAATTCAATTAGGTGGATACATTCAGCCAAGTCGTAAGTCCGCGTCCACACGTCAGTGCCGTACTAATTCGGCAGAGCTGCAAATCCGCGGAGACTCGGAACAAGTTCCGATATTACGGAATTAATTTCAGAGTTGTGAATCGAATCGTATCACCTAACTGCCACAAATTGGACAAGGAAAGTGTACCATTGTTAGCTCGAAGCTAACGCGCAATGATAACTCGCTGTGGATTTCAGATCGACATCATTTTGTTTCAAGTGTGAGCACTTCGATTGGAGAGCTGAGATCATGCAAGTTGAGCATTGTATATGTTACTAGCTTTCCCGCCCGCGACTTCATCCACGCGGACTACTGTTTATCGCGAATAAAAGCATCCTATGTTCTTCTAGGATATTAAAAACCAATGCAAAAGTAGGTATAGTACCAATGCACTTGATGATTTTTGACATATTTGTAATTTCGTTTCCATGGCAACCGTTTCTTACAGTGAGTTATCAACCTTTTTCCAGTTTTCCCGTGGAAACTTACAGTTTTCCGGGATAAAAAGTATTTTGTTCTAGGGTTTATACCTTATGCTATAAACCCTGGAACAAAACACGTATAGCTTATGCTATCTCTATTCTAAATTTCATCAAAATCCGTCCAGCCGTTATCGCGTGAAAGCTCCCCAAACAAACAAACAACCAGAAAACTTTTCACTTTTATATATTGGTATGGATGGAAAAACCCATTTAAATATGAAAAGCCTACCTTGTACGTATTAGACACGACTATTCAGGGTTCCGTAGCTGGGGCACTAAGCTACCTAACTATGAAAACTGAATTGCAATCGGTCCAGTCGTTTTTACGTATTGTGACAACAAAGTTGGTCATACATGAGGACGATTTTGAATAAATAATTACTGGATTTTTAAAGTAGTCCGCCTACAAATTATTTAATAACTACAAGTTGGTATAAACCAATTCTATTCGCCAGAAAAACCTTTCCTAAAGTAATATCTTAAATTATCAAATCGTAATTTCAAAAACCTCAATAAAGAAGTTGGATGTGTTTTTGAATTGAAAAGTTTATAATTTGTTAATGAAAAATTTGAAATACCGGCTGTTTTTTATACAAATATAAAGTTATAAAATACTATTTTACGAGTCAAGACTAGCCAGAGTATATAAATTATCTCGATAAGCGTTGAAGTAAATACTCTTGAAGCATTCCAATCGAAATTTAATGAAATTTAAATTTTATTGTAACATAATTCGGTCGATCATCATATAAAAAAGGTAAAAGCAGTCGCTTTTACCTTTTTTATATGATGATCGACAGAATGTTTTATTTATTTATTCAATGTACCTAGAAAGACGATCCCGAAGGAATTCAAGAAATAAATTGAATTACAAACAATTTCGAGAAGCTCTCGAGTTTCACAAGTAGTCCCCTCGCTTGTAGATCGAGTTAGGTATAAATTGATGACTTCTAGTCTGGAATCACTGTTCGAATCCACTTTAACTAAGTTGGAGGATATTCGAAATTTAGTTTAACAATAAATGGAGATTATAATTTTAGGGAGTTTTGCAGGTGTTTTATTAAAACTTGTAAGACTGAGAGAAGTACTAGTTTGGGGTATTCTCTTCAAATGCTGTTACTATTAATAATAATAATTTTGTACCAACATTTGCACCACAGGGCAGGGTGTACTAAGAATCCCTGGGCCACGTAAGGCCGCCAAAACCGACTGACTCTGGCTACGTATAACGGACGCACGTTACGGCTCGACGAACATCTGACGCAATTGGAAGAGGAGCTGGGGCACATTCTGGGGTTATGTGAAATCCGAAGAGTATAAAATTACAGTTGGGCATCTTATTTATTTCAGGGAAGGAGACCAGCAATCCCAAGGCGGTGTCGGTCCTCTCTGACAACATTGTAGAAATCTCCATTGTTTCGAATAGGGTTGCGTACCTCGTAATGAAATTAACCAAGAGGTTAGGCTTTAAAGCCTCAATGTTATTCAGGTATACGCACCGACTTCAAAACACTCGGATGATGAAGTAGAGGATATGTACGAAGACTTATCTAAAGCCTTGCACAACAACTCCAAGGCTCACTTCAATGTTGTCATGTGAGACTTCAACGCTAAAGTGGGAGTACAGACATGCAGCGTGTCGGTAGTAGGACAACGCAGATTTGGCAGCAGAAATCACAGGGGGCAAATACTAGTCATTCTTTAAAAAGCAGCCCCAACGGAAGTGGACGTGGCAACGCCCTAATTGTATGACGAAAAATGAGATCGACTTTATCATAGCGGACAATAAGCACATATTCAGAGATGTCTCTGTGATCACTAGTTTAAAACCGGGAGTGATCACCGAATTGCCCGAGGCACTCTGGATATTGATTGCAAGCTTGAACGTCTCCGTTTGATGAAATCCACGCTCCGACCTAACTAACCTGCTCCAAACCGATGTTGAATCTGAAACATTCCAGTTGAAAATGGAGAACCAATTCGCTGCCTTGGAAAGCACAATTAACTTTGACATTGACAAGGCACTTGACCAAGTGGTGGGAATCCTGAGGGAAGAGGGAACGAAGTTTTATGAGATGCAGCGTACAGGCAGGAAATCAAAACTTTCCGTGGAGTCTCTGCAGTTCGTTGAGAAATGAAACGAAGATCAGGCAGTCAGTTCGGCAGAACAGCGGGCTTTAAATAAGCAAATAACCAATCTGGTAAAGCGAGACCTCCGAGAAGCCGATGCTCCAGTATAAGCGCTATAGAAGAAGCTATAGAGCGAAATCGGGGGTCAAGACTCTTCGCACAATAGCTTGGTACAATAGCGTACAATAACAAACCACTCAAAAGTTTTAGACAAAGCAACGAGAATAATCTCAGAAGCATTTCAGGGCACGGACAAAGTAGCTAGCATACACCTAGATAAAAAAATGTATGAGCTGGTTACAGAAGACAATGCTTTAGAGGATCTCTCGTGTGCCCATAACATTTACAATATTTTCACCAATAGTGCGAAAAACAAGACGGGGGTTGGTTGTGGTTTCTAATCTCCGAAGCTAGGAATCGCACAATCGGAAGCCCTTAACTAAACCACATTAGTATTTCAGGTAGAAGCTTTGGGACTACTGTTAGCGGCAAGAGCAATATCTACGCTCGATGCACCATCACCTGGTACAAATAGAGACTGTGAACTCCTTACTTTCATCACAGATAGTGCAGCCATCATCTATGCACTAAGAAAACCTATAACTAGGTCGAAGGTTATATCAGAATGTCATGAAGCTCTGCAAAACTTATCTGAAAGGTATGAAAATAAAGTCAAATGGACAAAAAGCCATGGTTCATGTCCAGGAAAGACCAAGGCAGTCATGCTTGCCAAGGAAGGAACTAAGAAACATATTGGAAAAGATGTTGTAATGCTTTGTAAACCACAATGGAAGTAAGAAACCTACTTGTTCAATATACAGAGATGGAGCATAAAAATTGGTGGAACAAGAAAACGGATTGCAGAAATGCCAAAGTTATGTTTCCATCCCTCAACAGGAAAATCACCAACAATCTACTAAGGTTGACTAGGCAAGACCTTCGTCTCATGGTAGGTCTTATTATGGGTCATTGCAACCTAAACTACAACATGCATAAAACTGGAGCCACAGACAGTCCTATGTGCCGTGGATGTATGCAGGAGGAGGAGACTGTGGAGCACGTACTTTTGCTTTGTGCAGCCATGGAAGAGATAAGACTAAAAACTGGACTTTTACAACAGGGAAAAGTGGATTCAAAGGCTCAACGAAATTCTAACTCCAAAATTAGTAATTTAACACCATTTACTGCGACATTACTGTGAACAGCTGTGCCAGCGACCTAAAGCCGTGCTCCATAAAGGAGCTTGGGTGGCTTGGGTAGAGACTGGTAGGAGGAAATGCACAATACACCCCAAGCGGGACGTCAGTGCAGGCCTTACCTCCCCCATCTTGAATATGATTAGGAATAAAAATAGGTTGGTTGAAGCCATCTGACGAAGTTGACCACAACAAGCGGGAAAGTTGTCGTTTCTAAGAAGATTCTCGCGGAAGTTGAGTATTTCTATGGCCGACTGTACGTGTCACATGCGTCGCAACTCAAACCCGATATCGAGGATTCCAGGGCCACTCTGACACGCCACTATACCGAAGAGCTGCCAGAAGTTAGCCTTGACGAAATCAAGATGGCTCTGAAACAGCTCATAAATGGAAAATCCCTGGGTTAGGACGGAATCACTACGGAGTTGCTGAAGGCAGGAGGTAATCCCACGCTTAAAGAGCTTCAGCATATTTTTAATTCTGTTCTCTTCTCTGGGAGTACTTCAAAGACATGGAACAAGAGTGTGGTCGTCCTGCTGTTCAAAAAGGGTGTAAGATCCTTTTGAAAAACTATCGGCCTATTTCTCTCCTGAGCCATGTCTACAAGCTGTTTTCGAGAGCCATCACAAATCTTCTTATGCGGAGATTCAACGAATTCCAGCCAACAGAGCAGGCTGGGTTTCGGGGAGAATACGACACCATAGACCATAATCATACAGTGCCGCAGATTATAGAAGACAGAGGAGTATAATCAGCCACAGTGTCTAGCGTCTGTGGGCTATGAGAAAGCTTTTAACTCTATCGAGACTTTTTCTGTTTTGGAATCCTTGCAACGATGCCAATTAAGTCGACTGGCGGTATATCCAAGTACTGAAATGTCTGTATGACGCCACAACAATGACTGTCCAAGTACCAGCAGATTAGCGAATGACATCGTCATTGTGGCAGAAACGTTTCCGGACTTGCAACAGATGTTGGACAGCCTAGCTAATTCTTCTCAAAGCATTGAAACAACGTTGTATGATCGGACATGTTATTCCGGAACCAATTTCTGTTAACGGAACTGCTCTCGAAGTTGTTAAGGAGTATGTATATCTGGGACAAACTTTGCGACTAGGTAAAAACAACTTCGAGAGAGAGACCAGCAGAAGAATACAGTCGGGCTGGGCAGCATGTGCAAAACTTCGTCCAGTTTTCTCGTCGCCAATACCGCAAAGTTTAAAGACAAAAGTCTTCAACCAGTGTGTCCTACCTGTTATGACATACGGAGTCGAGTCATGGATACTCACGTACAACTAGTCCACCAATTTAAGGTCCCTCAGAGGGCTGTGAAAAGGGCTATGCTCAGAGTTTCTCTGAAAGATCCTATTCGGAATGAGATGATCCGGCAGAGAACCAAAGATGTCAACATAGCCCTTAGGATTAGTTCTCTGAAGTGGCAGTGGTCTGGTCATATCTATCGAATGACTGATAATCGTTGGGGTAGACGTGTTCTTGAGTGGAGACCGCGGCTTTTAAACATAGTGTAAGGCGCCCTCCAGCTAGGTGGAGCGACGATATACGCAAATTAGCTGGCAGCAGTTGGAAGAGTAGAAACGAAGATTTGGCTCAGTGGCGTGCTTTGGGAGAGGCCTATGTCCAGCAGTGGAGTGACACGGGCTGATGATGATGATAATGATTTGCACCACATCTTGGTAGACGGAAGTGACTGCGAAGTCAACCAACGGTCGCAGGTTTGAATACCACAAGGTGCAATCATTTGTGTGATGAGCATAAATGTTTATTTCCGAGTCATGGATTCGTATCTATGTATGTTTATCCGTTGCCTAGTGACTATAGTACAGTTTAGGGTTTCTTAGTTTGGGGCTAGGTAATTGGGTGTGAATTGTAGAGAATATTTAGGTAAAAAACACAACGTATGAATGAAGTTCTTTTGTAAATTATTGAATGTAGTAAAACCATAAAGCTAGGATTTCGTTTCTGGATTATTACAAAACTATATGTTTACTGACACTAATATACAGGTTGTGAAATAAAGAGTAGTTAACTCGTGGTGCCACAAAAACACCAAAAACTTTCATCACAACTTTTGCTTGGTAAAAGTGTCATGGATTTCTAGAAATAGCCCATTTTTAAAATTTCTTAAATAATGACAGCTTTGGTCACTCTTTTCCATGGCATGATCAAAAATAAAGGTATTTTCTTAGTCCGCTTTTTGAGTTGTACACTTGGACAGACGCGCTATCAAACGTTTAGGTATACTTTTGTTTTTATACCGCTAGCTTATATTTTGATAATTCAAAAGTTTAATACAAAAAATAGTAAGACGAATAAAGAAACCGAAAGTTTGAGCGCCCGTCGTGTAAAAAAAAGTAAAGTAACCAGTGTGAAAAAGTCACAATAAATTCGAAAATGTATAATTCACGGTATTTTTACCTTTGAATGAAATAATATTGCCCAATAAAGTTAATCTCGGTCTCATTATTGTCAATTTATTGTATCGTTTATTTATAAAAGTAAACTTCATAAGCCGTTAAACTTACGACAACAGCCCAGCCTATATTATGTGTATTAAACTTTTGAATAGTTAAAAAACTAAGGTAGCAGTATAAAAACAAAAGCGGGTAAAGCCGCAGGGCGCAGCTAGTAATTAATATAAACTGTCTGATTAACCGGTAAACTTTGAGAGTTTAATCCGTTGAGATCTGAACCTATTCTGGTAGATTTTGTACTTACTAGCTAACTTGTTACTCTGTGGTGCCGGTCTTCTATATGCAACAGATACAGAATATCGGTTTAGTCGAAGTTACACATTTGGCCATTTATGTAGGTTCGCTTTATAGCGTTGAAGTTTGAAATGGTTTAGGAAGTTTTATACCAGTCAGCGCTAGAGCGGTTACTCGTAGTTACAAACGTACGTGTACTGTAACTATTGTTGGGTGGAGATGGAATGAGAAATGAATGGAGCGAAGTTAATAAATTCAGTGCATTATAAGATTAGTACGACTCGCCCCGACTAAGCGGGTTATCAGAGCAGTTTTTGCTGAATACACATACAATTAAACCTCCAGAAATCAACCTAACTATGGTGAAAATAGGAACAAAATCGTTGAGTAGTTTAGGAGCTTAGTTTAAAGCAGTTATGTATTAAGTAGTGGTTCTAATCTAAGGTTATTCTAACCCGATGATGTATTTAGAAAGTCTCAGATAAATCAAGTTTAGGACTTGGTTTTCCAAAACTATTCAAAGAACGTTCTTTTTATTGTGTGTCTAACTGTGCTGCCCGTGGCTGTGCAAGCGTGGACATTTTTCTAGGTTAAAAGTATGTGTTGTTCCCGGACTAAAAGTACCTAAAAAGTACATTATAAGTACTAAATTTTCTTCAATGTTCGTTTAGACGGCAAATCGTTTATTATTGATTGTTCGAATTTTACTCATCGGATTGAAATGCCAAGTACCCCAGTTTTTAAGGCTATTCAACAATGAAAGCTGCATCGTCATCGGTCCAGTAGTTTTTACGTGATGCGCGAACAAACAGATAGACAAACAACCAGACAGAAAGACAGCATTTTAAAACTTTGTATTCTTGGCAGCAGCTTATTTTAATTACCCTGGACTATTTTTTTTATTATCTTCATGTAACAGACTTTTTGTTATTAACTCTGTAGATCGTAACCACAGAGCGATACATTTTTTCTTATCTTATTAACAAATGATAACTCCGAACAAATACACGCCATTTCCTTTCATTGTACGAAATATGAAATTGGGCGGGCGCCGCTCCGTGCGGAAGGAAGCGTTATAGGTATAATTTCTCCTAAAGCTATCGTTCCCGATACAATCGGCGACCCATCCAGCATGAATTCAAAATGAACAATTCGCCCGTATAACTCGAGCCAGGTAGCTTCATGCGCGGCGTACAACCCGAATTGCGAGAGTTGGTCCTGACGTCTGCCGCAGATTTAGTTAAGGCTCCGCGTACAAAGATTTAAAAGTATATCTGTCGTCTAATTCAGAAGTTTTGGGTTATTTTTGTTTGGTTATAATTTTTGAAAGGAAAATACGATCTGAATCAATATGAATTAGTTGCTGGCTTGTTATGCGCGGTAGTGTGGACCTCTGACATGGCTTAACGACTGCTATTAATCTATATCTATAAAACAGTACCGTGCCATACCTACACACTGACCGACTGACTGACGCATGACTTAATCTAGTAGACCTAGAGACTTACATTTTGGAGAATATGTTCCTTGATTATTCTATAGGTGCAACATGGAAGGATTTTTGATATTTCATCTTCCATTTCCAGGGAGTGAACAGGGGTGGCAAATTATATACGCGGGCAAAGCTGCGGAGCGCAGCTAGTAATTTATAACAGCCGGGACCGACAGCTCAACGTGCCCTCCAAAGCACGGAGCAATGGAAAACCGCACGTAACTTAGAAAAGTCATCGGTGCGGAGCCTATAGCACCGAACCCTGTATTGTTGGATTCTAAGTCGCACTAGTATACCGCTAGGCTACTATCTTAATGAATGAGCTTAAATATGACACAGAACTTAAGTTCTTGTCCGTTGTTCCGTAATTTAATAGGGTAGCAGTTCACCCCAATAGTTCCAACGTAAAAGTGTAGGTATCGA
Source organism: Alsophila aescularia (assembly GCA_946251855.1). Classification (NCBI taxonomy): domain Eukaryota; kingdom Metazoa; phylum Arthropoda; class Insecta; order Lepidoptera; family Geometridae; genus Alsophila; species Alsophila aescularia. Next base: position 66,425,908 of record OX276376.1, read on the forward strand.
AAATGATAAACACGTTTAGTCTAACATGGGCTGGCTCTAAAATCTCTCATCTGGGTTAATAATAAAAATCGTCCTTTAAAAATTGCTCAAATTCTAGACTTGAGATAAATGAACACAAGCCTAATAAGTTTAAAGACCACCTCATTAATAAAACACTAACTTTAAAAGAGCCCTCTAGTAAAATTAAATCGTATCATCCATATCTTTGAATACTTACCGCTCGCGAGAAGTTATTACCGGTATGGGTGTTGTTAACTAAGATAATAGTTTTGTTTAAAATAGGTCCCAGAAGGGGGAGGCTGGGAGCTATAGGGGAATTCACTGTGAATGATAATAATCCGAACTAGAAGGAAAATAAAGAGACAACTCAAATGGTTGTAAATTCCGCCGAAAATTGCATCTTACTTTTAGCGAGAAAACCATAAACTGTCGCGCTATACACTGGTAACTTGCACCGCATCTAAGACACTATTAGTTATTCTGTATATAACCGCATCAGTAACTATTATTTATTCTGTGCTATTAGTAGCGGTGCAAACTGGCCTACTTATAATTAATGAGTCAGAACTGAGGTTCGACCGCCAATTAAATTATATTGAATTAAATAACGACATGAACTTGGGTAGTCAACATTTCTACATGTACCTACTCTACGTATTAATCATTTGAACCAGGTTTTAGGAATATTATGCAGTTCCTTTACTTTATTACTTACACTTTATTTTACTGCTCATAAATTGCAAAGCAATCTAGACTTTGTTTATACCGGCTATATGTGATTTACTCCGTTACGAACGGTTATTAGCGGTGCAATCGAAGTTTAATTTTAGTTTAATTTTGTAGTTTATGTTTATATTTCTATAAATGAAAGTTAAAACACTTTATTATAAGGTTAAGTTAAGTTTACTATAAAGTTAAAAAAAAAACACGTTATTTTAAGGCTATGTTAAATTTACAGAATTGAATATATTTCCATGATAAACAGGCAATAAAATAAGTAGGTCTGTACGTATACGTTGGTTATTTTGATGTATTTTACTCAAACAACAATTTCCGGAGGGAACATTGTTTTAACAGCAATACAAATATGGAATACGAAACATTTCCGGCGTGTGTCTGACAACTAATTAAAATTTGAAACACATTTTTTTATTATTATTTCTACTTTCATTTAATTCTGGTTCTGTGTTATGGGACGAGTGGTCCCCGCTATTACACTAACGCGTGTGCATCGGTCCGCACGTCCGCTGTGGCGATAGACGCTAGCGGATCGGCAATCGTTTGGGGCCAAGTGATGGCATCGATTTTAGAGGCGAATTATTTTATTATTGCCTCATAAAATGTAAAGAAATCGACCAGTTCCAGAATATCGAAATGTAAGGTCTTATGATATTGATCAACCTACTCTGAGCTCTTTCTGTATCCCTCTCTAAAAACCCAGATCTCCTGAAAGACCTATTAAAACAGAATACTATCACTGAACCACTGTGACTGAACATCGTGAACTGTGACTGAACGGGCACAACGATCCCCATTGCACTGCTGGTAGCCGAATAAAGACAAGTGATATTACTGCTCGTTACGTTAAATACGCTCTGACTGACTTTATACCCACCGTAAACGAGGCATGTATACAAGCCACTCCAGTTTACAATCCAGTCTGGTGTGTTAAACTTGTGTCTTTATAAGTTTTGGTGACAACTCTGTGTTTAGCCAGTGCTGAAACAAGCTTAGTAGATGTTATGAGGCCATAAGAGTCCAGTTCTAGCGTGAATAATGTCATGTATCTACATCATCATTTTGATCATTTTTTTAGATAAACAATCGATAGATTTTCTTGTTGCAATTTTAATACCCAACAAATTGTTATGCTAATGACCTTTCTTACTTGACCGACACTTTACTTAACGATTTCCCTAGAGTTAACCTACTGAAGACGAAAAACGTATTCTTCCACTTCACCTACCACTTGTGTTCTCATTGGAAAAGTTGGGGCAACAAGGGGGACAACACTATTCAGCAAGTTTCGACTCCGGCTTGCAAAGTAAAAATTTAATAACCAGCTCCATTGAGGCACTCAAACTATTATGAACTGACTACTTTGCTTCCGCCCATATATATATATATATATATAAAACCAAACGACTGGGCAGTTTCTCGCGAAATAAAAATGAATAATTTGACGTCCTTTGCAATTGCGTTAAACATATACAAGGGGCGTTTAATCGACTGTTCAGTTCTTTATTGGGAGTTGTTCGAATGAATTTCAAATTCCAGTTTCATTTTAATATATCATACTTTTTTAATGAATGTAATGAAATTGATTAATCTGATATTTTTGTCACTAACAAAGCTAATAGTTTTCATTTCATTTTGCACCTAGGGGATAAAGCAGTGGCTTACATCACGGGCAACATAGTGGACCCTGAGCGTAACGAGCGTAACGAGTTATGTAGAGTCCAGTGTGAAGCGAGGGGTTCAAGCCGCCCAAGACGAAGACACTTTATCCTCGAGGTGAATACTCTACTTTTCATACCTTCACCGAGACAATAAAAATCCAAAGCTTCATAAACAAAGCATTTATTTAGTCAAAAGTTAATATTGATATTGGTCACATTTGCCCTGTTATGGAGGGACAGATTAATATTTTTGGGAAAATGATAAAATACGGAACTGTTAAAATAGCATCAAACATCATCTTTTGTTTCACTTTTTTTTTGTATTCTGCCTATGGAGGCCAGATAAATTTTCGTATAAACTCTCATTAAAGTGCCGTATTTATGCTAAGAGTTTTCATAATAATTTTAACGGTCCAAAGTCAAATAACTTCCTTGGGATATAATACCTTGGTTTACGTCAAGATTGCGTGATATGTAATTGGACATTGTCGAGCAGGTGGTATGAAAATATATATTTTGCTTGATAGTCACAACTGATTTAGCGTAGGTACTTTATTTGACATACATAAAACTGAAAAAGTAAAAGAAGGAGAAGATGAAACAGCATGTCTGGAAACTTACCCCTTTAGCGGAGCATTCATTGTTGTTGTGGTCGGTGGGGCACTTGGTGTGGTCGATAAAGGGGAAGATGGAGGTGCAGCTCTGGTTGACGCACACCAGGTTGTCTCCACAAGGGGTGCCGTCTCGGACCAGGCCCATGGGAGCTATCTCCGAGTGTTTGGGGAGACCCGTTGTGGCTCTGGAAATATTTTGTCATAGAACGTTTATTGCAGGGTCTTTAGAAGATTATTCCGACAAACCTTGAATAGTAAAAGTGCTATTGATATGTATAAGTACTATAATTATATAAAGTTAATTTAGTATGAGTTCTGATTTTGAACCTTGAACTTAGGCAGAGAGTCGCACTCCGCAACAAGTACAAATAAATTCAAGGACCCAATATTCGGGTCCGTTCAGTCGAGTGTCAAGCGTGCGATCGATGAGTCGCGCGCCTTGTACTTAGCGATAGAGCACCTACTTACGTAAAGTTATTGACAAACTTTATTCGTGTTTTAATTATGAGTACCAAGAAGAAAGCTAGAAAGTACTGCATAGCATTCGGCTGTTTGAATAGTGATAGAAATGACGAATTGTCATTCTTTACGCTTCCAAAGGATATTGAAAGGTAATAAATTGTAATACCTATAATAGGTCCTAGTTATGTAGTTAGATATTGATATTTTTTTATTACGTAGGTTCCTATAGTTTTATGTTATTTCATTTGTGTTCCATACCGAAGCTACGCATATTTAAGGTTTTTCCGCGCAGAAATAAAGTCGTTTATTAAATCGATCAACGTAATTTTATAATTCATTATAGTAGGTATTGTTGATCGGAAAATGAATTACTGTGCTGACTTAGTAAGTAGCCAACATACTTTTAATACCTTTTATTACGTAGGTAGCAATTTATTTTTCACTCAAAAGCATGGAATTCAGACAGGCACCTTTATTCATCAAAGTGCAATACCTATAGGATATAATCATAATCACCAAAGACACGTAGGTAGGTATCTCACTAAACTTATCGGCGTTCTGAAAACGGGATAGGTAGGTAGTAAAAATGAGGTAGTCGGTCTATTCTCATAAGACTGTCATTGTATGTAATAGAACTATTTTAATTTATAATAATAAGTAATAACATAATAAATACATTATTACTTATTTATTCTGTTATAATATCTAAGTCATAACATATCACAGAATAATTAGTAGTACAAGTACCTAGTCATATCTTAATACAACCCTACCGAGCGAAAAAGGGACAGAGCGATTCTGAAACGGTTAGAGCAATGGAAGTTCTCGCGCGTTGTGATACGGTGCATTCTAGCCGTTGTAGCGAGAGTCGCTATTTATTTAAATGACTTTACTCAGTTAGGCTTCTGTACTTGTACTATTATTTATTCTGTGACTTAGGTATTCATAAACTTAGAAATCTGCAATTATGCTCCAAAATTTCTCTGAAACTCAGATTTTCTAGGCTTCAGTCATGTCTTTATCGATTATAAAGTATTCAAACAATTGGAGGTATTGCTGAAAAAGTAGTCTTTCTTGATGGATGTGCAGGTCAACGTTTGAGTAACTATCTCATTCACACATCAGACAGAACAAAAACTGTCTCAAAAATTTAAGATGTGTAAGGATGTGTAGCTTGCGTGTTAATCTTTCTAGCTGATAAAACCGCAGCCGTCAATACGCTGGCTGGTGTTTCACTCTTATTATTAAACGTAACAAATGTTAAAAATCCGACACTCACTTGCACTCGTACTCGGTACTCTTGATGTTGATGACAGTTCTCGTGAAGTACTCGTCCATGCCCGACACTATCGGGTACCGGTTCCCGAGCTGGCACTGCAGGGAACCGCACCTGACGTTCCTGGAAGCGTCACATTACGTCAGTTATAATAAAGATTTCATGGTTTTGGAATTAATTTACTTCATGAAATCAAAACACCTCTAAGAATTAAAATAGATCCACGAAGTCTTTACTACTTTTGGATACTACACTTATGAAGCAGTAAGCTTTTAAAAGTGACGTTTTAAAAAATCAACGCCTATGATTTAAAAAATGTCCGGCGGATTCTGGACGGCAATAATGAACCGTCGTCGAGCCCGGAACCCATATCCCTTTGTCCCACGAAGTAAGAGTAACTTACAATCTTCGCCCTACTCACTGCAGGCTCCAGGAAAATACCAAAAGGAAAAGTAGAGATCCATTAATACTCACTCCATCTCGCACTTGATGTAATTCCCAGTATTGTCCTTTCCACAATGTCCCGTCACAGCGCCTTTCGAGTTGAACTGCTCAAAACACTCCTTGTCGCCTCCCAACGCCCCTGGCCCCCATATCCTCTCGCACTGCAGGGAGAGCGTGGGACACTGTCCCGCGAAGCAGTAGCCCTTGCCATCCTCGCAGGCCTCGCCGTTCTTGCGATGCGCGTCGGGCGGACACGCGCCGGACATGCCGGTGCAAGTTTCGTCGAGGTCACACTCGTTCATCGCGTCGCGACACGTCACTCCCCGGGGTTTCAGCTAGAAGTAGAAATGTTGGAGTGCTCGATAACATAGTTCTAATTAAAAGTGAAAAAAACAGGTACCTTGGGCGTGAACCGCGTACATTTGGTGCACAAAATTGCCATTATTTGGCTTTAGTCACAATCGGATTTTGCGTTTGTGTACCACGTGTTACACTGACAACTGTGTTGTTAAAAGTGATGCACTTTTTTTATTTAACCTTTTGTGTCCCACTGCTGGGCAAAGCTCTCCCCAATTCCTTCCATCTATCTCTATCTTCTGCAAATTCAAGACAATTTCTTTCGAAAGTATCGAGATCATCGCGCCAGCGCTTCTTTGGATAGCATCGACGCCTTCGGCGGTCATTAAGTACACAATGTGTGGCAATCTTTGCCCATCTTTTGGGATGCATCCGGCTCACGTGACCCAGCTAATTCCATTTAAGCCTTGCAGTTTTTTTCTCCCACATCTGCAATACCTGTCATCGAACGCAGAACGGTATTTCTAACTCGATCAATTCGTTTTATACCTAGTATGTTGCGCTCCATTGCCATTTGACCAACCTTGAGTCGGGATCTCTGACTTTCAGTAAGTGAACAGGTCTAGGCAACGTAGGTTAGAATTGTAAGGACACACACGTCGATGAGTTTGCGTTTCAGAGAGATTGGAAGGTCTCCCTTCAGAAGCCCCTTTATAGACCAGTAGTTCTTGCGGGCGTTATCGATACAGCAACTGATTTCTTTGTCTTGCCTGTTTTCAAAGGATGCTAACTGGCCCAGATAGATATACTGACAGACATACATACTGGTAGACTCATTGACATAGTGTATCATTTGCCCATCATCCTCGACGCTACGATTTATGCTGTTGGTCAACAGCTGCATTTTAAACCTGTTCATCATAAGTCCCACCTCAAGGATTGCCGTGCTTAGTTCTTGGAGCATTTGCTCAAGCTCACGTGCAGATGGGGCAAAAAGTACTGAAATGACAATGAAACGTTTTTTTTTTTTTGTTTTAAATAGGTTCGCGCATTCGTGCTAGAGTATATTACATGTCTTTATCTTTGTTGTTGGATGAACACGAAGCACGACGGTGGGAATGTATTTGTGTGGGTGTATGCCTGTAGTTGTATCTAGTACGGTTTTTGTTTATATTATTTAAAGTGTGCCGTATCTTTCCCCTTTTAACTAGATCCATGGACAATAAGCATTAAGTTGTCTCTCAATTTACTGTACTGCACAGCCTAGTACTGCAGGGTACTTTGTGGAACTGTATAACTAGTTTGAAGGATGTATTTAGCGTATGTGAAGAGTAGCACAATTGGACAAGTCCAACCAAGATCTTAGAAAAGTTCACAGGCTGTTGAGATTACAAGCATTATAATTAATTAATAATCTGCCAGCAGAGAGCAGTACCTAGGACAATCGTTGGGAACACTTGCATTGTTTAGCGAAGCGCAGTGCTCCTTGGCGAACTAGAACTAGTCATTCAACGGTTGCTATCTATTCACCTGACACCTCTCGCAGCACTCTCCCGAAGCGCACTGCGCCTCCTTGGTGAGCCGGCACGTGAAGGGGTCGCAGCAAGGGTTGGTGTTTTGGCACTCGTTGATGGTGCCGCAGTCGCACTCTTCTCCCTCGTCCAAGCGGCCGTTGCCGCACTGGTGGTGGATCACCAGCTGTGGAACATATATGAGTTTATAGGATACTTGCATGTTTATAGAGAAAAAAACATAATCATTTAAAATTATCTGTTTATACTATGATTTTAGGACCAATACAATAATGGAAGAGAAAAATGAGATTAAATTTTTGAACAAAAAAAAAGAACGATTTCTAAACTACATACTGAACCAATTCTTGTTTATATGGGATAATCCTGTCGTTCTTTCTTTTCAAATAAGAAAAAAAATAACCTAAGCCGGTTAAGAAATCTTGGATAGAGGTAATATAACAAAAAAAAGCAGCCGATTTGAGAAAACCTTTTATTGAAGTCGGTCAAAAAACCGTACAATAGAGTTTGTACTTCTTCTGTGTTGCAAAAACCAATTATTTTATACTAAAGTCAAAGTATTTTATTATACTGGACAAAATAATAGCACTTTTATAAGCCAAAATTAACATCTCACGAACAAGGAGAAACATAACTAAAATATTATAAATAAGTATGCTTTGAGTTACAAAAGGAAATTTCATGAGCCGACAGAGTTAAATCTCACGGGAAAAGGAAATAACCTTCTTACTCTACCTTGCTGCGGAAATACACCCGTTAGAGAAGAGAGCACCAAGAAACTCTACGGGGATGTAACTATTTCAATTTTTGCCAAATCTTACATCGTATAGCAATGATGTTATATTAATATAAAACATCATTGCCCACTAGCGAAACGGAATTACAATATTACAAAATAATAGAGTCAGCGTGTTGTTGTTGTATGTACGTACTTCATACGCTACGCTCCTTGCGCCGGTTTCAAAGTTGTCTAGCTGGCATTTGATATAATAACTCCGCAACTAGGTACATTGTAGGGAAGCAGGGAGAATCTCTTGCGTAACTTACTGCGCAACTTCAGGAAAACAATTCTTGCTCTACGACTTTCATGCGAAAAAATACTTCAGTTTATCGGATGCTCATCTAGTTACCTCCCGCTTGGCGCACGAGAAAGTTGAAAACTTTATTTCCCGCACCGTCTATTTTTCTTCTGATTAAATTCATTGCGGGACTCGGGATAATTTACTTCTTGGTAATGTGAAGGGTTTGCCGTCTCGGTTACTCGTACGAGAGTTACGCATGAGCAGGCGTTCCGAGAGCTGTTCCACGGGGAATTAATGACTGGTTCCTAATTGGGAAAAGAAAATCTAAACAAGAACAGAGCACCTACTAGTTTAGTGTTTGATTAGTTGAGCCTAGTGATACGAAGAGAAATGTTTGAATACAAATAAAAAGAAAGGAATATGGAATAACAAACAAAAAGCATAAATGATGCAACAGCTAAACATGTGAAATATTTCAGCGATGCACCGCCGACCGACGTACTAAGACAAACAGCATCGTAAACAACGGCACCACACAGAATTTACATCGCACATCGGGAATCAGGCATACTCGCGAATGTGAGAAACACCCCTGACGTCACAACCATTTCCCCGATAAATATGTAAGCGTACAGGATCGAAGCGGGAGCAAGCAAGCAGCATTATCATTCGGCAGTATGTAAATTTATTCCAATAAACCGTCCCGAGTCTCGTCCGTGTTATTATATATTCGCAAACGAAGAGATAATTCCACGAGCGGGCAGCCCGCATTTCCATAACTTTTATTAAAGGAGTGGGCCTCAGGAGCGTCGGGGAACAATACGGTGGAGCTCTGATTAATTTCCAACGTAGAAACCTGTTTTGCATTCGGATGAGCCGTGGCGTGTTAATAAGGAAAGTGTGCCGATGACTCGCCTGAGTTGGCATTGCCACCGATGCGGAGCCAAGCCGGTGACGGGCTGAGCTTATAGCGCGATAGGGATGGGACGTGAGGCGGGTTTTAAAGCCGGAGATTGAAGATTCACAATATTTTATGTCTTACGGCATGCAAAAATATAGTAATTTAAATTTTGTTAAAGAAAGTACGAGCAAAAAGCATAATTGGTATCCTTTGTTTACGAAAATAACATAATTTCAACGCTGAAATCTTAGGAACCTGTTTGTGGCTACTACTGTATAATTATATATGACAAAACAAATGTTCTATAATATTTTTGCATGTGGAAATGTTTAGCTCCTTTAATTTAACTTAGCTTGTAGTTGAATTATTTGCAAATTAGGACACGTTATAACGGGCTCGCCGCGCGTTACCGCGCACCGTTTAACTTGCTTGGTTCGGCTCGCGCTGGCACGCATTGTTTTAACGAGCAAATTGTGTTCCACGCGCCGTATATTAACATAGTAGCCCAAGCCGAGCCTACTTGGACGGCACGGCTGGACTCGGCTCGCAATATCACGCGTCGTTTATTTGCAACCATCAACACTTAGATCCCTAAAACTGTGTTTTTTGTAAATTTTGCTAGGACCGTTTTGGAGTACGCCACGGAATCTATAAAATAAAAATGAAATGCTGTTCGTTGGTAAGCACATCACTTAAGAACGGCTGGAACAAGTTTGGAATTTTTTGTTTTAAAATGTTCATAATTCTCTGAATAAAGTTTTTATGACAAGAAAAACTTGAAAAACTTATTATAATCAAAAAACAAATTCGGGAAAAACTGAACGTCCTTTTTTGTATGGGATTTTTGATTTTTGTGTTAACTCCAACTTGACTTGTATGCTTCGTTCGAATTTCAAGAAAAAACAAAAGACGCCTGACAACCGTGCTTCTTAAAAAAAAAATGATTTCAAGAAGCACGGGTAAAAAAGAACCAACTATTTTCATACTTTTTATCAGCATCATTCACGCGGGTGGAACAGCGGGTGCACCTACAAGCAAATAAAACATTCTGGTGTTCTGTGGAAATAGCCATTACAAATAATCGTAATTTTTCCCCTTAAAAAAAAGTCGCGGCTCGCGGCCCGAGCGCTGCCCCGACACTATTCTTTACTAGGGTTAGGGGAATTAACTGCCTGGCAGCAGGTTAATCTAAAATGCAGCGAGTTGGAGTAACAAAGCTGTGTGTCGAGAGCTCAACTTTCTATGTGATTTGGGAATCGTGTACGGTTCCGAAACTTATCCATTTTGGGACTTGTTGATGCTAATAGAACCACTGTTAAATGTTGGAAGTTGCCAAGTTTTAGCATTCGGGTTTAGGAGAACGATTTTCCGAGCCTGCTAGCATTTTTGTACGGGTTTTTCTTCTTTGGAAATGATTTTCTGTTTTACAAATGTATGTTTTATGTTGTTTTAGTAAGGCTTGGAAGTTGTATTGCTAATTTTAGAATAATATTCAAGTTTGAGGGTTAATGAAACATGAATAGAAGTTTCAAGTTAGGCGATATGCCAAACAAATTTTACAAGTTAAATTGTTATTTCAAACTTATTAGCCGAGTACGGCGAAGCAAGGGAAGGGTATAACAGTCTATGTATGTATGTATGTATGTATGTGGGTATGTAGATGTTCCACCATACCGTCACCCCTATTGGTAGTAAGTATCAAAGGAACGAGTATGTATGTTCAAACTAAAAACTTGGTCTGATTTTGACAAGCGAGTATCAATCGATTCGTCTGTGTAGGCTAGGTCATAGGCTATTTATTAATCCACTACGGTGAAGCAAAGGAACCTTTATATGTATGTTCAATCTGAAAACTTGGTCCGATTTTGACAAGCGAGTATCAATCGTGTTATCTATGTAGGCTAGGTCATAGGCTATTTTGTTTTTACTCCACTACGGCGAAGCAAAGGAACCGTATGTTCAAACTAAAAACTTGATCCAATTTTCTGTCTTCATCGCAAGAGTGTCAAAGGCAATTTTTTACCCGACCGTGGTCAGGTTTAGTTTTTGAACTTATGTCTTGTTTGTGATTGTACGAGTATAGTGGGGTATTTGATTCATAGGTACAAATTCAAGAATATGAGGTGAGTATATGATGGATACCTAATATAACACTGCTTGTTGCACATGTTAAATGCTAAGAGACACTTAAGATCATGGTTAATGATTAAATCAACGTAATTAGAGACATTTAATCAAGCAGCAGGTAGCAGATAAGGTAATTTCATAATATACATATAGCATTAAAGTGCTTGAATTAATTACAAAATCAAAGTTTTGGGCAGCATTCAAGAACGTGGCTCTTACATACGAATGAACAGCTCCTCTAATATGTGTTGTACAAAATGCCATAGTACAAAAATCGACTTCAATTGGATTAACCGCTAATAACTTTAAAAAAACTACTGCACTAATTTTAATGAAGTTTATTTGGAACTACACTGAAACCCTTTAGAATAAAACAACAACCATCCAAATCGGTTTTAAAAACTTAGAGATTTGAGGCAATATAAATACAAAATCAAATGGATTTACTAAAAAGCCCATTTATTCTCGAAAAAGTACTTAACCAATTTTGATACAATTTATATGGGATCACCCGGAGAGCATACCCATACAAAAAAACGGTCTGGAATTGACGCAGAAATTGGTATACATACATTAAAAAAACAATCAGTCGTACATATTTTAGCAGTCTCCTTTTGTGAAGCCGATTAAAAAAAGAAATGAATCACACACACATAGTTCCTGACCTCTAAGTAGGACCCCTGTATCTAGGAAATAGATTTTATCATACGCATAGATATTTTTGTTACTTCTTGCTGTTTGGCTTCGATTTTTGGCCAATGTCCTTCACAAAGAATCAATATAGATGATGCGAACAAGCAGTAAAAACTTGACAAAGAGAGAGTTCAAGGGCGGTGACACACACTGAGACATATCTTATGGTAATGAAATGACCCTATAAAGCGGATTTGTGATTGAGCTGTTGGGTTGTACGGAAGACATTGAATACGTAAGGGCTTATTAGGCTGAGCACTATTCTATTCGCTGGACAGATACGCACTATGACAGTGTATTCTAATAAATGTTGTTGAAATAATGTATGAGATACATCAAATCCAATTCTATTGGGTCAGCGTGTTTGAGAATGCCGAGAGTCTGAGTCTGACAAAAGGCCAAGAGTCTCGTTAGTTAGTATAGTTGGAATGTAACCGCTGATTATGATAACGACTTTTAGCGAGAAGGTTCCTGCATCCGCAGTTTCAGGCATGCACCTAACGCTCTACTAAGAAAAGCATACAATACAACTTCTTAAAACTAGTTAAAAGTTTTATTACGCAGCACAAAAGTACGGCACATCCTTGACTACGAGATACGCAGTGCGTTTGCATGCACCTGGCGGGTTAGATTTGTTTGTCGACTTCTGCGTGTATTCGCTTACGTTACGTAGATACACACTAAGGAACTCCTGCCATAAGTTCCTTAGTGTGTTTCTACGCAACGCAGAAACAACTCCAGCCAAGCAGAAACTCGACTACTACGTAAATAAAACCAATTGAAAAAAGAACAGTCCCATGTAGAAAATTAGCCAGTTATAGCGTTCATAGATTTTGGTGGTTGACTTATTTTCGTAAACTCACTGATAGGTCGCAGAAGCCTCAATTTTAGCACAAACACACGTTATCGATGGAAAAATCTAACGAAAAACATTGTGTTGTTGAACTTGAGAGTTGTTAAATTGAATCGCGCCAAAATAACTAGCTGTCATGGCGATCGTATGACGTCAATATGTACAAAAAGACCGGTTAGAGTTAGGGATGCAAGTTTTCAAAAATATCGCTATATATCGATATTTTTATCGAAATAGGGTAAATATCGATATCCAACATATCGACCGCTATGCTTCATATTATTTATCAATATAATTCTACCCAAAATCGTCAAAATTATCATAATTTTCAGCCCGTAATCTGCTGAACGTAGGCCAATATTCTTGTACGCTATCCATCTCGGTTCTATGCCAATCTGGTCCAGGTTCAAACCCTCGTGATTTTAGCCAAGATATGAATCAATAATTATTTTGGTAAGTAAATCAAGTGCAATAAAAAAACAAAATAACGGAAGATTTATTTCTAAAACAAGAAAAACTAAAGAAGAAAATAAAGAAGAAAAACTCATTTCGATATTTTATGTTTCATGTCGATATTATCGTATAGTCAAATTTTAAATATCGATGTTAATATCGATATTGTTGTGTCTAAATTATCGATACATTTGTTTTTTCAATATATCGTTGCATCCCTAGTTAGAGTGGAATTCACCTACACATCACAGTGTAGGAGAATTCCACCGAAGCCGATAACTTATTGCAGAAAAAGTGTATACTTATTCTCGTACACATTGAAAGCACTGAAAGTTGCAAGCCTCATTTTATCGAACATCAAATATTAATCTCCATTATTTTATTATTATTATTATTTTCAGCCCATATTGTCCCACTGCTGGGCAAAGCCTCTCTTCCTGCCTTCCAATTTTTCCGTTCTATTGCTAAAGCAACTCTTTCTAGTACGCATCAAGTTCGTCTCGCCACCGTCGTCTAGGCTGCCACGCTGTCGCTTGACGCTTTGCGGGATCCATTCCGATATGGATTTAGCCCACAGCTCGTCTGATATAAGACATACGTGTCCAGCCCAGTCCCATTTAGGCATGGCTGCTTTTTGAGCTATGTCGGCGATCTGGGTCTTGAAACGCAGTATTGTATTTCTTGTACGGTCTGCGAGTTTTACTCCCAAGATACTGCGCTTCATCGCTCGCTGGCAAACCTCAAGCGTGGACTATTGTTGAACAGTCAAAGACCAAGTCTGAGCGCCACATGTGAGGATGAAGAGAATGCACATGCCCATTAGTTTACGTTTTAGGCACATGGTTAAAATACCCTTCATTAAGTCCTACACGGCCCAATAGCTCCTCCTGGAGTTTCACCTCTAATAAAATTTCTGAAATTTGCATTTTTTTAAAGAGAACACCCGCTTATATTTATTAAGTTTAAAGATACCTATGTAGGTTCACATAATTTAAGACATAAAGGCTTGACCTCCTAAATTCTTGTATGAAAATGCATAGCTCGAGCACTCGTGTAATGTCGATTAATATATATAGTCACATACCCCAATATTTAAATAAAATAAAAAGAGAATGTACCATTTTCAATAAATTTAAGATGTGTCACATATCTTAATGGGGTCGATGGGTCTCAACAACAAATTCTAATTATACACTACAAGACTTCTTTGGCGATTAAAATGCAATATAAATGTTTTCCTTTTTCAGCCGTTCCTTTCATTATATGTATTTTATAATAGTAATATTCAATGCTTACTACCCTCACACAAATATTATGTAATGCCCACCAGAATGCATGTTTTAAGATACGAGTACTAAAATAAATAATTAAGGTCTTCATATATTCCACATGTATGTAGAATCAGAGAAGTAAATATGAATATGAAAGACAAGACAAAAACTCAAGCCACAGGAACCAAACAACCGCGAATTTATAAAGTACAATGTCACGCATACTGCGCAGTGTTTTACTCAAATAGCAAAAAGATTTTTTTATTTTTTTATTTCTATATTATTATTTAAATTAAATGATTTAATGAATCAAGTTATACATACATTCGGAATCCTTATGATATAATTATTTTTTGTTAATTGCCAACTACCCAATTGTGAATTATTAACGATACACTGCGTTATAATCAAGTCGGACTCGGCTGTATGATGTAGCTAGCGGTGTCAATCGTGACAGACTCTTACCTCGTTAGGCTTGTTGAGCAGACACAGCCCCTGGCCTAGCCGCAGCTCATTGATGTAGTCGTTCTTGGAGCAGTCGGAGAACTTGTAGGGCTGCACGTTGTCGGAGCCGACGATGGACTGCGCCATGATGCAGCCATGCCAGTCGCGGCAGAAGCACTGCTCGCGCCCATCGTCGTGCCCCATTCCTAAGGGAGGGAAGAGAATTCGGTTAAACACTTTCTTTCTTTTTTATTATTACAGACCTTGATCTCACCTGATGTAAAGCGATGCTATGGTCGAAGGTGTACCACGCTTGCCTAGTAGATACCTATTCACTCTTGACTTGAACACAACTGGATTTTATTTTACCGGAAATACTGACGAGGGCAGACCATTCCACTTCTTTGCAGTTCTTATAATAAATGAAGAATCGTAACGCTTCGTTCTTGTGCGAGGTATTTCAAGCTTAAAAGGGTGGCGTTTTTCCGATCGTCTAGTCGTACGGTGATGGCAAGGCGATGGGGGAATCAGATTTTGCAGTTCAAGCGCACACTCTCTATATTGCAATCTGTGGAATACCGACAGACTTGTCACCTCACGTCGATATGCCAGTCTTTGAAGTTTACTTTTTACCGGAGTGTCATCCCAAATGAGCCTCATAGCACGTCTCTCAATTGAGTCCAAATCTTCGAGCTGATACTTGGCAGAACCATCACAGAGGTGCCAGCAGTACTCCGAGATTGGACCTGTGCTTATCTTGCTGTGCTGTGCTAGATTAAGATTCTGCTGCTGAAAAGCTGTCCCAATATAAAGTACTTAGGCGGTACTTTATATTGTGACCTTAGACAAAATATCAAGTTTCGTTGCAGCTACCTGGGCTTTGGAATTAATGTAAGACCCAAAATCCAGGTTAGATGTTAATTCGACACTCAAAAGCTCCAGATGGTCGCCTTCTGGTTTTGTTACACTATGGAAAGACGGAGATCGGTTTAGAGGTTTTTTATCAGAGAACAAACACACCTGCGTTTTAGTAGCATTAAACTTAACCAAGTTAGCATCGCCTCAATCGGACACGCTTTCTAAGGCTAAATTCAAACGGTCTAGCACAGCCACTCTCTGAAGCTGGACAGCGTCGCAGCTGGCTTGAGCATTGGATATGTATCTCTCAAATACAGTACTGTCATCTGGATACCCAAAGGAACCGAGCTTCAGAAGTTCATTATTGTGCAGTAAGAACAGTGGAGCAGAGAGAACCGATCCCTGAGGTACAACGACATAGATACCCATTTGATCAGACGAGCAGCTCTTAAGGACTACTCGAATAAATAATTCCCTCAAAAAATCAGCTACCCAATTGCATAACCCAACAGGTAATCCATATGAGAAAAACTTGCATCATCTAAGTATTGTGGAATCACACTAATAATAATATTATAAATCAGAGAAGTGTAGCTATTATCGTAAACAGGCCAATTAGAGCTTAGAGTTGAAAAATGAAATCTTTCTTATCGAGCTGAAAACTTCATTAGCGCGATGCTGAACTCCATACATTAGAACTGACAAACAAAAAGTCATAAAATGCTTAAAAACGGATTAGGGTCATATCTCTTTATGTGTTTGTGCATGTTTGTTAATCCTTCACGTTCAAACGGCTGAACGGATTTGGATTAAATTTGGTACCAGGATAGCTTAGCTACCTACTACTACTACTACTACTACTACCACTACCACTACTACTTCTACTACACACTACTACTACTGCTACTTTTCATCATCATTATCATCCATCAACATAATCAACGCGGGTGAAACCGCAGGGTGCAGCTAGTATACAATATTTGGACGTTACCTTTTAGAAACTCATTAATGTTTTAATGTAGTGAATAAAATAAAATATTAGGTTTTTTTTAAAACGAATCTATATCTAACAGTGATTGAAAGAGGTCAGACCTAAAAAAAATACTTAAAAGCTATAAATCTCATTGGCAACGATACACTATGAAGGCTAAAAAGCCTCAAATATTGTCACAAAATATCAACCTTGTAGTCTTCTTCAAGATACATTTTGGAGAGTCTGCGATGAAAGCTTCTTTCCACTATCGGACAACAAGACGTTCGGAAACACGGCATCCGTTTATTGTTGATATTCTTCCACAAATCGATTAACATCCACATAAATAATACAGCGCGAAGGAATGAAGCACTCTGCCAGCGCTTTTAATCAAGAGAGGATCTTCTAAGCAGGCATCCTCCACCATCGCCCGCGTCATCACTAACCATCAGGTGAGACTGCGTTGAAATGCTTGCCTGTCTAGCAATACTAAAAGCTCTTAAAACATTGCTACAAGGAACGGTTTGGGTGAGTGAGGGTAAACTCTGAGCGAAAAGGTATATCTCCTACTCGTAAAAATAACCACTGTAACAAGGAGTATATACCGATATTATGCCCGATCATATGCGCCATGGTGCCAGCGAGGAGGTGAGGCTCGTACGTGTTCGTGTCTACGGAGATACCCACGGATTTGGGCGTGCACAGCGTGTCCGGGACAGATATACCCGACTCTCCTCCCGGAAATGTAAGTCCTCTGCGAAAGATAAAAAGATTCGTAAAGTTAGATTAGTATAAAAAATAAAAAACTGATAAAAACAACAAAAATAACGAAAAAATACGCATTGTAACCAACTAATATATTGTCCCGATATTATGCCAAGACTGTGCCTATTCTCTGTCAAAACTTATTGTTTCTAAAAGCTCGCGGCAAGGACCCAGAATTAATTAGCTTTAAAAATAAATTCTAGAAACAAAATTATGTTTGAGTTGGAACCTTTTATAACAATTAGGTGCGCTCTGGTAATAAAAATTAACATATTTGGCCCTTGGCGGGGTAAGTTCGGAGATAGGATATTATAGCCATATGTGGGTGTCACGAGACCCAAAGCTGAGTAACGTTTGGAGATATGTTGTTTGATCGTTGGGTGGTCTGATTTATTTTAAAGTTAATCTCAACATGTGTGTATGTGGTGTTTAGAAATGTCTAAGAAGAGAAGACTGTTTGAGGAATTTCTAGTTTTAGTAATGTTGACTTGTAGCACTTACTTACCTATTTAGTTATAACGTATTTCTGAATTAAAAAATAATGTCAATGTCTAAAAGGCTGACTGCATGATCAAAGGAGGATAAGCAGAAATTTAAGGGGTCTGGGACCACTCCAATAATTTCAATTATTGATATGTAAGAAATAGGATAAAGCAATCATAGAAGCGTTATTCAAATTCTTTGGTAGCAATAGTTGCTTTGCCTCTTTATGTCAATTAGTTTTATGTTCGGAGTTATACAGTAATGAACATACACGTGGCTGATCCACAATAACAAAAATAAATGTATTTTGTATGTTATATTATACTTAATTTTGTAAATAAAATAAATAATAAATAAATAAACGTTTACTTTACAGTTTCACACTCGAAGATACACAAGTTTGAGAAAAAATAAACAACGTCACATTAAACACTCACTGAACGCTCAATGCATACCGTAGGTATATAATTATTAGGTATGTAGCATGGTTTGTAGTTGTTTTTGTTTACAAAGAGGTACAGCAAAGGCAGGAATGTTGTACAACGCAAAATAACTTGCACCAAACAATGTGTTAACTTTCAAACAATTGAAACGTTTCAGCTTGTTTCGTTCTGTTAATTCTCTGCAGTTATTTTAATCGCAGAAGAGAAAAAGTATAACGCAGATTGTATTTGTAGTTTATCAACTTTTTAACAAAGCAAAAGTACTTTATTATACTGGAGTTTACGAGAATTATTATTGGGATCTTGTTGTAATTGACTTTTTAATTACTTAGGTCAAAAAATAAGATACAAAGTGCAACCAACACGCATTTGATTTATGCAGATGGATGAATAGAGAATGGGATAAGGTAATTAGAATAAATCAAGATTCAAAGTGGTTCTCATTGCTCCTCGCTTATGTCATGATTTCCCTATCCAGTAGAAAAGCTCATCCAGTTATTACCACTCGCTCGCTTGTTATTAAGTTAGGTACGCGACGAACGAACTAAACCATCAAATTAAAGAGACAATTCTTCAACCACTTATCCAAGAAAATGAATATATTAAGAAACCCCGAAAAACTCCCGTTAGATTTTCCTCCTCATAACCTCGCATCGATCGAATACCAACTTGGTAACAAGTCGCGATAACGTCGGAACCCGCGTTATCGATAACGTTGCCCAAGCTATGGCGCTACTGACTCGGGAGAGCATTGAGACTAGCATCGAGACGAGCATCGATTGCAGGATATCCGAGATTACGCGAGCATTAGTGCGCGCGGGTAATTCCAAACTTTGAGGTGAGGGTGATGAACTTGATAAAATGTTCGACGGATATTGCTGAAGATCTACAGTGAGATTAATAGCGCGTCTGGCACGTTTTGAAGTTTAAATTTTTGTCGTTAATGTATAACTAAGTATTTTGTTGTTCGAATCGTAGCAGCTACGAAGTGCTACGAGGTCTACGACCCACGCCACGGTACGTTTCGCCTTTGCTACATTGATTGATACATAGTTAAGAGGGAAAGAACATTTACATACAAATATTTTGCCATTTTTTTTTGTTGTTACTTCATGGGTGCACTATACAGTTTTGTATTTATGATTTTAGTATTAACGCCTGCTTAGCGAACTACACTACACTGCCATCCACACACATCACTACATCATCACTGTTTTGTATTGTTATGATGTATTATTCAAATTGGCATACATAGTATTCGAATTTCCCCGGAGCTGAACAATAACTTTCCACCCACCTACCAATGATCAGTTTTAGTTGATAACTTGGTACCTGCGCACCGCTAATGTGGGTCAGTGACTCCTATCTTCGTGTTACATAAACAAGGAGCTAGAAATTGGATAAAATTCTCGTGTTTGCTGACGAGTGCCTCGGGCGAAAGGGTTCGGCCTTCGCTCTATTTAATTTGACTGCTAACGGTTATTACATTAGCTTGGGTTGTTTAAGTTGCCCCCATTGGTCCGGAGAGCAGGGAACATTTTCTGGCGAACATATATTTGTAGCGAAGCAAATTATGTTCATAAGTAGTTCACGATAGTTGAACGACTGGTAATTTATTTTAGTATTTTTTTATTATTTCACCGGACCCATTGCAAAGATATTAATTTAGTCTCTGAAGATATTTGTTCTGTCTCTCTGGAAGAAAGGCTATGTCTTAGCAAGAGTAGGAATACAGTAGGCTAATAATGGAACAGATTTTCTCTACTAATGGCTATATTTACTGAAGAAAAAAAAAAGAAGACAAGTGCGAGATGAACTCGCGTGGAGAGGGTTCCGTACGATGAGCAAAAGAACCTCACAATATTGAGAGATTTATAATGTTATTTTAAGATCATAGACCTTAATAGTTTTTGTTGCCTCAATATCCAATGAAAGGCTTTGTTACCCTTTCATTGGATTTGTCACAGTTTGCAAAATATTTTCTTTTAATTTTCCCCCTGAATTGACCCCCATATTCAAAATTCATTTATTTAGTCCGTGTTTGGGTAAAAATAAAAACATATTTTCAACTTAATCATAGAAAAAACAGACAGACACACGAGTAGGTACAGACAAACACACGAGTAAAGCGTTAAAGGTTCATTTTTTTTCATTCGGAAGTACGGAACCATATAAACATCTAAACTTGAATAGAGCGGGCGTAATTCGGCAGCAAAATAGAGATCGATGTATGACACCACGTCAAAAAGTTAGACACAGTACCCAACCGACATCAAGTTACACGCGTTCCCAGCGGCTCGGGACAATCGCGCGCGCCGCATCGAGACGCGAGTTCCGTAAATATTTGATGGGCATCAATCATGCAGTACATCGGGAATCGCGGCATCAATAATACGTCGGGAATCGCAACACTGCGTACTCGCGCGTACTTTCGTTCACACCGGATTTCACGAATCCAGGCCGACATGCGATCCCAGATGTCGATGCCGGGAATTATGACACAAGAGAGGGGAGGAAGCGATTATCTCCGAACTCGGAACTCGTAATTTGTAATAATCGCCGATAATCGACAGATGTGTTAGGAAATGTGATCGTTATAGATTACGACTGGAAATGGAATAAGTAATGGAAATGTTTCAGCTTGAGTTTAGCCACTTCCAACTTTGGAGCTTGGCGAAGTGATGAAAAATGTATTTGATTTTGTAACGGCAAGCGCTGAAACTTTTCTGGAACCAATGATGAATTAATCAATATCAGCATTTTGAATATTGATTATTGAGAGAATTAATAAAAAAATGTATATATTTATGAAATATTTTTTTATGCTTCCCATTACATTCGCTTGCATGTTGTCCTCGAGCTACAGTATGAAGAATATTGCAAAGCTAACATCAAAGAAAACCATAATAAACATACATGACGGAGAAAGAAACACTGAATGCTACTATTGTATACATAATAACCGGTGTAAAATAAGCGAGTCTTTAAGAAGTTTAATCAAAGTCTTAACCAAATCTTTTCGTTAATAATATTTTCTCTCAAACCGAAAGTGTAAGCAATCGAGACTATAAAAGCAAGATTAAAGCTGTATTTCCCATGTACAGCAGTTGTGCAGGTCGGCTGTCCACTGAGCAAGTCGCGCTTACAAAGCGAAAGGAGTGTTCAAACAGACCGACTCGTTTGGTATCGCAGATTTAAACGATCTTAAATATTTGTGAACTAAACGACAGAAATAAGGTAAGGATAAAATGTTTTTAGCTTTGATAGAATTTTCAGATTAAAGGGAGTTAAAACGTTGAAATTCTTTCAAAGCCCTCACAAAAATATATATTCATAGTATGAACTTAAGACAGCGAATTTTATGGACTTTAATTGATATGTTCGGGTATTCTTTTTACTCTAGCATTAAGTCCGAGACTCAAGTTACTTATTTTACTCTATATTTTCTTTGTGAACTAAAGCGCTGTGAAATATGGTTCAGTATTTTGAGAAGGAGCCATGGTTTGTTTGTTTGAGGTAGTGCTGGCCTCTGGTGTCAGAGTTTGTAAGGCCGCCTGAGGGCCTCTGACATGGCTTAACGACTACTATCAATCAATTACAGCCGGGACCGACAGCTTAACGTGCCTTCCGAAGCACGGAGTGACAGAAAATCGCATATACTTTACCCATGGTTTGATTCTAAGTTGCATTAATGAACCGTTAGGCTACCATCTCTCTTTTAAGGAGGCATGGTATGATACTCGATGTCTAGCTCTTTTGCCTATTGGAAAGTTTCGCCATTGAGCTATTCGCCAACTACGCTATTAAAAAGATTACTTGTTCATGTACACAGTAGATACTTACGTGAGGAGTTGCGTCGTGTCCTTCTCAACGTTGAATAACTTCCTGGCGGTGTAGTCGCTGAACTTGTGGATGGCGCGAGTGATGTCCTGCTTTCTGTCGATGTCTGCTTGGTTCGCACTCTGCCACGACTCGATGTACACGAGCGACACCCTCGTGTTTAACGTCCGGAAGTACTGTGAAAAAATTGAGGTTTTAGAAACAGTAACAAGTATGGTAATAAAAAAAACATACAGATGGCATATGCTACTATCTTTATATTTATATAGGACTATGTATAAAAGAATGATAACAAAGTGTAGTGAACTTTAAACGATAACGCCACATTGAAAGCCCCGTTATGGCTACCAAAGTTCAAAGTTTATAATGTTCTTTCATAGTTTAATTAGTATACCAATTTGTCTTAAAGATTAATTAACTTATTTGCAACGTATAATGACAAAGTGTACGTGTTTAAATTGTGTTTCGAAGCGAGCGCGTCACATTTTCGTCATAACTAAATTTAAACCCTCTTTGCCAGCGTGCGCTGGCCGCTAAGAATGTCGGGTGGGGCGGACTGTGTCGGGGCGCACGGCTGTTTGTTTGTTGTGAAAAGTCTACACCACGTACAAGTTGATCCAGTCCTGGAACCCTCTCGTTCGCTCTGTGCTAGAGTTGAGGATACCGTTGTAAGCCCCAGAACTTCTCCTTTCCAACAATAAACTTTATTTTAGTAGGGAATTTCCGGACGCTGCAGCGAATTTTGTGATATTTACTTTTTTGCCACCCTGTTTTTAAATTTCTTAGTCTTACATAGATTTTTTGTAAACTTTTTTACGTTAAATCGAACGTTCTCAACAATACCTTTACAACAGCACCCAAATCAAGAGGCTACCATCTAAATAGCGAATTATACCAAAGTAGAGATCACAAAAACATCTATTTTGCTGGTTTTTTTTTTGTTTTTTTTATATGTTCGCCGTGCCCCCTCCCCCCTCGTTCTTTACACAAATATTAAATACTAGCAGAAACCGCGGCTTCGCACGTGTGGCCATTTTTTTTGGTATAAATTACTCTATGTAGTATTCCATGACTTATAATACCAATATATCAACATTTTATCAAAATTCCTTCGGTCGTCAAAAAGTTTTTATCGATTGCCTTCTACTCATCGGATTGAGATACAAAGTACACCAGTTTTTAAGTCAAACCCTAAGCTATCCAACACTGAATTGCATCGCAATCGGTCCAGTTGTTTTTAAGTGATGTGCAAACAAACATACAGATAAACTAACAAACAAACATACAGACACGAATTTTAAAAATATTATATTCTTGTGCTTATTTTATGTACCCTAGACATTTTTTTTCTTAATTATCTTCATTGTACAGACTTTTTCGTTCTTATTGCTTTATTATAAGTACAGATAGATAGATAACATCATCGAGCTGACCAAATAAACTAAAAAAATGACTTCAAAATTAGATCTTTGGAACATATTATAGTTAAAGAGTTATAAAAGCGAGACAATATAACTCTTTTCATGACCGTCTCTTTTTAGTCATGGTACCCCGTATGTATCGGAGTAATTTTAAAGATGTTTCACATCAAAAGTGGATCAGATAAGCTATAAATATGTACGGGCAGAACCAAATAGTTCGAACTGTCTGCATACTTTACACATACATTATATATTTTATGCATTATTTAGTACATATTTACTTTTAGTAATTAAAAGCTAATACGAAATAAGTACGTAGTACTATTATTTATTCTGTACATGAGGCTACATACATCGATAGTATAGTTATGTGACGAGGTCAAAACCTCTTTCATAATGATACTCTTTTGATCTCTTAATTCTTTCATAATCCATTTCTTTTCATTTTTGATAGTTGGTCATTATTCATTCTAAATACAAATATCCTGTCATTCATACATTGATTTTTGGAGAAAAAGGGAAATATGATATAAAATACATAAATAAGTTTATAACCAGTTGAATTACACTTGTAAATATATAAAGGATAATACCTACATAAGAGGTTATTTTAATCCTAATCGTGCTAGTACAAAAGTCTGATCATCTACTCCTGTTCCTGTGCTTCCAATAGTTCCTGTAATTCTGTGTCACTGAGGTTTGGGTCCTGGGCTAGTGGGAGCAACCCAAACCCTGGGACCGCCTCGTGACAGTTATACAAGCCGTTCTTAGTCACATCTTGAAATAATCTATCAGAATTTTCCATTTTTCTGCTGCAAGAAATGTTTGTATTATTGTTGATGTACAATCGTTGATTATTATACCAAAGTAAATTTACACATTGAAAATATGTTTCTAATGCGATGCAACTGTTCAAACTTTCAAAGGGCTTTCGAAGCTGTGAAGTGTCATAATTGTTCAGATTCATTATGATCCTTTGCTGACATGACTCTGATCAACAATCGTTTATCCTCCGTGTCACCACTGCTTACCACTACCAGTAATGCTATAGTTTTTTTCTCTCTCACGTGACACTACTGGTAGAACAATGAATAAAAGCTTAAAAAAAATATACTTTTCCCGTGACACTACTCTGAAGCAAGTAGTGTCGTAGGAAATTGGATCTCCGGTAGCACTACCGATGATCTAATAATTTTCTGACATACATAAGTAGGTAAATATCATTTTATTTCTCAATTTTAATCTTCACCTCTTAAAGTTTTCTGTTCTCCTGGTACTTTGAACGTATTTTTTTAATATCATAACTCGATATGTCATTTAGATACCATTAAAATTAGTATCGATTACAATTTAGATTTTTATTATTTAAATTCAGTAGTGTCACCGGTAATAAGTAAGTCTACAGTTAATTTTGATTTATAAATATAAGCAGCTATTGAGAATAGTAGTGTCATGAGAGAGAAAAAAAACTTATAAGCACTACTGGTAGTGCCAATAGTGTCACGGGGGATAAACGTCAACAACTATGGATGGCAATATAAAGTAGTCTCCTTAGTTCTGTCCAAATAATGACAGAGCGCACAATCTCCTCGAAATGTGATTTTGTTTCTCATCCATAACAACAATAAAGGTCAAACGTTAGCAGAAGCTGCGACCGCATTAAATCAGGCGACAACCCTACAATAACGTCGAGGTATACATTTAGTAAGGAAGTACGATCCAGTTTTGTTTATTCGCGCTTATAGCACTTTGGTCAGAGTGTCATCCCATACCATAATAGAAATAGTAATTCCGGGGTTTTATCGCCATCTTATAAGCCGTAGTCGCAGCCTGACTCGGAGGCAGGAATTGTATGAAGGCCCTTGTCCTGTCTAAGAGGGTGAAGTTGTATGTTTTCTTGTTTTTTATTGGAGATACAAAATCCATAGTTTAGTATAATTATTGCAGACTGGCGTAATAAATATACCAAACTTTGTGAATGTATTTTAAGTTTGAGATGTTTTTTCTAGATTCACAATGAAAAACAATAGATAACAGCTGTTTACTAACCAAAGAAAAATAATTTATGTCATACTACACACAATGGTACACAATGTCTGTGTACCAAATACATATTATATTTTCTCTCATGACATTTGTAGCCTTAGGTTTCTAGCCTTAAAAGCTGAAAGAAAACCAACTTAACCCCTTTTTTACTTTAACCTATTCACGAGCCGGTTGGTGACGGGCATAGAATATCAAACTATAATGGGGAAGAGTAAATTGTAGCCGCTACAATGGGACGCGAGGGTAAAGCAATTTCATCTGCATTTTGGAGAATGATGTTTAGAATATCTTGAATTTTGTTTGGGTTGGGTTGAAAAAGGCTACACAGCTTGTGCATGATTATAACACATTTTGGTTACAAAATATAAAGTAACAAATGGAATTTCATATTTTTTCACAGGAACAATGCATGAACCATGAACGTGAGTTCTTGCAAAGGAATAAAATACTTTATAAACCATGAACGTGAGTTCTTGCAAAGGAATAAAATACTTTATAAATTATTTTCGTTGCAAGTCCTACATTTTTTGTCATTTAATTTAGCTAGCGCTATGCCATTATCATACAGTACGGCCGATAAGTCGTGGCCGCTCTAAACTTCGTGTAAATGGCTGCGCAATGAAAATTTTTAGGAACTGAAAGACGGAATTAGGCAACATGCGCGGGGCTGTGGTCTAGGCTAGAGATGCACCTCATTCCGCCATTTGGTTCCTAAAAATGTTCATTGCGTAGTCATTTACACGAAGTTCAGAGTGGCCACAACTTATCGGCCGTACTGTAAATGATGGTAAGTGACCATTTGGCAAATGGTAAAAGCATCCTAAGACAAAAACGCTATAGAAGTTGGCCGACTTCTATAGCATTTTTTTCATCGTCTGACATACATTTTACCTATCTTGAATTATTTATTTAAGAAAACTAAAACAATGAATGTGAGACCAATCAAGACAAAAATATATAAAAAATTGCATAATATAGCGTTCTTACCAAATCAGCTATATTGGCGACTTGGATAGCATCGTGGACGACTTCAGCTCTCGTGCTGCCGTTTCTTCTGTCAAACATGGCCTTGTCTATAACCAGGGCTGTTTCTATGTACTTTGTGGTTTCCCGGACGTCCCTCCTTCGCCGGTTCAGGGTGCGCAGACCGGTGTCCTGCCACCATCGCCAGCCGTTCTCGTTTTTTGAATGACTTGTCTCTCTGAAAAGAAGAATATCGTTAAGGTAAAGGATGAGGAAGACACTTTTAAGTTTGTTTGCAACTATTTGTTAGTTGGGTACAACAGAAACTTTTGAAATATCAAGAAGTTCCCACTAATATGTGAGATCAGTCCAGCTGCACGAGTTGCATTATGTATACAAAATTTTCTTTTTCGTTAATTTTTAATGAACAACAGAGAAATAGCTATGTTGATTCATTTTATGTGATGTCCTTCACTGTGTGTTCCAACTATGACACATATTTACGTGTTTATATTCTAAAGAAATTAAATAAAAAGCCAGCAGCCAGCTGTGACGCTGTCCAGTTTCAGAGAAAGGCTATGGTAGACCGTTTAAATTTAGCCTTAGAAGCCGTGTCCGATTGGGGCGATGCTAACCTGGTTAAGTTTAATGCTACTAAAACGCAAGCGTGTTTGTTTTCTGCTAAAAAGAGTCCTCTACACCGATCTCCGTCTTTCCAAAGT
This sequence comes from Alsophila aescularia, assembly GCA_946251855.1. Taxonomy (NCBI): domain Eukaryota; kingdom Metazoa; phylum Arthropoda; class Insecta; order Lepidoptera; family Geometridae; genus Alsophila; species Alsophila aescularia. The sequence continues at coordinate 66,453,210 of OX276376.1, forward strand.
GTAACAATACCAATAGGCGACCATTTGGAGCTTTTGGGTGTCGAACTCACATCAAACCTGAATTTTGGGTCTTATATTGAAACCAAAGCCAAGATAGCTGCAAAAAAACTTGGTATTTTGTCTAAGGTTAGGCGGTACTTCACACCGGGACAGCTTTTGAATCTTTATCAAGCACAGGTCCGATCTTGTATGAGTACTACTGCCACCTCTGGGACGGTTCTGCCAAGTATCAGCTCGAGTCTTTGGATTCAATTGAGAGACGTGCTATCAGGGTCATTGGGGACGACACTCTGGTAAAGAGTAAGCTTCAAAGTCTGGCGCATCGACGTGAGGTAGCAAGCCTGGTGGTATTCTACAGATTGCACTATGGAGAGTGTGCACAAGAACTACACAACCTGATTCCCCCATCACTTTTCCATCACCGTACGACTAGACGATCAGCAAAGCGCCACCCATTCATGGTTGAAATACATCGCACAAGAACGAAGCGTTACGCTTCTTCATTTATTATAAGAACTGCAAAGGAGTGGAATGTCCTGCCCTCGTAACTGTTTCCGGTAAATTATAACCCCGGTGTGTTCAAGTCAAGAGTGAATAGGTATTTACTAGGCAAGCGTGCTACACCTTCGACCACATCATCGCTTTCTATCAAGTGAGATCGTGGCCAAACGATTGCCTAGTCCGTAATAATAAAAAAAAGTAAGATATTTCGAACGCCATGTCTGTGTAGCACGCATTCTATATATATTTTATTTCTATGTATTGCTGGAAAACCTGAACCTTTCCCATGAAGAGTAAGGATTGAAATATCACTAGTAACCATATTGATAACCTCAAGTTATAGCACCGTTACAGTACTCTTACATTTACATCACAAAGGTAGAGCATTTTCCTCAAACATTCAATTACAACTTTGGCTATCTCAAACACTCAGTTGAGCCTCACGTCAAGGCACAAAAGATCCATTTATAATGTAACAAAAAACCGTTTTAAAGCTATTAAGAATGGTGAGTCCCTTTTCCCGCTTAATTCAAAGACGGCTCCTAATCAAGTTTATCTTGAAACCATCCTTCAGGGCTCCCATTATCGGGAACCAGTGCTTCCTGCCGGGAAGTTTCCGGAAAGCTCCAATTGCTGGTATAAATAGATATTATGTGATTATGGGGCAAGCGTTTGACGTGGGTCAATAGTGCTTTTGAAGGTTGTGAGGGTGTGCAGGGACACATTTTTGTTAGGGGCTAGCTCTCAAATTTTTGTGCGATAAATGAGAATTAGTGCATTAAATACGTTGCAAAATAATATTCCTTTTCAATTTAAAATGCTAGGAAATTAAACTAAACGAGTAAATTTATAATTTAAGACACTATAAACGCTATAAGAATACTCGTAATATACTGAAGAAATACGTCTCATGATTCTCCGTTATAATCTAAAGTTAAGTGTAAAATCTGAATCTCTTGTACACGACAGGATGACCGGCCTAGCCCACACTCGGTTTTGTTCATGACTGCACAGGACACCGGTGGTTTTCGACGCACTATAATGTAGTCGCTTTAGATTAGCAAAGAAAATAAGAGAAACCTGAGCTTTTACAAGCCTACAATAACAATAACCTCCAGCAGTAGGTAGTGCCAATTGTTATGGTCACTGAGTAATACGCTTGCTATATGCAGGCTGTAGTTGGGGCGGGAAATTCATGTCAAGGGACAATTTCGTGACGATACTAGCAAAGAACTATCTGCGCCATGCTCTACTTCAAAGAATACGACCGACTATTAGAAGCACTTTAAGAATCCACTTCTGATTCCAGCGCAGAACTAATCCCTCCTTCAGACCAGCTGAGCATAATAGAATTAAAATCCGGCGAAGCTCTTATTTCCAGTCTAATATGACAGCTGTCTTCCGTCCCTTAGGAGAGTTACCTATCTCAAGCTCCCGCAATACGCTCCATAGACAATTGAGTTTGGAAAAAGCGGACTTAGGGATAATTTAGCGGCGGAATTAATCCCTTTGGGATTATTTTCGTGCAGGGTAAGGGCAGGAGATTAGGCTCCTGTTGGCAATGTTTATGGAGTGCGCAGAATTAGATGTACCTACGTAGGAAGAAAAAGCATTTGTAATGTATCGAAATACTGGTATTTGTAACACAAATGATTAGAGAGAGAGAGAGAGAGAGAGAGAGAGAGAGACGTCAATAGTTTTATCTGTGTCAACTTAGGCGAGGATATATGATCGTAGGTAGTTTTTTGAAGGTATAATTCCGCAGAGGCAGTCAAGGGCATGGCGGATCATTATATTTGTATCTAATTACTTACACAGCTGCTTGCATAGTACGAACTTTATGGCTATAGGCAGTACAAGTTCCAAACATGATCATTACGGTACAAAAATACTATTAACTAATATAAAATAATAAAACCTAGAAAAATTTAAATAAATACTATGAATATAAATTCTAGTCCAACTCATCCCGAGTTGGACTCCCTATTCATAGTATTTATATGGGGAGGCCATTACCCAGCAACAGGACAATCCAGGCGGAATAATAATTAAACCTACAACAAGACATAAGTTCAGAAAACTAAAACCCGACTACGGTCGGGAAAACATAGCCTTTGACACTCTTGCAATGAAGACGAATCGATTGATACCTCGCATGTCAAAATCGGACCAAGTTTTTAGTTTGCACACATAACTCTTCCTTCGCTTCGTCGTGTTAGGTTAAAATAGACGCACTACAAATGCAGGCCCATTTGAAACACTGGTTAAATTTGTGGTCATGAACTCTTAAGAATAAATTTAAGCCGGGTGCTAGTGTGTACTTCCCTTTCGAGAAAATGCGTCCCTTCGCCCATCTGTCTTCAGCTTTGGGTTTGCGTGAGCGAAGCAGATTTGTCAAGAGGGTGCGCGGCACGCCGTTATAAATGTGCCGATAAACATTCCTGCGCCTGTACACTGCCTAAACAACGCCTTTAATTGATGCTGGGATATCTACAAATGTTTACTGACACACTACAATTACACTTTATTGGTGATTGTAAGGTTTACTTTGGATCCGACGGTGCCATCCACCAACAAGTTTTGCCTGCTGGCGCGTTTCGCCTCCCTGTCTCATATTTTGTACAGTAATTGCAATTGATTTGGGCAGGTTTTGAACTTACCATCTGGTGAACGACCTGGTCGCCACGTCAGTTGTATACAAATATATGATCATTATGTATACAATGTATCGGGCTGTGATTATTTATTAGATCAAACTAAAATAAGTTAACCTGACTGGGAAATAGACTAGAATATGTGTTAATTATCAAAAATCTGTGGTATACTTACTAGAAACTGTGTTACTACTGTGTGTTTCTGTGTGTCTGCATTTGTAGGTACTAACTATTAATTTCTTACTGGAATCTACTACGTTAGAACGTTACTAACTTAAGTTTATTTTTCTAGCTGGAATTTGTATCCCTGTAGCTGTAGCTATTACTACAACTTGCAAGACAAGACAACTGACCTACCAGGGACCTCTATAAGTGTCCTGAGTACACTCCTTTGGTTGTGATGTCATTGCATTACGACTTTTAAAATACTTAAACTACGAGTAATTGTCTTGTCGGAACATATTTTTATTTCCCATTCCGAGTGCGAGTAAACCCACCTAAGTCGTTAGCAATGTGCCTTCCCCAATTGTTTGAGGTAAAATCTTGTCACCTTTATAGTGGAACATGTCGTAAACTCACATTGAAACATTATTTTAGGCATCTAATGAAAACTTTCTAGACATGGAGGAAAAACGGTGACTTAAGAACCCCTACACTATTCGTGGGCGACACGCGCTGGCCTGTTTTTCTGTTCCTTTCTTTTCTATGTTTTGTGAGCACAAAATATATATGCCAAACATATTTTTACTTTAAATTATTAATAGAAAAGCAGGACATTGAGGCACAACGCTCTACAGTTGAACAGGTTTAAAAATGTTTTAACAAAACTAATACAATCTAAAGAACTTAAACCGATTTAAATCAGGAAGAGCTGCTCTCAAGTCACCTGTTTTTTATACGCTTTATATTAGCTTCACTTGTATGTTTGTATTTTTGTATGTTTGTATGTTTGTAACCGACTTCTTTGGATGCTATTTTGACCCACTTTAAACGGTCAGATTTCATTAAAATTTTGCACACCTGTCAAAGACCGATGACAATGCAATCATTCGAAAAAAAATATAAAAAAATGCTCTTATAAATAAACCAAACTAAAAAATAGAAAATAAATAATAGTTTAACAAAACTAAAAAACACGCTTTATATAGAAAACCAAACTAAAAATTAGAAAATAAATTTTAATAGTGTAAATAAGAAAAAAATGTTTTATTTAAAAAAAGCGTGGGGTGCTTTTTAAGATATTATCGAAATGATAATCCTTCTTCTCATATCTGTCAATGAAATATTTATAACTATTGACCCATGCACCCCACGATTTTTATTGGAAATAAATCTTTTTTTTTCTTATTTACACTATTAAAATTTATTTTCAATTTTTTAGTTTGGTTTTCTATATAAAGTGTGTTTTTTATTTTTTTTAAACTATTATTTATTTTATGTCGGCTAGGCTGTCTGTTTGTCCACGATCACTCCTGATGGAAAGCAATTAAGTGATCGAAGATAAAGGTTACTCCGGCAGAAGCTGTATGTCAAATGATGTAACGATGTATGTCAAATGATGTAACGATGTATGTCAAATGAGGTAAAGCGATCTTGGTGTCAGTGTGTGTCAGGCCACCTTAGGGCTTCTGACTTGATTAATTGTTTTCGACCGAGACCAAGAACTAAAAGTGCTCTTCAAAGAACGGAGCAATGGCAAATAAAATATAAGCTACGCGAGATAAATGTAATGCGCTCGCGGCTGTGTGTGGGAAGACGGACGGCGCGGCGCGGTAGATACGCGGGGCGTTTAGTTTGAGAAACTAGTGCCTACAACTCTCCTCAGATTTAAGGCAACCACTTGAGCATCCCTAGCTTTCAATCAAAGAAATCTCTCACTATCTATGCAAAAACTTGTATTATGTCCTTGTTTAATTTAGCAGATTTCCGTCGCTTTGACGGTATCAATACCAACTCTACATCTTATTCGCGTAGTGTATTTTTCTTTGCCAGGCGCGAGATCTCATACGTACAGGGAGTGTCACCGGCGTAGTAGTGGCAATTTTAAACCCCAAGGTCAATGATATGGGGCCGAGGTTTGAAGCTGGTTTCGTTAGACTGCAAAGTGCCTAGATAGTATATTACTACTTACAAGTTATTTATTCGGATTTAAACAAGCACAAATAAAAAAATATAAATCTCCCGACACCTCCGACCCCCTATTATAGCTAAGAAGCATCTCGATCACATCAGCTTTCAAACTTGAAAAACCGCATCAATATTGGTCCTTTCGTTTGAGAGCTATGATCTGCTCCTTTCCCTCTGCCCCCGCATTATAGTTAAAAACCATCTGGATCACATCAGCATTCAAACAAAAAACCCGCATCAAAATCGGTCCATTCGTTTGGGAGTTACGATGCCACAGACAGACACAGAGGTACAGTGATACATACTGCAATACAAACTTATACGAGTACACACCATAAATTTATAAAAAAGAAAGAGGGAGGTCTCTCTTTTGGAGGTCGGAGGTTAAAAAAATAACAACAAGGTTTAAGTTGATTATAACGCTTAACTTTTGGTTTATAAACAAACTAAAAGTTCTACAAAAGCTAGACAAAATCCCCTTACAATCGCCAAAAGCTGAATTCATTAAAATATTCACTTCTATAGACGAAGATTAATCCGTCTGAATCAACGTTGTATCAATTAAACTCATTTTCAACTCGAGAGCCGTTCAGTAACTTTTCAATATCAAATCATCTATTAAAGGCGTAATTCAGGGGCGAACAAGTACAAAGCAGCGTGTTCGGCAACTGACGAAGCGTTTATTCTTTATAGTAGGGCTCAAGACCGGGGAAATCGGGTTTGTCCGAACGTCTTCCATCTGGTCGATCTGAGCAAGTTTGCTGGCAGAAAATGGATACAAAAATCTAAAGGGCTAATTAGTGTGACTTAGGCAAAGAAAAAATACACTTCGCTTGGGAGAGGACGTGTGCAGAAGTGGAAGAATACACACTGATGATCATGATGATTACTTACATAATTTCTGTTTTCACCTATGTTGAGATACTTGTGCAGGCTTTGAGCCAGGCTTGTGCCGACTTGTGCTTGGTAAGATCACCATAAATACGTTTGATATAATGAAAATCAACCAGCCAACACTGCGAGCTTGTTCGCCAATGGATCACCCGCTTTAAACACTTCCCAAATGTCAATGACGTCATTAAAATATTCCCGAGGATATCAAAGTCAAATGAAATGAACGAAAGAGCTCCTCCTTATCTTTGAAGTAAGGTTTTCATTTCCTTCAGATCGGTTTTAAAATTTCACTCGATTGGACTATTGGACAGAATTAATCTCGTTTTATTTACAGAAATCAATTTGAAATTAATCATTTACCTTGATGTATTTTTTAAAGTATAGGTATATTAGTAAGAATTTAGTAAAGATGACTCAATAAAAATCAAAATCCAAGTTAACACTAACAAGCTAACTAACACTACAGTAGAAGAAATGAAAATAATACTTATAAGAAAACTGTAATAGTCTTGTTGAAAACTGTTTCTCTGGAGTTATTTTTCGTAAGAGACCCACATTATTTTAAATGATTTATCAGAGAGATTCCGTAGAATGGGGCGATTAGGATCGTTTTTTTATAGGTCTGCTCCTGTGTTAGATTTTAGTAGAATTTTTACCACTAGAAAGGGCTACATATTTCTTTCGAGGGCAACACTAGATATTCGTCACAAATGGTTGCATTGCCCTAAAGGACGATGACCAACTTGTATGGACGCTTGCCCCACGTAGGAATTGAAATGTCCAGAAGCGACCCATAACCCATTTTTAGCCTTAAAAATCCTAGATTACGATTTGTCTACTTTTTTTCTAAATAAAGAAGCGATAAGTCGATATTTTACAATTAAAAATAGAGCGAATCTCTCTACTAATTCTGAGTTTATATTGTCGGAGGGTATTTGCTCATTTATTCTTGTCAGGCACTTGTCATTTTATCCAGTCATTGATTGTTCCAGGCTCCAAGAATTATGCACTTGTTGTGTTTGTGTGCTTATTAGTGTATAACTTATTAGTTAATCAATCTTATTAGTGTATAACTTAATTACGCATATGAAACAATTTATTTACTTTTATGCGGTTATTACAAGCTGGTAAAAAAAAAACTAAATCATTGAAAATATTGTCATCAGAATTCATATACTTATACAACTTAGATAAGAATAAAGCATAATAAATGTGTAGCTTTGTTTTGCTGTGTTAAAACTAGAAAAAAATAACACCGTGTTTCCTGCCTCGTCTGAGTCTCGTCTGAATGGCAGCGGGTGTTAACAACATTGATTTATTTATAAAACTTATACTGGGGCAGTTAGCCGAGAATAAGGCTAGAATAAACAACACTATTCCTCTTTTTACACGACTGCATAAAAAAAGAAGTGTAATGTTTTTATAATTCATGCATGTTTGTATGTATGTGAGTTTCTTTATTCTACCATAACTTTAATGAATGCCTGAACAGATTTAGACGTGTGGTATCGTTGGAATCTTTACAACACCCCGACTCACATCGGCTATTTATTTTTGGAACAAATCCGTATGTTGGCAGTATATCACAAATTCCAAACGAGAAAACGGAAACTTCGTGTTTTACAATATGGGTATCAAATTGAAGGCCTTGATAAGCACATTCCAACAATATGTAATTTATTGGCATAAGTCCTTTTTTGGCAGGGCAGGCGTGTTTTTTTAGCTTTTCAGCTAGTTTCACAAATTATTTTAATTGTGTTTAGAAGCCACGTCAACAATAATCTATGCTTATGCTTTAAGTAAATGCTACGTTTCATTTCCATCAGTTATATAATACGATTGTAACGCGTGGTGTTAGATGTACTTGAGGTCTAGAATGTATAGCGAGATGTGATTCGTATGCCGACCACGTACAGACGCTTCATGTGGTGCCGGCCCATGTCTATACAAGGGCGTGTTGAATTATATTGTATGGGCAAGGACTTGTGCTATTATTTATTCTGTGACAAGGGTTCAGGCAGCGATGTTCCGACGCACGCAACGCACGCAGCGCACGCTACGTCCTGTGACTTCCGAGTCATATGACTAATCTGCATACATAGTTCACTTATCGCAAAACAACCATATTTACCGAATAAAATGTCGATTAAATGCGAAGCCGCCCAGATTTTGCAATCCATAGTTCTGCGTGAGATTGCGAGTTATTGGCGATTACGACCAACAAATAGGAACTGCTCGTCAAGATACTCAGTTGCGTAAAAATATTTAGTATATACCTTTGAACGAATATTTCGTAAACAGAACCAAATTAAGAAACTTAGGAGACCTTACTCCAAAAATAACGGATATGACGAAACTAAAAGGGTTCTTTGTATTACTACGTTACCTTAAAAATGGTAATTAATTGTAACTTTAAACTTTCGCGATTCGAACACATAGTTATAAATTTAAACGGGACTTAATCGCGCTGAAAACTAAATATTTATTTACCTCGACGTTCTGATCAAGTTGCATTGATCGTGGTCACGAGAAGACTGAAGCAGCGGGTGTCAGCGTCGAGAAGGGCGAGCGTTGTCTCCAACTATCCGCATTTGGTTTTGTAAAAAAACTGATTTGTCACGACACACGACACTAACGACATCTGCAGATTTCTTCTGATATAAACCGCGACGCGAACACTTGCTTATCACGGGATTCTAGGACGCAGCCAACTTGAAACCATCCTCTCGGTTGAAATTGGGATACTTTTTAATTTCAACTTCACGTACAATCCTGGAGTAATAGTGACGTTCCGTGGAGAGGATCTTCGGGTCATGGAGTTCTATCCATTGATTAGAGCCCGACTCGAGAAAATGCTCAGCGATTGCAGATTTATTTATCTGCCGGTTCTTTACAGCTCCAATGTGTTCTTTGACCCTTTCTGCTATAGTACGCTTGGTTTGTCCAATGTAGGAACTACCGCAGCTGCAATTTATCTTAACCGCTCGATTGATTCTATGCGCTACAGTCACTTCTTTTGTTTCATTTGTGCGGATCCTAGGACCGAACCAAGTATTGGATTCTAAGTTGCACTATTGAACGTTAGGCTACCGTCACATCTGTGCTTAATTCAACGAACTCATTAACGACACATGCGGCAGGTGAGTACGTGCCTACCCTCGTAACGGCACTCAGGTACAACCCTACGACCTCTAACGTTCAGTCGCATAATCGTATCGGCAACTCTGCGACTATTGAAGCAGTGACAAGTCCTTGTAAATTGGCGAGTATGTGAAGGCGGCGTGCTTCAACATTAGCAATGGCCGGTAACTTAACTAGTGGATATACTAGTGCCACGAAATTAGAACTGGAGATGTCACGATCATTTCATATTTTGGCTGATAAACTCTAAGTTAAACATAAAATAGTTTTTGCGTATGTTTTATTCAATAAACTAAACAAGCTTTATATAAATGGATCTCAATTTAATAAACAGAAAGGGTGGGGTACCAGTTTTATCTGATGTACTTACTACTTACCTTACTACCTTAAAATGTATTGGGTACTTTTATCTGACTACCTTTCCAAAAGTTCGGATATTATGCTTCGAAAGTAATTGTTAAACAAAAATACATACATTGCATGCAAATAACGGTTCGTTAAAATTCATATACCTACAGAACGCGCTTTGCCATCGGTCAGAAAAATGAATTAAAAATATATTTTTTAGCTTTTCTGCCTCTCTGTTCTCTACGGAGAAGTAACATCGCTTTGCCAGATAATTAACCGCCAAACAGTATAATGAGCAAATATATCAGTATGTAGTTTGAAGGGCATTGAATCCAGTGAGAATACTGGTATTAGATGCTTGAAAACCAATATCTTATAGTGACGAGCGTGGTACAGTGCCGCGCAAGATTTTGCAAGCCAAAGCTCTGAAGACACTGGAATTGGAGCTGGCACAAGGCACTTAACTTTAGGCGAAAGACCTCTCCTCGCTAAATACCACCGCACCCTCCACAACATAAAGAAAAAGAATCGTACCGCGTAAACCCACGTAGAGTCGTAAGCAAATCCGTCGATGGAATAAAATCCCGCACATTCCTCGGGGACCACCCCCGAATATTTAGAGGGCGCCTTTTCATCAGTCGGCGCCAACAAATTGGGTGCGGCTGAATGATTTATGAGATATAAGTGGTGGGAATAAGGCGCACGATGGTTCAAACGTGGACGCACTCAGGGCTGATTGGGGAAGGCCTTCTTGCTTAAACTTGCCGGCTGATAGTTGTGTTACGTGAGTGAGGAAATGCTTTCGAGGGGGCGCTATAGCCAACCGGCTAGTGCGCTATTATATGGTAGCTCTTTATTGGTAGATCTTTTTTACAAGATTTTTGCTTGGATAAGTATCGCGCCCTTGCCAGATGTTCAACTGCCTAACAAATATCTATGTGTATATATTTGTATTAATGTTAGAGGGTATATAATAAGTTAAAAACCAATGTCTCAGGGTGACAGTACCACGTAAAATTTTCCAATCCAAAGTTTTGGGCGCTACTGCAATTATCAGAAGGGGCAAGTGTGGGTTATTCAAACAAATCCAGACACGTACTTATTATTTATATGAATTGTAATACATAGCAGTTTGCTTCTCAACGGTTGTATGAGACGACAGGGCACATTTTTTCTCAATATAAATTGTTGCGGAGTTTATCCTGCCCTGACTACGTCCACTGCGCACAATGGTCTAAGGATCTGCTGTAACGCCCTCCGTTGTATCGTAAATATCACCCTCGAATAGTGATGCAGAAGTCATGGGCAAAGTAGGTCGAGCTGATAATAAACTTATCATACATTCGGGTTGAATCGGGATTCAATGGCCAGTGGTGTAGGTGTATATTTTACAAATTATTTGAAAGGCAATTTTCTTTATAGCATGATTCTTTCTATTGAGTATGATCCTTTCCAATAAACAACTATGTTTTTCCAATCATAAGTCGAATTGCAAACCTCTTGTTTAGGATATAGGCAAATTATCGGTTTTGTTCTTTCCGGAGTTGATTGTGTGCTCGAAGGATTTCTTCATTCCATATACATATTCAATAAATTGGTCACCGAATAGATTGCTAAACTCTCAATAATAATTATGACTATGAGAAATGTTGACAGATGTCATGCACACATCCGGTTGCGTGCTATGAAATTAAATAGAACACTATTTGCGCAGTCTAATGGGCGGTGTCGGGTTACACCGTGTTTACATACGGAGCCTACCTACTGTATTAACAAGGAAATTGACGCACTAGGTAAAAAACCCGATTGCGAACTTCATAGATCTTAAATGCTCATTTGGAATGAAAATTTATAAGAGAAACCTACAGATGATATTCAAGTACCTATTGATACCACATTTTACATTTAGTTTGTTTACAGTATTTTTTATTTTTCACAATATGGCGTTTGGTTGTCGCCATATTGAATATTGATTACTGTCATGTCTTTTATAGCATGTCACAAGATTAAGACAAATCGATTGATATAAGAATCGTCAAAAATCGCTCCACGCGTTTGGTCTATATAATGCCACAAAGGAACAAACATACATAGTCTGATAAATACAATACCTCCGCTCAGTTGGGTAAAAAAATACTTAATGACTACTGTACCTATATTCTATATACCGCACTAGGTTGTGCTAGCAATTCTACCTACAATTATGCATAGAAAATATTTGTTTACTCTACTCTCAATTATCTACCTACATTTTTCATCAATCTAGGTACTTGATGGTGGAAAAAAGCAAATATCTACTACATAGGCCGCGCTTTCCAGAGTAGGCTCCTACAGACCCTGACAAACGAGGTAACAATCGATTTGTCTTCATTGATTGAGTGTCTTCATTTGCTTCGACTACGGCAAAGCAAATGAAGGGTTATGTGTTCAAACTAAAAACTTGGTGCAATTTTGACAAGTGAAGTATCAATAGATTCGACTTCAGCGCTGTGCCATAGGCAATTTTTACCCGACCATAGTAGGGATTTAATTTTTAAACGTTTGTCTTGTCAAACATTTTATAAGACAAAAACGGGAGTTACTCACGTGTATTAGTTGCACCTGATACATAATTTAAAATATCACTACTGGCTATGACTCACGTGTATATAGTCGAAAACATCGACCTAGGTCGGGATCTCGCGGCGTGAACTCCTGAAGAAGAGCGTCGGATACGCTCGAAACATAGGTCGATGTTTTCGACTATATATACGTGAGTCATAGCCGGTAGTGATATTTTAAATTTAAATGCACTTACGAGCGTTTTACATTAACTAATGTTAGCCCCTCTGGATTGCTATAGTTCTCATAACAGCTAACTATTATTAGTAGTTCTGCGAACAGTAGACCTCGTGAGCAAACTTTTTGCAACAATCTAGCGGTGCACAGTAGACCTCGCGAGCACAAACTTTTTGCCACAATCTAGCGGTTCACAGTAGACCTCGCGAGCACAATATTTTTGAAACAATCTAGCGGTGTACAGTAGACCTCGCGAGCACAAACTTTTTGCAACAATCTAGCGGTGCACAGTAGACCTCGCGAGCACAATATTTTGGTAACAATCTAGCTGTGCACAGTAGCGCCATCTAGTGACCTGATTGTAAAACTAACATTATTAACCAAGGTGCTCCATCAATACTAAAAGTGAGCAATTTACTGCATTTTGAGGAGCTATTCTGCGCATCTCGCGGAAGATCCTCATCAGATCTTCACCAAATTTTTATGAGAGTGACTTAAAAGTTTACTATAATGAGGTGGAATGAGTGGTGGCAGTTATTCAATCAAAAATCAACGAAGAAAAAAAAAATTTAAAAATTCGTTATACCTGTACACCAAGTTTCGGCCAGATCAGTTGTAAAATACCACCTGCAGGTGAGTACCAACAAACTGACTGATGAAATCAAATTAATTGTACTTGAAACAGAGACTTGAACTCGCTTCGCTCGCTCGGTCAAATATACACGTACAGTTCTACCCTAACAATAAGCAAGTAGATACCGTATCAATTGTCAGTGTTGCCAGTAACATGCCAAAAGCACAAATATGCGCTGTTCGCCACACCTGTCTCGGCCGTGTCCGCTCATAATTAATTTGAATTAGCGAAGCGAATGCGACCGCGCGCTCCCATCGATATTCCATACCTACATAAGTACGTAGGTTATTTATTTAAGCTCTAATGAAGCTTATGATAAGCCTAATCGATGCTTCTCTCCAGCCATTCTAATACCAAAAATATATTATTTTTTGCAAATTCTTTGTCAAAGTGACATGGCGGGGTTGGGGGTTGACGGTTATTCGTAGGGGTTTTATAAGGGGATGGGACCAGGGGGAGGAGTATGGGACAACTTTAAAAAAAATATTTCTATGTACCAGCCGAGCAGAAACACTTAAGAACTTTTATCATCATTAATACATTTTTGCAATTTTTTTGTCAAAGTGACATGGCGGGTTTATTGAGGGTTGTTGGTAGGGGTTTTTAATGGGACGGGGCCAGGGGGAGGAGGATGGGACCAACATTTTTAATTCATTGCAATCAGTCAATCAAATCTGGGGATACCATCAAAAAAGCCGCTCCATACAAATTAGTGTGATTTAAAAAAAGAGTATAGTACCAGGAAAGCAGAAACACTTAAGAAGTTGGAGATACAAAATTGACAAATAAAGTTATTAAAAGTGAGTTTACCTCCCCATGAACATTAAATGTTGTGATTATATTTAAAGAAAGAATTTCAAAGTACCAGGAGAGCAGAAACAAGAAGTTTTATCATCATTAATATATTTTAGCAAATTCTTTGTCAAAGTGACATAGCGGGGTTGGGGTTGAGGGTTGTTGGTGGGGTTTTTTTAAGGGGATGGGACCAGGAGCAGGAGAATAGGACACCTTTAAAAAAAAGTATTTCTAAGTACCAGCAGTAGCCTTTGTGTTAATCCAGGATATAAGCTACCTCCATACCAAATTACAGCCAAATCAGTTCAGCCGTTCTTGAGTTATAAATAGTGTAACTAACACGACTTTCTTTTATATATATATAAAAAAGAAAGTCGTGTTAGTATATATATATTTTTTTTTTCATTCTTCATATTTATAACCGACCCGATTTCTTTGCGACCCAGTGCAGCTAAGACGTTCGTCTTGTACCAATCCCTGAAAACTGGAAATTTTTATTTCTACAACAAAATATATTTTCACAAAATATAAACGAATTTTTAAATAATTTTCCTCACGTAACAGAAAAAATAACAAACATAGTAGTTCATAAACAGAATTTATAATGCAACTACACTGTAACTCTGCCCAGAAAGACGTAGCGTTAAAAGCGTCCAAGTGCTAGTTGAACTTTCATTATGGGTCCTGCACTTTTAATGTTTCATTAACTTTTGCCCACGACTTCAGTTTAAGACTACAGTTTACCGCGATAAAACGTATCCTATGTCGTTTCCCAAGGTTCAAACTATCTCCATACTAAATTTCATCAAGATCGGTTCAGCCGTTTAGTCGTGAAAAGGTAATAAACAGACTGACAGAGAAACAGTTATTGTCGCCTTAATAATATTAGTATGGAACGAAACACCTTTACCTTTTTATAATATTAGTCTTGAATCAAGTCTAATATTATAAAGTTGTTTCTTTGTATGTATGTTCAAAGATGATAATCTCTGGAACTACTGATCTAATAACTAATACTATATTCCAGATGAATATAGTATTACTGGGAAAATTACGGGCGGAGCCGTAGGGCAGATCAGCTAGAATCTCGTCATCGTTATTTATTTTACGACTTATTGTTCCGAAGTCATCCTTGCCCTCGCTACGTAACCCTAAAAACAATATAAAAAAATAACTAGTTAGGAACTGAAGTTGGCTACATTATTCACTTCTTCTAGTCGAGTTCGGACTTCGTGATTAATAACGAGTCGAGAAAACTTGGTAGTGCCAGTAGTTGGTAGTTTTTCGATGTGTGACGGTAAATAACGCTTCCTCTGCAGTTTCAAACTTTCGCTGTCTTTTTCTACGGGATGGAGACAAATAATGCAGTACCTACCTAGTACCTACTCTTTAAGAGTTTCCGTCGCATGCAAAAGTACAAAGGTTTAGTTGCTTCTTCTATAAATAATGAAACGGAATCTGTTTATTCTGAAACCATCGCTTGCCATCAGGTGAGATCGTGGTCAAACGATTGACTAGTCAGTAATAATAAAAAAAAAAAAAAACTTTCTCAGTTCTACAACCCAACTACTTACGGATTGCGCCGTAGAGCCAAAGTTTTTATTAGGGTAGTTTTGATTGAGGTATTGGTTGGGTGGTAAAATCATTCCCTCTTGTTTTCTTCGTTGTTATACATCTACACTAATATTATAAAGAGGAAATATTTGATTGTTTGTTTGTAATGGATAAACTCAAAAAGTTCTCCACCGATTTTCAATATTATTTTAACTATAGAAAGCTACATTATTAGCGAGTAACACGGGAAGTATTTATTTAAAAAAAAATAGAGATCTCTACGAAAATGTTAATAATGTAAGCTAAGGTATCAAAAACTTGCAAAAATGTCGATTACTCGCTGTATAAGGAATGTAATGACATGTTGCCATGGAAACGAAATAATAACGTCTGTCAAGTATGTGAGTAATAATTGTCTATGGCCAAAAAACAAAAGTCATGAAGTCAAAAACTGACAATGATTTTGAATTAGGTACGCTTAATGGCGTGTTTTTTTGGAAGTTACGACGGGTATGACTTGTGACTCTGTGAGCTGTAGACCTCGCGCGTACAAACTTTTTTGCAAACAATCTAGCCGTGCACAGTAGCGCCATCTAGTTTCCTTATTGTAAAACTAATATTAATAACCAAGGTGCTCCATCAATCCCTACCTAGTGGGTAATGGGCTGAATGCACTGGTAGGAACCTAAAAGTGAGAAATTAAATGCATTTTGAGGAGCTATTTTGCTCATCACGCCAAAGATCCTCATCAGATCTTCACCAAATTAATATGAGAATAATTTAAAGTTATTACCTTTCAAATAAAAAAATACATCGAAATCGGATCTAATAAAACGGAGATATTCAGGTCCCTTTTGGCCCCTTTTTGGGGACATAAAAAGAAAAAAATCAGCCATATCATTTCAGGAATCACGGTGAAATGAGTGCACAAACACGTAAGAGTCTACTTCTGGAAGTTGATTAAATAAAAAAAAAAACATAAAAAAACAAACACATCAAGACAGCGTACAAAACTGATTCAAAATTAAAAAAAAAAACGGAGGCATGAGGCTCGTCAGGTTCTAGCTGAACCCGTCAAAGAAGAAATGAAATCACCTCACTCGTTAGGTTTTGGCAATTTTTGTTCCGTCGGAAATACAGGCAAATAATATGGCGGAAATATGGCAGCTGTATGCCGCCATATTAGTTTTCTTGTCTCTCTTTCTAACGCGTAAGTTTATCTCAGTCTATCTCGCGGTAAGCCACGGATAGAGTAACGCGGGCGTTACAGAAATTTAAGCGCGCAAGTACGCGACAGGCCTGCCTCATTTATCAAAATCCCTCGAGCCGTTTAGGCTGTAGGACTTTCCAAAGAAACGTACAAACAAACATACAACCCAAACACATAGCCCTCCCCAGTCGGGTAAAAAGATAATAAAAAGTCAAAAACTCACATGGTCCCAGGGTCATCACCGAGCGGATCTTCGACGAAGGACACGTGCTTCGTCCGCCGACTCTTCGGCCGGAACTCCAGCTTGTTTGCGCAGCCCTTGTTGGCCTTCGTCCGCGCTTCGAATATCACATGTGGGTGCTTCTGCTAGAACAAACCGGTATGAACGAGCATTTGGTTAAATTTGAACTTTAGTACCACGATGGGAGGGGTTAGTTTTGAGGGGTTAGTATAGGTTAGGGCGTATGTATGTAAAATATACATAGAAAATTGCAGTCGAAAAAGAATATAATGAATAGCAACATTATTATATTATTGTAACATTAGACTAGTTGGTCTATCTGTTACTTTTAACCGAGAGAAGTTTTTTCGATTGGATTAAGATACCAAGTAAACCAAATTGTTAACGAGCGTAATAACAACCGAGCTATAGCTATAAGTAGATATATGTATAGCTATAAGTAGTCATGTATAGAATCTTAGAAATTTAAGATTGTAAAAAAGCGCAACTGTAAATGGCAAGTACATGTGAATAGGTGGGTAAAAAATAGGAACACACTTAAATAGGCCTACGTATTGTGAACATTTTGAGCTAGTCAGCACGCAAGCGAGTTAACGCATAGGCGAGTTAAACCTTATTTAGTATGGGCTTAGGAAACAGGAAAACGTAGTGTAGAATCTGCGTGCCATCACGTATGATGTCTATAGAATACGGGATGACCGCGTACCTCTATAGGTAAATAACAGGGAACATGTAGCCACAGAGAGACTGAAGCTCTCTGTGGGTGCATGGGTATTGGTACAGGTTGGCTCAGGAAAGCCGCGCTTTGTAAAGGTACGAGTTCACAACGCGGGGCGATCCTGAGCCGATCTAAAGGTAATTTGAACGAGGTATTGGTAAAGGTAATGTAAAATATTGATAGTAAGAGTGAGAGGAGGCTCACTGGGAGAAGCTTCTCTAAAATCAGTCAAGTGTGTTGACTTGTGATGAGTCACATACATGAATGTCTTGAAATGGGACTAACTTTTGGCAACATGCCTAAAGTTTGGGTACCTTCTTCGTACGAGTGCGAGGAGATCACAAGATCGGAAGTTCTCCTTGCATCCGTAGCAAAGCCATAAAAAATGGGCTTTCTTCGTGGTGGAGATTCGAGGTACGACCGTAGCAAATTTCTGGGTCGATTTTTTGTGCCTGTTTTCGAGCGTGGTAAAGTTTGGGTAGATAACAAAGGGGCGAACGTAAAGCATGAATGAAATATAATAAATCGCCCAATAGGAGAGCTTCGCGTGTTTTGTGTATAGTATAAATACCCATACTTCCAAAAATGTTTGTGCTTTCGTAAAGTTTCTATTCGCTAAAGCTATTGAAGACAAGAAGCTAAGTTATATTAAGGTTTTGATAGCCAACATTTGTAACCGGGATAACAATGCTGTATTCTATCCTTGTTTTACGAAATATGTGAAGAATATACCATCTAAAGTGTCAACAAGTGCGTTTTCGTTTTATTCTCCTATCCTGAGCTCATCAAGTCTTATTTTCTCTGCAACTGGGACCCTGCACCTACGTGAGAGTCTGCAACATCCGTTTCGAGCCGGATCCATCAATAGAGAAAATGAGTAAAGACAGGAGCTCAGTGATCACCAGGAGTCAGAAACGAAAACTAGTCGCCGAGTCAGTCGGCAGTACAGACTCTGGGTTGCTTTCTGAGCAAGCGCCCGGCTCGCCGAGCGAAGTGCCATCGTTGTCGTCGAAGGCTCCGCAGAAAATTCCTTTGGGCGGTTCAAGTGGTCGCGTGATAGACCACAGAATCGAGTCTGAGCCATCCGAGGAATCGGAAGAAACCTGCAGGCCGCGACAACAAGCTGCCCGTTCAAGCCGCGCCTCTTCCGCGCTGCACAGAGTTACGACGCAAGTGCGCCAAATATGAAGCCGAGTGTGAACTCTTCAAGAAGAAGCTTGAAGTGGACCTGGCTGAAATCGACATAGATGCCGACGAAGGCAGCTGTTTCGAAGAGGAACGCACCACTAGACGAGTGGAAGAATGGGTCGATACGACGCCGCGAGAACCGCCTCGTCCTGTCCGAGAACCTGGAACGTCAGTGCCGCTAGTGGCTGACGCCCAGCAATTGGGGCTGATAGTGCCCGAAGCCCCGTCCACACAGCTCTTGGGGCGTCGAGCCGGGGCACGTCCTGTAGTGTACGATGCACCATATAACGCTGCGACCGGAATGTCAACCGTAATATACATGGGGTTATATACATTTTTAATTTGTGCTTGTCTTAAGTGTGTATGTCGAGGAATGGACCCGGTATCGTTGGATTGTAAGTCGCACTAAAATACCGCCTGGATACATAGCTTTATGTCTGTATCTCTATGAAGTTATAAAATTCAATAAATCTGCAATAATCATAACTAGCTTAAAGCTAAAAAACATACCTGCCCTGCCAAAAAATAACTTATGCCAATATAATTGTTAGAATGTGCTTATCAACTTAAACTTAATAACTTATGCCAATATATTATATTGTTAGAATGTGCTTATCAACTTAAACTTAATAACTTATGCCAATATAATTGTTAGAATGTGCTTATCAACTTAAACTTAATAACTTATGCCAATATATTATATTGTTAGAATGTGCTTATCAACTTAAACTTAATAACTTATGCCAATATAATTGTTAGAATGTGCTTATCAACTTAAACTTAATAACTTATGCCAATATATTATATTGTTAGAATGTGCTTATCAACTTAAACTTGTTGTTTAAATGTGCTTTTGTCACCTTTCCATCACCGTACGACTAGACGATCGGCAAAGCACCATCCTTTATGGTTGAAATACCTCGCGCAATAATAAGCGTTCATTTATTAAAAGAACTGCAAAGGAGTGGAATGCCCTGCCCTCGTCAGTGTTTCCGGTAAATTATAACGTGTTCAAGTCAAGAGTGAATAGGTATCTACTAGGCAAGCGTGCTACACCTTCGACCACAACATCGCTTTCCATCAGGTGAGATCGTGGTCAAACGATTGCCTAGCCTGTAATAAAAAAAACCAAGGCCTTCAATTTGTTACCCACAATGTAAAATTAAAAAATATTAAATTCGCATTTGAAAATGGAGCCATGCTGCACAGTAAAACTGAGTTTAAAATGGAGCCATGCTGCACAGTAAAACTGAGTTTAAAAAACAAAAAAAAGTTACTCGGAGGGATGTAAGGATTCTAACGATACCCCATATTTCAAAATCTGTTCAGGCATTTAAAAGTTACGGTGGAATAAAGAAACTCACATACAAACATACATACAAACAAACATACATGCACCCTAAAAACATTCAACTTCTTTTTTCAGGCAGTCGTGTAATAATAAATCAATAAGTACTTAAAAGTCTGTACAAGGGAAAAAGATCTAAGGTACTTGAATTATAGCCTAATTGAACAAGTTTTAATTTTTACTTTTCATTTCTGTTTGTTAGTTCGCGCATCACGTAAAAACTACTGAACTGATTGCAATGCGGTTTTACTGTTGGATAGTTTAGGGTTAGACTTAAAAACTGGGATAATTGGTATCTCAATCCGATTAGTAAAAGCTGAGCAATCGGCTAAAAAACTTTTTGACGGCTTAAGGAATTTTCATGAAATATTGGTATTTTAGGTCTTGGAATAGAGTAATTGTAACCTAGAGAAATGACCACGCGAGCGAAGCCGCGGGCACTGCCCATATATAATATAATAATAATTATAATTTGAGAAGTGAACAGAATTTCATACCATTATTTAGCTTTAACTTTTAAACAACAGAAACTTAATTAATAAGGATTCATTTGTGGAGCAAATCCTAAATGGAAAATTAAATATTCCCCTCAAAAATCCTCCAAAGTAGTCTTCAAGCTTTTATAAATAAGGCTCAAAATCGTCAGATTTAGTAAGCTGGCCTCTTGAGACTTTGGCGTTTTCTAGACGACCTTGAGACGTCTTCAAATTAGAGGATTTTGGCCCGTTCACCTCGGTTATGTAATCAGTGGATTTAGGTCGGCGGATTTCAAAAGATCTTCGACGTTTTTGATCAATGCTTTTGACTTTTCAGACTGGCTCAAATGCATTGAGAATCAGTTACTATTATGTAGGTACCAACTTTGCCCGCGTGGTCATTTCTCTTGGTTAAAAGTAACCTAAGTGTTATTCCAGGGCTATAAGTATCCATAACACCGTACTCGTACTCGTATAGTATCGGTAAACTATACGAGTACTACATTTTTTCAAAGATCGTTCAGACGTCAAATCGTTTTTTATCGATTGCTCGGCTTCTACTCATACCACTGAGATACCAAGTACACCAGTCTTTAGTTGAACTTTTAAGCTATCTTAAAGTAACAACAGCATCGTAGTCGGTTTAGTAGTTTTTACGTGACAGATAAAAATACAGACACAAATTTTAAAAATGTTGTTATTATTCAGTAGCTTATACCTACAAAGTCCCCGAAACCATTTTTTTTTATTATCCTCTTTTTACAGACTTTATACTTACTGCTATATTACAAGTATAGCATAAATACCAGAACCGGATACTTTTTGATAAATTTAAATTTAAGCTTTCGCGAATCGACCCCATAGTATCGTCGAGGTCTAAGATCCTTCTAAGATTATCTATCGAAGTTCTCGATACGTATTAATTGAGCATGCTGATGTTCTTTCAAGCGGGTAGTTTGAGCAGACATCTTGATCTACCCCTTTCTCACACGTTTTTTTTTCAATCGACTCCAGTACCGACGTTATCACAGTCAGTTCCCGACACCAGTTGTCAATACTGGTGTCGGAATATGTATCAGAATATGCACGGGAAACCAATCACTCAAATCAAATTAAAATATATGTTAAACTAGCTGTGCCCGTGGCTTCGTACGCGTTGTCATTTTTCTAGGTTAAAAGTACGAGTACTCTATGTGCTATTCTAGGATCGAAATTCCTTCAACCGTCAATAAGTATTTTATTGTTTTCTCGGCTCCTAGTCATTAGATTGAGATACCAGTTTTTAAGTCAAACCCTAAGCTATCCAACATTGAAAACCACATATTAATCGGTCTAGTAGATTTTACGTGATGCGTGAACGAACATACAGACAAACAGACTAACACACAGACACGATTTAAAAATGTTATATTCTTGTTCTGTGGATTATTTTTTGTACCTTAAACTTTTTTTGCGAAATATTATCATTGTACAGATTTTTTGGTACTTACTGCTTTATTATAAGTACAGATATCCCGATTCTAACGGTAGTATAGCTTACCTTATTTACATTGGATACCTTGGGTTAAATATGTAGACGTCGTACTAAACATCAGAAACGGATGCCAGCATTTTGTATGCACGTGACTTGAGAAAATAAATAATGAAACAAGAATAGAACAACCGTCGATCGCGAGTTTTGGCGAAGAGCTACCTACTACCACAGAATAAATAATAGTACAAGTATTACTACCTAGTTTAGTAAGTTAGTTATTTTGAATATACTAAATACGATTTTGATAAGAGTCATAGTTTTTAAATGAGAGCTTTATACCAAAGTTAATTTTTATTTATTTTTTCGCTTATCACAACATTGATGTTTTACTGCAAAATCAAACAAGAGGCTGCATTTGAAGATTTCACCGAGTCTTACCGCGGGGTAAATGGTGAATTACATTAAATACCAATCAATACGCGAACTTGTGCAAACTTCTGCCATTAGTGATCACTTCAGCCGACTCTGTGTGGGCCGAATTGAGGGTCAAATAAACAAGGCCCATATTAAGAACCGTAATGTACTGTAGAGTTCTCTTGTATAAAATATGTTTTCCTGTTAGTATGTTTTCTGGAAGTAAATAACTTTCCAAAATATTGAGGGAAGGCCACCCAGCAATGGGACAATACAGGTCAAACACGACACAACAGCACAAATTAATTTTAAAATACTATTTTGAATAACCTCGATGTTTCAATCGTTGCATAGACCGTGGTCACGCGAAGACTGGCTAACACAGACTACTTAGAAATTGCTGGTGAATTCGAGTGTAAGCTTCGTGAACGGCGGGCGTTATTGCCAACTACCCGCGTTTGGTTTTGTGATATTATTTTTTGCGCGGGTCTATTGGTCACAGTTGAAGTCTTATTTAACAACTCCAAGATTGTTTTAGATGTCTTCCTGTGTTTATCAATTCGGTTATTATTTTATAGCAAATGATTTGTTCGTTATTTTTACCGAATATTGTGTTACGTCATCAGTACCATCGTAGATAAATATGTATCTCTATGGCGATAATGTATCGATAGTACCATTTAAAGTTTGATGAATAAACATAACTATGGCGAACACTTGACAAACGCAGCTACCACATAGTCTGAACTAAACTCAATGTAAACTTTTGAAAGGCAGGTCCTGAGACTCAGGAGTCTCCTCAAACATACCCTGTACGAGTACAACCTCAATTCAATACCCAGATCACGTCCCATAGACCAGTAGTATTTCATTAGATCATTAAGCTGGGCGACGTGTCCTGTGTCGGCCACTCGCATCAATATGTGGCTGAATGAAACGCCCGCGCCCCGGCCGAATCGGGTTACGGCCATGGTCGATTGAATGGAAAGGAAGAAGTGTTTGCAGCAATAATACCGGTTACTATAAAATAATACCAGTTGATAGGCGTGAGATAACTACTGTAATCTATCTATCTATACAGGCTGAATTTTTCAAGTGGGCGTGGATGGCCGAATCTGAAACTATGAGAAATAGCGAAAAATACTGAAAAGAGTCTCGGTTCTGATCTTGATGAAAACTAAAACAGCATCATTGGGTTTTTGAAAAATCAATATTCCTAACCATGAATCGAACCCGTTGATTATGAAAAAAAAACACTGTATTAATGATAAATAAATATATTCAGGACCATTCCACACCAATTACCTAGCCCCAAACTAGGATACTATGGGTACTAGATAACGGATAAACATACATATATACGAATATTATAACATTCATGACTCGGAAACAAACATTTCTGCTTATCAGACAAATGATTGCACCTTGCAGGATTCGATAGTGCTAATGGGGATCAAATTCTGGGAAGTAATGACATATTATATAGTGTGTGTGTATCATTGTATGTTTGTTACTTCTTCACACTGAAATGGCTCAACGGATTTTGATGAAATTTGGTATGGAGATAGCTTATTCCCTGGACACATAGGACACTTTTGATAATCATTATCATCATGCGGATGAAACCGCAGTGTGCAGCCAATTGAACTAATTGAACCAATTACCCAATTGAATTTATGGCGAAACAACCCTTTTTCGTTTTTTTAGATGATTTTAGGTTAGCGTTACGCCTGTAGCAGTCCCACTGCCATCGTCGAGCAAGCAAATAGCTCCGTTTACTCCGTTTACTCCGCTTACTCCGTTTACTCCGTTTACTCCGTTTAAACTGAGTTTTTTGCTTGCTCGACGACTGCCAATGACATTAACTCCGTGCAAACGGAGTTGGTTGCTTGTTCGACACTTATCATATATGACATTTACTCCGTTTACCCCGTTAAAACAGAAATGGTTGCTTACTCGATGACTGCCATATATGACATTAACTCCGTTTACTCCATTTAAACGGAGTTGCTTGCTTGCTCGACGGCTGCCAATGGCATTTACTCCGTTAAAACGGAAATGGTTGCTTGCTCGACGACTGCCATATATGACATTTACTCCGTTTACTCCGTTAAAATGGAAATGGTTGCTTGCTCGACGACAGCCACTTAGGTCATTTTTGAATATCTTGTCGTGGTTGAAGATTTAGTCTAGCCATCACATCTACGAGCTAAAAAAATCAATTTGACCGACTTCACATTAGAGGTCTCGTGCGAGTGACACTTGTCACCCAGGGTGTTAAACTGTTCAATAGTTTATGAATGCACCACGCTACAGTCATAGTACACATTATCCGTAAGGACATATTTTATGTGTCCCGAGTTACATTGCTGCCCTCTCAGCTATTCCTCAACAATAAGTTGATCTATGAACTACTCTAGTACTCTTCTAGTACTCTGACCTCAGTAGGTCAAGTAGAGACTTTCGATCCTAATAAGAAACATGATCGATTGGCATCAAAAAAGCTTTTGTGTACGTTTTCCTGTAGCTTTCCGGTACATGGAACATGCCCTTACAATCTCAAAAATTCATTCTGTATAGTGTATTATGTATGTTTGATGACTTGCAAAACATACTGCAAACAATCATAAACAATAGCAAAATGCGTACATTTTTTACGAAACATTAACATCATACAGAAATAAAGTTAAATTACGTTCGTCATGAAACCCACCCGTGCTCGAGCACGGATCCCGAAGGTGTAATCATTCTTCAATTCAAGATAAGAACCCAAAATTCTGGCCCAGTCCCCAATACGGCAAAAACTGTTTCGAATAAATTGAGGCGCGCTGCTTTTAAGGCTTAAAGGCGCGCGATAAATAAAACATATTACCTACGAGCAGATATGAAAGAGTGGTCCCGATGTACCATTCAACCATTGAGCGGCGTGCTGATAAATTGAATTAAAGAACCAATCACGGGCGGCGCGTCGCTGCGTAGAAAGGTCTTGCGTGTGGGCCCAGTGCGTGAAAAGGAATATAGGTTTTCATTAATCGTGATGGAAGTAGGTAAAAGAAGCGTAGAGTTGTGAAATTATAAAGCTCTCTCAGTTTTTGTTGCAGAAAGATATTGTTGTGATATCAATTAAATAAAAACTGCAAATCTTAACATCAGGTCAACTTCTGAGGGTAAACGCCATGCTTGCCCATAAAAATTGCTGTGTCATCTTTTGTTTTTTTTTATTACAGACTAGGAAAATAATAGAAAGAAAAAAATACTCTTGATGGAAAGCGATGACGTAGTCGAAGGTGTAGCACGCGTGCCTAGTAGAAACCTATTCATTCTTGATTTGAACACACCTGGGTTATATTTTACCGGAAACTCTGACGAGGGCAGAGCATTCCACTCCTATGCAGTTCTTATGATAAATGAAGAAGCGTAACGCTTCGTTGCAAGTTTAGAATGCAAAATCTTATGCAGCACTGCTTTGCGCTCATCACTCCATGCTCAGTAATTTCGCTGGAAACAGTGCTCTTCAACTCAAAACTCAGTAATATTTATATCTATATTACTGCTTGTTGGATGAATATTAAAAAAAATTAGGACTTCCCCTACAGAAGTTACTTCGCCAATACCTACAATGCTTTATAATAACATGTTTTTACCCAGATTTAAGCCAAAATTCAAAATCCGAAGCCAAAAACATAATAGTCCACATCAGTGTCCCTTTCAAACATTTTTTGTCCACCCCAGCTCGTTAACGGTCTCGTTTGTAATGCACCTTTCCGCAAGCCGCTGCGGCAGGAGGCGCCACTGTCGCAACATGGCCGCCCTGAATGAAAAATGGCGCCAATTTACCGGGCAAACGCGGCTAAATTGGATATTTCTCACAGTCTAAGCCTCCAGCGGGCTGCTCCCAATGTTTTTGCTATTCCAACTCGGTTTAGGTTATTTTTATTTTGTTGACAGAGGTCTGTTTTGTCGAAGTGCCATCTATATACGAAACAGGAGTGTTTTTTTTCTGTGATGTAAACAAGCCTTTAACTGACGGGAACTAAAATGTTAACTCGTTATCCTACTCTTTCTATCAAATCTTTGTAGCGGTAACAAAATATCAAAAAAACCCGTAACAAAATACACTAGCAAATTAACTTAGTTCCAACCAAATAGGTTTCTTTTCATTTAGATATTAGTGAAAATTGGAAGAAAATTCTCCAATACTCATATACTATTCAAAGCGCACTTACTCGTTCAATTGGCTCCAAGAGGATGGGTGCACCAATTATAGAACTTCGCAAAGCGCCAAACTTGCCCTAATGAGAAAACTTTGCGAGATCTCTCATGTATATTTTTGCGTTATTCTGCGAACTGTTTGACGGTTGGAGGATGTCTTAATCAGTCGCTCAAATGTTAATGGTCGATATTTGTTTCTGAGAAAACGAATAGTCACAAACACAATCGAATAATTAACTCGTACAATAACACCAAGATTAAATTAAAACTACCAATCTATCGTGCTGTATCACCAAAAGTAGATGCAGGTGATAATATGCTCTGATTTACTACACAGAAAACTTTCAGAGGAACATAAATTAAGACATCAGAACATATTTTCATCTATTGTGTCGACTAGCGTGAGGAATGGTTGAAAATGATACCTTACCTAATAAATAGCTCCTAACTATTCACACATGGAAATCTTGGAATACAAAATAGAATAGTATTTTAATACCTAGTTATCTGCCGTTTCATACACTACTTTATCTTCACTCATGCAATAGGAACTTACTTTTAATGAAAAAAATAACGTCGTAATCTTTTCTTGTATTTTTTTTGGAAAAAGCTCGTTCTTCATGTTCGTTGCTATTCCGTGATGTCAGGAGGAGTCAAATTCTCCTAATGTAAAATAAATTATGGCGCCAAAATCCAGTACACTGCAAATTCGCGCGCATTATAGACGTATGCCACGTGCCGCCATAGAAAATAAATGACGAAAAACCTCTTAGGTGCGGAGCTTTAATGGTGCTTTAATGGTAAAAATTACATATAATAAGATCATTTAGTAAAAAAAAAAAGTGTTATAATTATATATATTTTCTTATTAGAGTCGTGCCGTGTGTATCATTATGCCACAATTTTTGAGTTCATTATCCGGATTTTCCGATATGAGTGTAGATAAAGATCATTACAGACTCTTCACTACGTATGACAAAGTTATCCGATGGCTACGAAGCAGTTCCGAACTGCACAAGACTAGGCAAGTCTCGTCAACCAATAACAAAGCGCGCTTGAATTGTAGCTGTGCGGAAGCTAGTACCTAGTTCTAGTTCCAAGTACTTATGTCGCATCATGAGACGTGAACGTGCAAGTTTGGAGCCTTGCGAGAGCCTTACTCGCGTATTGCTAAGCAGAAGTTCGTAAGCTGCAATTTTGATTTTGTGATTACATTACTTCTCGTTTCGAAGACCATTGACATTGCCGATTAGATACTATTAACTTTTTTTTTTATTGCTACTGATTAACTTATGTCCTGACCCAGAAGGAGATTGTTATGTGGTCAAATATTACTAGAGGCTAATTATTTGTTGGTACTTGTTCATCTATGATGTTATTGGACTTAAATAATATCTATAAAAAGGTAAGGGTATGAAATACTCAATGAATTTCAGAAATAATGAGGCTGAAATAGAATAGAGAAACTCAAGCATCTCTCCTACTTAGTACAGAAAAAAATACGTACATCACACAAACACTTTTTTTTCGAATTCCTGAGTTTCTCTCTATGCCCAAATTCTCGGAGTCCGTGTGTTATTCGTGAATTTGATTTGATTAAGCCCGTGGAGAATTGATCCGAAGACGAGAAAATAAATTATTGATTTCTAAAATACAATAGAAAAGTCTTTATTGTACGCAAAGAAAAGATAAGTTATAGACAGGCTGATTTCTTTCAGCAACCTTGGATGGATCTGATTTTGGACTAGTATGAGATATTTTGTCAATGACAATAAATCTATACTTCTATACTAATATTATAATGAGGTAAAGTTTGTGAGTTTGTAAGGTGGTAGGGGGTAATATCTGGATCTACTGAACCGATTTTGAAAATTCTTTTTCCAATAGAAAGCCACGTTATTTGTGAGTGTCATAATTAAAATGACCACACGTGTGAAACCGCGGGCATCAAGCTAGTAGTATTTAATTGTGTTTGTGTGTGTGTGTGTGTGTGTGTGTGTGTGTGTGTATTATAAGAGTGCTTGCCCAGACTCAGCTCAGCTGATAAAATAAAATAAATGCATATTATAAAATTGTCGTCGGGTAATCGATTTCTCGATCGATTTCTTTGTCGGTGGGTCCACCGACGACATTGCAGCCATCGCAGGAAGTCGGTGGATGGAGGTGGCACAGGATCGCTCGTCATGGCGCTCTTTGGGGGAGGCCTATGTTCATCAGTGGACTTCTAAAGGCTGACATGATGATGATGATGATGATGAATCGATTTCTATCATGCCACTTTTTGTAGTCTCTAAAAACAATGTAAATGTTCAATGTTTAATGACTCCTGGACAGACGAAGTGACTGCAGGCCGAACATAGTCGAGCGCCGCAGTCGCCTCCCACTGGGCCACCCGCGCCACGCACGCGTCGTCCGTTGCGTGCTGACGTTCGTAGCGCTCGTCGCGGCTTGTCGGCATAACACTCCCAGATGAAGGACTTCAAAATAGTCCGAAACTGGTCGGAGTATTTCCGATCTTCTATTTCGTGAGTTTTTAGCCGATTTATTTATATTTAATTTTAATATGAATTTCACTCGCGTTAGTTTTCAAAATCAAATGTAAATGTACTCTATGGGCTAGTCTATAAAAAAAGTATAATTAAAAAAAAAAAAAAAAAGCTTTTACGACTTTTTTTTTACTTTTTTCCTTATTTTTTATTGCTTTGTCATCAGTTTGTGAGCTACCCTGAAACTTTCAGCCGGATATCTAATCGGGAAATGCTTGAAATTTGAATTGCAAGTTTCTAGGATAAAATACATAGATACATTAATACATGAAAAAAAATGAAATGAAAAATTAATTTATTGCCACTATCATAAATACACCACAACAGAATAATCCATTATATGAAAGTACAATAGAAAAAATATAAATATGCGTCCAGCTACAAACATCGACGACAATAGGGCAATTGGGTATCTTCAGCTTGTGCTGCGTTCACATACTTGTATGTAACAAGTGAAGTTAAATAAAAGCAAAATATGAACAAGGCAAGTAATACCACAGAATAAATAATAGTATATATAACTCAGGCAGTACAAAAGCAGTTGCAGCTTAAGGCTAGCCTACTCTAGATTTCCGAATGGGGCTTAAAATTTGGTATTACCCCACTTGCCCCGTACGTGACTGCACTATGCTAATCAGGGGCGTGCTCAAGGGTGGCCCCTTTGCAGGACTTGGAAGACAAAAAGTGATGATTTTAAGTTTAACCTGTTACCTGCAAGTATCGAATCTATAGTACCTACCTATATCTGTTCTTATAACTAAGCTGTAGGTAACAAAAAGTCTGCTTATAGAAGAAAAAAACCTTTTTGAATAATGTTTTTTTAAAAAGAAGCATATCGAGAAAGCGAAATGGTGTATGTCTGTCTGTCTGGTCTGTCTGTCTGTATCAACGCACTATTCATAAAGGTACTTGAGCGATGGAAGTGCGGTTTTCTTTGTTAGATACCTTATGGTTTCACTTACAAACTGGATGTTCTTGGTATCTCAATTCATTGAGAAGAAGCCGAGCAGTCTATTGAGAACTACTTGACGGTGACACGGATTTTTGGTATTTTGTGCTTTATAGGTACACTAGCTGATGCCCGCGGCTTCGTATGCACGGTCATTTCTGTAGGTTAAAAGTACTCTTTGTGCTATTCCAGGACCTAAAATACCAATATACCTTCCAACATTTGATCAAAATTCCTTCAGCCGCCAAAAATATTTTTATCGATTACTAGGCTTCTACTCATCGGATTGAGGTCTGTATCAGGTGCCTATTTATTACAACTCAAAAATTGCATTAGTTTTTTCTTTTAAGTTTTATGCGATTGTTTTTTTTTAAATTCATTTTTTAGAACCAAGAACATGATTTCATTAACAAAGTCTGCGAAAACAAAGATAATAAAAAATATTGACTGGGGGATCTAAAATAAGCTACTGAACAAGAATATAACGTTTTTAAGGCAGATAGATAATCATAGACAAGAAACACCATTCGATGGCATTTGATCAAGAAGCTTTAGTATATAATTATAAGCTTCTTGCATTTGATATAAGTTTTATCCTATTCAATTGTATGCGAGGCAAGCAGGGCCTCAATTCTGTTAGCTATTGAATCTCGATAACTCAAGTCGATTGCATGAACATTTTTGCAAATTTTTCACTGAAAAAAAAACATTTCGAAAATTTTCACATCGAACACTTTTAAGTGGTAAAAGAGAATTATTCTCAACAAATTTCATGCAATTGACTTGCGTTATTGCGGTTCAATAGTTAATAAAATTGGAGCCCAGGGCCCCGATTCTGTAAGCTATCGAACAGCGATAACGCAAGTCGATCGCTTGAAATTTTTTGAGAATTTTTCTTTTATACCACTTAAAAGTGCTAGAAGTGTTTTTTTTTTGGAAATATAAAAAAATAAAAAAATGGAAAATAAAAAAACAAAAAAGAAACAAAAAGCGACCTTCCGAAGCTTCCAACACTATTAAGTGGTAAATACGAAAATGTCTCAAAAAAATGTTAGCTATCGACTTGCGTTATCGCTCTTCAATAGCTTACAGAATCGGGGCACAGGTCACTCGCCTGACGTTTTAGCATGCCGCCTGTCCCTAACAACTGTATGGCATACCATAGTAAGATTACATACACAATAGGTACAATGGGCGGTCTTATGAGGGATAGCGATCAAACATGTATTTATATCTTCAACACGCAGGCTTTAATTTCGACTTATTTTTTATGGTACATTTTCAACTCTTCCAATCATCATCGTATGGTACTTAAGAGAAGAAATATAAGCGTGCATCAAAAATTGGTGACAAGAAAAATCTATACGCTATAAAGAACAACAACACAATAATCATAAAAGAAACTCAGTACTATTTTGTACAGGAGTACAATAAAATCATTTTCTGTTTTATTCTAAAGTCTAGCTAGAGCAAGCCTAGATTACTTTTCTCCATTGAGAGCGTAGACCTCTAGACCACCGAACGCGGCTTACAGTTCGGCAATACTCCACTCGTCCGGGCATGACTGCACTATATGCTAATTAGAACGTGCTTGAGTTAGACTCTGGCTTAACTCGGCCGTCCAGAAACTCTAGTTAAACTATATAAACTATTCCCCGTAAAGTAAACTATATTCAAACTTTCTATGTACTCGAACTTCAATTTAAATTTCCTTATTCAGAAAGTTATTTCAGGCCAAATTTGTGGCATTACTTTACACCTAAGAACGTGGCGGTTTGTCATCATACTAATACAACTTATATTGCAGCGCTTCAGCGCTGAAACAACTGAATGAGTTTTGATTAAATTTGATACATAGATACTCTAGGTCTAGGAATAATATCATAGATAATATTTTCATCATCTCCCTCACGGGTGCAGCTAGTGGAATAAAAATTACCAAATCTACTCACATCTGGATTCTGCATGATCATTTGTCATTAATGATAGAAAGAAAAATCACCACACACACCAGCACCACACATACAGTCTTAAACAAAGGCTTCACCTGCTCAAATTCTCCTTGTTTCCATACATATATGCAAAAATATTCCTGCTTGTATTCGGAAATGGATTATTCAAGCAAATCGTTGTCTGGGCAATAAATAAGCCACAGGTGGAGTCGAAGCAAATGCACCTCTTAAATCCACTTCCTTCTAAATTACGTCTGCTGTATCTCAGTACAGGGGCAGACTGGGAGGGGAGGACCAATCAATCATTTATTTGCAGGAATACATCATTATTATATGGTCTAACTAGGAATATAGTAGGAACATTGTATTATGTTCTAGGAAGAATGAATAGGTATTCGAGGCAAGCGTGCTACACCTTCGATCATATCATCACTTTCCATTAGGTGAGATCGTGGTCAAACGATTGCCTAGTCCGTAAAAAAAAAGTAAAAAGTAAAAAAAGTAAAAAAAAAAAACCCAAAAAGTAAAAAAGTAAGTAAGTAAGTAAGTAGTAGTAAGCAAGTAAAGTAAGTAAGTCGTGTAAAAAGTATTCTACATGCATGCCGACGTGCAAATAATTAGTCGTTCTGCGAACTGTAGACCTCGCGAGAATTTTTTTTGCAACAATTTTGTAAAGTTAATACGGATTTAGTGCTGTGGTGTATGTGACAGCTCTACCTATAAAGTTTATGACGGTAAATCATTATGTTAGTCATTTGTGAAACTCGCAACGTTGACAGAAAATCATTAACCGAAATTATTTCTGAATTAAATATACCCGAATAACATTTTTTTTAACTTTACTTTAGTTTTACTATTCCCGAGCGCCCCTTATTTTTAACCATGCTCCCTCCCTGTGTCATCGAGGTCCATTCCAATACCTTTTAGTTTTTTCGTCGCAAACACATTGCGAACCCATAAATCGAGACGCTTTTAAGAAATAGTGCATCTTCCATGTTGCTTGTTTATTTCGTGGATGTAAGCGTATAAAAAGCGATATATAGTGCTTACAGACGGTACACAGAAATAGTTCATTCAATAGATACAATTATTTTTAAAAGAACCTGTGGGTGGATGTCACATTGAAGAAATTGTCGTGTATTGTTAATAGCTGATATTAAAGAACAAAACGGTATACGTATGTTCGATAAACAACATTTCTTTAATCACATACACATCACATGCACACACACATATTCGTATGCTCGAGTATAAACACTCTTATTCATAAGTTATATCTAAGCTACATGTGAACTGATGCTCAATAATTTAAAACTATGTTTGTACCCGCAGAACAGTATATTTTGCAACCTGCATTTAGAAATTTGTTTCGTATAATAAACCATTTAGATTTTATATCTTGTCACCTACATTGACCATATTTTATATCTTGTCACCTACATAAACCATTTAGATTTTATATCTTGTCACCTATATAAACCATTTAGATTTTATATCTTGTCACCTACATAAACCATTTAGATTTTATATCTTGTCACCTATATAAACCATTTAGATTTTATATCTTGTCACCTACATAAACCATTTAGATTTTATATCTTGTCACCTACATAAACCATTTAGATTTTATATCTTGTCACCTATATAAACCATTTAGATTTTATATCTTGTCACCTACATAAACCATTTAGATTTTATATCTTGTCACCTACATAAACCATTTAGATTTTATATCTTGTCACCTACATTGACCATATTTATCAGTACTTCTACAATATATAGGAATGGTCATTTGTATGTTTTTTGCATGTAGCTTTTGGCAAATATTTCGTAACCAGCGACCCGCCCGGCTTCGCACGAGAAGGTGAAAAATGTAGCACACTCGATCTTCACTCTGCTTCGGTTTCTCCCTCTTCGCTACGTTTATGTCTCGTATGCTCGTATTATATAATATAAACCTCCCGTTAAAAAATAAACTAACTGATGGTGAAACCGAATTGAAATCCGTTACGTAGTTTAAAAGATCTAAGGGTACACAGATGATATGTATTGATTTCTTCCGACATCTTGAACATTTATCGTAATATTTCAACAAATTAACTCAAAACAATATCAAACTATACGTGTAAACCTTCCTCTTGAACCACTCTATTTATTGATGAAAACCGCATTAAAATTGCGTTGCGTTGTTTAAAATATTAAGCATTGCAGAAGGACAGACGGCGGGAAGTGACTTAGTTTTATACTACCTATGTATTTATTGTTAGTAACCTTTCATATACAGACTGAACTAAGTTGTATTCAGTAAGTTTCTCCAGGTAAATACACCAAATACACGTGGAAATCGTAGAAAATCACCTCGACAATAACAACATCCCATCTTCTAGGAACTGCTTTATTAGGAACCAACCCATACATATGTATGGTACCCTTCCTGATGCGGGTCAGCGTTCGATCCCCGTCATCCCCTTTTTGTCATTGTCAGTATGAGGAATTAGCCTCGTTTCGGCAGAACACGGTACACGGTACCTTGGACTTGTTCTAAGGTGATTTGGTCCGTAGCCAGGAAGAAAGCGACGCGTAAGTGCTAGCGATTGACGAGAGCTACGAGATGAGGTTATATGGGGCTAGGTAAGGTCCTGACAACCTTTCAATTACCTATTAATTACATGACTGCCCAAAAAAAGGAGTGTAATGTTTTTAGGATTTATGTATGTTTGTTTGTATGTATGTATGTGAGTTTCTTTATTCAACCATAACTTTTAAATGCCTGAACAGATTTAGACTTATGGGGTATCATTAGAATGCTTACATCCCCCAAGTAACTTAAGCCGTATAATTTATTGAAAAAATTCAATTTGGTGGCAGTATATGGCACCATTTTCAAATGCAAAAAGAATATTTTTTCTACGTATTTTACAATATGTGTATCAAATTGAAGGCCTTGATATCCAGCACACTTGAACATTCCAACAGTATATAATTTATTAGCATAAGTTATTTTTTGGCGGCAGGCGTGTTTTTTTTAACTTTTAAGTTTGTTTTATTTTATATATCTTTGTATGTTTGTATGGATGTCTTACCCGACTACGATTAAAAGAAGGGTTTTGATGACCCCTGATGTGATGTGTATGTGTGTACGGATTATGTGTTTAAATCCACTAAGATTGTAGACGGGTTTTAGTTTTTTGAACTTATATTAGTTTTATAAAGAAAAATAACAGGGTACGATTCCTAAGTCGTGTAGGTATGAGTTTTTGAAAATCTTTGAATCCAGTTTTGACGTATCTTGTTCCATAGAACCCCCTATTGATTACCTACTCTGATATTTCAGATTTTTGCCATACCCATCTAAATGTATAATTC
The DNA here is from genome assembly GCA_946251855.1 of Alsophila aescularia. Lineage (NCBI taxonomy): Eukaryota > Metazoa > Arthropoda > Insecta > Lepidoptera > Geometridae > Alsophila > Alsophila aescularia. Next base: position 66,488,730 of record OX276376.1, read on the forward strand.
TGTATAGTTCTGGAGTACAGTAATTATAAGGAGTAAAGTTCTAGTATCTGATGTCATAAATTGCCTAATAGAAATAAACGCAATGGCATAATGTTCTGTTCACACTTTGCTAAGTAGACTGCAAGTGCAAGCGCATAATGAGCAAAACGAAGGATCGAGACTGCATCATTATTGGCCGTCTCAATCCTACTTCCCATGCCAACCGGCTCAATGGGTACGGCTCGTCTCCTGAAATCTAAATTGTACGTTATGCTAATACAACAGAAGTCCCTTTACCTCGACAAGTTTCTGAACTAGAACTTCCCACTATAATAATCAGTCAAAAACTATATATTTTCAGAATTATGTGTAAGACAGCCTTGCCTTAATCCACTTTATTTAAAAAGTATAGTTTTCTAAATCTCTTTCATTAAAAAGCAGTAATTTTATTTTCCCAGGCTATATCTATCCCAAATTCGCTCCACCAATGACCGGGACAGACAACACATAAATTGTACGTAATTCATGCCGAAGATATATCACTACCATTTCGACGAAGGTGGAAAGTGATTTTGAATAGTTTGAGATATTCCACCCGATTTATCGTTTCGGGAACGAATCTCTTCTTGCTCTAACCATTCAAATATTATAAGAAAGAATGGGGATATTGAATATTGGACTATAAATCCTCGGAAAATGGCGGTAAATTAAACACCTTTATGATAGGCCTATCATTTTGCAAAAGCCTTTAATCGAGCAAAGAAATTGCCTATAATCGAGCAAAGACAATGTGAGACAAGAACTTAAATGTAAAATGTAGTGTTATGCAACTATATGGTTTAAAACAAACATGGTCACTCAAGAAGTATAAGCATTAGAAATAGGTTATCAAGGATACTATTTGTAAAGAGTTCCCGATATTTCGGCATTGTAGTTACACAATTTTTTGTAGCTAGGTAATTGCTGCATAAACAAAGTCAGTGAATACAAACTGTAGGCGAAATTCCTATATAAGGAGAGCAAATAAAAACTTGCCTGCCATGTCAAAAATATTCGAGATGGCAATGGCAAATCGAGCACACCGATTTCTCAAAAAATATATACAATTCTGATTATAATCTATATTTGGATTCCGATAAAATTGTTGTACTACCCTCGCAGTATAAAAAATTAAGAAATATATAATTGTATTAATGATGGAAAATATGCCCTTGGGCTCTTTTGGTGAATGTAAAACGGCAACATAGCTGTAAACAATATTATTTTAGTGAATTAAATGTTTTAACCTTACCGTTAATATACATTTACAACAGGAAAATATATAGACAAGTCAAATATAGAAATTAATCAAAATTATAACGGACGTAACAAAGATAATTTAATTCTACCGGATATTTGTCTGTCAACATTAGGAAATAGTCCATACTGCAAAGCGATAAAAATATATAACAAAATTCCAGAAGCCATAAAGTCGGAGAACATAAAGCCTGCATATTTAGCAGAATATGTAACTCCACTCATGAGTTCAGCGCCCTGACAGGGAACATGTATTACTACTACTAAGACATTTTTGTATCAACTGTCTGCCTACATGTTGGCATTATTAAATAATTAAATGAACTTCAACATATTGAGTAAGCCATTGTATTGCATACATGAGGAACATAATTACCTATTAAATACTGAGGTGGGGTATTCTACACGTCATGGCAAACAACGTTAGTTTTACGACTTTAGAGATTTTGAGTTTTTTATTTATCTCCAAACTCTAGTAGCACAGAATAAATAATAATACTGATAGTAATCAGCTGGGAAAAATGACTTGACTTGACCTTGAATTTGTACTTGACAACATTACAAACCTCGCGCATCGAAGCGTACTGCGCGGTGGTCAGTCACGTGTCAGTAGATGTCACAGTAAAAATCTGAACGTCAGAGTTCTTTTTTCTTCTTCATTCTTTTTTATTATTTTGTAAGAAGTGGATACAAAATAAGTTAATTGTTAAAATTGCGATAAGTTTCAAAGTGTTACATAACATTGTCGATTCCTAAGCCTTCAGTGTTTTCTTTACTGGAACTATGTGCGTGCAAAGAGATAATAGGCTGGCTCGCCTCACATTTGCTCGGACTGGTGATCAATCTCCACTCTACGCAGGTCTTTCCACCAGCGCGCAATCGAAGAGAGGCCTAGCAACTTGAATCCGCAGATGGAGCAGTATGTATGTATCTACTTTTTTGTGCGACGTGATAGAATATAACATATATAACAAAATATTATAAACAAATATTCAGGGTTGATGCAAATTTCAAAGTTTTACTTTTGTATGGATAAATGGGATGTTTTCAACCACTGCACATGCAAACGAATTTAAATGGTTGATCGGAACAAACCTGCTGCGTACTCAGTGACATGTTGTACAGCGATCTATTCTGTACAAGTATTGCATCAGCTAGACAGCGGTCTATCAGTTGAGCTGGTTTTTGTTTGAATAATGTGTTTTTACTATTAATCTAATTACTGGTTGATTGATGTGTAGGTTTCTACTACGAGTATGTTACAGTTAATTTATAAGCTTTATAGTATCACTATCCGTGAGGTCCTTTATTTGGCATCCTGAGATTTTTCATTAAAGCGCTTCATCATTTTCATCATGGTGAGCCTTTAATTATGTATTGCAGATGAAGTTGGCAGGACACCGATTTTCAGTATATTTTTGACCCATAATTCCTAGATTTAGCTGAGGATCTAAAACGCTGGCCCGGTTTGCATAAACTAAACGCGTTTCCGAGCACGTACTGTCTAGCCTAAACTAGTCTCGGCTGCCTGCTTAATAAACGAACCAATGTCGCAGCTGGTCGCTCTCGCCACGCGCTAAAGTCTACTATTGTTTGATTAGGTTATCGATACATGTATTCTATAATTCTTAAAATAGGAAATATCGATACATATATAATAATCAACGTTGAATTTAATAACCTATCGTACTACAGTAGAGTTGAATTTATTTAGATACTTGATATTAGTTGATGTGATTACAAATTAAAGTCATGTTTGTTTGTGTATGTTTGTCTGGTTCGTTGTAACGGCTGAACGGATTTTGATGAAAATCGGTAAATAGATACTTTAGGTTCTGGAACAACACCTAGGATGCCTTTCGTCATCGTCATCATCATCATCATCATCACCACCCACGCGGGAGAAACCGCGTAGCACAGTTAGATATATTTAGTAAATGTATTGCTATTTCCATTTCTTCCCCCGATGCCCTATACGAGTGATAGAGATAGAGAGAGAGAAAGAGAGAGAGAGAGAGTTTTAGTGGAACAGTTTTTGATAGAATTGGGTTTTGGGGAAAGCACTTTCCACCCCTTAAATTGTGGTAACATCTTTGGTTATCAGTGTCAATCGCTTGAATAGAATATAGTCTACGCTTGCAAGTTTCATTTATATAAAGAAAACTATTTATTTAAAAAAAATAGCATTTTCAAATTTGTCGTAGTTTCAGCTATAACTTTGAAGTTATTGAAATATTTTATTGTGATTTTTATTTTTGTATGGAGAAGGATGCTCTAATCTATACTCTCTTATTAAGCGTTGGTAAGTCAGCTGTATACGAAAAATGCAAGTTTGCAATTATACACATTATATTTGTATGCCTAAATGTTTGGTGTACATGTGGACCTAAGGTCCACATCCGGTTGTTCTACTGCTGCCCCAGATCGTTTGAATCTCGTCAATACCTATAAATATATATGTGACAGTGAAGCAGTACAAAGACATGCCAGACTTTTTCGTACTCATAAAGAAAGTGCCTATTTATACTATTACTACGATGAAGTACTCAATAACTGGTATGAGCTACCTCATAGCTAGGTCATCTCCATACTCTAATTGGAATACAATCCCGATTCAGCGAGGCTGTGCCATGCAAATTAGTTCAGGCTGAAGTCGACCAATCGAAGACGACCAATTTCTATTCCAGACCGATTTGCATTCGGTGTTGCCGCTGATACAAGTGTCGCGGCGTTCGGGTGTTGAATCTGAATTGAACAAACTTCATTGTCAAATTGGTGAACACTTTTACTAAGCAAAAATCGGGGGTCGGTTGAGGATGATTTTTCCATAGAAACCAAAACCAACGTAACACCAAAACCGTAACCGTTATCGTAACCGTAGAACGTAATACCAAAACCGTAACCGTTATCGTAACCGTAGAACGTAATACCAAAACCGTAACCGTTATCGTAACCGTAGAACGTAATACCAAAACCGTAACCGTTATCGTAACCGTAGAACGTAATACCAAAATCATTTGTAATTGGAGCATATTTGCACAGTATTATGATATTAGGACTAGGATAGTGTTTATCTAAGGTTCCAACTGTATTTTGTTTTGAAAATACTTATCTGAAACGAAATATAATCGAATATCCAATTTTGCATAAAAGCAAGGAAAATGCAATATTTGCTTAGATTTCGTAAATAACACGCTGGAAATATGCTACAAAAGATTTTGGTATTACGTTTGTATGGAAAACTCATTCTCCGCCGAACTCTTATGGGTCCTAGCCGAACGGTAACATTTTTACACATAGTATTCGAACACTGACTTGAGTTCACACGTGGTTCACAGTATGTACTTTACTCGTATAGGTTAACGAACGGGGGTAACGAACGGATAATTCAGGTGAGATATTATTTTTAATCGGCTTCACAAAAGGAAGAGGTCCTATGTTCGACCATACAATTTTTATGTATGTTAACCGATTTCGCCGTTAATTGCGTACCGTTATTTTTATTTATTTTTTATTTGAATGAGTAGATGTTTTGGTAGGTTGGTTCCATATGAATTGTATCAAAATTAGATCAGTTTTTTAAACTATTTTTTATTCTATTTGAAGTCGATTTTTGTACCATGCTATTTTGTGTCGCACTTGTTCTCGAGAGCATTTTTTCAGTGTTAATATATCGTACCAATTTTTTATTGTAGTTAATCTTTGTATTGTAGGATGTCTTTTTGTAAACAATCGGATACATATTCAGAGCGGCTACACCGAATATCAAGCCAGAAAATGACAGGGCTGCTTGTTGTTACTGCTTGAGTCATGCATTAGGTATGCAAGAAGATATTTTAAGTGATTACCCAGTGACAAATTATTTTAAGATAACCGCAACCCAGATGTCCAAGATGATTAAGATAACCGCAGTGCAGCCATTAATCTAAAGCCTACCGCTCAGCGCGAAGAGACCAGCCATCAAGGGATCAGCTATTAAGGAAAGAGCACACTCATTCTGAAAAGCAGAAAGCTAACGCAGCTTATCTTGCATTCGCTGCACGCCGCAGATACTCTCGGTTGATGCCTCCGGTAAAGTTGCCGGCCCGGAACTATTGACGTTTATTACCCAATCGTGTGGCAAGCCCCTTAGCGCGGGATATTATTAAATTGTCAGTAGGTATTGCAACTCACGTGTGAGAAATTTAAAATGCTCGATGGAAAAGTCATGAAAGCAGGACGAAAGTAGATTGTACAACAAGGGCGTAAAACGAGCCATTTTATTCAATACCTTTACACGTCTGAGCCGTAGGTGAGGGCAAAGGGTATATGGTGAGGGTAGATATTGAAGTCGAGGATAAAATGTTTTGTTTTACTCGTATACACTCTGCTTTTCACTTCAATTGCGAGAATTCAATCCTGATATTAATCATCCTATTATTATCCTGAATATCAGGATGGAAATGAAACAATGATATTCTAAACAACCAATAATTTAAATACTGCTAAGAAAAGACGACACCTTCTTTCCTGCCACATTTTTTTTTAACTTTCCCCTTGCTGTTTTAGGCTCGGGTCAGAGACCATAGATAATTAGAGAAATTAAACACTTTTATCCACAGGAGGAACCCAGCATAAACAAGAACTTTAGGAGTATTAGAAGTGTTTTTTTTTGTCCTTTTGATGTGTAAACATCTAATAGCGCCACAGAAATTGGAATATAATATTGCTATTAATATAATATAATATTATTATGAATCCGATTTCTGTGAATGGTGCGGTATATTTTTTTTACACAGCTGATGTACGAGAAGGTCGTGTATTTTGCTTTTAGGGTCCGTTAACAGAAACCAGCTCGGAAAGCATCGGATACGCTCGGAGCCGAACGGATGCGCTTGGAACCGAGCGGAAAAATAATCCTTATTTCAATGATCCAAAACTCTATTGAAACTGCTGTCTTCTCCAACACAATCAGTGTGAACGGACACTGGTAAGCACGACGTCTGCCCATAACAACTGCAGTGCCACCCAAAACTTGTACTAGGTAAAGCACTGCGATCGTCGCTCTGAGACATTGGTTTTGTGTAAGTTAATATCAGGATAACAAAATGATATGTTGTTAAAAATCTAGAATATGTGACAACTTTCACGAGATTTTAGTAAAAAGCAATTCGACTCAATACTAATTTTCCTAAAAGTTAAGTGATCCTTGTTAACGTCGATCGTTGCATAGTTTATGCGGTTACGTTAGATCTTCAAGTACTACTATTAATTTCGAACGATGCCCTCGAGAGTCCTGATAACTCAGGTAATATTTCCAACTAGTAACTTCCTAATTGGACAACTTGTATGAACCTCAATTACTGTGTACACTGTTACAACTTTACCGCTAAGCTCGCAGATTTTAACAATGGTATTATCTGTGAGAAACTAGCCTTTTGATCCGTTATTTATCCTCATTATTGAAGAAAATACTATTAGTATTTTCATTTAAAAACTTAGGTAAAAATCATCATCATCATCATCATCATCATCAGCCTATGTTTGTCCACTGCTGGACTTAGGCTTCTCCTAGTGCACGCCACTGAGCTCGGTCTTCAGCTCTCTGCATCCACTTATTAAAAGCCGATTTTCGCAGGTCGTCACCCACAGGGCGCCCTACGTATGCCTAAATGTGGTCTCCACTCGAGAGAACTCGTATACCCCATCGGTTATTGGTTCTACGGAAAATGTGGCCAGCCCACTGCCACTTCAGCTTGTTTATCCTTAGAGCTATGTTGGTTACATTGGTTCTGTGTCGGATCACTTCATTAAAAATATTGTCCTTCAGAGAAACTCTAAGCTCCATAGCTCGCTGAGCGATTTTACATAATATCTGGACTAGTTTAACGTAGTCCACGTTTCGGCTCCGTAGTGTTTATATATTTGATAAGTATTTTTCTCAAATTTTCGGTTGCAGACTTGTATAACCTGGCCATCCGATTGTTGTGAGGCCTATGTTCAGCTGTTCAGTGGATGTCTGACTTTTAACCTTGATGATGACGGTTTACTTCCGTGCACATAGATAATAAAAAAACATACAATAATATAAAAAAAAACAAATTCACTAATCCACAACACTAAACTCTTTTAAACCACAGCGTACGAAAGTTGGAGTCGTAAGCGAACTCCACATTCAATTGTTCACCTAATAAACGTTCTCGGCGGAACTTATTCTGGCAGTGTCAGTGGCGTTTAGCGCAAATTAGTTTAGTTCGTCGACTCGACCGCTAGTGGTAATGAATGCGAGATCAAACTTCGAGAGATAGGCATAGTGCAGTGTGAGTGGAGACGCATGCACTTAGAAGCTTAGTATTCACCTTTTTTACATTAAGAATGTGTGATGTTTTTATTTAAATATTGTCGAATAGATTGACTGATTAACATCTTTTTAATGTTTGTATGCCAATTTTTTGGTGAAACGTGCTGAACTATTTTACTAATATATTTTACCATCAACCTTCAACTAGGTAGACCATGTTGCAAATAAATAAACAATTTCCATATTTTTAGATAGCCCTGTAATTGCTACATTACTGTCCGTCTCTCTGTCACCGGTTTAATAATAAGTTGCATTATCACGGGGCAAATTACTAAATTTACTGAAGGAGAAATTATATCGAAATAATATATCCATTGCTTAAAATTTAATTAAACATTTACCGTACCTACTACACCGACGTGTCATGGGATACGAGGCTAATTAATTAACAAATCGGAGAGTTACGAATCTAAAAGCGAATTATTATTTTAATCGTTCTCATATCGTTGGAAACACTTCAATTTCTCCTAACAAAGTTATCTGCCTCTCTTTAGACTGTGCCACAAAGCGGGAGGTAGACGGCTAATCCGAAATGCATGCAAGAACTATTTGTGCAACTAAACAGATATTCAGTATAGTTTTTGTTAAGTGAACGTGGCTCCGTCGTGTTTAATGCTCTTCTCGGAAGTTTCCATTGAATTAACTTTTAGTGGCGTTGTCGCTAATGAGAGCAAATATAATTGTGGTGTTTTAGTGTTTTTTGTTAATAGATTAGAATGTGTTTTATAATGTTATGGAAATATTGATTTCAATCCTATCATACTTACATAAATAAAACTGGTTTTATTTTTGCAAAAATTTATATCATCATACTTTCCTTTTTGTTTAATTAAATGCTGTCTAAAATTAAAACTCACGACTTATGTTGTCGAAAACTCGGACATTAAAGACGTCCATCCTCGTCGAGTTTGTACAGCCAGGGCGCTTATTCACTATGCCGCACGAAATTCCTTGCCGAAAACGTGTGACGTCAGTACGGCAATTGCAGTACGATTCCACGCAGATATCTTAACGCGGCGCGTTACGTGCGTGAATGGTCATAGCGAATAAGGGCCCAGGGCTCGACGCGAAAACGGTTCGAGTTTTCGGACAAAATAACTCGTGAGTTACAGCCGTGTTATGTTTTTAAATAATTAATCATGACCAAGGTTCGACCAGGTTTGTCCAGGTGGTGCTAGCATTGACCGAAGTCACGAGAAGACTAGAGAATGCGGGTATCAGCTTCGTGAATGGCGGGCGTAAATCACTCAATATTGCGCTATAATATAATACTAATGGTCCAAATGATTAGACCGCGCCTAGGGATTATATTGTAATTAACAAGGGAAGGAGGATGAAGGGGGAGGGGATGCTTACAAGATAATCAAAGTGTCCTACAGTCGTTAACGTCATGCTCTGATAGGCAAAGGATACCTTTATCTATATGCAGGGTGCTAATACACGGACTTCATCGGTACGTTCAGACGTTCCGCACATTTGCAGTCCACAAGCTTTACTGCGTGCAGGTCTACTGTATAACTACGCTCATTTTAAGCCTTGGCTGTCTGGCACATATTAGTAGCTTAGAATCTTACATGATAATAGGATTGAATTTAATAAACGGAACCGTGAAATGAGTAACAGAATATTGCCAACTCTACAAAAGCAATGACAACTAAATCGACAGCTCGAAATCAATGCAATCCCTTTCGTTTTCACAACGATCCCTATAGCGCTTCTTTCCCGCCTTGTGTCTGTTCACACAGACCGGCTCGGAGAGGAGAGCAGTTTTCAATCGCGTTTAAAATAGAGTATTGGAACATTTAAATAACTTTTAATTTTACATTTCACTTCTTTTCTTTATGAGAATGAACGCGGTTGTAAACTGATCTCCTCTCCCAACCAGTCTACGTGAACGGAGACTTAGTTTTTACGTATGACTTACTAGAGTAAGTAACGTGTAAGAGAAATGAATAAATAAGTAAACGTTTGATAGTAACAACAGTTTGACAGGAATAAACATACATTTAAAATAGTTTATACCAAGCCGATAGAATTTACTCCACAGTCAGAAAATAGAAATGTGAGGAGCCTTATAGCCAACATTTTACAGGTACCTGTGCCAAAACTAATAACTAAATATATTCAGGACAATTCACACCAATTACCTAGCCTCAAACTATGATAGGAATATTACTCGGAAATAAACATTTGTGCTCAACACACTAATACTTGCGGGATTCGAGCCCGCGACCATTGACTTCACGCACTTGACTTAACGCAGTTATGCACTCGGCCAGCCGATCGTCAATCTGTGTGTGTGTGTGTGTGTGTGTGTGTGTGTGTGTGTGTGTGTGTGTGTGTGTGTGTGTGGGGGGGGGGTAATTCAAGTAATTTAAATAGAGATTGCTTACATTGTGTTATTATAATCGGTTACACACTATGCAAAACGCATTATAATCTTAATCGATGACACACGGCTCAAAAAGGCTAACTGTGCACTGATAACTGATCCAATAATGGGACACATGCGATATCTGCAAACAATGGCTGTATATATTAGTTGTATGTATCCCTCCATAATGCATGAGATAGATCAGAGATCGTTTCCGAATAAGTTTATAACGTGACATAGTGACAATCTTATGAGAAAACGGTCTGCGCCATCCTGAAATTCCAGATCGAACTGGTCAAAGACACTCCAGAAAAAAACTTCACTTTTTACTACGATTTTATTGTCACTTTCTTGTTTGTTTGTCTGTTTGTATGTCGTTCCGGTTGCAACTCAAATTTCGAGCACTTCCGGATTAGCTATACGGCTGAAACTTTCAGGGTAGCTTAAGAGTCAATGAAAACGCAATAAAAAAATAGTTGTTTATTAATCTATTTTTGCTGCTTGGTTAAGCCTCTCCACTATGCGATACCTGTTTCTTAGTATAAACTAGGAGATACACTGCCAGCGATCGTCTACAGAAAATGCATGTGTTGCAATAAAGGATGGTAAACGCATGGGGTCTAAAAATGAAGCCGGTTCTTGTTTGTTTGTCGTATGAGGTAGTGCTGGTCTCTGGTGTCAGAGTTTGTCGGGCCACCCGAGGGTCTCTGATAGGGCTTAACGACTGCTATTAATCAATAATAGCCGAAACCGACAGCTTAACGTGCCCACCAAAGCATGGAACGATGGAAAACCGCACATAACTTAGAAAAGTCAGTGCGGATTCTAAGTTGCTCTATTGTACCGTTAGGCTACCAACGTTCATAATAATGAAGCCGGTACAGTGGAAACTTTTGTAATCCTTTTGAAAAAGATCGTATCGCAAATGTGAAATAGATTCTGATGATCGCGAAGGATCGGATTCAGTAGGTATAGGAACACGTTAATCGTCCCGATACATAATTCCGAGGTAACAAGTGCTCGTCAATAAACCGAAACTCAATTAAATGGCGAGTGCTCCACAGCAGTGTCGACATATTGAAATGAGAGCAGTACATGAACTTTGCACAAGATTTTATTATGAACCTAGTCTTGTGTTTTATTAAAACCAAATTATTAGAGCGATGGTAGCCTAACGGTTCAATAGTGCAACTTAGAATCCAACGATACTGGGTTCGGTCTTAGGCTCCGCACCAAAAATAAACAACAAAACTAACAATTATAATTGATACGGATCTCTCTCTCTGAAATAGGCTAAACGTAATCGAATCGAGAAAGGAAATATTATTCCTGGAGCAACAATAAAAAAAGGTTCTGCGATATCGGTCTTACTGCTCCAATTATATACGTTGTGCAGGAACCGCTAATGTAATATCGAATTAGCATGTAGTATCGATACGGAGAATGGATTAATGATGATATCGATTGTGTTACACATGGATTTCAATTAATTTTGCATGTGTCGCGTTCGGTTAGCCATTACTAATACAATTTGTGAATGCTAAGAGAAATGTTTGGTTTAATATCTGGTACGAATTTATATATCATATACAAACATATGACTGACAATGAACCATATACCTACTTCATGTAAAAGCTTCAATATAAAGAGAGAAGTCAACCGACTTCAAAACCACTGTGCAAAACGCCTTCACAATGAAAAATCCAATCCAGTTTATATCTTTGTCGATCATTTCATTGTTAACCCCCGAACAAAGAGACCGGTGTTATAAGTTTAGGGTGTGTATCACTGTGTCACTGTGTGTGTGTTCGTGTGTGTCTGTCTGTGGCATCGTAGCTCCCAAATGAATGGTCCGATTTACAGCTACAAGATATTACAAGATGGTTCTTAGATAAAATTGGGATGAAAGTGAGGATAGTAGCTCCTAAACGAACGGACCGATTTTGATGCGGTTTTTTATGTTTGAAAACTGATGTGATCCAGATGCTTTTTGCCTATAATGGGGGGGGGGGGGGGGGGGTTTGTCTAGGGTTATATAAACATTTAATTTGTGCTTGTAATCAAATTCATTGCAGCAATAAAATGAATTTTAGTCTGGAATACTATTAGTTATTCTGTGGTCTGGTTTTGTGTCGTTTATATCAGGAGAATAGGAGACATCGTTGACGTATATATATCAAGGATGTCATCAACGAAAGATGCTATAGACCATCACAAAATCAACAGTCTATATTTTGCGTTGCATTTTATTATTATTTTTTGCCTTTTTTTTTTGGGCTTTATTATACCTACGTAGCCGTTAGTTTTCCTTTTATGATAAAATAAAATAATCAAAATAAAATAAAATAGGCCTCTTGCTATTAAAACGTGCTCCTCTAAAATACATATCAAAAAGTTTCTATCCAATTTCCCCAACTAAGCTAAACTATCCATTGCAATTTGAAAACCCCTGACACAGCTATCGCCAATCCACTTCAAATCGCTGACGAGTCAATATCTCACAGTAAAATGTCGAATATCTATCGGTTTGATTAAAACAACGGTCGTTCCCGCCAGCGAATTTATTTCATAGGTAATTTACCAGCCGTGTTTTACCTTTATTTATGGGAATTGCATTGACTGCTGGCAACACTGATTCGACACGCGATACCGTTACGGACGGTTTAGGTAAAATAGTGCAAATGGGATTCTGAATTTGTGGCTATGGTCCAAAATATCAATACGCATATCAGTATCATTTAAATAAACAACTGTTGCCGATTCAATAAACAATCGTGAAAGCCTAAGTAGCAACATATTTAATTCATTTTTAGCAACTCGTCAACCAGGAGACAGCAATGTTTGGAATCTCATCTATCTATACTTATAATAAAGCAATAAGAACAAAAAATTCTGTACCCAGAAAAAATAAATAAATGTCACACTAGACTTAAAATAAACAATCGTGAAAACATAAGTGGCAACTTATTTCATTCCTTTTTAGCAACACGTCAACGAGGAGACAGCAATGCTTGGTATCTCATCTATTTATACCTATAATCTATATACTTATAATAAAACTGTAACGGGTCCAATTCTGTACATTGAAGATATTTAGGAATATTTTTTTGGATGTTACTCTATATTCGATACTGAAGCCAAAACTGTATTTTTTTCATTTTTGTCTGTCTGTCTGTCTGTCTGTATCTTGGCTAGGCATCACGCCGAAACTACTGAATTAATTTAAATGAAACTTGGTATGATGTGAGTTCATACATCGTGGTAGGACATTGGATACTTTTCATCTCTAAAAATTAAAGGGTTCCCGCAGGATAGGCGTTGAAAGTTATTTTAAAGAACACGTATCGCGCTGAAACTACTGGACGGATTTTATTGTAACTTAGCACAATCATAGTTTATATAATGGCTAAAAATTGAGGATACTTTTTATCCTTTAAAACTAAACAGTTCCTGCAGGATAATGTGCCAAATTCTGTAAATTGAAGATATTTTATAATTTTTTTGGAGGCCTTTCTATATTCAATACTAAAGCCAAAACTGTACTTTTTTAAATGAAAGGGTATAAACAGTTATTACAATAACGTACACTATGAAAAAAATCCAAATCCAAGATGGCTGCCGCCACAAAAAATGCCAGAACACTTTTTTTCAATTCCCTCAATAAGGGTATTAAATGAAAGGGCTTGACAAGTATAACATAGTACTCTTTAGAAATAACAATAAAAAAACTTGTTTTCTTTTATAAGTTAAAGGGTTTTATAACAATTATATACTAACAGCTAAATAATAAAATTAAATCATGGGGCGTAGCGTAACCTGAATAATATAAATTATTTTTATGCTATTCTGATCTCGGATTTTCAGCGATGGAGTGACGACCTGCGAAGGGCGGCTGGCAGAAACAGGATGCAGAGAGATGAAAGCCGAGCTCGGTGGCGTGCATTCGGAGAGGCCACGTCCAATAGTGGACAAGAATAGGCTGATAATGATGACGATATCGGCAAATTTAATGTATGCGGCACTGTTTGTTTGTCGTATGAGGTGGTGCTGGCCTCTGGTGTCAGACTTTGTCAGGCTGTACGAGGGCCTCTGACATGGCTTAACGACTGCTATTATTGAATGTGTGCGGCACTGTTTATTTGTCGTATGAGGTAGGGCTGGCCTCTAGTCTCAGAGATTGTCAGGCTGTCCGAGAGCCTCTGACATGGCTTAACGACTGCTATTATTAAATATATGCGGCACTGCTTGTTTGTCGTATGAGGTAGTGCTGGCCTCTGGTGTCAGAGTTTGTCAGGCTGTCCGAGGGCCTCTGACATGGCTTAGCTATTATTTAATGCGGCATTGCAATTTCTGTTATTCTAACTATAGGGTGCAAAACAAAAAGTGTATCAATTACTGATAATTGATTAATTGATTTTTAATCTATGTACTCATATTTGTATCAAGTGAAGTATCATTTGCCAGAATATAAAACGTTAGATATAAGCGATCCTATTTAGAAAGCTAAAAATATAAAACTTTATTATAATATTAATCTGTTTTTGCAGTCGTATTCAAAAAAAGACTGCCCTAACAGCCGCTAATGTCACGGAAAATCATAAAGAGAAAACTTTCTGGTGTCCTGTTTTAAATGTTTTAATTTATAGTCGTGCCCTTCCCTCGCGCGTAGCGCAGGGCTCATAGAAACAGACTGGATGATTGTAGTTTTTGGGAAATTTAACTTATAACTCGTAAGTTAGTATGTTCTTCTTGACATTCATGTATATAGTACTGCTTTATCGTTTGTTACACTATGCATAATTTATTAAGTGTTACTGTATTATGCCAGACAGATTTCATATTAAAATCCTTTGCAGTACTAGATTGAATCACCCTGAGTCGTTAGTTTTGAAATATAAAGTCTAATTATAATGCTGTCCTATTTGCCCGGTTACAGGCATTTGGTCAACTTTACAACCGTCAATCAGTCAGTCGCTAAGGGTCAATCCCTCCCGGAATAGGACACATTAAGTCGCATCCACACGTCCGAAATCTTCGCATAATAAATCACGCGCCGAGTGTGTAAATCTAGTGAGCAAATATTCTAGTGGGCAAATATTTGCCCAAAGCCCGTTACTCGGGGACGGCGGCCCTCAATTCTGTTTGGATGGATGTTAGTCCTAATGTTTCCAAGGCATTTCTGGATTTAATACTTTTGAAGATTTATGGGAAGTTCCCTTTTGGGATTTGATCCTTAACTATTGCAGTTTGAGGTAGAAATTGGTATGGCTTAAGCTCATGTGAGATACGCTATTTGTGGATTATGGGGATACTTTTGTGTATGTGTATTTTAAAATTATTTCTACTTGTGTAATTTTCCTTGTCCATGCCTATTAAGCTTTTCATTAGTCAACTACAAAAGTTACCAAATGCCTGGTTCCTATATCTATGGAACGACTCGTTTAAGTAACGAATAGTGACATTTTCTACCAGACGTAAGCTGAAACTGTTCCAATAAAACAGGTCCAGAGTTCCGTTAGCACAAAGCATGGAAATTATAGATAATGGTGTCTAGAAACGTCACGCGTTCCCACGGGGGCGCGATTATAACGCACGTGTGTGGCTGGACACTGCAGGGGTTAAGAAATTAAACATCAGTCAATATTAAATTGCGGAATTCCGTGAAGCTACAAAAAATCAACGAAGTGAAAAGCTTGTGGAACGCTATGTGACGCCGCGTTATTAGTAGGTTGATTACGAATGATTGCTGTGGCATTGACGTATCATTGATTATAGAAACCGGACATAACACAATTACAATAGAAGATCCTGAAATCTATTACCTACGACCTATCCTAAGGTACCTACTCTAAATACTATATCAAACGTTTGCCGACCGAAACACAATTAAAAAGATAGGCAAGAAAAACAAAAGTCCAACACGTTGTATTGTCTTAGGCCCCAAACCACCTGTAAGGCAATTGTAAGGCTAGAATTTACACGGACTTGTTCCAAACTTTCCTGTAAATATTTGTGCAAAGATTCCAGGGATTAGGACAGGGGCGTTTGTCAAAACTCGGCTTAAACTTTGACTGGAGCCTATCTTTTGCACTTATTTGGACTTAACAAGGGTGGTTATTTATTAAGTTTATGTATGTTACTGTTTTTCTGGGTATCACGTTAAATTTTAGCAATGTTAGGTACTATTAAAACCCTTTTGTTACTTTTGCAAACATATTTAGAAAACAAATGAGAGTTAAAATACGGATACGCTATTAAAATCCAGAAAAGCTTCATTAAGTATTTTTTATTAATACCTACATATACATTCCCGAATGAGGCTTAGCTTAGAACCTTACATAGGTAGGTAGGGTAGGTACCTGCAATACTTTGGTAAAGTTTGGATATTGCGCGATTTCATCTGTCATCTGTTTTTTAAGCGACTTCACAAAAGGTTATATGTTCTTTTCTTCTTTTTTTTTTATTCCGGTCGATATCTCCGTCAATTGCGGACCGATTTTGAAAATTATTTTTTGTTTGAAAGGGTATATTCTCCAGGTGGTCCCATATAAACTGTATCAAAATTAGTCCAGCAGTTTTTCGAGAATAAATAGTTTTTTTGAGTAAATCCATTCGATTTTGTGGTTATATTATTATTGCCTTGATTTTGTGTTTATCTCTAAGATTTCTAAACCGATTTAGATGGTTGTTTTTTTATTCAAAAGAGTAAACTTTCTGTTTAGTCCCATGTAAATTTCATTAGTTTTGTCTTCTGCGGCGGCGATGCCAGCAATTTCGCCAATGTCAAGTTTTTAGATATTACAAGCAAGGAACTTATTTACCAAAATGTACGTCAAAGTCGTTAAAGTTAAAAAACAGTCAAATCACAGTACATAATCCATACCAATATATCAAAGTGAAACGTTGTCTGTTTGTTTTTTTGTTTGTTTGGAGAGCGATAATGGCTGGACGGATTTTGATGAAATTTAGAATGGAGATAGCTGGAATAAAACATAGGAATAAAACATAGGATACTGAAAAATGGAAAATGTTGATTACTTACTGTAAGGAACGGTTGCCATCACAGAATGGTTGCCATGGAAACTAAATAACAAATCTTTTAAATAACATCAAAAGCATTGGTGCTATGCCTACTTTTGTATTGGTTTTTAATATCCTAAAAGCAAATAGGATGCTTTTTTTCGCGATAAACAGTAGTCCGCACGGACAAAGTCACGGGCTGGAAAGCTAGTAATATATAGTCCTTACATATTATATTTATTGTGGTAAAATAGTGGACGTTTTCTAGAGAGTTTTGAAGTGCCGCGTTTATTGTTTTTTTATCTATTGCCTACTCTCGTGCCCCTTAACAGGTAGCTCATCATCAGCCTCATCCATTACTGGCCGTAGGCCTCTTCTTGTGAACGCCACTGCTACACTGCCATCCAGTCGCTACCAGCCGCCGCCCGCAAGTCGTCTCTCCAACTGGCCGGCGCGGGCGGGCAACCTTCACTACGTTTGCCTAAACGTTGTCTCCACTCTAAAACTCGTTTACCCAAAAGGTTGTAGGTTCTTCGAGCTATTTGACCAGCCCATTGCCACTTCAGCTTGCTAATTCTTCGAGCTATGTCGGTTACCATTGTTCTCCTGCGGATTTCCTCAATTCGGATTCTGTTCTTTAGAGAAACTCCGAGCATAGCTCTCTCCATAGCTTGCTGACTTAAATTTGTGGACCAGCTTCACAGTGAGTATCCACGTTATGGCTCCGTAGGTTATAACTGGTAGAACGCACGCGGTGAAGACTTTCATCTTTAGGCACTGTGGTATGGAAGACGAGAAGACACGTAGTTTACCAAATGCTGCCCATCCCAGCTGAATCTTCCTATCGGCTTCCCTGTCGAAGTTGTTCCTACCCAATTGCATAGTCTGCCCAATTTAAACATATTTCTGAACAATTTCAAGGGAGGTCGTTAAACATAACCTTGGTTTTATCCATGTTCATCCCGAGACCGATACGACTATAGGCGTGAGATAGGCTGGCCAGCATTTGCTCGAGATCCTACAGCGACTCCGCCATAAGGACAATATTATCAGCGAAACGGAGGTGCGAGATGTACTAGCCATTTATATGAATGACCGTTCCTCTTCAGTCCAAAGCACCTAATTGTTAATATTCCACCAATATTACACACTAACTCTCTAAAAAGCACAAGTTATAGGAAATCATAAAAAATAATAACAAGACAGCTGTTAATTTTTATGTTCACGCATGTAATAGCATGCGGCACTTTCCGTACCTGTCAACTGTTCCTGTCAAATCCCACACATCAGACGTACAAATCCACCATCTGTTGCAAGTAAACAGTGACAATTGACGCGGCAAGATCTATGTGTCTCTGCAATCAGTTGTGGTAAGCATGACTTGATTGACCTCGATGTGGTGACCATAAAGTAAACACAACATATGTGCAAGACTAAGCTGATCAGTATAATTATAAGCAAATCTAAATCTATCTTCTATATATATTCTATGTATCTATACTTATAATAAAGCAGTAAGTAACAAAAAAGTCAGTACCATTGAAAAAAGTCTCGAGGACCTAAAATTATCTACAGAACAAGAATATAACGTATTAAAAAATCGTGTCTGTCTGTCTGTTCACACATCACGTAAAAAATACTAGACTGATTGCAATGCGGTGTTCACTGTCGGACAGCATAGGCTTTGAATTAAAATCTGGGGTACTTTGGGGATCTTAATCCAAAGTGTACGAGCCGAGCAATAGATACAAAACTATTTGACGGCTGAACTAATTATGATATGTTGTACATTACAGGTCCTCGAATATCACATAGGATACATTTTACACAGAAAAAAATTACACGCTGGCAAAGCCGCGGGCACAGATTGTTCAGAATATAATAAAAATTATATAGCTACTTCAAACTCAGACTCCAGAGACGAGACAACTCCGTGAACCTATTAGTATCACAATTATGTATAGCCACTGAATCCTAATTAGAATCACTGATATCTAAATAATCAGGAGAAAAAGGGATGATCTCCAAACCCAGTTACGAAATAAACCTTGCACTTTTTTCTTTATCTAGTCATGGTAATCGAACCTGCAACCCTGCTCACTATGAAGCACCGTTCCATCGACTTAACCATTGTTTCACGGGGGCTTGCGTACACGTCTTTGTAAGAATGCACCCCACGGTACGTGTAAGCGTGCTTGTGCTTTCATTAGTAAGCTATGTCTGCACACATAATCACATAATATTTAGTGTCGTTAACTATACGCACATAATGTACTAAAAGAGGTGCAAGACGGGCGCGTCATCGTGGAATGCACAGACTGCCTTTATACTATTGTCACACTATGTATGTATGTCGCATAAGGTGGTGCCAATCTCTAGAATCAGTGTTTGTGACCTGTGTATTATTATAACTTCTGTTTTTTTTTATGAAGCATTGACAAAAATGGAAAACATGCCCGTTAAAGAAGAGAGCGCAAAGAACCGTAGAGTTTCTTGGTGCTCTCTTCTGTAGTGGGCGTATTTCCGAAGCATCGATATTGTCAGAAGGGTATTTCCTTTTCTGGGCGAAATTCAACTCTGGCACATGAAAGGTAAATTTCCAATTCAAACTCAAAGCATCTTTAGTTTGCCTAATTGTATTCGTTTGATCTATTTGTAATAGGTATTTTATGTTTTTCTCCTTGTTCATGAGATGTTAACTTGTAAAACTGCTATCATTTTGCCTATTTACAATAAAATACTTTTATTTTGACTTTGTGAGGTGGCGTTGAACGTAGCCTAACGACAGCTATCATTTATTAGCAACGGCATAACGTGCCTTCCGAAGCAAAAAAAAACATATAACTTAGTCATTAGCCACGTTAAGCTGTCGGTCCCGGCTGTTATTGATTAATAGCAGTCGTTAAGCCATGTCAGAGGCCCTCGGGTGGCTTGACAAACTCTGAGCGGCCAGCACTATTTCATACAACAAACAAACAAACATTGGCCGAGGATTGAACCCGGTATTATTGGATTGCAAACCACATATATTGCGCTCGTCCACCGTCTACGGTCACATGAAAATACGGTATTTGAAATGTCAACAGTATTTCACAGGAGTTTACAGTTCGCATGTTAGTTTATGTTTAATTGAAAGTAACTACGGACCGACAGTTGC
The DNA here is from genome assembly GCA_946251855.1 of Alsophila aescularia. Taxonomy (NCBI): domain Eukaryota; kingdom Metazoa; phylum Arthropoda; class Insecta; order Lepidoptera; family Geometridae; genus Alsophila; species Alsophila aescularia. Next base: position 66,508,897 of record OX276376.1, read on the forward strand.
ATTCGGCAATATTCTAATCCCGCTCGAATATCACAAAGCGGCTGTTCATAGGCACTGGAAAATTAAACATGTCAGGATGTCATGCGAGTCGTGTTCGAGCGGTGTCATAATGAACTATTGTCTGTTGACCTGGCATTATTCAAGGGGTAAATTCATTAATTTAGGGCCATCGTGTGGGTTATACAGATTGTACTCGTATATTCTATCTATACTTATAATAAAGCAATATGAACGAAAAAGTCTGTACAAAGGAGCTAACTAAATAATAAATGGTCTAGGGTTCATAAAATAAGCTACTGAACAAGAATTCATCATTTTTTAAATTCGTGCCTGTATGTTTATTCGCACATCACGTAAACACTACTAGACTGATTGCGATGCGGTTTTCACTGTTGGATAGCTTGGGGTTTGACTTAAAAACTGGTGTACTTAGTATCTCAATCCAATGAGTAGAGACACAATGAGTCGACATACATTTTTGACGGCTGAAGGAATTTTAGGTCTCGGAATAGTACATAGAGTACTTTTAACCTAGAGAAATGACCACGCGTGCGAAGCCGCGGGTACAGCTAGTTATACATAATAATACCTATGTATATTTTATACATGTCTTATAAAAAGTTCGGCATGGCGCATTCGAAGTTTTCCGCTCGTTAAAAGAATATTCATTTATAAAATTCTATGCTCTGATAGTCCTGTATACGACTGTTGGCTACACTTCTCTGATCTACACCAACATATAAAAATGAAACGTTGTCTGTTTGTTTGTTTGTTTGGTGCTTTCACGCGATAACGCCTGGACGGATATTGATAAAATTTGGAATTGAGATAGCTTATAGCTAGTAAATAATTTAATCCCATCTGAAAAAGGCCTGAAAAGCCTGAAAGGCCTGAAATTAAACATAGAATATTTTTTATCCCGGAAAATGCCAAGTTTCCACTGGAAAACTGGAAAATTTTGATTACTCGCTGTAAGGAACGGTTGCCATGGAAACGAAATAATAACAAGTCTGTCAAAAAACATCAAGTGCGTCGATGCAATACTTTTGCATTGGTTTTTATTATCCTAAAAGAACATAGGATGCTTTTTTCCGCCATTTAAATTGAAGTTCGCGCGGACGAAATTGCAGGCGAAAACTAGTATAGTATAATATAAGTGACAGACTCTTCAAAGTGCTGATGACAACTTTCAAATGCTGTCAAACCAAGCAAAGTAAATAAATAAATAAGTGATCACAGAACCTTACGAAGCGTCAGCTCGTCGCCTGCTAACGTGCTTTTGTCATGCAACGCTCTCGCTTATGACTTGAAAGTACGAATACATATATTGTGCCCAAGGTGCGGTACTGGCAAGAGCAGCGGGAATGCAGACGTGACACCATGACAGCGTGAAATATCGCCACTGTTACGTACTGTCACGGCTGCTATCGATGGATCGCCGAATGCGGTCTCGAGTCAAACGTTCCGTTTGTTTGCCGACCAGAAATGTTTAGATTTAGACAGAAATGGCCGCAAATATCTGTGAGCTTGATACCCCAAATTTGCATGCCTGTTTGCTGAATTGTTCAGATGTTCTTGTACTGTTCGGACTTGCATATTGGGTTTTTGATTTAAAGGCTTGACTGAACAAATATTTTGGATGGAATAACTACGCATGCCAAAGATCAGCACAAATAAATAATGATTTCTTCTAGAGCTCTATAATGTTTTACTGATTATTCTTATAATTTATTTAACTTTTATAGTTAACAAATTGTTATGTATTTAAATGTAGTTTAGCCGGAATACCTAATACTCTAAAATATCTTGGTGAGCTATTTTATGCTCGAGGGTAACAGAGTGCCCTAGTGCGCTATAACCAATGTTTTATATTGTTTTTTCAGGTTCGTTGCTGGGATTTGATCCCACAACCACGGGCACGGCGTTCGACCATTCACTCAATGACAAATGACCAATTTGACTAAATTCACAATCACTTAACACTCTGTCCCTGAGAGAGGTTACATGTCATACATTTATCCAAAGGACAAAAATTTGTCTACGTGTCTAGGTGAAGAAACGCTTCACCTACCTAGGTATCAAGATAACAGGCTCCACATGTCGCGATCCCACATCTCTATCTCCCGTTACGTCTGACATAAGGCGCATCGTCTGTGTTGCCGTTTGAAAAATGCGTACCGCCGCCCGTGAGATCCACTATTTATTGGGGCATACTTCAAGTAAATAGGGCTCTTAGCGGAGCTCCAGTTGGCAGTTTAAGGCAGTGTGAGAGGTTGGAACAAGAGCTCGGTGTCGATGCACGCACATAAGCTCCTTTTTTGTTTTATTTCTAGCTATGAAGACCAGGGCCATATCTTACTGCGAAACCACGGTCGCGCCACCGGTCTTGCAACCGTGGTGTCTTTGAACTACCGATAAAGACACGAGAATAGACACAACAATCCTCACGAGTTTCAAAAAGGTCGAATAGTAGTTCCAGTCTAACCTGCTCTCCAAAAAAGTCCACAACTTCCTCCGAGCATTTCTGTTTTAAGTCTCTTTTGAAATAATCAATAGAAAATTAGTGCACGCTTGTTGTTGGTTGCGCCACCAAATTGGTTGTACAACCAAGCATGTGAGTACCATAGAGCTGTATGTATTTTGTTGGCAGCGCGACTTGGTAACACTGTCATGATATGTCAGTGAAATCACTTTTTGAGCATGGTGGATGCGGGAAAGCCAGATAACGATGATCTGTCTCTTTAGCACTTTCTCTTTCTCTTCTGAACTGCTCTTAAGAGTATTCTAACTCTAACTAGATGAGCTATAATTACAAAATGAGTTTTTATTATAATTATATTAAGATCTTAAATGATTCAATGTATTTTATGTTTCATGTGTATTTGTAACAAGTTACATCCTGTTCCCGGGCTCGTATTTTTTTGTTTTGCATTGATTATAGTTAATAAATGGATGTGAAAAGTTTACAAAACTGCGTTACTCTATGAATTTTGTTATTGGCGTTTAGCTGTCTTCAATAGACTGATAGCATCAAATTCATTTGATCTTTGTAACTGGAGCTTGTTAGTATACTGCGTGGTGTATCGCTTGCGCTTAGGTCTGGCTGGTTCAAATTGTTTATTTATAAAGCCTGTTAGAGTTTAACAATTCGTCAGTTTTATTGTAAAACCTAATGGACTTGGAATTGTCTAGCTAGTTAGTCTAGTCTAGTCTAAATATCGTTCATTGAGCCTATTTTTAAAGTATGAAATGCGCTCAAATTGCTATTGGTGTTTTGAGACGTTTTATTGTTCTCTTGAGGCAAAACGAAGCGTTCAAGCCATCGCGGATCGTCTGGAGAGTTATAACTCTCAGTTCATGCTACTTTTGAAATGTATGGCACGGAATGAATAGCACGGTACCAAATAATGTACCTATTATCTTCAATAGGCCACTAGCTCCTTAGATGTGAGATGTTTTCCCTCTTAACCTTGCCCCTACGATAATTGCTGCGGTAGTCTGTGGCGTACGGAAACTGGGGTGAACAAAACTAAGACCAATGAGCAAATTAGTAGACATTCACATATTAGATTCTCAGATATTTGTGGAAAAAATGTATATGGCTTTCAGGGTCACGCACGATAAACCTTCACAATAATAATTATGAGGTATCCAAAATCTTTACATGACATTAGTTTGTTTAAAAAGCAGCAGCAGCATGTAGATTAAAAATCTAATAAAAAAAAGGTTTTTTAAAGTGCGTTAACATTGAGTTGTGAGCTACCCTGAAAGTTTCAGCCGGATAGCTAACCGGGAAGTGCTCAAAATTTGAGTTGCAAGATTCCGCCCAGAACGACAGACAGACAAAAATAGACAAACAGACAGACAAACAGATAAGCAGACAGACAGACAGACAATCAAGAAAGTGACTTAAGAAAACCGTGGTAAAAAGTTCTACTTTCCACGAAACGTGTAGAATAGAAATGTCAAAATCTTAACATCAGCCTTTACTGTTCCCGTTGGATGCTTAGCTGGGGCGCACGTTTAGGTATCTTAATTTACTAGGGTACACACCCCCATCTTAAAGGGGGTACTATAGGTTAGGTATAGGTTAGGTATATAGGTTGTAGGTATCTTAACTGCCGAAATATCGCTTTATTTGCGCCAAAGCCCAGCGGAGTGATAGTGCTGTTGGCTTTTAGCGTTTGGCATAAATCGTAGGCAGAAGCGAATCGCGATCGCTTATTTTGAAATAATTACATGTGTGTATGTCGATGAACGATTCTTCCATGATAAGCAGCTGATGACAGTTTCTGTACAAATCTGCGAGATGAATGTGCGAAAGAAAGAAAGAAGAAATAAAAAATGTCGATGCTTTGAACACTAAATTTTAATTGCACTTTGAAGTGTATATGACCAGTGTGGTGAGGAAGGGTAGAAAAAAGCTGTGAAAGCAGGTGGAAAGATGATAAATAATAATGACTTCATCATACTTTTTCATACTCATAGGATTCCCTGTGTTACAGGTGGCATGGACTTCCATATCAACACGCCACATACGTAACCTAGAACCTAAAAATGTTTTACCCGGCCAGGTATTAAGCTTAGCAACACGGGCACTACCAACCGTGCTAGTATGTGTCTGTGCTAGTGTGTGTCACTTTTAGAAGTCAAACCCGTTTGTTGGACTTTCTTTTACTAAATCGCTTCCAGCTTATAACATGTCATAATATACGAATGCTAACATAGCGTTTTATTTACCACAACAAACAAACGTACATTGTGTGCCGATGAAATCATACCTTGCAATTCAGTTCTAAATTATTTTTGTACAATGTGTACAAAACGCTTTTAGCTCATTGCTTGTGCCGTTATATTTGTGGGAATATCTGAATTCTAACTCGCTTTCTCTATTTTCTACCAAACCACTAAAATATTAAATGAAAATAAATTTCAAGGTTAGTTTTTTATGATGTAGAAAATAATGTTATTCTGAGCTTGTAATTTTTAGATAATTACCTATTTAGGTGCCGTCGGATTGTGCAGGGTTAATTTTCTGTGTCATTGTATTGACCATGCATGCATTAAATGTATGCATGCTATTTTTTGTAATTAAATATATTTTTTCTTTCTTCTACAATCCAACATGTTCCGTTCGGCTACGTTGCTGCGCTGAGGTATATACCCTTTACACTTTTAAGTGACTCACCGTAGAGCTTATTTGTCAGCTCGTAAATTCATGTCTGGTTTTATTATCATTAACATCCTAATTCATAGCAACAATGTGTAAGAACTTGGATCCATCAATTCTTTCATCCCAAACAACATTCCAATAAATATAGACTCAACGATCATCTCTTCAACAATGGCTGACTATATTCGCCCATAATCATGATTGTGCAAAAAAAAACTCATCTTTGGAGGTTAACCATGATAAGGATCAGGACGTTGCGAGTTATGGGCACTTCATAAAAGGGTGCAAACACGGCAATAATTTGTAGGGTCCGATCGGAACGGGGCAAATCGGTCCGACGGACTCCCGGGCCGGGTCCGGCAGACCGTAAGTCACACGTGTCCGCGTCGCTCGTTATTTATAGCGTTATGATTGGATGACCCTGTTTCGTTTAGATTTAGGAGCTTGTTTCGTTAGATTATTTCCCATTATGTCCGCGTGATAAAAATGAAATGTTTCGTGTATTCCCCATTATTGCCCATTCCTTTTTTGTCCACGCAATGACAAATACGCTCGCAACTACAACGCGAGCAAGATATTTACGTAAACGTGCTTGTTCAAATTTAATTAAAAGCACAGTTACAAACAGATCAACGTGAGTGGCATATTTACTTTACGGCGTGTTTAACTTTTAAACACGGAAAGTCAAATTACGTGCGGCATTTTGCTGGTGAAATGAGGATGGAATACAACTCTGGGGTCAAATGGAACCTTTTTTCAACAAAATAAGGAAATAAAATGCATAAATACGGCTCAATATTCGGGGCGCGTATATATAACATCTGGTCTGAGAGACCGGGGGGCTCATTTCCCCAATAAATTCCCCAAGTGGGCGCGGGTTGGATTAATGCGTGCGGCGTTCTTGCTAAACACCGTCCAGGGTCGGATGATACATCGGTATGGTTTGGCTACCTTTTGCATAATGCGGACTGTTAGTAGGATTGCCATTTTCTAGGGCAAGGACACTATATTTTTATGTAGACTAAAAAGTTCTATTATCTAGGTATAATATGCAACATCGATACTTAGTCTATAAGAAAGCCAGCACGACGGTCTGTGTGACCGCGCTAAACTCACAATCCTTTTCATCAAAACTTACTTTGATTCGTTTACATGTATACAATTATTATATGTTTTCTGTATACATTATTGCATCTAGGTTTTTTCAACGAACACGGAAAAAATCAACGATCTTAAAATATTATCAGCGAGCACTGAGTAAACTATCAAAGTATTAATAAAAATGACGTATTACAAAATTGTTATTCTGTTATACCAATTCCACAAAGCCCAAAAAATCTAGTGCTTTTTGAGCAAAACTTTACTATTCCATAAAACAATGAATATCACAGTAGTCCTTCTCAATTAATGAAAGTGTAATGTTCTGTTAGAAATTATGATGATCATAATTACAATTTCTTCTAAGATGGCATACCATCATTTTTTCTAAAGAATATTCAAAAGAGTTCTTATTATTGTACTCGTATAATACTATAGAATGAACAGCATAAACAATCTTTGATTTACGCAGTCCAAAGTTCAAACTCACACAATAAAATCAACAAAAACGGGAGACAAACAACTGAACTTACATCGGCTCACTTTAAACGGGAGACAAACAACTGAACTTACATCGGCTCACTTTAAACGGGAGACAAACAACTGAACTTACATCGGCTCACTTTAAACGGGAGACAAACAACTGAACTTACATCGGCTCACTTTAAACGGGAGACAAACAACTGAACTTACATCGGCTCACTTTAAACGCCAAAACTTTTGCAGTAAAATTTTATCATCATCTCTAGGCAATTTACGGTGCGGTCATAACTACGGAACTGGCGCGTAAATACGGAACTGGCGCGTAAATACGGAACTGGCGCGTAAATACGGAACTGGCGCGTAAATACGGAACTGGCGCGTAAATACGGAACTGGCGCGTAAATACGGAACTGGCGCGTAAATACGGAACTGGCGCGTAAATACGGAACTGGCGCGTAAATACGGAACTGGCGCGTAAATACGGAACTGGCGCGTAAATACGGAACTGGCGCGTAAATAACGTAATTTTGACGTGAATACAAGGGTGTCTTTAAATTAGAAGCTTGATGAAGCACTGCAGTGGCACCACAGTTATGCCACAGTGGTGCGACAAACTAGAAATTGTCTTGTAGTGCAGGCGCAGTACCACCGCACTCTACTGCAGTGCAGCGCTTCTTCAAGCGTCTAACTTGAAGGTGCCCAAAGTACTGAGAGGCAGCATCACTTACAATTTAGGTGCTTTACTTTAGAACTACTGTATATTTTGTGTCACGCCATACTCGCAGACTGCAGCTCTTTTTAAGCTAGAGAGTTCTGACTTCTGACATGAAACATCACTTATTTGTTCGCGTCAATTGAAGCGCGTGTAATTGTATCGCAGTTGCACCTCTATCTTCAAGAGTCTACTATATTCTGAGATGAAACATCACCTGAAATTTAGTCGCGTTGCTATCGAACTATTGAAACGTGAGAACCGCGCTACTGTCACGCTACTGCAGCGCTTCTTCAAGCTTCTAATTTAAATGAGCTTTTATGTCGGGGTCAGTGTTGCCGCGATCTAATGGTTAATGGGCAGAAGTGAACAGCTGTGCCGAGATATTTTCTTAAAGGGGTGAAGATATTTATTGCTGTTACTCCTCGTAAACAATGTTTTAGAAATAAATAAAGCTGCAGAAAACTAAACTTAAATAGGGAATAATTATTTTATCAAGAAACTGTCATCAATTGGATTCAAGTCTACTAAATGTTGTTCATAAAAGTGACCAAGAGAATGAAAAATGTTCATTTAAATAAAACACGCCTATATTTTAAAATCGGCCACAAGAGTTTTTTTTAATTAATTAATTAAAAAGTATATAGTCTTGAATTTTTCCATAAACCTTTATTCTCAATAATTGTTTGTCTGATAAAAAACAACATTTTTAAAACAATATTAATTTTAACAACATTAACTTATTTCAGCCGAGCAAGTTTCCCCGAAGTTTTTCAATCAAACAAACGGTCCGAAAGATTTTTTTATCCCGAACCTTAACCGCCTTCAACGGGCACTATCTGGGTACATAAATCTCACCGCGGTACCCTAAAAAACGGAAATAAGCGATACGGCGACGCAATTACTCGTTGGTTAGAACTTATTGCCTAAAATGGGATAAAATGGCCCTTGTAGACTGGGGAGAAATGGGCCCTGGAGCTTAGAATACTGGAGAAAAACTGCCACTGAATATCGATTATGGTTATACCTAACAAACGCGAAAGACAATGTCTTGGACAAGTTACGTTTGAAAGATAACAGTTTGTTTTTAAATAAATTTGGTTCAAAAGTATTTCAGTAAGTCTTTTAGAAGTCATGTTTTTTGTACAATCAATGAAAATTATTTATTGATTTCATTTTTCATAATAATTAAGGTTTTAATTACATAAAATATACTAGAATATCAATATATCTATTCCAATGTATCTATAGATACTCCAATGATTTAATTAAGAAATTTAATCCGCATAACGCGTGGCAACCCACCTGTCACGGGCACACGTAACGTAAGAGACCGGAAGTTGGCGCGATTACCGCAAACTCGTGATTAGCGCCCGCTGGCGGGAAATTTTGGCAGGAAGTCATTCCAAGCGGCGTCCGAAAGTTGCCACCAACGGACGTGAGAGGTTAACGAGCTGGTAGCTGGTTAATAGTATTTTTTTATTTTGGTTGGACAGGGACAGGGTTAAGCTCAACAATGTGGGAATGTGTCTGCTAGGAAATGTACATTTTTATATTTTTACTATTCAGATGGAGTTTAACAGCATGTGAACTACAGTTACACCACAGCAAAGATACTTTTGAGTTAACTAAAGTTAACTATAATTTAAGTGTTAGTTTAATTCACCTTTTTTAAAGTACCGTCAATAATGTTTAGCCTTTTTATGTGTTTGTCACCTTGACAGCTTTTTTTTACCCGACTAAGACGAAGCAAGGGAAGGGTAATGAGTTTAACAGTCTATGTATGTATGTATGTATTATGTAGGTATGTGGATGTTGCACCATAGCATCGCCCCTATTGGTCCGATTTTGACAAGCGAGGTATCATCGCCTTCATTTATATAGTCTCATAGGCATTTTTTTACCCGACTACGGCGAAGCAAAATAAGGGATATATGTTCAAACAAAAATCTTGGTTCGATTTTGACAAGCGAGGAATCAATCGATTCGTCTTCATCGCAAGAGTGTCGTAAGCAATTTTTTACCCGACCGTAGTCGGGTTTTAGTTTTTGTACTTGTCTTGTTTATCGCGATTAATATCGGGCTATATATCCAATCTTCGTTTGTATACCGTTCTCCATTTAAGGGGAAGTTAAAAAAAAAAAAACCCTCTGCGAAAACGTGTTTTTAACTGACACCAAAATCAACAAAGCCTCCTTTATTTAATTCCCAAAAACAACAACCACACCTTTACACATCACAGCAGATACGAGGTAAACGTACCAATGTTTACCATAACTCTAATCCGATCCGGAATCGCGACGCCATTTAATCCGGAGAGGAAATTAGATTCAGCACCGAGACGAATGTTTGATCTGAATTACTCAGCACGCGTGGGTGATATTTGTGGTGTCACGTACAGTTGTGAGGTTACGGCGGGTGATTATGTCACCTGATGCGAGTTGAAGAGTTTTAGATCGACGGAGGTTTTAGAAACTAAACGTAATTTTTTAGACAAGGCTTTATACCAGTAACAAACGTTTCGATTTCGCAGACGCCGGAAAGCAAAATAATGTAGGTAAATAAATGTAGTTTCTGTTATCCAAAATAGATAGCGTTGTAATGATGTAAAAGGTATCTTGTCAAATGTATATTGCCCACAGGGTAATAACCTTGTTTTAATCTTGTTTAGCCACGTGGGTGAAACCACATATAGAATGTACCTAAGAGTCAATTTTAGAAACATACTAATATGTTTTTAAAAATTGTCGCTCGCTGGTTTAACTAACTTTAATCCGAAAGGAAATAGTAGGTATGTAATCACTGGCCAACTAGCTGTGTTCCGCAGCTTTGCCCATACACAACTAGCTGTGCTCCGCAGCTTTGCTCATACACAACACAACTAGCTGTGCTCCGCAGCTTTGCCCATCCACAACACAACTAGCTGTACTCCGCAGCTTTGCTCATACACAACACAACTAGCTGTGCTCCGCAGCTTTGCCCATACACAACTAGCTGTGCTCCGCAGCTTTGCCCATACACAACCAGCTGTGCTCCGCAGCTTTGCCCATACTCAACTAGCTGTGCTCCGCGGCTTTGCCCATACACAACTAGCTGTGCTCCGCAGCTTTGCCCATACACAACACAACTAGCTGTGCTCCGCAGCTTTGCCCATACACAACACAACTAGCTGTGCTCCGCAGCTTTGCTCATACACAACACAACTAGCTGTGCTCCGCAGCTTTGCCCATCCACAACACAACTAGCTGTGCTCCGCAGCTTTGCTCATACACAACACAACTAGCTGTGCTCCGCAGCTTTGCCCATACACAACATAACTAGCTGTGCTCCGCAGCTTTGCCCATACACAACACAAATAGCTGTACTCCGCAGCTTTGCCCATACACAACACAACTAGCTGTGCTCCGCAGCTTTGCCCATACACAACACAAATAGCTGTACTCCGCAGCTTTGCCCATACACAACACAACTAGCTGTGCTCCGCAGCTTTGCCCATACACAACACAAATAAAAACAACAAAAAAGCCTCTCTTTCTTGCATCTCTATTACTTATTATACTTACCTACTTACTCAAGGAATAAATCGTTCAAAGGTCCATTAGAGCGTATATCTTCTGAAATACCTCCTCGTCTCATAAACAGCTGTTATTTAACATTTCTCAGCAACCAAAAACCAAAACTACCCGTAAATCACTATATCTACCTCGAATCTATAACTCCTCACTGGCGCGTCTGCGCTCATTAACCAAAGTGCTGGTCTGACTCATCCGCGGCTTTTTGTTTCGAAACCAATTTGTTTAATGCCTGAAACGGAGCGATCGGTTTCAGGCACGCGGCCTGAACGAACGTTTTTTTGGAGTATTTTTGAACGGATAGTAATACTGGAAACGAAGTTTTGAAAATCGTCGACACACAGTATGTACGAGTAAGGCTTCTTTTGAAAGAATCCGCTAAGGAAAGTACCACACACTTTTGTCACATTTTCAATCCTCTAAGTAGTACAAATGTTACTATGTTTTGATTTAAAAGACAATGTTTAAATGATTTTAGCGTTAACGCCTGTTTATATCAATACATAAATAATCAATACATAAAAGTGAAATGTTGTCTGTTTGTTTGTTTGGGGAGTTTTCACGCGTTAAAGACAGATTTTGATGAAATTTGGAATAGAGATAGCTGGGTATAAGCTATCTCCATTCAATATCCTGGAATATAACATAGGATACTTTTTATCCCGGATATTGTAAGTTTCCACGGGAAAACTGGAAAATGTTGATTACTCGCTGTAAGGAACGGTTGCCATGGAAACACAATAACAAGTCTGTCAAGCAACATCAAGAGTGCTATACCTACTTTTGCATAGGTTTTTAATATCCTAGAAGAACATAGAATGCTTTTTTTCGCGATAAACATAGTGCGCGCGGACGAAGTCGTGGGCGGGAAAGCTATTTTTTTAATGAAATATGCAGGTGATGACGCGTTAAACGCGTTATTAAAAGGCAATGTTTCCATTCCAGCCAAATTAATTTCCAGAGTAAGAGACTTGAAAGCGGATAAGAGTGAGGAGCGCAAAGCAATGCCGTTCAAGATTTTGCAAACAGCATGACGCTTACCCTCAGGCAAATGTCCTGCAACTCTCGGCACTTGGTTGTATATAAAAGCTGGATCTGGATCTGGTCATGCCCGAGTGCCGCAGTCGATAAGCTTAAAATGTAGTGGAAGAAGAGTCGATACAATGTTTGTATGAACCTGATGATACTAGTTTCTGAATGGGTCCGTTTGGTTGTGACTGATTTATCATGTGTTTACCAGTGAGGTGAAATTATTTGTATTTTATCGAATCAAGGCAGCTTAAAAAAAATTGAGTAACATGTATTCGAGGCTCATCGTGCTTCACCATTGGTGGAAACAAATAGATAGTTAAAAAACTGTGTAAATAAAATTTAAATTATAATTAAAGTAGAAGTTTAGTTTGGTGTAGATTGTAGTCAAAACGCAGTAGAATTCATAGACACGATACTAGAACGCTGTGACATAAGCCTGTCAATATTATCGGAGTCAAGACGAATCAAATTCAAAGCAAGTCTTTAACCAATAAATAACGTACTAAATTTTTCATATTTTATTTGAATTTTTCCACTACAAACAAACAAACAAACACATATAGTCATTTGCCAGAAGTAAAACCAGCGTCAAATTAAATTACACTAAAAGGCACCACATTTACACAACCCTCATGTCTTCAAACTCCCTATAGATTTTTCTACACGTGTAACAAACTCAAAGGGGCCACTTCCGCCCAACCTTACGTGTCCCGCACGCCCAAATTAATTTCAAAACAGCAGTAAGGTGCCAAATAAAAGATGCAGCGGGCCCCTACCTCGTTAATCCAGCTCCTCTGAGACTACATGTCGAAACGTACAGGTGAAAAAATAAAACAAAAAATGTAAAAACACGGCTGAACTCCGAAATGACACAAGGTAAATTTGCAAAAATTGCTACGGGACCATGGGAGTTGCGCGTCCGCTCACGCGTGCTGAAGTTTGGCCGGGGGTGGATTTAGTTAGTATGCAGTTTTGGTGCTTTGATCTTATTATGTGTGTGATTGGTTGTTCAGTTGACGCGAGATTTGTGAGAGATTAGTGAGAACCGCAAAAAGTGAATAAAAACTACAGAAATATTCGTTACCGTTGCATCATCTGCTACTGCTAAGAAAGTTTAAAAAAATGACTCCTTACCGCAAAACTCAATAGTGAAGCAAGCAAATGGCTGTTTCGTAAAGTGAGTGGGTAATTGGTGGTGATATCACAAAAGACGGCATTGATTTTTCGTCTGAACTGTGTCGGCATTAACACAACTAACATGGATCTTGCTATGATGTAGCGGCCGATCGGCATAACATCTTTTAAATTTGTGTGTGAGGCTTGTGCGGACGAGTGAATTGGCATATCTCGGGTGCTTCACTGTGATTTTGGTCATGAGGAGTCTATCCTTACTTAAATGTTCTTGGCTACTGCATAGTTGTAAATAGTCTCCATGGTAAATATACCGTTTCTAATGTTTATAATTCTACTGCATAGTTATCAGGGAAATTACAATTACTGCATTTTTTGTTTCATATCTCGGGGATTTCTCAACCGATCTGAAAGTAATTTTTCACCGGACCACAACAAAGCAAGGGAAGGGTAATGAGTATGTATGTATCTATGTATGTGGGTATGTGAATGTTCCACCATACCGTCGCCCCTATTGGTTCGATTATGACAAGCGAGGTATCAATCGATTCGTTTACATCGCAAGAGTGTCATAGGCTATTTTTTACCCCGGGTACCGGGTTATTATTTCTTGTTATTTTAAAAGCGTAGTCGTTTTTTAACCAACCATTTCTCATATCTATTCCGTGAACGAAGCCTATCGTTTGGCTACTTTACGGATTCATTCAATCTCACCGAAAGCTATTACTTGAAAAACTTGCTCTCGTTACTTTTCCGAGTCCATAGAAACGGAAAGCAAGGTAGGGTCCATAAATCAAGGCCTCCAGTAATTCCTTAAGGTCAAGGTTGACATTGGAACCCGTATCGACTGTGATGTAATCCGGTACTGAAGACTAGTGATTTATTTCTGAGGCGATTAGAATAATGTGATGGAGCTTAGCTAAATCCCTTTTACTCTACTGTTTTTCTAAATATAGTAAGACGTTATCTGCTTGTTTGAGTGACTTTCGTGCACAAAGGCTGAGGCAATCTTGTAGAAGATTTTCAAAAGACCGTCTTACAACGTTATAAAATATTTTAGTTCCGTAGTCATTCGCAAGATGAACATAATTCGACCCCAATATACATCCTTAAGTATATCCAAACACATAAATATGCATGATGTCATAAAATTACCGATGTGTGCCTCGTAAATTTCCATTTTTACCGAAATGGATACTGAAAACCAGGTATAAAGTTGGTGAACTAAAAATCAGTATGATGACATTGATGACGTCATAACTTATTGAAAGGATACCGTTGTTACTTTGATGTCACTCATTGATGGTAGATTTCATCCACAGTTTTTTAGTACTCGTGTAATTGGACTTTAGGTTTACCAAGACAGTATAAAATACAATTTGATTGTGGTCGAAAAGTACTTGTAAGTTTTACTATCCGTATGCGCTCATTTCTAATCTAGCCTTAGCCCCGAATTAATGACTCCAGAAGTTTTATGATAGGATTTCCCCGCGCTCTCAAAAAGGGAAAATTCGCGAGGGAGTACAATATTCACGAAGCTAAATATTTGCTCTAATTTTGTACGCTGCATATGATAAATAATCATGGTGGAAAGAGTGCTCCTTTGTCACGTTAGTGGCAACTGTTACCAGGGCTCAGTTAAAAAAAGCAGTGGCAATTTTTTTTTTAAATCTTCACCGCTTTCGTTATTTACACTACAAGGGATAATATTGAACAAAATTAAAAGGATCTCGTCGCCTCTCCTCCGAAAATTAAAATCTTTTCATAGAACTTGCTGAAACGTGAATATACAAAATTAATGAATCTGTTCATCCATTCAAACTAAGCCCTTGTTGCTCATATCTTTCATAAAATATAGGTATTATTATTTCTATTCCCAATGCTCAAAATGTATTTTTATCCAAATAAATATTAGAGCGTTTCGAATATCCAATTTGTATAAAATATCTTTTTAAAATTTGCCTTTCCAATAAAGGATTATCATAATGTAAGGATTATTTTCAAATAATATTGTTGATATTGCTAAATGGAAGGGCGATGAAGGTAATGGCTCAAATTACTTATTATACCTTTAACGATTATAAAAAAGGTAAAATTTGAAGAACTTAGCATAACCTTTGGTGGAAACGTCTTATTTTGACTTGGCTTGACTATATTAACGTTTTTTTTATAACGTCCAATGATCACTACAATCTTGAAACCTAGTGCATGCCAGATGGAGTATTCTAGAACACAACATTATCTTGGTAGTCGGTGTGGTCAATGTAACACTGGATGGACTTACCTAGGCGTTTCATATCATCATTGACAGGTTATATTCAGTCAGCCCTTTGTAGGCACCCCCGACCCTTCCACCACCCCCATTATAGCTAAGAGGCATCTCGATCACATCTGTTTTCAAACAGAAAAAACAAACATCAAAATAGGTCCATTCTTTTTGGAGCTACGATCCTCACCCCCTATTCCCTTCCTTCCCCCCCTATTGTAGCTAAAAACCATCTCGATCACATCAACTTTCAATCAGAAAAAAACGCATCAAAATCGGTCTATTCGTTTAGGAGCTACAATGCCAAAGAAATACACACGAATACATACACATATACACCCTAAACTTATAATATCCCCCTCTTTTCAAGTTCGGGGATTAAAAATGGGCCATGCAACTGATTATGATCTTCTTTTGCTAAATTCTACCAGCCTTGTTCGTTATACCATCGCTCCATATACTATATTCGTTGCCAGATTTGCCAACTCTCATCCTCACTCAAGAACACATCTATTTCTACCAGTCTTGTTCGTCATACCATCGCTCCACATACTACATTCGTTGCCAGATTTGCCAACTCTCATCCTCACTCAAGAACACATCTAATATACCATCGCTCCACATACTACATTCGTTGCCAGATTTGCCAACTCTCATCCTCACTCAAGAACACATCTATTATACCATCGCTCCACATACTACATTCGTTGCCAGATTTGCCAACTCTCATCCTCACTCAAGAACACATCTATTTCATGTTCCATTTCCCTAAAGCATCAAAAACGTTCAAGCAATAAAACTCTCCGGGCTAACGATAGGGCTCCATTTGATACAGAATATCCGACAACATAATAAAACTCTCCGGGCTAACGATAGATCTCCATTTGATACAGAATATCCGACAACATAACGATAAGGCTCCATTTGATACATCATATCCGAGAACATAACGCTTCTGCTTCAGAAGGGCGTTTCACGCGTATATTAATACACAAAATAACTCTTAAACTTAAACACAAACCCCTTAACTTGAATCAATCTCCATCTCTTCGCAGTTAAGACACCGTCCTGTCAGTGATTCGGTTATCAAACCCCACAAATCAAGTCTTGAAACAAAGACTGAACAATGGCTTATCTTAACAAAGAAACTCTCATTACTTGAGAAAGGATAGCACCGCCAGCTTACATTGGTCTTTGAAACTTCATCAGGCTTCCCCTATGACGGCTGCGCCGACATGTAGTAAAGGTAGGAAGAATGGGGGTAAGACTGGGGTATAAAAACGTGTCTAGAAATACCATGATTTTGAAAAATTATTTTACATCTTCGACATCAAATTAATTTCTTCTCGTTTCAACCAGTAAGTATCCACACCAATATACACACAACACACAACGTTTCACTTTTATGAGTCAAACGTTGTCTGTTTGTTTGTTTGTTTAGGGAGTTTTAAAAGCAAAACGGCTGATCCAATTTTGATGAAACTTTGTAATTAGGTACTGTAAAATATAGAGTCCCACATAGGATACTTTTTCTCTACGGAAATGTCGATTATTCGTTGTAAGGAACAGTTGCCATGGAAACGAAATAATAACATGTGTGTCAAAAAGCTTCAAGAGCATGGGTGCTATAATTTTGCATTGATTTTCAATATCCTAGAAGAACAAAGGATGCTTTTTTTGCGATAAACTGTAGTCCACGCGGATGAAGTCTCGGGCATTGAGATTGAGAAGCAAGTTTATCGCGAAAAAACATCCTTTGTTCTTCTAGGATATTAAAAACCAATGCAAAATTATAGCACCAATGCTCTCAATAGGCATTCAATGGGCGAAAGCTAGTTTTTTTTATATTTGCGTGAAATCACTTGATACATTTAAATGTTTTTATTTATATTCTTTTCCATAAACCACGTGGACCCCTTGAGTTAGTCCTAGCTACACCCACACGGGTTGTGGAGTCAGAGAGAGGGGGAGGGGGTCCGGTTGAAAGTAGGCGGCGTTATCTGGATCTAGATAATTGATAGATAAAGATCTATAGGCAGCCGAACGGGTTGGAAGGAGTTTGGTACCTCGGCAACTGTTTCGTTTCAATTGATTGTTAATAAGGTAGGTGACACTGAATAGGCTTACTGGTTGATTTATTTTATGTACTTTTATCTACACTCATATTATAAAATCCTGATTATGAACACAAAAATGGTGGCATAATTACATACTAAGAAAAAAAAAATTATAACACTGGTTTTTGAACTAAACTATGCTATACTATAATTTTTTCCCCATAAAAACACCAGTTGGCTCCGTACTATGTTAGTTTTGGCCATTTATTATCTATGACGGTGCGTGCTTGACGGTATGCGCGCGAATTCGCTGTGTACTGAATTTTACAATTTAATGTGTTTTTGTTTATCAAAAGTTGTATCCTGATTAAAAATGGGAAAACTGATTAATTTATTTTGGGGGAGGCCTATGTTCAGCAGTGGACTTCTAAAGGCTGACATGATGATGATGATGATGATTAAAAATGTCCGACTGCTGAGGAGAATTTGACTCCATCTGACATCACGGAAACAGCAAAGAACATGACGAACGAGCTTTTACCAGAAAAATCAAGAAACTATGCTGTATTTTTTTTCATTTAACGTAAGTTCCTATTGGAAGAGTGAAGATAAAGTAGTTAGTGTATGAAACGGCACATAACTAGATATTAAAACATTCGAGTGATACTATTATAAAACAAGCCTGCAGCTCGTATTTTAGACTTACTCTCGTGTTTTAATAATCCTCATTATGCAACCGTTTCATAAACTACTATTATGTATGTGTTCAATCTTTTGATTGACATTAGCCTCAAATTAATATGGGAGAATAATCTGGTGCCTGAAACTCAGTTTTTTATTAGTTCTCTTTCAACCAAGAGCTTCTGAGGTACCGTGTAAATTTCTTTGTGTCAATCAAAATATGAATTTTGATTTTGGTCCTCTGAAGCTATTAAATAATATAAAATATTGCTTTCATATATTAAAATGATAAAATAAAGTAACTCTTCAAAATATTTGGACTACACTACTCGACTTCAATAATGTATAAAATTAATCTAATTCAAGCTTAAAAAAAAACTCCTAATAAATCTCTTGTGGCATTTAAAATTCATTATATTCTGCACTAAACTCTTGGTCTAAACCTCGAGTGAGTATTCTAAAGAGTAAGGAATATTTGACCGAAGCGAAGCGTCTCCGTTTCAGCTTGGGCAAAAAATATTTCGTATGTCCGAATGTTCGGCTGTCCTCCTCTACAGGTCGCATTTCTCAACTGATCTAAATGAAACTTGGCATATAGGTTTATCACCTTTTGAGATTTTTTTTAGTCATTTGGTGATTTTTGACTTCTCCCAAAAAAGGGCAAAAAGGGGCTACTGAATATCTCCGCCTTATTAGATCCGATTTCGATGGTTCTTTTTTTATTTGAAAGGTAAACTTTTAATTGGTTTCATAAAAAAAAATGGTGAACATCTACGGCGTGATGAGTAGAATAAAAAATTCAAAAAATTCCTCAAAATTCAGTAAATTGGTTAATTTTAGGTTCTTACCAGTGCTTTCAGCCCTTTACCTACTAGGTAAGGATTGACGAAGAACCTTGGTTAATAATTGTTAGTTTTACAATAAGGTAGATGGCGCTACTGTGCACCGCTAGAGTGTTTGCAAATAAGTTTGTGCTCGCGAGGTCTAGAGCTCAAAGAGCCACCCTAGTAGACCTGGTTTTGTTTCATGTTAATTTCATATTTCTCTGGTTTATTCTTAACTAGCTGTGCCCGTGGCCTTTGCCCGCATGGTCATTTTATTTAAAAGTAGCCCATTCCTGTTATTCCAGGACCAAAGTACGTATAATGTACAATATGTTATATGTTCATCGAGCCAAGATACCAAGTACTCCAGTTTTTAAGTAAAACCCTAAGATATCCAACAATTAAACCGCATTGTAATCGGTCCAGTGGTTTTTACGTGATGTGCGAACATACAAATAAATATTATAGCCATCTAACTCCTCAAAGTAAACATCATAATCCGAGTATATTATATCAAAATAAATCAAGTACTATGTATACAAATCAAGTTTTGTGCACCAGCAGTAAGCACGCAATATTGAATCTACCTTCATTTATTATATTACTTACGGAAAAATATCTTAAATTCATAATCATCTAAACCGATATTTACAATTTCCTGTGACCGTAAATGTTGATAAAACATTCAACACCTATCTAACACTTGTCCGTATAAAACAAATAAGAGGTTTTAGAATCTCCGCCTTTCTGGTTATTCTCATGATGTTGTTATTATTTACAACACATTGCTTCTATTAGGGGCCTATTAGTACAAACAAATGCCCTACATACATCGCGTTGGGTTTTATACCCTGGTTCGAGTATCTTGTGCGATTTAGTCGAGGCTCGTGGAACTATTTATTATGTGAAGCTTGCTGACTTATTAAAAATACTTCTCCATCCGAGTACGAGTATATCATATTCATTGGTAGGGATCAGGTATTCACCAGTGGGTGTCATACATGCTTCGGTTTGGTTTAAAAAGTTTGCTGTTCTATCCAGTCTTGAAAAATTATCACGCCAAGAAGTCAAGTCAGAATATGAATATAATCTTATGTGCTTTACAATATCTAATTTAACTTGGACCTATATAATTTACAATTTCTGGTATATGAACATTAAAAAAGTTCACATATTGTCCCCTTTTAAACCATTATGAATCAAAAAGTCATAAACGACGAGCTGGATGACATGTGTTTTGTCCAAAAGCTATCTAGTAAATAGCCCAGAGTTGTGTTTACAACATTTAGGAAACGTTAAGGATCAGTTAACAATTTTGTCGCAAAATATAAGGAGTATTCGAAAAAATCTAGATAACCTTCTTATCTTCATAAGTAGATTGAATTTTTTGCCGGATTTAATAATTCTGTGTGAATTTTGGCTTGAAAAAAGTTTTAATAATTTATACCTCAATAATTATCAATGTCACTTTTCAAAAAATTATATCAACCAAAATGATGGTATAGTTGTTATTTCCAAAATTGACCTGAAAATCCAAATAAAATAACCAGCCTTTTTGGAAGCTAATTGCCTTTTAATTGATATGGATGACATATTCAGAATTATTGCTCTATACAGATCTCCTTCGTTTAGCACAATAACAAATTTTATATTCTCATTAGAAAAACTCATGATTGAAAGTAAGGGAGAATGCTGTGTGATTACGGGTTGATATCACCCGTACACATTGATATTAAGGAAGGAACAGGGGATCAACGGGCTGAGGAAAACCTGAATCTAATGGCTCAATACGGATTTGCTCCTGGTCACACATTCCCCACCAGAGGCCATAACTGCCTAGATCACTTTTTCATAAAAACTAGATTGAATTGTAAAGTAGTTATTTGCACTGACTTGTTTTGACTGTATTCTTCCGTGGCTTACTCCATCACTTTTTAGATGTACTGCACGTCGAGACCTGATGCATTTATCAGTTAAAAAACATCCTAACGATCATATTTTGGCAAAATCTATCATAACACTTGCAAAAATACTATACAGAATGCCAAAAATATATACGAAAGGAGTGAATTGATCAGTTACAAAGGTTACAAAGTACAAAGTTACAGTTACAAAGGTGACAGTATTAAAACTTGGAGGACGTTAAAAAGGTTCTGCGGTATATCTGCCAAAAAAACTACTAGTACTGACTTAATGCAGGGTAACCTCAGCACTAAAGAGTCCCTTAATATGGTAAACGATTATTTTACCTCTGTAGGCCAAAAAATAGCGGGACACATTTTGAACAAAATCGGCAAAAGGGAAGACCAACTAGCTGCTGAACTAAATCAGTTTACTATTGTTAACAAACACCCGGATTCCTTCTTCTTCAGTCCATATTTCATTTTTATGTAATTTGAGTATGACTAGTGGCAAGGTACCAGAAAATTGTAAAATTGCAAATGTTACGCCAGTATACAAAAAAGGGGACCCTTACGATGCGTCCAATTACAGGCCAATCTCACTTCTGAGTTGTCTCTCCAAGATTATGGAGAAAGTGGTAAATTCTCGGCTGCTCAAATATCTGGAATCTCACAAACTACTATCGGAGCGTCAATTTGGCTTTTGTGCCAAGAAGTCCACAGAAGATGCTGTAACCATGTTAAGCGACTTTGTGTCTGGCAGGGTTGATAATGGCTCCAGGTGTACTGGAGTCTTTCTAGACCTTGCCAAAGCATTTGACACGGTGTCACGACAAATTCTATTAAAAAAGTTTGAACTTCTTGGCATACGCGGTGTTCCCCTTCAATGGTTCACATCATATCTGAATAACAGAACTCAAAGAGTTTGTGTGAATAATTTAAGTAGCGATCTTACGAAGGTGAATTTTGGAGTGCCACAAGGAAGTGTCTTAGGGTTTACACTATTTCTAGTATATATTAACGGTCTTTGCTCTTTAGACATCTACCAAGGCCACATTTTCACTTTCGCTGACGATACCGCTATCGTTTTTTACGGTGACTCATGGGAATCTGTTCAAAATAATTGTCAAAAAGGTATGAATCTGGTAGGATCCTGGCTTCAAAACAACCTTTTGACTCTTAATGCCTCAAAAACGAAAATAGTTACTTTCAGAATTTCAAATAGGACCGCACCTAAAAACCACTGGCGGTCAAATTTCATACCTGTTTAAATGTCTCTAATTCTTGTGAATGTACCTTGTTAGAGAAGGTGCATTCCTCAAAATATCTAGGAATCGTTATAGACGAAAACCTCACCTGGAAAAAGCATTTTAGTACTCTTGCTGGTAGAGTGAGAAAGCTTATGTTCGTCTTCAAAAGATTGAAATTCGTTGCTGACGCTGAGGTTATCAAGCTGGTCTACAATGCCATCTGCAAATTTTAAGTTACTGCGTAGTGGTTTGGGGAGAAGCAAATAAAACTGATCTTCATAGATTCTCAAATGATAATTAATATTAATATTACTGCTAATAGTGAAATATATGATCCTGTTTTGATTTTGACGTTACTACAAATCAAGAGGTGATATGAAACAACAATGGCTAAACAGATGTGTAATGGTAACGCGCACAGAGAGCTGTTCTAAATGTTGCATATGGGAAGCCCTTCCTCTATTCAACCAATGCACTGTACAATGAATTTGGGCACCTGAGAGTTAGACAACTTTATATAATGTCTGTCATACTGAGATACCACAAAATAGCACCCAGCACTCTTATCATTTGTTACCGACACATAAGGTGGAAACCTCCCATCAGACACACTGAGTTCTATCGAAGAACTTTCTCTTGGGCAGCTCCTTTTTATATACTAAAATTAACTGTCTACTTAACATTCTGCCGCTGACAAGATATCGCTGCAAATTAACAGTCCAGAAATGGCTCTTCTGTATGACGTATGAGGAGACAGAAAATATTTTATTTATTGTAAAATAGATAGGTTGTTTTCGATTTTAATTTACTTACATGATAAAAAAATACAGGTGTGGATAAAACGGAAGCATACTTACATTTAAATACTATAAACCTTGCTTATAAAAAGTTATGCAGTGGTTCGTAATTCTGCGCAGTACAATATTATACTGCGCAGAATTACTAATCATTAATTAATCATTGCATAACTTTTTATAAGTAAGGGGGTTATAGTATACCAGCACTAACTTGTCGATTAACCCACACAGATATTCGTAAGCGCTCAAGCAAATACATGCACGCACACTCACTCATTCACACTATGCTCGACATTCTTGCTGTGAAATACCCTCACAAAAGGCTTACAATAAAATTATAATCTCGCATTAGGAACTAGCTAAGAGAATGCTATTTAGTTGCAAGTTTTATATATTTATTTATTTTTTCAAATGGATACTATAGCTATAATTATATATATTTTTCCTCAATAATTATTGATCTAGGATAGGTTTGAGTCACGCCACTGTTATGAAACCGGGTTGTTTACTCGGTACCTCCCGGTACAATAAGCAAAGTTAGAATCTTAGAATCAAAATGTGTTTTAAATACATATATTTTCCTATTTTTAAATTATGTACTTCTATTAAAATACATTCACTTACACGAACACTGCAACATTATGTTGTGACTTTAATAATAGATTTGATCTCCACGGCACAGGGTATCCTAGTGTGGAGGTCAAAGCTTTTTTAGACTTTATTGTTAAAGCATACCTACCAAAAATTATTTGCATGTTACCTATTAGTTAAACTATTTTTTTAATGTTTTATAAAGTATTAAAAATATGTAATGTTCTCCTCGTTTTGATCAATAGATGTTTATTATTATTATTATTATTATTATTATTATTATTATTATTATTATACGGACAAAGAAACTAACAAGCAAACAGACAGACGGACACGATTTAAAAAAATGTTATATTCTTGTTCAGTAGCTTATTTTAAGTACAATAGACCATTTTTATTAAATTATCTTCTTTGTACATACTTTTTCGTTATTATTGCTTTATTTTATGTATAGACTAGCTTTCCTGCCCGCGACTTCGTACGTGCTGTTTATCGTGAAAAAATGCTTCCTGTTTTCGAATAGGCGCCTCGCCTAATTACATATTTTTTTTCAAACACCACAATATAGGTATCTAATGAAAGGGCCTAGCTAGTAGAATACAGTACACAATAAAAAATCCAAATCCAAGATGGCCGCCACCACAAAATGGTAGATTACTTATTTCATCATCATCACCTTCATCATCATCA
Organism: Alsophila aescularia; assembly: GCA_946251855.1. Lineage (NCBI taxonomy): Eukaryota > Metazoa > Arthropoda > Insecta > Lepidoptera > Geometridae > Alsophila > Alsophila aescularia. The sequence continues at coordinate 66,533,155 of OX276376.1, forward strand.
TCATCATCATCAGCCTATATCTGTCTACTGATGGACGTAGGCTTCTCCTAATGCACGCCACTGAGCTCGGTCTTCAGCTCTCCTCATCCATTTTCTGCCAGCCGCTTTTCGCAGGTCGTCACTCCACCTGGCCATAGGGCGTCCTACACTACGTTTTCCTCGAGAACTCGTCTAACCCAACGGTTATCGGTCCTTCGGGAAATGAGACCGGCCCACTGCCACTTCAGCTTGCTTATCCTTTAGCTATGTCGGTTACCTTGGTTCTCCGACGGATATCTTCATGACGAATCTTATCCTTCAGAGAAACTCCAAGAATAGTTCTCTCCATAGCTCGCTGAGCGACGTTGAATTTGTGAACTAGTTTGACCGTGAGTGTCCACGTTTCGGCACCGTAGGTTATGACTGGTAGGACGCACTGATTGAAGACTTTTGTCTTCAGGCACTGTGGTATGGACGACGAGAACACCTGACGAAGCTTGCCAAATGCTGCCCAACTCAGCTGAATTCTTCTGTTGTTGGTAAGTATGAGATGTCCTCGCCATCGATATTAATGCCCATTCCGTTCCAATCCAGCGTCTTAAACATATCTTCCAGGGCATTAGTATATAGTTTCGGGGATAAAACATCCCCCTGTCTCACTCTCCTGCGCAGTTGGATATGTTTAGACTTCTGGTTTTATACTTGGACACTCATAGCCATGGCGTCATACAGAAACCTCAGCACTTCGATGTATCGCCAATCCACTTGACAACGCTGCAAAAATTCCAGAACCACCCAGGTCTCAACGGAGTCAAAGGCCTTCTCATAGTCCACAAAAGCAAGACACAGGGGCTGGTTATACTCTATATAAACTGCCTCACTGTGTGTATGTGGTCTATGGTGCTAAATCCTCCGTGAAACCCAGCCAGAGTTCAGGAGGCTGGAATTCGTCAAGTCTTCTTGCGAGACGATTTGAGACCCTCAAAAACAACTTATAGACGTGCCTCAAGAGCGAAATAGGTCGGTAGTTCTTTAAAGGGTTTTATCCCCTTTTTTAAAGAAGAGTACTATCAAACTCTTGCGCCACGCCTCTGGAGTTTTCCCACTGTTAAGAACGGTGCTAAATACCCCTGAAGCTCCCGAAGTACGGGTTTCCCCTCTGCTTTCAAGAGCTCCGAAGTTATACCATCCTCACCGGGGCCATTCCATTCTTAAGTTTCTTAAGCGCCATCTCAATCTCGCCTATGCTGACGTCGGGCAGTTCGTCAGTGTATTGGCGGGTCATAATTACACGGGAATCCTCTGTGCTGGGTTCGGGTCTAGAAGCAGTCTTACAATCGGCCATAGAAGTCATCAATCTCAGAAAGGATCTCCAGCTTAGAGACGGTGGTTGTGCCATTATTGGTCTTGACCTTCGTCAAATGGGATCTACTCAATTGCTGGGTGAAGACTTTTGACACCCGATTTTGCTCAATTGCCTTTTCTATTCGGCGGTCACGTCGCACCAAATGAATGGATTTAGTAACATTTAGAATACAGCACACTATGGAATTTCCAAATTTAAAATGGCCGCCACCACAAAATGGCGGATAACTTTTTTAGTTTTCAATCTCCACAATATGGGTATTAAATGAAAGGGCTTGACCAGTTGAACACAGTACACTTTTAAAAATAACTATATAAAAAAACTAAAAACTTGAAAATTAAAAAATGTTTTTTTTTTATGTTAAACTATTTTATATGTACTACAAAATTAAAAAAAAACAATAAAGTCGTGGGGGGTGTCGAATCGTAGCGTAACCTGAGTAATAGAAATTCGACTCGCCCCACGATTTTATTTTATTTTCTAGTTTTTAGTAAATGTAAAACCGTTTAACTTAAATAAATTTTTACTTATTTTATTTGAACTAAACAATATTATAATTATCAATATTTTTCCATTAGAAGCACCGGTTTGGCTCCTACGAGGGCTTTCGCCATTTATTATCCATGGCGGCGCGTGTTAGACCGTATGTGCGCGAATTCATTGTGGACTGGATTTCGGTGCCATAATTTACTTCAGTACACCAATTTAATGTGTTTTTTTTGGTGATCAGATGTTTTAAACTGATTAAAAATGTGACAAAAATGTATTAAACATGTGAAAACCGTGTTTTTGAGGAGGACTCCGCCTGACATCATGGAACAGCAACGATCTTGACGAAAGAGCTTTTATCAGCCAAAACAAGAGAATATTACGTTATTATTTTTTTCATTAAAAGTAAGTTCCTATTGCATGAGTGTAGATAAAGTAGTGTATGAAACGGCACGTAACTAGGTACAAAAAACCCGAGAGAGACTTTTAAAAAACTCGCCTACGGCTTGTTTTTTAAACTGACTCTCCCGTTTTAATTCCCCTCACTATACAGCCGTTTCATAAACTACTATTATATGTTTTGGGATTTTGGTTTAAAATACGTTTATTTTATAATTAATTTTCCAAAAGCTTGCAAATCCGCACGTGTCCTTGTCTCAAAGATAAAAATGGCATCCAAGATATGTTCCCAAAATCTGTCGATATTCGAACCAACATAAAATAAACAATATTATTAATGCCAAATAGTGGCATTCAATATTTTTTTTCTTCTTAAAATATTGAATCACCTCTTCTATGAATTTCCAAGCATTGGCAATTCGTCCTCAGTAAAGTTTCAGACAGAACCTACATACTATGAGCTTTATCTACGTCTCTACGAAATGCTACGTCGCTATGCCAATCTCTGCGATGCTACGAAGATACGAGGCGAATCAGCTATCTATAAACTAATTTCTTGACATTTTCAACGGAGCTCATTGAATATTGTTAGATTTCTTACTAGTTTTCCGTAGCTTTTCAAAGGTTTCTATTAAATGTTTATTTTAACTTTATCATATATTTGAAATTTCACACAGACTTAGTTGAATGAATCTCACACAAAAAACATAAGGTTTACCATTATCATCACTGTCTAAGAAAAAAGTGCTAAGATCAAAAATAGATATTTTAATGCAGACTACATTCAGTTTTCAACTTTTTTAATTCAACAGATTAAATATTTGTGCACAAAATCGGATCGTGAGGTAAGCGTGAGCGGACGGCTTAGCGATGCACTAAGCATGATGCCGCGGCATGCAGAACTAGCGTCAGACTTTGAAATTGATCATAATAAAGTTGCAAGCTACGTGTCGTTTAAGTAGAGCATAATCCTGAATTTGCTAAAGAGTTGGGTCATGCATGACCAAACTGATGAGCGTAGTTTGAAATCTATGAATGTTCGTATTGCAAGTAGATCTTGCTTGATCTATCTCACTTCATGGTGCAATGATACAGGTAGAACCAAAGACCCAGTATGTGGTTGTGATCCTTTGAGAGTTACTGGGTTATCCATTTATACACTATAAGTCTTTCTGTTTAACCAGAACTGAAATAATATCAAATGGTTATTTGTTCACAGACCATTACATTTATTCGTGCGACATATTTTTTGCGCTATCGCTGTAAAAAAATTACACCCACACAATATATTGCTCATAAAAACTCTCTCTGAGTCTCCTTTCATCTTAAAAATCGCACAAACATTATCCCCACTTTATTACACGCAATCTATACAGTCACGCTGTGACGTCACGCTCTCGAGCCGCAATTACAGGCGGCGTGAAAGCTTCCCCGCGAAAAATAACACGACGGTACTGTAATGGAAAGTAGGTAGTACGTGAGCTCACTAAGTTTTAACATAGCAGAGATTGGGGGTTGTGGAAGTGGAAGAAAGGAGAAGAGAGACAAAAAGGAAAAATAAAGATAAAGACAAACATTATTTATTTGCCCAAAACACAAGTATACACATCAAATGAATGTACAGAAGTTGTTAGTCTGTTATAAGAATGAAGTGTTTTGAATGTACAGAAGTTGTTAGTCTGTTATAAGAATGAAGTGTTTTGCCGTTAAAGGTGTGAATTAAAAAAATATGTATAATGTAAATAAAAATGCCATGCAGATATAAATTAATATAACATCATGAGCGATAAATAAAATAATAAACACAATACTTAACATAATTTGACAATATCGTGCCAAACAAATTCTCAGTTTAGAAATATATTAGATTGTGTTAACTGTTATAATAATAGTTTCAGTATGATTAAGTAATTTTTTGACGTTAAAATATAATTATGATAAACTAGCCGAGACCGCAGCTTTACCCGTGTGGTTATTTTTCAGGGATATAAAGATCATAGGTGTTATTTTACAACCAAAGGCTATGAAGTTTGGTATAATATAGGTAATATTATACCAAACTTCATAGCTTCGTTCAGATGTTAAATAGTTTTTACCGATTGCTCGGCTTCTGCTCATCGGATTGAGATACCAAGTATACCAATACTTAAAACAAACCCTAAACTATCTAATATTGAATACTGCATTGCAATAGGTACAGTAGATTTTACGTTATGCGTGGACAGACAAACAGATAAACACCATTTAATATAAGGTTATTTTCTCAGTCAGCTTATTATAAGTATTCTAGGCAACATTGAATTTAATTGAGCTGATCGCTTCACGCACTACAGAAAAACAGAATCTATACAAAATTTGCTTCTTAATTTGGATTTATCACTTACTGAAAGAATCATGCTAAATGCGAGTTTGCGTACTGTTTTCCAGCGTACATCATGCCACGCGTAATCAAAAGACGCCGACGAAACGTGGCCGCCATTTTGTAGAGATATTAATCACGAAAAATAAAGGGAATGTCTGTGGGTATGATTTGCACTTTTCACGATTGTTGGCTCTGAGAGCTGATTGCGAGATGATAAGCCGAGAACAATGTGTTCGCTTTCATTAGCCTTCACTGTATTCAAGGCTTTAATTGAACGTTACACGATGACATTAACAAAGTCGTTGATTATCGTTGGCTACAATTCAGAAAATTCTAGTGTCCAAACGTCTCACATGATGTAGATGTAGTGTAGTGTGCTTTGAAGGCAACAAACTAGCTCTTGTGAATAAAACTGTTATAATCCTTGAACTCGAAAAGAGAGGGGTTTTATAAGTTTAGGGTGTGTATCATTGTGTGTGTCTGTCTGTAGCGTCCAAACAAATGGACCAATTTTGATGCAGTATTTTCTGTTAAAAAGCTGATGTGATCGACATGGTTCTTAGCTATTATAAGGAGGGAAAGGGGGATGACGATCGAAGCTCCCAAAGGAATGGACCGATTTTGATGCGGTTTTTTCTGTTTGATAGCTGATGTGATCGAAATGGTTAGCTATAATGGGGCATTTTCAATTTATGCTTGTATTAGGTTTAAACGGATATAAAACTGCAGTGAGTACATCGAAGCCCTTTCGAGCTAAGCTCCACTGCATTCGTTGTTCGTAGAATAAGGCAATTGACTGTTGCGGCGACAACAACATTAGTGTATTTTTACCCGATTACAGCAAAACAAGGGAAAGGTAATGAGTTTAACAGCCTAAGCATGTATGTATCTATGAATGTGGGTATGTGGATGTTCCACTATAGCGTCGCCCCTATTTGTTTGATTTTGACAAACTAGGTGTCAATCGATTCGTCTTCAGGCATAAAGTGTCATAGGTTATTTTTTACCCGACTACGGCAAGGCAAAGAAAAGGTTATGTGTTCAAATTAAAAACTTGGTCTGGTTTTGACATGCGAGTTATCAATCGATTCGTCTTCATCGCAACAGTATCATATGCTATTTATTAACCCCTGGCCATTTCCCAACGTCATTATAACTGAACAAGTGATTATATTAACAAACACTCACATATACACGTAACACGCAAAATCCTCCTCTTGCAGTCGGGTTAAAATGTTCAGGGAAGTGAGTCTAAAATGAGTTCCAATTTAATACGAAAACATATAACAATAACATGCGTTGTTTTTGAAACGCGCGCATAAATTAACAAAGTTTTGTCTCAACAACAGGCTAATGGAGTTTCAATGTTTCATACGCATTATTTCATAAATCACACACAGTTGTTATGGCAGCTTGGTTACAAAGTCGATAATTTACAGGTAATTAGATAGGTAATTACATCCAGCGGAACGATATAGTCTGGGTAAATGATGACTAGATACCTAACTGTAGCTCGTTAGTTAAAATTAAAACACTTGACTAGAGATTCAAATTCTCCTTGTATGGTAGGTATCGGTTATTATCTTAGGGAATTCGTCATTTAATCTAATACTAGAAAAAAATAATACTAGAAAATGGTTCTTGGTTTAACTAATTGCAGAACTAAAATGGCACGTTTGCTCTTAGTGTTTATATAATAAACGTCGCTTTTTTCATCAAATATACAAAGGTTTTTGTTTATATTGTATACGCATAGAATACTATAGGTATTTGCGTAATACCAATAAAAAAGGTATAGATAGATATTCTCGTAGAGTTTCTTGGTGTTGTCTTCGCCAACGGGCGTGTTTCCGAAGTACCGGAAGAGTCAGAACTATAGGATTTCCTTTTCCTGTACGAGATTCAAAGCTGAAAAGGATTTTTTCTTTTCAAACTAAGTATAATTATTAGTTTACTTATTTTATTAATTTGGTCTATTAATAATATTTTAAGATTTCATTTCTCTTTGTCCACTAGAAGTAAAGTTTTTGATTTGGTAATTATGTTCCTTTTTTTTTTTTTTTTCTTTTTTTTCTTTTTAACCTGTACTGTCCCACTGTTGGGCAAAGGTTTCCCCCATTTTTCCATGTATCTCGATCACCTGCCAGATCCGACCAACAGTCGTGGTATTCATCCAGATCGTCGCGCCAGCGCTTTATCGGCCTCCCTCGGCGTCGCCGCCCATCTTGTGGCACCCACTGCGTTACGATCTTGGCCCATCGATCAGAATGCATTCGCGTCACGTGACCCACCCAATCCCATTTCAATTTGGAAGCCTTATGGTCTTCATCCATAATACCAGTGATAGAACGCAACGCTGAGTTACGAACTCGTTCAGTCCTCCGGATATCTAAGACGCTGCGTTCCATCGCTCTTTGGCAAACCCCAAGCTTGAACTTTTGAGACTCAGTCAGCGACCAGGTTTGAGCACCGTAGGTTAGGACGGGCAGGATGCACATTTCAATGTGTCTTCGCTTTAATGTTATAGGAAGGTTCATGTTCCTTACTTGCAATAAATACTTTTAATTTGAATTTGAACCAACTTCGCTCAGATTTTATTTGAAAAATAGCAGCTTCAGCTTCACCAGACCGTTATTAAATACCAACGATATACCTACCTAAGACTGTTGCTTTATATTTTCATTTTCTACGCCTCTTTTCCCAAAATCCTTCATCCCCATTAAATTCTGAAATTTCACGCCAATCATTTACAGTGTGCGTGTTCAGAGAAAAATATTAACCCTAAGCAGCCGCGCGATAACGTAGCGTGACGTATTACGTGACACGTGTTCTCGTCACGGACGGGAAAAATTTGTCTCGCTCGGGACAATCTAGGAAACAAAGAGGATGTGTTCTTATTTTGTTGTTCATACTTAGTATTTTGTTGTTCGTACTTAGATTTGGTTGTTCGTACTTAGTATTTCAAAATTTAATTGAGCATTTCGCATTTGTGTGTATCTTTGTCAAACTGTTAATCTGATCTTCATCGGTAAGGTGTAATGAATTATTTTTATATATATGTATAAGCAGAATTGGATAAGGGGTTGTTGAGATATCGGGGCCTAGAAGGCCAAAGGGACTTTCAAAATGTCGAACTGAAGCAATCTGATCAAATGGAGTGTTTCATTTTAGAATATCGTTGTGCTAACCATGCACAAAGTCTGCCTAACATTTTCAGTAATACCTATAAATTTAATTCTCTTAGTTGTAGACCTTTATTACACTATCTCGATTAGTGCAGACCAATCTTTAAAAAATCATTGCCAAGCACACACTACACTTTTACTACTATTGCCTCTGGATCCAAAAGGCTCCTATGAACACGATACCAAAGGCTCCTATGAACACGATACCAAAGGCTCCTATGAACACGATACCAAAGCTCATAATCACTGCTCAACTCCAACATTCTCTTTAAGTTTTGTATTTAATACCTATAAAAGAACGGTCTTAGTTATTAAAAATCTGTAAGAAAGAGCGTCTAAAGCACTAACAACACTAAAGTAATCTCTCAAATAATATTCCGGCATTTGCGCGCTCATCCGCGATGATCCTCTTACGGCTAATCCCTTTGTGGACAAAACGCTCGCTCTCACACTATAGTCTAGGAGACACATTAGTGACGGTCATTATGAGACGACGAGGGGTTTGTGAAACGAGTAAACAGCTGAATCGGACTGTTGTATTCGTGGATTCAATGGTGTATCTATACGTGCCTACGTACCTACGATTTGTGGTATTTTTACAAAACTTGTCACTGTTTTCCCTTGATAACCCTAAATTATTTTTATGCGAGATTCTAACATATTCCTATAATATGGATGATTGTAAGTTTCTAGTTCAAACAGTCGAGACAATAAGACGCCAGTTAATGAAAAAATAACATAAAAATAAAAACAAGCTTTAGATTTTTGATTTTGGAATATAAGACGCAGTCGGAGGCATCATGCAATTCATTTCTCCTTTGACGGGATCAGATAAAACCTGGTGAGCTACTTCATGCCTCTGACTTCATCTTATATATCAAAATCAAAAATCTAAAGCTTCTTTGTTGTATAGTTTTGTTCGCAGTCGGGGTTTTTGATTTTTATAATAATTTATTTTATTTTAAACTTTTTTGTTTATATTTATAAGAATTAGTGGGAATGGTTGCTAACCAGATTTGAATCGTTATAGATCCTAAATGATCATTCGAAATGAAAAATGATAAGAGAAACCTAACAATGATTTTCAAATACCTATTCAATGATACTCCATTTGACATAGTTCGTCGACTTTCAGGTTTTTCTTTTTCACAATATGGCGTCTGATTGTCGCCATATTCAATTTTGATTATTTTCAGATCTTTAGTAGGACTCGGAAGATAAGACAAAACGATTGACGTATGAATAATCAAAATTGGTCCACGCGTTAGGTCTATGTAGTGCCACAAAGGTACAGACATACATACATAGGCATTACCAGGCCCATGCGATACGCAGTCTGGTAAAAAAAACATATTTTGCTCTCAAAAAAAGTTTCACCCCTACTTTGCATGTATTGGAAGGTACCAAAATACATTTAAGACAAAGTACATTTTTGAAAGTAAGATCTATTTTCAAACTACCCATAAATGAAATTTCTTTCAATTTGATTCATAATTCTAGAAGTACGAGTAATTTACTGCGAGAGACTGGGACGGACAGATGACTAGATAGAGGTTAAGCAGATAGTTAAAAAAATTACAGCTATTTAAATTTTCAATTAAAAAGAAAAGAAAGCGTTCAAGATCTGCTCAATAACTGTACCAGTGTAATTTTACGTAGTAGTTGAATAAAACCAGATGAAAATATTACGTATGCGATAGATAATTGAAGCTTTTACGCTCCCCATTTCATCTCGAGTCCTGCAACTCAACTCGCAGAACACATTTCATTTCGCGGAATGGGATCTATTTTCGTATCCTTTGCCATCCTTGTCTCCGAGACTCGCACAGTCACTACACCTCCGTTTATATTATAGAACTTAGTCTTATGTTGTGGGCACACCAAGCAAAGCGCTGATTGATCAGTTTGAATTAATAGCAGACTGTTTTGAACATAGCGTACTCGCCTACTCGTTCAGTCAGCGGCTGGTTTTACAGGCTGGTTTTGATTCAGTCGGCATCTAACTTGACGATGCACTGCGCAGAGTTAGCTTGAGTTTTCTTCAGAGTCCGCCAGTCGACAGTCGGCTGCCAATAGTTTTTTTGGCAGATTGATGACTGATTGTTAAAAGGAACCTTTATAGGATCACACATGTGTCTATCTGTATGTCTATCCGTCTGTCACAGCCAATTTGCTCCGAGTCTACTGGACCGATTAAGTTGACGTTGAATTTCTGAGACCCATTGACGGACGTGATGTGAAATAAATGAATTTTGAATATTCAAATGTTACTAAATTTATTGAGTCACTTTTGGGGAGCATATCTCATAATACAAAAAAGGGGTTTGTAAACTGTACCGTGTGACCATATCCAATGAAAGGGTTGTTTAGAGTTTTTTTTATATAATTTTAATATAAATATTTTATAGTTATTGAAGAATATGGATTAAAAATGACCATTCCCTTCTTTATCCTTGAAACTACTGAGCCTAACATTTTGAAACAATACAGTTTTTTTAGATTACAGGGAATCATATAAGAAGTCTATGGTCTTAAAATAACATTGTAAATCTCTCAATATTGTGAAATAAAATATTCATCGTACGGAACCCTCTCCACGCGAGTTCAACTCGCACTTTTGTCTATTTGTTTATAATAACTTTTAATTAATGTGTAGGTTTTGGTTTAGTAAACGATTACCTAAGCATTTAATATCCACACCAATATATAAAAGTGAAACGTCTGTTTGTTTGTTTATATATTTGTTTGTTTAGGGAGCTTTCACGTCAAAACGGCTCATCCGATTTTGATGAAAATAGGTACTGTACAATATAAAGACCAACAAAGGATACTTTTTAGCCCGGAAAATGGCAAGTTTACACTGGAAATTTGGAAAATGACGATTACCCTCTGTAAGGAACGGTTCCCATGGGAACGAAATTATAACAAAAAGTGTGTGTCAAAAAGCATCAAGAGCATTGGTGCTATACATTTGCATTGGTTTTTAATATCCTAGAAGAACATCGGATGTTTTTTTCGCGATAAATTGTAGTCCACGCGGATGAAGTCACGGGCAAAAGCTAGCTATTGATATATTAAGAAGGGCCGTTTTTTTCAAGCTTTCTTTTGTTTCTCGTTTCTTGTTATTAATCTAGACGGGTCAGACCGTTTACAATGAATGTGTGGGAACACAGCACATTATTAGTTACTATCAAACAGTATACATACTCAATTGTGTATTTCCGGAACAATTCAAGATAATATTATGCTAATAACTTCTTCGTTCAATAACTCTCCCCAACAATACATCCAAGAGAATGCGACTGTTAAGTCCGTCCCTCCGATCTGTCACGTCGTCCGACACTCGTCCGCGACGAGATAATCCGAGCCCTCCTCGTGACAAGGCACCGTGTCACGTCAGTGGGTCTGCACTGTCACGCTTTACAATCGGGATGCGGCACGTAAATTAGACAGGTCTTAAGGCATATGGATTAGCGAGGAGAAGAAAACATGTGGGAGCTAAGCTTGTCTCATTACTTAATTTACTAATAGCCTGGCAAAGGCCAGCTATCCCCCTTTTTTTGTGTTGTTGCTCTTGTGGTTGTTCGTCGCACCTCCTTTGTCTGGGCCGAGCTAGATAAGTTTCTCTACGTATAGTACTTGTACTTATTTATCCTGTGGTATAAGTCAGTGAAATAGCACAGTGATAGTAAGATTTAAGATATATTGGTCGATAGCGGTTGAGACTTTCTCCATAAAAAGGTCTGTTTTTCGCCAGATTAGCAGTTCGATGTTTTCAATAATATACAAGTAATATTAATATATAAATACTTCAAACCCGACTGCAAACAAACTTATTGAATACGAGGTGACCGACAAAAATAATCACACTAATATTATAAAGGCAAAAGTTTGTATGTATGTAAAGGTGTGTGTGCTTGTGTGTGTATATGTTTGTTAATTTTTCAAGCTTAAACAGCTGAACGGATTTGGATGAAATTTGGTATGGAGGTAGCTTGTACCCTGGATTATCACAAAGGCTATGCACGGTTCCTGAGAGACGCGAGTGAAACTACGAGACGCAGCTGATATTTGTATATATTTTAATGTTTCATTTACTTACATATTTAACTTTACTTTAATAGTTCAATTGCAACATTATTTACATTAACTTGAATGATCTAAAATTGAAAATGTTTTAAGAAGCTTTGCTACTGTTTAGGCAGAAGAGTTATATATATTTGAAATAGTCTCAATGGCCTTCATTTTGATTCCTCACTCGATAGGCTTTGGTCATTTTTGTTCCGTCGGAAATTCAATATGGCAGCTGTACGCCGCCATATTATTATTATTCATTTATCAAAATCTGCCAAGCCGTTTAGGCTGTAGGACGCGCCTAAGGAACGTACAAGCAAACCAACATACATAAAACCCAAACACATAACCCTCCGTGCAGTCGGGAAAACATAACTATATTGAGATAACGTTGATTCAGCGCGCATTGTAACGACGTTGAGGGACTAGTAAGGCGCGTGTTACGTTGTTGTTCTTATAAAAAATAGATGTCCGTAAAATTAAATGGTGTGACGATTTTGTTGATTTCTGTTCATTCGAAACAAATAAAAATACCTCCAAAATTGTGTCAATTGCTGTTTTTTTTTTATCAAGGGTTCAAATTTTCGTTAAGGTGCCTAATTGAAGCGTACATATTACTAACCTAAAAAAGTATCTACGTAAAAATTAAATATTTCCCTTACCTGTACCTTTTTTTGGGCAGTCGTGTAAAAACGCCCAAAAAAAGGAATATAATGTTTTTATGATTCATGTATACATACATACATACATGAATCCTAAAAACAATACACTCTTTTTTGGGCAGTTGTGCAAAAATACGGAAAACGGACTGCAAAGAAGAGATTTATATGTGATTATGTTTGAATAGTTACACAGGAACGATCCGAAGTCATTCTCATGCTATACGACGACGATATTAAATTGTTGCTTTTAAACATACACTTCTAAGCTCGCGAAGGAGTGGCGCGTGGTATTTCGTTCACTCCGAAGACAAAGTGTGGGAGCCGCTAATGTGTCTCATCTCTAAGCTCCCTTTTCGACCACGTCTGTCGAGCTTCCGGACAGACTGCAATCACTACTTAAACTACACCCTATTGGTAATTAAGTACAGGTAGTAATTAATTCTCCTCCCGCTCACCGCTAATTTACGACTTTTAAACGGTAAATAAATACGGTGCGCGCGGTTAGAGCCATAATAGCGGTTAATAAAATGCTCTGTATGAGTTGTTAGATTGCGCTTTCATGAGAAAAGCTCGTTACAGGTTAATAGCGTGGTGGGTTTATAGCCTTCTTGAGTGTGTGATATGTTAGTACAATGGCAGAGAAATAAATATTGCGCGTGTTAGTAAACTTTTTTTTTATGCAAAATCCCCAGGTAAAAATTACCCATAGAAAGATCTAGTTAATGGGGGGAAGATAAGGCACACTTTATTAGCATGTATATAAAAACTGTCTTGATTATAAGTACAGACAAACACACCCACACAATCTAATAATTAAAAAAAGCTACTGAACCAATTTTGATGAAGTTTATATGGGACTACACTGAAATTTTACCCTTTAAAATAAAATAACAACCATCCAAATTGGTTAATAAATCTTAGAGAGATGAGGCAATATAAACATAAATCAAATGGATTTATTAAAAAAAAACTATTCTCAAAAAAATACTGAACCAATTTTGATACAATTTGTATAGGACCACCTGAGGAGTATAACTTTTTCAAAAAAATAAATTGAATTCGATAATTGAATTAATTGAATCGGTCCGCAATTGACGGAGAAATCGGGGTAAACAAATTAAAAAATAAATGAAATACTTACATGCAGCCGAACATATAACCGTCTCCTTTTGTGAAGTCGATTAAAAAAGATACAGAGCAGTGAGAAGCGCAAAAGAAAGGCGCTGCTAAGAGCTAACACGTGCTACACAAATGCCACTTCGATTGTGACTGAGGCCAAAGGAAAATTGTGTGCGTTGCATCTAATTTATGCGGTCCACGCTAGAGGAAGTGGTAGCTAATCTCCCCACCTTTAATCAGATCTATGCCCAGGCAGGTATCAGATCAGGTATATCTTATTGTATCCAACATAAAAGCGCGTATTTCCAAAAGCATCTCAATAAACCCTCAACAACAATTACAAATACAAATTAACATTTACCAAGCAGGTGATAGTAAGGCTGCGTACACAATACAGCCGAGCGCCGATTAATCTCCCCTCTTCCCACCACTTCCCCCTTCTTTACCCCAGAGCCATTGTTCCCGGACAGGTCATGGGTGCCAGATAAGAGTGCTTTTGTTTGCCCCAGGGGCCCGTCGATGTCTTTAGATTAATGTGAACTTGCCCTTATAAATTTTGGGTTAGGATTACAAATTGGGAAGCTGGATGGTACATTTTAAATAGCTCTTGCGCTATGTTTACATAGTCGAGTATTTTATTTTGTGATATAGTTGGGATTTATTTTCGGTTAACGAATTTTATGCTTTTCTTATCAGATTTGGAGGAACCCATTTCAAAATAGCTGACATTATGTCAGATAACTAAAGCTCTAGTTTACTATAAAATAATTATTGGTAGTAGATTTCATTTTGTCACGTTTAACGTATATTTAAAAATCTGTTTAAAATAAAACCATTTGGAAGAAAATAAATACTTTAAGTGGAATACCAAAAACCGAACAAACCAATTTTGATATAATCTATGTATACTCGTATCTGAGTACACTGAAGGCCAAATATAAAATTACAAAATTTATGTATACTCGTATCTGAGTACACTGAAGGCCAAATATAAAATTACAAAATTTATGTATACTCGTATCTGAGTACACTGAAGGCCAAATATAAAATTACAAAATCTATGTATACTCGTATCTGAGTACACTGAAGGCCAAATATAAAATTACAAAATCTATGTATACTCGTATCTGAGTACACTGAAGGCCAAATATAAAATTACAAAATCTATGTATACTCGTATCTGAGTACACTGAAGGCCAAATATAAAATTACAAAAATATGGTCTAAATCTGTTTAGAAAGATTTGAAACACTAAAAACTACAAACCTCCTTTTTTGAAGCCTCTGGGCCGCGACCCAGTTAGGCCACTCTGGTATTGCTTTACTGGGCCGATTGTATTTAACCACTGACAAAAACAAACGTGGTTAGCTAGACACAAGTTAATTTCTAATTTCCTGTTTACAAAGGGGAAAAATGCATTGGTAGAGAGGGTTGCATAAACATTGCTGTAATATACATAAAATCAATAAATAACTTTCTTACTCTGTAATTCGAATAAACTTTTATTTATTAGTAATTACTTACAACAAAACAACTAGGAACCCACATAAGAACTACGACGATTAATGTTATTGCGACCCACAAAATCTAGACTTTATAATTGTCTTTTAGCATATTAGAATGCACAAATATTGATCAGGAATCATATTAGCAGCCTCTTTTACCGTTCTTTCTGTCAAGTTTGATCGGAGAAAAGCTCTTAATAACATCACATAATCATAACAAATTCACACTCAGGTCTTCCTAATTACGAAAAAAAAACTAATTCCTCAGCTCGCTAAAACAGAGCCTGATCGCAACAACAAATTATAATTATAATCTCTCAACTTAATTAAAGGCCGATCTCGTAAATTATAAGCAGGGCACGATGAAATTTTAGTAAAAAGTTATTTTTTACAATTTAACCGCCCTTAATTGTTACGTAATAAGCCTAATTTGAACTTGGCGAGAAGCCTTTGGAGCGAAAAGTATTGTCCTTCTTTTTAGCGTAATTTTTTCGTGATGCCGTCATTGTTTTGGCGTATTTTAAGGGTTGATTTTGACCTTTTCTGTGGGCGTTTATTTTTTGTACAGTCTCAGAGAAAAACTTAATGAATTTAGAACTTGAGAGAGTAATGAGATTTTTAGCCTGGACGCTGAACAATTTTGGCACAATGTCTATTTGGTCGTTATGGTTTAACGCTGTTGAAAAAATACTGGAAAAGGTTTTCAACGTTGGACATCAGCACTTGATTTGAGCTGCAGGTTGAAGATCGGACAGTCTGTGGCACAAGACATATATTAGTGTATCTGGAAGAAATCTCTTTAAGCGTTGGCATTAACCATTGTACCTATTTTTAGGGTTAAGTAGTCAAACAAGGATAACTTATAGTTTCGACATGTCCGTTTTTCCATCCTTTCCGTCCTTCTGCATGACACAGCCATTTTATGCAGACACTTTTAACACTACGAGGTTGAGATTTGGCACATGTGAGATGTTTGCATAGGTGTACAAATATGAGTTTTTTTTTCTCTCATTTAATATTGAAAAAAGAATCCATCCATCCTTGACGTTTGCTGAGTCGGGACCTGTTCGTGACAACACACAGCATTAATTTTTGTTTGTTTGTCTAATTTCTTAATTTTTTTCTTCTTTATAATGTTTAATGTTGTGTGTTGTCAGAAATAAATGTATTTTCTTTCTTTTTCTTTCTTTCTTTCATCAATTGCCCATCGAGTCTCTATAAATGGGTATTTTAATGAGGTTTCTTTGACAGTTTTTCTTTTGTTTGTGTTTATGGACCGAGATCGACCAAGTAAAACTCGTTTCAAATCAAACCGCTTTGTTGGCGTACTTATTAAAACCTACTGGACCGATTGCATTGCTGTTTTCATAGGTAGCTTAGTGTCCGACTCGCACTTGGACGGTTTTTAAGTATTTTCCTGTTTGTTTGTTTTCTTGTTGCCTTACAGCACTATTTATTTTGTAAAAAAACATATATTTTTTCCAGGTTTGATACGTCTAATTTTCCTCAGACACAAAATCATTTATACTAATATAATTCATCATCATCATAATATTACATCAACTTTTCCTGCATCAACGCAAAGCTACCTTCTAAGGGCCCTACTTACCAACTCATTTACTTTTTTTATTTACAGCCAACACAATGGTAGGAAAAACTACACGAAAGAGGAAGAAGGCATATTCTTTTCAAAATAAAAATTGTGCTGTTTTTACGCCATGAGACGTTTTAGGTCTCCAGTGTTAACTGTTTTCAATTTGAATGAATTCCTAAAATTCAAGATAAGTTAAGATAAGATAATATTAGCATTTTTATTTCAGCAGGCTTTAGGTAGCATATATTATAACGCATTTACTTACTTTACAGATTCTAAGGACGAAAACTTTATCCATAAAAATGGAATATTACCGAAAATTCCATATTTTCCCGAGCTACTGTTTGTATCCCATAATTATGTTTTAACGTCTTCCACATAAACATTTTATGCGGCTAAGGCTAATTAAGAGCGAAGTGGGGTTAAATTAGACCCCACGCTGGGAGGGGTTATAAGATTAATACTTAGTGATGGATGGATCGTGCTTATTTCATAGTGGGGTTTATTTGAAATTTTAATTATAGTGTGAATAGGTACTGGCTTGGTTAGAATGTGTTATTAAATACGCATTAGAAAAATTAGAGCACAGCTTGAAACTATCAAGAACAATTAAACAAGTATAGGGTCAAGGTTTTATATTTACACGACGCCCCAAAAAAGGAATGTAATGTTTTCAGCGTCCATGTATGTTTGTATGTCAGTTTCTTTATTCCGCCATAACTTTTAAATGCCTGAACAGATTTGGATGTATGGGGTACCGTTAAAATCCTTACATCATCCCGAGTAATTTAGTTAAATTTAAAAGTTATGCCGTCTGTGTCCTAAATTTATGTCGGCTGTGTCGATATTTTTACAATCGAAAAAATATTTTTCTTTGAATTTTACAATATTATGATGTGTATCAAATTTGAAAGCCTCAATGAGCACATTCCAACTATATATAATTTATTGGCATAAGTCCGTTTTTGGTAGGCCAGTTGTGCTTTTTAATTTTTTGTTAACCTAAATAATGTTTTGTTTCATCTAATCAACGCCTGTTTAATCAACTTTAATCATACAAATGTTGTAGATGAGTAGCGTCCGTCACTCGAAGTGTTATTAATTGAAAATGTTGATATTTGGTAAATTGGCATTGAAGCTATTTTCAGAGCAATGCTAGAATAAAGTACATTTCAAGGAAAACCAAAGACAGTTCAATATGACCTCTTAGACATGAATAATGGCATCGAGTCTTGCGACAAAGGCATCGCACGCTGCACGAAGAAGGTTATTGTGGGTTTCGGCCGCACTCCCGACGAAGCGCTGCTTTCAGCGTATCCACACTTTCATATTGTTCACCTGCAAGCGTTTGAACTCTCGAACAGTGGTTGCTTGTGATTTTCCAATCACAAGCAACCACTGACGACGACGAGTGACGGACCCTGTATAGATAAATACTACATTTTAAAGTTTAGCACAGGTTAAATAATAGTACTAGACTTAGTAAAATAAATAATAACTTAATTAGTAAAGCATAAGGCCAATGAATTAAAAATAATAACGATTTTCCTCAAAGATAGGATGGAAAGTTGTTAGTAATATCAACTAACAATGTAACTTATTGTGCATTTAAAAACTGCAATTTATCTCCAAATTGATCTATCACCTGAATACACAATAGGCTTAATACACAATAGCAAATTGAGACCCATTATCGCCACCGAGAATTACTTGTGTTACATCGATTCAATACAGCTTTCCACGATCCCAAATTGCTTGTTTTGGGTAATATAACATTATTTAATTGGCAAATAGATGGTAATTAGCCCACACGATGGCACTGTGGTCGAGATGTAGGTTTAACGGCTTTAACAACGATGTTAAACACTAACCACATTATAATATAGTGTTTTTTTATGTTGTGTATCGTTTTTACTGCGTGAAATGTGGGTGATACGCTTTGATTTAAGGATTGAAATATTTTGTGCTGCTCGTATAATTAAAATAAATAACATTGTAAATGCCAAAAGTCCTTGAAGAATAAGTTATAAACATATTTTGTTCGTAAAAGTTAGTAGAATCATTTAACTTGCTTAGAGATGTGACCAACATTCGTTATAGTTGTGACTTAAATTCGTTGTAGTTGTGACTTAAATTCGTTGTAGTTGTGACTTAAATTCGTTTATTTGTAGGTGTTTAGGTAACTTTTGAGTTTGTACGTATTAAGTTTTTTTAAATGTCAACTACAATTATCTATTTAATAACTAATTTGAAAATCAGGGACAACATGACATCGCTTCGATAATTTATGGGTATCTATCATTGTTTACACGGCATCAACTTGATGGGACATGCAATAATTTATTGGTTATTTAATTTTTTCGAACTGCAACACCACGCAAACGTCATAGACAGACAGCACAAGTTGAGACGTCGTATCTGTCAGTAGTGCGATTGGTCCGTACCAGTAAACGTAATTCAAAATTTTTGGTTTGGTCGATGTTCATGCACTTGTTTTCGAGACAGCGCCTGCGCCAGGTGTACGTACTGATTGATAACAGAACAACATATACACCAATAAAGGGCACGAAGATTCTAATCCGTAAATTCTGAAAAAAAAAAAAAAATATAATATTACAAAGAGTTATGAGAAGAGTCCGTCTGTTTTTAAGATCGCGTATCAAAGTAATTCAGATATATGATACGACGATACGCGTAGTATGGAAGCACCATTAGTGCGAAGAGCTCTCATGTTTAATTAATAAGGTGATAGCCAATATTGTTAATTGAGAACTACCGGATAATTAATAATAGATGAAGAGTAACTATGTAATCAACACAGTGGAGTATTAAACTATTGTGGTTAAGTGTTTAATTGTGTGAAATTTAACAAATTATAATTATAATTACGTACCTTGTATGTGACCAAAAAATATGGTATTTCGTTAAAGGTTCATACTTCACGTAAGATATAAGTGGCTTATATATATTTTTTCATTAACCAGGAGTCACTGCTAAAAATCAAAAAGTGTCATAAAAAATCTTAACCTGTGGATGGATGCATATTTTTTTCTTCTTTTTTATATACCTTTAATGATTACAAGGTTTGACACACACACAATCTGCATTTGGGGAAGAAAATGAACCAGAAAATAGTTTTTAGCCAATATTTGAAAAAATAGTCGCTGTTGGCTCGTAAGGCTAACGCGTGTTCACGAGTTTATATTCAAAGAGTTTTGGCTTGAAGTGTTGTTGCTTATTAGTAATTTCTATGTTAAATTAATAATACTGTTTTTCGACTCCAATAAAAGAAAACACTAGTAAGGACGATGAAAAAATATGAGAATAGATTTTCTGAAGAAGGTTTTGACTTTGTGTTTTTTAAACTGTTTGTGCGTAAATTGCAGCTTACACGCTTTGCAGCTCATTCCTTCAATTTGCACACAAACTACACCGTAAGCATGCGGCACTGACCGACAGATCACCCCCGTAGAAGGGATGTATGACGAAGGTCTCGTTGCCGATGTGGATGACACCAGAGACTCCGTTGCAGGTGTGGAAGGCTGCCGAGGCTCCAGGATAATCCTTGACCGTACCGTGGTAATAGCAGTGCTCGATCTCCTGGGGACAACGGGAGGAGTTAGCTTTGACATTAATATATAAAAGAAAGAAAGTACAATGAGATCACACCCTTCCCTAAAAATGGTTACGGGATGGCTGGTACACAAGTCATACTCGTGAACGGGTGCTGTTGTGGGGACCGGTCCAGCCTGGTTTCTTATTAGTAATTTGTTTTTTTTTATTATATTTTTCCCAGTACAGGCTGATTTTCGAATCACAGTCGTTATGTCGTATTTGTGATTTTCTCTATTCTTAAACATCTAACAAAGGTGTCGCAAACATTTCTACAAATTCTTCATTCCGTGCTATTGAGCGCACGTTAAGCTGTCAGTCCCGGTTGTTATAGATTGACAGCAGTTCGTAAGCCATAATGATCAGAGGCTTTCAGGGTGCTTGATGAACTCTAATACCAGAGGCCAGCACTCACTCATACGACAAGCAAACAGTACAATAAAAGCAAAATCTAAAAAAGCCTAGTGTGTCGTTCCGAAAACACTATTAAACACAAAAATGTATATAATACGAAAATAGACTTTCAATCAATCTCCTTTCGCTATTTTGTTTCGTTTTTTATTTATTTCTGCATGATGTCTATTACGCAAAAATTGGCGTCCTGTGCCGCGTTTAAATAAATTTTAATATGTACCTAGTGAGGGAGAATCCAATAAAATATTTTCGCCGAAGCAATTTTATGCTATGTGAAATATTCTAATTTGTCATTCAGGAGTATCGTCCTCAAAAAGGAGGGAATAAAGATGCTATATAAGTGCGGAGCTTTCAAATTAGAGGGCAGGAATGTATATATTTTTTATTACAAACTTCCGAACTTATTGTGGTTATAATAATATGAATGTCTGTTTTGAACCGGAGGTTTAGTTGTGGTAAAACTCTTCTGCAATAGTACACTTGGTGAAGAACTAGCGTTAAAAGTAAATTTTTGGGCTTATGAGTCTTAACAACCAATTGCATATTTTATTCAATCAAATAGTGCAGTTTTGTATTCAATCCCTTTGATAAAAGAATCAAACCTTATACGCCATCTCTCTGGCTCTACTCTCACTCGCAATTAGAGCATGTACTTTTTTTTCGTTTGCAGTGAATAGACGACCAGGCCGCCGCGCCTGTGTCGTTCGGTGGCAAGTAATCGGTTCTCTTTCATGCGCATATTGAAGGGGACGAATAGGTCGATGCTATTGGTTATTTTCCACCTCTGAGTTATTTAATTAGGGTAGGAGATATATAAATAAGATGACTAGTCATTGCAGCTTGTTTATTAAAAGATTTTATTTAACTTGCAATGTCTGTATGTATGTTTGTATGTATGGTTGTTTAGGTCAAATCTTTCAAGCTGAATTAGAACTACTTCCTCTTATCCTAGTTGAATTTTTGCATGTTGGTTCAGTTCCGATGCCAATTCATTTTTATGGTATGTATGACCTAAATCGACATCCAAGAAAAGCTCCAGATAAAGGAACTCTTCAACGGTCAACAGCACAACACGAAATTTTGTGTACGCATTATATTATGATAGCTGGTTTGAAGTTTTACCATGACATGGGTGCTGCACTACGGGTTGGCTGCTGATAAGGGAACTCCTCAACGGTTAACATCACAGACACGAAATGTTGTACACGCACTTAATTGTGATAGCCCGTTCTAAGTTTCATCATGACATGAGTACTGCATAAAAGCTTATTTTTATACTTGTACTGATTTCCTTCGCGACTTCTCTGTTGACTTTGAGATACTTAGAACAAATGTAATGTAATATGTAGTTGCTGTTTGACAAATTACTGCTATGCAAATAAAAGTACACAAAACTCAAAAATATGAGGGGTCATCCGCTAGTAGTGCAAAAGTTCCTTAACAAAATCTCTCCCACACCGAATGACTTAAGCTTGTACTTTATCATAATTTAATCCTATTTTTTGTCTATTTTTCCTACTATTCAAATAATTTTCTAAAGGAAAAAATTGGATCACGAACGTGCTTGAACCCCCATCATTCCGTGCCTCTGCGCAGCACATGCCTTTAACCATTTCGGCTCATATTTTCCCTTCGGAAAATTATTAGATATGTTCTCGCTAAGCAGGCGTAATGCTAATCGTATCGTTAAACATTACATATAGTACTATTATGTAACACAAACATCTTTACATAGTATTCTGTGCTTATTTGATACAGTCTTATGAACATGACACACGAATTTCACTCACCTAATGCCCCCAAAAGAGCGTAATCTCCAGCCCCCTCCATACTTTTGCTCCGTATAAGCTAATTCCTCGACACAAATTGCGAAAGCACAAAGAGCACTCATCCAGTCGCACTTTTGCGCTGTCACCGCGGCCGCCATGATGAATTAGCGGGTGTTCGCGCCAAAATTGTTCAGACATAAATTACCCGCCAAGAATTTTTTGGTTACGTTATTGTTTCAGACGTCGATTAATTTTGTTGAAGAATAAAGATCGGTGAGTTTCGGGTTTTTTTTTGCCAACGGCGTTGACGCGAAAGAGTTGTATTTTTACATGACTGCCCTAAAAAGGAGTGTAATGTTTTTAGGATTCATGTATCTTTCTTTGTATGTATGTATGTATGTATGTATGTATGTATGTGGGTTTCTTTATTGAACAGATTTAGACTTATGGGGTATCGTTAGAATTCGTAGATATAGTTCGAATTTTTTCGTTTATCTTACATCTCCCCGAATAACATAGGCCTTTTTTTTGGAAAAAGTTCAATATAGCGGCAGTATGGCTCCATTTTTAAATGCTAAAAAATATACTTTCTATTAATTTTACGATATGGTATTAAATTGAAGGCGTCGTTATGTACATTCGAACTGTATATAATTTTACGATATGGTATTAAATTGAAGGCGTCGTTATGTACATTCGAACTGTATATAACTTTACGATATGGTATTAAATTGAAGACGTCGTTATGTACATTCGAACTGTATATAATTTATTGGCATACGTTATTTTTTGGCGGCAGGCGTGTTTTTTCTTTAGCTTTTAACCTAATTACGTATCATTATTTTTCCTTGGTAGGAATGGTAATGGAACTAAGTTATACGGCGTTGTCTTAGGTCCAGCTGGTGGATGGTAGAACAAGAGCTTTTTTACCCGACAATAGCAAAGCAAGGGAACGGTAATGAGTTTAACAGTCTATGTATGTATGTATATATGTGGGTATGTAGATGTTCCGCCATAGATCGCCCCTATTGTTTCGATTTTGACTAACAAGGTGTCAATAGATCCATCTTCAGGTATAGAGTGCCATAGTCTATATTTTTTACCCGACTACGGCAAGACAAAGTAAGGGTTATGTGTTCAAACTAAAAACTTGGTCATATTTTGACAAGCGAGGTATCAATCGATTCGTTTTTATGTATAAAGTGGCATAGGCAATTTTGTTACTCGACTACGGCAAAGCAAAGGAACGGTCGTATGTTCAAAACTTGGTTCGATTTTGACAAGCGAGGTACTTTAACGCAAGAGTGTCGTAGGCTATTTTTTTTATAGCCTAAGACACTCTTCTTTAAATGATTACAGCTGTTTTTTTTAGTGTCATTGATATATCTTTGAATTAAATCGTTATAATATGCGGCAAGTAAACCAAGACTACATCTACAAGTGCACTAAACAGATTCCATCTATTCTTTAATAAGTTCTGCCTGGCAGCGGATTGAATTTTGCTTTGTTCTCCGGAACAAAGACCTAGACTTAATCTATTTAAGAACACAAAGAAATATTTTAATGGAATTGCAACTCAAAACTAGTTCAAAGAAGCGAAACTAAGACGGAACTCCACGAGAATTTCAAGCGACAAACTAGAATCTGCACGACCAAGACCCAACGAGTATACTGCACTTCATCTCACACTGCGTAGCGTCGGGTACTTTTGTAGACAAATAAAAGATGTATGAGAGCTGGTCACTGTCCTGATAGCAATCGTTAGGCCTGACAATAACAATTATTACATTGCCACCATTGCAGTGCGATAAATCCATACCAATATTTAAAAGTGAAACGTTGTGTGTTTGTTTGTTTGTTTGGGGAGCTTTCACGCGATAACGCCCGGACGGATTTTGATGAAATTTGGAATGGAGATAGCTGATAAAACATAGGATACTTTTTAGGAAAATTTAAGTTCCCACGGGAAAAATGGAAAATGTTGATTACTCGCTGTAAAAAACGGTTGCCATGGAAACGAAATAACAAGTCTGTCAAATAACATCAAGAGCGTTGGTGCTATATCTACTTTTGCATTGGTTTTTAATAACCTAGAAGAACATATTGTTTCTATTTGCTGTAATTTTTTTGAAAACTGGTGTACAATAAAGTATTATCTATCTATCTAACATAGCATGCTTTTTTTCGCGATAAACAGTAGTCATCGCGGGCGAAGTCACGTGCGGGAAGCTAGTAAGATAAAAGTTCAAAACTAAAACCCGACTAGTGGCCGGCTCCTATATCTTAAAACGAACCGTTTTCGCTTACTGTCCGTCAGCTTTTGACATAAACGCCATACAAAAAACGTCAAAAAGTAACGAGACGTTGGAAAAACGATTCGTTTTATTTTTACAGGGTTAGTGAACTAAAAAGCCACAAACAGACTTTTAAACACATATACCTTCCTTCGCTTCACCGTAGTCGGGTAAAAAATGGTCTGTGACACTCTTGCGATGAAAACAAATCGATTCTTACCTCGCTTGTCAAAATTGGGCGACGATATGGTGGAACTTTACACAAACATACATAAAGACATACATACAGACATACATACATACAGAGACTATAAATAAAGTAACCTTCCTTAACTTCGTCGTAGTCGGGTAAAACATGTATACCAACATAAAAAAAGTAATAAACATACATACATAGACTCATTAAACTGATTACTGAGATTGTATACTCATTACCCTTCCCTTGCTTCGTCGTAGTCAGGTAAAAAGCTTTGCGCGACTCGTTTCAGTGCACTTCCTGAGAAAATTCTCAGTAATTTTTGGTTGCAGTATTATTAAAAACAGATCAGAATGCATTAATATCTGCACACTATTGATCTATTCAATAATAACTAGGAAAGCAATGGAGCTTCCTTTGTGTGTAATAGCTATTAATATAATAACGCCACTAGAGAGACGTTAATATCGCCACTAGAGAAACGTCCGTGAAGATTGCACCTTGAGTGATGAAACAGGGAATGCCAAAGTGAAACTCATCTTGGCATCCTATCCTAACAAAGGCACTCTTTGGCTTTTTTTACTCGACTACGGCAATGCATATTAAGTGTTATGTGTTCAAACTAAAAACTTTGTCCGATTGTGACAAGCGAGGTGTCAATCGATTTGTATTCAGTTATAGTGTCATAGGCTTTTTTTACCCGACTACGGCAAAGTAAAGGAAGGGTTATATGTTCAAACTAAAAACTTGGTCCGATTTTTAAAAGCGAGGTATCAATTGAGTCGTCTTCATCGCAAGAGTGTCATATGCAAATTTTTACCCGACTGTATTCGGGTTTTAGTGTTTGAACTTATGTCTCGTTATTAAAATTACACTGGTTTCCTCACTTAAGTTTAGTTTGTCTGACAGAAAATACTCCAAATCTAGGGAATAACTATAAAGACCTGAAATATTAAAGCAATTAATGGGGCAGTTGGGAATATATCCGATTCCAGCCCACGATTAAGTAACCTATTTGTAATGTGTTAGGCCTCAGTGCTATTACATTTATCTGGACCTGTGACCTGCGACAATAAGAATAGTCGTTTATAAGACCTCGTACATCATGTCTAGATATTGTCTGGAATTAGGTCACACGCGTGATAAGGCGCTGTACACTCTCAAATGTTTGACCTGGTCGTCCAGATCCAGGTTGAACGCGAGAGGTGATTCAGCTCGGGAGCTGATTTTAGATAAATTAACCGATATTGAACGACATACGAGATGCATCAACCTACAAACTATCTTACAGAGCAAACTCCGGGTCGATATTAATAAGAAAAAAAACAGGACTGCCCACAAAAAGGAGTGTAATGATTTTAGTATTCATTTATGTTTGTATGTTTGTGAGTTCCTTTATTCCACCATAACTTTTAAATGCCTGAACAGATTTAGATGTATGCGATATCGTTAGAATCCTTACATCCCTATGAAAAAAAAAAACTGTAAGGCTCCATTTTCAAACGCGAAAATAATATTGTTTCTTCGAATTTTACAATATGGATATCAAATCAAAGGCCTAGAAAAGCTCATTCCAACATATATTATATAACTAGCTGTACCCGCGGCTTCACACGCGTTGTTTTTTCTTTAGGTTCAAAGTACCATCATGTGCTATTCCAGGACCAATATACTCGTACCAACATTTGAACAAAATTTCTTCAGCCGTCAAAAATACTTTATTAATTTCTCGCCTTATAATTCACCGGATTGAGATACCAATTACACCAGATTTAAATCAAACTCTAAGCTATCTAACAATGAAAACCGCATTGCAATCGGTTCAGTAGTTTTTACGTGATGCGTGAACAAACAAACATACAGACAAACAGATATAAAGACACGATTAACAAAAAAATAATTGTTCAATACCTTTTTTAAGCACCCAAGAGCATTTTTTTCATTTGAATTCATTAAGTAGTTTGGGTGCGATGCGCGGTCAAGATACGGACGAACCGACAAACAAAATTAAAAAGTTAAACAGTTTGGCTTCAGTATCGAATAAAGAGAACCATCCAAAATTATTATTTTTTTACTTTAATATTAACATAACTTTGGACCAATATCCCGCAGAAACCCTTTACTTATTCGGGATTAAACGTGTCCTCAATTTTAACACAACATATAACTTAAGACAGTGCCAAGTTGCATCAAAACCCGTCCGTTACTTTCAGCGTGGTACGTGTTCTTTTAAATAAGTTTCAACCCCTAAATAATAACCCATAAATTTTTCGATATGTAACGTATCCTATGTCCTAACTCGTAGTACGAACCCAAATCATACCAAATTGAATTCATCCAGTAGTTCCGGCGGCGTAATGCGCGGCTAAGATACAGACTGACAGACATACAGACAAAAATGAAAAAAGATACAGTTTAGGCTTCCTAATCGAATAAAGAGTAACTTCCAAAAAAAAAACACCATATCTTTAATGTACAGAATTTGGACCCATATCCCACAGGAACCCTTTATTTTTTCGGGACAAAATGTATCCATAATTTTCACCTATCTGATAAACTATACCTGTGCCAAGTTGCATCAACATCCGTCCAATAATTTCAGCGTGCTAAGTGTTCTTTTAAATAATTTTCCACCCCTATCCTGCAGGAACACTTATTTTTTTCGGGATAAATAGTATCCATTATCCTACCTCGAAGTGTGAACTCAAATCATACCAAATTTAATATGAATTCATTAAGTATTTTTGGCGTGGTGCGCTGCCAAGATACAGACAGACAGACGGACAGACAAACGGACAGACAAAAATTAAAAAAATACAGTGTTGGGTTTAGTATTGAATATAGAACAGCATCCAAAAAAAAAAACATAAAATCAGAAATTTACAGAATTTTGGACAATATCCCGAAGGAACACTTTATTTTTCGGGATAAAAAGTATCCTCAATTATATAACCCATCATATAAATATATGACTGTGCCAAGTTGCATCAAAATCCGTCCCGTGGTTTCAGAGTGGTGCGTGTTTTTTGAAATAACTTTCAACCCCAATCCTTTCATTTTCTGGATGAAAAGTAGCCTATGTCCTACCTCGTAGTATGAACTCAAATCATACCAAGTTTCATTTAAATTCATTCAGTAGTTTTGGCGTTATGCCTAGCCAAGATACAGACAGACAGTCAGACAGACAGACAGACAGACAGACAGACAGACAGACCGACAGACAGACAGACAGACAGACAGACAAAAATGAAAAAAAAACAGTTTTGGCTTCAGTATCGAAGGTCCAAAAAAAATATCAAAATATCTTCAATGTACAGAATTGGACCCGTTACAGTTTTATTATAAGTATAGATTTATTAGCATAAGTTCTTTTTTGGCCGGGCAGCCGTGTTTTTTTAGCTTTTAAGCCTCACCTGATGGAAAGTGATGATGTGGTCGAAGGTTTAGCACGCTTGCCTAGTACATACCTATTCACTCTTGACTTGAACACACCGGGGTTATAATTTACCGGAAATACTGACGAGGGCAGGGCATTCCACTCCATTGCAGTTCTTATAATAAATGAAGAAGCGTATCGCTTCGTTCTTGTGCGAGGTTGTTAAGATATTCCAAAATAGATAAGATAAGACCGAAAAAGCCATAAAAATACACATAAAACTAGTAATGTTGGGACTTAATTAGAATTATTACATTTTTCATCCATACCAATATATAAAAGTGAAATTTTGTCTGTTTGTTTGTTTGTTTGGAGAGCTTTCACGCGATAACGGCTAGACGGATTTTAATGAAACTTGGAATGGAGATAGCCTATGAAATAAAACATATAACATAATAAAACATAACCTGGAGTAAAACATAGAATACTTTTATCCCATAAAACTGTAAGTTTCTTCGGGAAAAATTATGATTACTGACATTTACTATGGAAACGAAATAATAAGTATGTCAAAAAACATCAAGAGTGGTGCTATACCTACTTTTGCATTGGTTTTTAATATCCTAGAAGAACATACGATGTTTTTTTCGCGATAAACAGTAGTCCGCGCGGACGAAGTCGCGGGCGGGAAAACTAGTTCAAAATATAGGGCTTTTGCTTCTCACAGCAACTTAATGTCAAATCTTCAATACCTATCCAGTCGCTTTAAAACAATACCGTGACATACCAATGGACTGACTGACAGACAACGCACAGCCTATACTGGTGGGCCTAGATATTTTTTTGCAGTGATTATTCCTTGAGTACTGAAAAGTAGCGATGCACGGCGGAAGATTTTTTGAAATTTCATCCCAAAGAGGGAAAACAGGGGTAGCAAATTTTGCAAGAGGACAAAGCTGTGCGACGCAGCTAGTACTGGATAAAATTGGTTACATTTACATCTCTTTAAAAAGCTTTTATTTAACTTCACTTGTACATATGTATATAACTATGTATCTATGTATATCTGTCTGTGCTGGAATCTTGCAATTCAAATTTCGAGCACTTCCCCATTACCTATCCGGCTATAACTTTAAGGGTGGCTCACAAATCGATAAAAATAATTTAAAAAATACCAACAAGAAAACTTGCACGGTGCATTAAAAAATGATTAGCGTAAAAATTAAAAAAACACGCCCGCCCTGCCAAAAAAGAGTTCTTGCCAATAAATTATATACTGTTGGAATGTGCTTATCCAGGAATTGGAATGCTTTAAAAAAGTACTGTGTTACTCGGGTGCATGTAAGGATTCTAACGATACCCCATACGTCTAAATCTGTTCAGGCATTTAAAATTTATGGTGGAATAAA
This sequence comes from Alsophila aescularia, assembly GCA_946251855.1. NCBI lineage: Eukaryota > Metazoa > Arthropoda > Insecta > Lepidoptera > Geometridae > Alsophila > Alsophila aescularia. The sequence continues at coordinate 66,562,959 of OX276376.1, forward strand.
CTCACAAACAAACATACATACATAACTACTAAAAACAATACACTCCTTTTTCGGGCAGTCGTGTAAAAAGAGAAAGCTAATTTTAAAATTTAATTTTTAATTTATTTAATTATTAAGTTACTGGGTTCTAGTAAGAAGTTTTACTCGAGAGGAATGAAACAGCGCGCAGTTAGAGGCATTTTCTATGTTTATTGCAATTTTCAAACATACAAACAATCAAATCTTTACTCTTTATAATATTAGTGAACACTAGTTTTGCCTGCGAGTTTTCCGCATGGTCATTTTTGTGGGATATAAGGATTCTATTATTTATTTCAGAACTAAAAGTACCAACATCAATCTTCATTTAGCCGTCATATAGTTTTTATCGATTGCTCGGCTTCTATGTCAAGGGTTGAAATGCAAAGTATAGTTGATTTTAGAATCACATCACAATCGGTCCAATAGTTTTTACGTGATGCGCAAACTTAAAGACACAATTTTTTATAATGTCATATTCTTGTTCAGTTGTTTATTTTAAGTCCCCTAGTGTATAGTTTTTTAATTATATACTGCTTTATATAATTATATACTGCTTTATATAATTATATACTGCTTTATATAATTAAAAAAATAAAAGCAAGGCTAAATTGAAATTAAGTTTGCTAAATATTTTATCCAAGTTTGTTTAGTAAACAAAGTAGGATAACGTCGTGGAAATATGAAGACATCTAATTATATACGTTTAATAAAGCAGTATGTACAAAAAAATATGTACAATGAACATAATAAAAAAGTGGTCTAAGGCACCCATAATAGACCACAGAATAAGTATTTTTTTAAATCTTGTCTGTCTGTCTATATATTTGTTCGCGTATCATTTAAAAACTGCAGGACCGACTGCGATGTGGTTTTCACTGTTGGATAGCTTAGGGTTTGACTTAAAAACTGGGGTAATTGAAATCTTAATCCGATGATTAGATGTCAAGCAATCGATAAAAAACTATTTGACGGCTTAACGAATTTTGAAGTTATGTAGTATTTTGTACTTTTTAGGTAATTTTGGTCCTGGAATAACCCATCTGGGCTACTCTTAAATGAAATGACAACGTGGACAAAGTGGCGGGCACAGCTAGTCAGATCATAAATTCCTAAAAATATATCAAGTATGTAAAAAATGAAAATGAATTCTGATATCCAATTTTCATCTTCGAGCCTAAATACTGGTACTGCTGTGAAATTAGATCCATATCCGATATCCAAAACCCATTGAAATCTCGGAATCCCGGATACTCCTAAAGTAATTTCTCATAAAAGTATATCCTGAGCGGACTCAGGATCTGAGCATCAAGGCAACAGGGGCATCAAACATTCGCACAACCATGGCAAATTAAACAAGGTGCCAGGCAAATTCAATCTAATCTAAACTTCGTCAATCCAATTTGAATTTCCTTGCTCCCAGGGCCCGCCCGCCTTGCCAATGTCCCAGGGCAGAGCCGTAATCAGGATGAAGATGTATTGTGTTATTTCAATACGTTACAAGGAAGAAGATACTTGGTGTATAGTATATATATATATATATATATATATATATATATATATATGCAAAAATTATGCCTTTTAGTTTTCCTTCTTTTGGTTTTTGATTCGTAGAAATAAGAATTACATCAAACTGTTTTATAATAAAATAGTTTTTCTTAATTAATTTGTTTTACATACTTTTTGAATATTACAATGCCAATTGCAGTAAGGCGCTGCATTCAATTTCATTATGAATAAATGAAACCAGAAGCTATACAGTTGAAGTTCTATTTACAATATAACAATAGATAGATAGATAATACTTTATTGCACCTAAAAAGATCTTATTACACATAAAACATTTCTTTAAAATAAGTACAATGGGCGATCTTATCGCTAAGTGCGATCTCTTCCAGACAACCTTTGGACGGACAGTAATGGAAGAACAAGGAGAAGACGGCGGTGAATTAAAATAACATTATATTTCATTCTATTATACAATAATATTGTGACGAGGTCCAAACCTCTTTCATAATAATACTCTTTTGATATCTTAATTCTTTCATAATCCATTTCTTTTCATTTTGATAGTTCATTATTCATTCTAAATACAAATAACCTGTCATTCTTAAATTGTCATTGATTCGCTCAAGTCTGTGTTCTTGGACCTAACTTTTAAAGAAACAGAATACACACGTTATATATACTAAACTAAATATATTTCATTTCAAAACCTAAGTTTGCTGAATATAGCTGAAGGAAACGTGTACGTATGAAGACTAGCAGCTACGAAGCCTCCGCTGCCCGTTGAAAAATGAAGGCTCGCACTACTAACTACAATTAAATAATTGTGGCCGGAGCCCCCCCCCGAGGGTGTCTACCAGCTCAAAGGGACTCCTTGCTCACAATAATTTAATTGTACCTCGTCACAATGTATCCTTATTCCTATTAGATCCTAGGCTTGAATTACGTTTGTAAGGAATTATATTTAACCTGATCTTTAAAAGAATGTGTGTTTGAACATAAAATGTTTATGAATGTATTTTTCTAGCATGTTTCTTATTGTTTCTAAAAAGTGCAGTTGTAGTAAAATAGTAATTACGAAAAGAAAGGTCATAATCAAGTTTCCATGCAACTTTATAAACATTATTATTGCCATCGAGTTATCTCCTTCCGGGAACTTGATCGGTTCTCTATCTATACGCATAAATAATAATGTCATAATTTAGTGTGTAATGTTACTTTTTCTAATAATGTGCAAGTATAATAATATTTACGCATAAATGTTAAGGCATAATCGTGTTTACCATATCTTAGGTTAGCATAATGATAAACAATCATATTATTTAGTTGCATCAAAATTACATTATTCTCCGTGAGTGAAATAACTTTAAACTAAATTATTTTACGTACCTACCTATGTAAAACAAATATGTTCGCGGATTACGGGCGGCCAAAGGGCCACCCCGCCGCACCTTAACCTGCTGTCACAATATACTATCTACATTATATTTTATGCAAATCCATAGTAGTCCAAAATAATATAGCCCAAAAGATCATTATGTCTACCTTAACAGTATGCCAAATACTTTAATACCTAATTCATTACGCCAAAGTAAATTAGTATTAAAAATGTTATGCGAAACAAAGGAATACCAAATTGATCCCTGCAAATCATCTAGATCCGGCACTGGCCGCGCCCATGCTCCCATGCAATTTACTTCGTTCTCGGAGGTGTAGGCGCGTCAATCGCTTCAATCCCGGCCCGCAGTTTGGAATAGTATAAACAAGAGTAGTCGGCACTTACAACGTGACGGCGCGTAGACAGATACATGGATAGGTATCTACATTTTGGCAATATAATGTTTTGAAAGGTCTTGTTGACTTTCGATGCGAAAATAAAAATTATCTATAATTACTAGCTGATGCCAGCAGCTTCGCACGCGTGGTCATTTCTGTATGTTAAAAGTACTCTTTGTGCTATTCCAGGACCTAAAACACCAATATACCAACATTTGATTTTTCCTTCAGCAGTCAAAAATATTTTTATCAATTGCTCGGCTTCTTCTCATCGGATTGAGATATAAAGTACCCCAGTTTTTAATTCAAAACATAAGCAATCCAACAGTGAAATTGCATTGCAATCGGTCCAGTAGTTTTTACGTGAACAAACAAACAGACAAACATACAAATAGACAGACACGAATTTTTAAAATGTTATATTCTTGTTCAGTAGCTTATTTTATGTACCCTACCATCTCTTTTTTAATTATCTGCTTTGTACAGACATTTTCGATCCTATTGCTTTATTTTAAGTATATAAAGCAATAGGAACAAAAAAAACTGCACAATTAATATAATATAAAAAAAATAGGTCAATTTTACTTAAAATAGGCTACTGAACAAGAATATAACATTTTTTAAATCGTGTCTTTCTGTTTGTCTGCCTGTTTGTCTTTTGTTTGTTCGCGCATCACTTAAACTACTGGACCAATTGCGATGCAAATATCACTGTTGGATAGCTTAGGCTTTGATGAAAAACTGGAGTACTTGGTATCTAAATCTGAAGATAAGATGCCGAACAATCAATAAAAAACTATTTGACGTCTGAACGAATTTTGAAGAAGTGTAGTATATTGTACATTATAGGTACAATACCGACTTACTTTTGGCCTTTGACCACGCGGGCAAAGCTGCGAGCACAGCTAATATTATATAAAAACAAAGTAGGTGCGTTTATACGCGCTTTAAAATGCCATTTAAAAATAAATGCCGACCGGTTGATCTCATGGCAAGAGACCCTAGGTACGAAATCAAACGGTCCCAGGTTCGAATCCTGCAAGGTGCAATCATGTGTGATGAGCAGAAAGGTTTGTCTCCGAGTCATGGATGTACTCGTAATATATGTATGTTTATCCGTTATCTCGTGTCCATAGTACAGGGTATCCTAGTTTGGGGCTAGGTAATTGGTGTGGAAATGTCCCGAATATATTTATTTATTTTATTTATAACTTAAATATCAGGTACAGTCACGTACAGTCTCAATACGAAGACATACGCTTACGTTACGTCATAAGTTTTCGTAAATCAGCTCGACAAACTTAGAGCATAGTAATTTTTAATTATGTCTTTCTGACAATAAGATTATGTAACTAAAGATCTGCTCGTCTAAACTATAGTATTTTATGTACAGACTAAGTGGAACGAAAATCACTCTGCACTTATACCTACGACAATCGGATAAAATACTAAAAAATAACAGGATAAACCCGTTCTCCCTAACCACATGAAGCCAGTCTCACTGTAACAGGATATAGCTGGTTCTGTGCCGATATATCTGACTTCTGATGGCAAATCCAAACTAACGTCGCTTTTCTATTCTCTCGCGAATAGTGGTGGATTTATTAGTTACACTTTACAGGTGAGAATAAATTGCTTAGGGATAGGTATGGGGTGAGTGTATTTCTATTTCACTGGGGCGTGAATTTTGTTACAAAAGTTCTGGAATAGTTATATTCAACGCCGGTCAAGCGATGTTTTTATTGAAGGTCAAGGATTTGTTACGAAGAAATCTGTCAGATAATATTTTTTTTATTGATTAGTCAAAATAGGTAGTTGCGAACTTAATGCTAGCAAGCATTATCTACCAGTTAACCTCGGTGTATTGTAAAGTTTTCAATGCGGACTCTAATGCCTAGTGTAATTTAGAAAGTCTATTACCCACGTAAGAATTTTCCCTCATTATGACATGTCACAGACGTAACAGACGTCGTGACCATGACGTCTGCGAGCTCTTAATATGACGTCAAAATGTCACGGGCACCAGACGTCATATTGTGACGTCATTGGGACATATTTTATATGACGTATGGAGGCTGAATCTGGTACATACTGAGAGTCGTCTGCGGGCTCATCGTATGACGTCATAATGTCATGGGCAAATGACGTACGTCAGTGGGACCTATGAATATGGTAACAATGAAAAACTAAAAAATGACAAACATGCAACTTCCAGGCGACGTATTTGGTACCATGGCCTTAGAAGTATTTCTTTTTTAATTTGTTTTTATTCGATGGATTCTCGTAGCAAGCAGATGTGTACTAGCTAGCTGTTCAAAGGCTGTCTCAGTTTTATTTTAAATTAAATTATTAATTTTGCACAAAGTAGCCGGTGAGGCGGAGCGAACCCGGTGCCGCGGCTTGCTTTGGTATTCAAAATCCGTCGCACGACCACCTGGTCCATGGTGACATGAGGTGGCCAGTCAAATTTTGCACAATGTTTCCTCCGACGGTCCCATAGTTCTTGAATTATAAGTTAAAATTTTCTCAAAGCAGATTCGCTACATGAACGACGTAACATTATTGATTTGGTTAAAAAAAAAATGGATTGTTATGTTTTCCTGAGTTATTGCCTGAGATCGTGATAACAGTCCCACGCCCAAATTTTAGGTTAAAAACCCGTATATGTTTTTAATCCCGATAGAGTAGAACAACATTGTCAAAATTGTCGCCGCTGAACCATATTATTAATAGCTACAATAACTTGTACAAGGATAACCCAAGACTAGATATCTTTGATGCTAGTTTATCTCATTGTAAAAAAGAGGCTCATAGAGCCATTTCACAAGCCTGATCGCTTCATATTTATGTAATATTAATGTTAACTTTTAGATTATTTTTTTATTTTATATTATTTTGTTTTTTTACTACCTATATTTGTAATACCATAATATCTAAGTTTCAAATTTACTTTTAATTTATTTTATTAGTTTATTCTTCTATTTATATTTAAGTATACTGGTAGGCGTTCTGTCAACATCGAAAATATCTTTCTATTTGGATTTTAATCAGTAAAATCGTGTATTAATGTGAAATTAGTGTTAAAAGTAACAGAAGTCTCTTCTGCACTCCCTGCAGTTATTTACTTTCCTCTACATTTATCTGATCGGCATATTTCACGATGGATCTTTACACAAGGTTGGCATCGAACATGGTGGACATTACTAGCATGTTTTCGTCTAGGATGATGCAATACGACGCCGATTTGAAGCGTCTTGCAACCACGGAGGAAGGATCTCACAAATATATTGCAAGCCTGTCGTGTGAGTTCAGCGATTTCAAGTGCATGATTTGGAAATCGATAACCCTACTGAAATCTCAGGTGGAGCTCCTTCTGTTGGGACTGGATCGTCATGAGACTGCGTCTCGCCGAAAGGTACTTCTTTTTCATGGTGTTGTTGATTCCAATGATTGTGATGTGAACAAATCCGTGCTCCATGTTTTATGTGACCAACTAAAGTTGACTGATATCACATTTGAAGATCTATCAGTATGTCATCGCCTTGTCTCTAACGCCAGCAAGCCGCGCCCTATTCTTGTTCGGTTTGCCCATTATAAGCACCGCAGCCAGGCTTGGAATGCAAAGACCTTGTTGAAAAACTCCAATATTACTATCTCAGAATTTCATACAAAGTCCAGACATGATATGTTTATGTCGGCACGAAACTACTTTGGAATTAAGCAATGCTGGAGCTCTGAGGGCAAGATTATACTTCTGCTTCCTGACAATAAACGCCGTAAGATTGAGGTGGTGTCTGAGCTGCGTGCAGCTAGTCTAGTGTTAGCCAGTCCTCCCAGGTGAAAAATAACAAAACAACGCCACAAGTAAAAAAGGCACAGTCTTCATCTACCGTTGCTGTGGGGACACATAAACCAGAAGGCAAGCCCAAACGTGGTGCCAAGTGAACGGTATGCTTACTATTATTATATTTGGGCCATTAATAACAAAATTTAAGCATAGTTTAATTTAAGTGTTCTATGTTGCCAGTGTAAAACTATTTTGTAAACTTGTTTCACAACCCATCCTACTGCTACCTCAGTTTACTTTTTATTTTATTTTTTCTAATTATTTGTTCATCAGATATTTTGTCTTTATATCATACCTAATAAACCAACTTACTGCAAACTTTTCCGCTTTATATTACCATAATAGTTAAATTTGTAATTTAATCTATGTTATTAGTGTGAATCTTTTCACAAATTTTGTGATTCAAAACTCATGATAAATATATATAATTATATATCTTTGAATTATAGCTACACAAACTATGTTACAATAAACTTGAACTCTTTATAGTATAATAGTGAAATCTGTTAATTTAATCTACGTTACTATTGTAAAGCATTCATGATTGTTGTGTTTCTAAACTTCCACTTATTCAGACTTTGGTTAAGATACTTGTGTAAGCTTGTATTTTGGATGTTTTTATTTTATCATACTGTTTCTTTTTTTAAATATTTTAGTATTATTATGCAGTAAAACTGTTCAGTGATGTTACATGTATTGAATTCCTGGGCCCTATATCATAAAAGTATAGTACACTGACAAATGTCAATCAAACCGACAATTGTCAGTCAAACTATAGAAATGTCGTACATTTTGTTACCTATATGAAACGCAGGTTTTGCGTATTCGACTGACTTTTGTAGGTTTATTAGGATATGTCCCTTTGTGAAATAGGGTCCTGGTGTTAAAAAATAAATTAAATCTGCTCTTTCTTTCAATGCTTGCCGGCGAGTGCAAAGAGGACTTTTGGATAAAAGTATAATTTAAACTTTTGTAACTTAGATATAATTTTATTTATAACTTATTAGTATTTATTTATATTCTATATATTGAAACAATATTTAGCTATATTTATATACATGTCTGATATCCAAATAGATGATAGTTTTTTTTCTTGCTCTTCATCTTGTACGACCGATAAGGATTATGCAAGTGCTTTTAGTGATGACTCAATCCGTCTGCATAAATATAATGATTATAAATATTGTAATATATCAAGGTTCATACGTGAAAGTGAGCCCACATTTTTCTCGTAGAACTGTTGAAGTACTTAGATGGAGAAACTCCACAGATAGCTTACAATAGATATTGACTTACGATTCTCCATCCTTACATTTATAGTTTAATATATTATACGACACTCATATATTAACCAAATACCGATATTATCTACCCCTGCGATGGCAGATATCATTCAAAGCTGGCTTAACAGCCGCTCTAAAAAGTAAACGTGCATTTAACGACCTTTTCCGAACAATATACTTCGGCCATAGGTAAGGCATTTTAAGGTAGGACGACCGTTAGTACAGTATTTAGATACGCCCAGTACGTAAGGTTGCAAGATTTTCAGTATTTCTGCAGTATGGCACCATTTCCAAAAGCGAAAAAAATATGTTTCTGCCTATTTTACTAATGGGTATCAAATTGAAGGCCTTGATAAGCACATTCCAACAATATATAATTTATTGGCATAAGTTTGTTTTTCTGTCTGAGCAGGTTTTTTTTTTAGCTTATCGTTAAGCTAGTTATTAGAGTTTCTTAAAGCAATGATAGGTATTATAAAGAAATCCTTATTCATCAGAGTCTCTAATCATTTTACACTGTGAAGAAATCTGGCAGTGGTAAAATAATCCCTTATTTTACCTGCTCCTTTGTTGAGGTTGTTAAGTCAATGAAAAAAAATATGTCATGGCCCTCTTAAAATTTTACCCACCTGACTACTCCCAAGTATAGGGGTAATATGTATTGACCTACTTTTGTTGGATCCTCAGCACTGTATCTCACGATGGCTAAGGTAGAAAGGCCTATAGGGAGGTGGCCATGTCGATACATTTTTACGATCGTCTCGCAGCCCGTTATCTGCCGACGTTTGCATACGGCAGGCTTAAACGAGTTTCTGAACCGTTTCTCGTCTATTGATAGGGTTGTCAGGTGGCTGATATTGAACTTTCTTGTAATTTCTAGATAGTTTTATAATAGTAATGTAAGTTGTAATTTAATTGTAGTTGTCCTTGATTAAACGTTGATTATAATTCAAGATATTTAAATTAATTTTATACTAAGTATGTATATTTTGTATATCCTGAAGAAATCTCTCAACAGAGGTTACAGCAAAAAGTCAGCATTTCCGCCCTTTTTACCTGCTCCTCCTGACAGGTGTTGTGAAATCCTGACGGATGGCAACCCTGTCTGGGGATGCGCTAATGCGACCCGGCCGTGAGCGGGACAGAGGAAATCGATCGTTCGTGAGCTGGTCTCGATAGATATTTATCGATATGTTTACTTTAGACACTTCTCTAAAGTAGTGAGACATTTTCCGTTTTATTGAGGTTTCAATGTTATCAAAATTACAATTTGTCGTATTTCATAAATTAATTTGAAACTTTTCAAGCATTTCTTCGCCTTTATTCGTCCACTGCTGGAAATAAGCCTCTTCCAATGTAGACCACCGAGCCCGATCTTCGGATCTTCTCATCCAGTTCCTGCCAGCCGCCTTCCGCAGGTCTTTACTCCACCTGGCCGTCTTACACTACGTTTGCCGAGCCATGCACTCCACTCAAGGACTCATTTACCCCAGCGGTTGTCCATTCTTCTACAAATGTGACCAGCCCACTGCCACTATACCTTTCTATCGTCTGAGCTATATTGTAAAATACGTTTGGTATTTTGGGCTATCTCAAGCATAACTTTTTGTTAAATTTGAAAGCTATTTTAGCACGTTTTTATTGTCAGTCTGTCTGTGGTTCCTGGTAGAATCTTGCAACTTAAATTTCGAACACTTCCTGATTAGCTGTCTAAAAGCTACCTGAAACTTTCAGGGTAGCTCTCAACTGGATGAAAAGCAAGGTAAAAAAGTGAAGATTTTGTTTATAAATTGCTTGGTTTTCAGATTAGATTTTTAATCTACATTTGCTGTTTTATAGCAATTTTTATTTACACATTAATTTACAGAAATAAAAGCAGCCCGGGTGAGCTTGCTTTTTAATTTTCACTGTGGGTATAACAAGATATTCGCATTTATTAATTGAATTCAAGATTATCGGCGCATGTACTTCTTATTTAAAAAAGACAAACATTATCTCAATAATTGCATCATAATAAATGCAAATGGAATTGTATCACAAAGTAACCAACATTCAAATCCATCACAAATATTCACTGATAATCTTTAGTGCACTAAAGATTATCTTTTCTGCAGAGAGTAGTGATAACAAGTACCTACTACCTCTAGAGATCATTATTGGCGAGCAATCAAGCCAAATGCCCATCAACAACGGTAGCTGGTAGCGAAGGAAATATGTTTTGTATCTTATCCTTCATAATTGTTTGTCTATGACTAAAGCTGATACGCACAAACAATTTCTTTTGAAATTAATACATATTGATGAACACATTTTTTCCTCGTCTTTTTTCATTTTTTTTTGTTATTGTTTTCCTTAAATACAACCAAAATAGTATTACACATTTACTTGATAAAGTTTATTTGGAAACAAAAACGTAAATTTCTACAAAATCAACACTGATGATGCGGGCATGAAGATGATCATTAATTTTGTTATTAAGAATGCATGATATCTAGCTTCTATTTGGATTCATGCCATCGTATCTAAACAATTAATAAAGTCTTTGCTATTTATCTTATTATCTGATTTTCCATACATTTGACCTTTAGGACAAAAAACTTCCTTAAACGCTCACGCTGGCTGCAGATATAGCCCGCCAAATTCAATGACGATTTATTCCGACATCCATGTGCCATGGGGGTCGACACGCTACTAGAGGGAGCGGAAATAAAAAAAACCGCATGACAAAAATTTCTTCCACCCTGGACTATTTATGTAGCCCACGCGTGCACTCTAGTCTTAACATGCTTAATGGTAAGTGGTGATTGCCGCCGTTATGTACATATGATACATTTGAGGAGTTGTTGCTGCATTGAAATTACCTTTTCTCTCTTTATTTCGTAAAGCCCAGAATCGCATCTGCTCAATTCAAAAATCTATCTATATCTATATCAGCCTACATCAACTCTCTGTTTGGTATAGGCCTTCTCATGTGCACGCCATTCTTTCCGGTCCTGCACAAAGCGAATCCACTGCCTTTCTGCCACCTTGATGACGTCGTCTGACCATCGTGCAGGTGTCTACCTCTTCTCTTAATCTCCGTCCTTCTCTAGACCACCATTCCGCCTCTGCCCTTGTCCATCTACCATCTTTTCGTCTTGCCAAATACCCTGACCATCCCCACTTCAACTTTGTGATCCGTTTAACTACGTCCACAACTACGCCTGATCTCGACATTTGGGATTCGGTCCACGAGCGAAATGCCGAGCATGGCACGCTCCATCGCCCTTTGAGCTACCTAAATCTTATGTATTTGCTCTTTTGTGAGCGGCCAGGTCTCTGCACCGTAAATGTGGATAGGCAAGATGCATAGATTGAAAGCCTTTAGGAAATTGGGGAATTCAAACACAGCTAAACAAAATGCAAGCCCTGCTTTCACTTTAATCGCCTATCTCAGCTCTGGATACCAGTCTTCACAAATCAATTCCCGCGCTGCTGACCCGTGATCCCGAGAAACTTTAATTAAACCCGGCACTAAGTCGCTTCGTCTAATTGCACTGTATTTCATTGTATCGTGATTGATTTTGACGAGAATGGTTCACTGTTGAAACTGATTGCGATTTATTTACGACTCTCTTTACTATTTTTATAAGGAGTTAAACGATGAGTGTTATGCGTTTGATTTGGAATTCGTATTTTCTGAGCTACAAATAAAGCAGTACATCTGAGAGGTGATGGAAACTTGTACTTATCCGCGCACGGCCTTACTTTTTATATACTCGCAAGCTCGCTAGGGCTTTGGCCACATTGTATATCTTCTGAGTTAAAATAACTTATGTGTTATTCTGGGTGTAAGGGTCTCAAAGGGTAAAGGTCTCAACAAACAACTCTCGAGATCCAAGCCAACCTCACCTGCCCGTGGTACAACCTGCTAACTAACTAACGAGGCTCTGGCGACCCACCGTGCACTGGACCAGCGCGGCGGGTTACGGTCCAAGCCCCCCATAAAAATGATGGACAGTAATCAACCAAGGACGCCAACTCCAGGACCGGCGACTCCAGCTGGTGCTGGTGGCGATGTACATTATAGATCTGGCAGAAGTAAGAAGACAACGAGAACATACAGAAGAAAGAGAATACAGTGTGTTCTACCACTTTGGAGAAACTAATGGTCTCTATTGAGTAGGGTTCCTAGTTGCGAAGAAGTGGAAAGACAATATACTGGTATTCATTGGCTACTCTGAACGTATTGCTGTTTTAAAGTTCCACCCAATGAAACTCTCACAGTAGTCCAAGTCTATGCGCCAACATCATCGCATCCAGATGAAAAAGTCGAAGCTTTTTACGATCTTTTCAATAAAGTATGTGACGAGAACCGTGGCACATATAACATCGTCTTGGGTGACTTCAACGCAAAAGTCGGAGCTAGGCAGGATTCAAATAGTGATGAAATTCTCGGTCATTACGGTTTGGGAATCCGTAACGAGCAAGGTGCTCGTCTACTGCAATTCGCCTTTGGACAAAGGATGAAAGTCGCCAACAGCTTCTTTATCAAAAAAATACAAAGACGTTGGACTTGGGTATCGCCTGACGGGGTGACAAAAAACGAAATTGATTTTGCACTATCCTCAGAGAATCATATCATCAAAGATGTTGGAGTTATCAACAAGATCAAATTTAGCTCCGACCCCTTCGCATAAAACTTCGATTCAATTTTAAAATCCACAGAGCAAAGATTTTCTCAAATCGTGTAAACCGCATCTCAAAACACACCCTCTATTGTAATTCAGAAGAGTTTAATTTAGAACTTTCTAACCATTTTAGCGCCCTTCCCATCAAAGAAATAGAATATTCAGAACAACAACATCAATAGTAACAGGAATCAGTAAAGCAAGTAAGAAAATAAAGGAAGTAAAGAACAAACACAGGACATTAAGTATTAGCACATTAAATTTAATACAAGACAGAGTACAATTACCTATCGGATCAGAAGAATACAGAAAGATGGACAAAAAAGAAAAAGTAAAGCGTAGCATAAGACATGATCTAAACTGCCTTTTAGTTAGAGTAGAGTTGGAAAGACACAGCTCACTCAGAGCGGCAAAAGTGGTATTTCCAATGGAAAGTGTTGGATCAACCGTTTACAAGATGAAAACGGAGTCAAACAAAGCAGTAGAGAAAAACTAGTGGATATAAGTACTAAATTTTATGTAAACCTTTATTCTGATGACACAAAAGATACTACAAAACCACATTATTTCCAACCTGACGCAATCCCCTCTATGACTGGTCTTGAAGTTCATAACGCTATAAAGACTATGGAATATGATAGGAGTCCTGGAGATGATGGCGTCACGACGGAAGCACTTAAAATTGGCTCACGCGCCCTACTACATTACAAATTTATTCAATACCTTTCTAAACACAGGCCAAGTTCCAAAAGAGATGTGTCACTCCAGTACTGTCCTCCTTCATAAGAAAGGGGGCAAAACTAACATTGGCAACTATAGACCTATAAGCCTGGTGTCACATCTCTATAAAGCTTTTACCAAAGTTGTTCAAAATCAGATAGAGGGAAAACTGGACAGTCATCAAGCACCCGAGCAGTCTGGTTTTCGTCCCAGCTTCTCGACTACCGATCACCTCCACGCTCTTAACCAAGTCATAGAAAAAAATACAGAATACAACAAACTCTATATTTAGCCTTCGTGGATTATATACGTATACGAAGGCTTTCGATAGCATTAAATGCCCTGCCATATTCAAAGCACTAGAAAGCTAGCACCTGGATAAAACCTACATGGACCTAATAAAAATCATCTACAATAACAGCACAGCTTCCGTTAAACTACAAGCTCCCAGCCCTCATTTCAACATAGAAAAGGGAGTAAAGTAGGGCGATCCACTTTCTCCAAAGATATTTACAAGCACCTTAGCGGAAATCTTTAAGAAACTAGCAGATCCCTGGACAAATAGGGGCATAGACGTTGGCGGTACTAACCTAACAGATTTGCGCTTTGCTGATGACATCGTCCTTTTCACTCCGAATGCATCCGAATTACAAGAAATGCTGGAAGATCTTATCGCAGCAAGCCTTGAGGTTGGACTTACTATGAATCGATCAAAGACTCAGATCATGACCAATAACACAAAACCTAGGATCGAGGTAGATGGGTAGATACTGGAGTATGTCGATAAGTATATCTAATTGGGCCAGCTAGTTTCCTTCAAAAACAGGCAAGATAAAGAAATCGGTCGTCGTATCGAAAACGCCTGGAACAGCTACTGGTCCACGAAAACGCTAATGAAGGGTGACTTTCCTCTGTCGCTGAAGCGCACTCTCATCGACATGTGTATTCTGCCCGTCCTAACCTACGGTGCACAAACATGGTCATTGACTGAGGCGCAGAAGTCCAAACTCAAGGTTTATCAGAGAGCCATGGAACGTAGAAAAACTCGGAGTGAAAAGGATAGATCGAATCCGGAACACTACACTGCGCTCAAAAAGTGGTATCACTGATGCTGGTTTAAGAGTGCTAGGTTGATGTGGGACTGGGCCGGACATGTGGTCCGTATGCATCCAGCGAGGTGGGCAAAAGTCACCACAAAATGGAAGCCTGCGGGTGGTATACGACGTCGTGGCCGGCCTCGAAAAAGGTGGCGTGATGACCTAATTGCTACAGAATTGGTTGGCAAGACCTTGCCCTTGATAGAGATGCATGGAAGGTTATGGGGGAGACCTTTGCCCAGCAGTAGGACACAACAGGCTAAAAAAATATACAAAAAATGTGTTATTCTAGGATTAAAATAACAATAAATAAAACAAAAGTTCATTGTCAAATAGATTTTTATCGTTTGCATGGCTTCTACCCATCTTATTGAGATACTAAATACACCAGATTTTTAGTCAAAATTTAAACTATTCATCAGTAAATACCGTATTTCAATTTCTCCAAACTTTTTATGTGACGCGAACACACAGACAGACAAACAACGTTTAAATGTTATATTTTTGTTCAGTAGCTTATTTTAAGCCCCCAAGACCATTTACTTTTAAATTATCTTCGTTGTACAGACTTTTTGTTACTTACTACTTTATAATAAGTATATTAGATAATTATAGATAGATAAATACATACTGAAACGTTCAAATATAAGCCCAAAACCCATTTGTAATATATAATGTATAGTAACTCTCTGCCACCTAAAAAAAAACCCGCATCCAGGTATACTATTTCTTATACTCTATAATGTATACCTACTATAAGTTAATTTTTTAATTGTTTATTGTAAACCTAAGTTTTCTATCAAATTTACCCGTTGCGTGAATTTTGAAGTATCGATTATAACAGACTCATCTGCCAACTTTCTATTTTTAGTCGTAGTGCAAAGAGGACGAATATTTATCTTAAGTCAATTGCTCTGAAGCTGTTTGGTTACGAGTGGAGGAAGTAAATTACAGAATAATATTTGCCATACAATGTAAATCAAGAGGAAGGATAGAAATAGTCCAAAGCTATCAAAGGGAAATGTCCTTTTCAAACTCAAGCATACCTTAAGTAGGTTTACCTAATTTCACTTAATTTTTGATTTGATCTATTCATAGTAATTTATATTTTTCTAATTTTTCATGAGATGTTAAGTTTAGACTTGAAACCCTGTTATTATTTTGGCTATTTACAATAAATACTTTAACTTTACTATGAGGTACATTCATAAAAACCAAGTATTTTAGTCATAAACATCTATTTTGATTGAGCGAGTGAAGCAAGTTCCTCAAATCCAAACTTGGCGAATCAGCATTTGTAAGTAAATAAGTATGTAAGAATATGAATGTTCAACAAAAATTAATCCAAGCGTCATGTTATTTAAAAAAATAGTTATTGTGTGTCCAATAATTATTTTTAGGGTTTATAGTTTCGCCGTGTCCGTCTGTCACTAGCATTTCTTTCAAACACTATTAACACTACAAGTTTGAAGCACATGTACAAATATTTAAAACCGTTAGAGTTAGGTGAATAAAAATACATTGAAAATAGTTGATAGATTCAGGATTCTTTGCGGAAATCCATGTTTAAAATGAACAAAATAAAAATATGTAGCTTATTTCCGCCAAAACTGTAAGTCAGACAAATGATAAATGGTAAAATTAATTTATAACAAAAGTAAAACCCCACGCTAAACAAACCCTACCCAAATTGATCTGTTGTAAAATATAAATGAAATGAAAACTAAGGCCAGAAAAACACTTATTACACATAATATACACAATAAAAACATTGAAAATATATATGCTTGGGAAAATTATACGTTGGTCGATTGGGGTATCATTGAATAGGTATTTTAAAAGTTTATGAAGATTTCACCAAATAATCGGTTCTACAGTTACCTTTTCGCTTGGGTTTGATGTCCCTACCTCAAAAAGGTTACAACTAGCGCTTAGTACGAATTTACAAACAAAATTATCACAGCTATCAAAAGTTGACTAATTTAAGAGATATATATAGCTGAATATGTTAGTAATTTTGTTAGCACAACACGTAAAAGCTACTGGATCGATTGCAATGCGGTTTTCACAGTTAGGTAGCTTAGGATCCTGGCTATGGAACCCTTTGAGCTAAGTGCGTGTCCAACACGCACTTGAGCAGTTTTTTTATAGGTCCGTCCAAGAGTAAAATCTGTATAGTTGTTGTGATACGGGGAGTTCAAAAGGTGGTTACAGATTTCAAAGTGAGACAATAAAGTGAAGTGGGCTTTCCTATGAAAGTGCTTTATTTCAACATTAGCTGCACCCCGCGGTTACTTTTAATCTCTTAAATATATAACGCGGGCAAAGAAACGGGTCAGTTAGTAAAATAATAATATGTAAGCAAAGCTACCGTTATCGAAAACCAATCAAAAGGCCGGCAACTCGAGCTGTCCAATCTTAATCCGATTGTCTTCTGAAAGTAAAACCTTCGGAACTCAATTAAAACCCTTCTAGCACTTTGTCTCTATAATGAATAGCCTAAGTTTCTGGGATCAGTAATTGTTAGATTTAAGTTGGGACAGGTTGTCTGTTTGTAGAGTTCAATCAAAATCCTTTCAGCATCAATAACTACCAAATCGATTTAATTTTATAGCATTTTCAAAACGAATAGGCAACGGGTATGCTGTAGAGACAATTCAGGAAGCGATTGAAAACTAGAGCACTGAGATCTCACCTGATGTAGATACAAATTGATTTATACAGGATCCGTCACTTGAAGTGCTAATATTGAAAATGTTGTTATTTCGTCAATAAGCATACAATTTATCCAAATTTCAGAGTAATAAAATGTAAATTTTAGGGAAAATCCAAGGTTATTGTTATGACATTCTTTGACATGGATAATGGCATTGAGTTTTCAGACAAAAGCATCGCACGTTGCACCAAGATGCCTACCTTGGTGCAGCGTGCGATTGCCCATTACCAGCGAAGCGCTACTTTCAGCGTATCCATATTTTCATATTGTTCACCTGCAGCACTGGAGCTCTCAAACAATGGTTGCTTTTGATTGTAAAGACAAATTCAAGGCAATCACGAACGATTACGAACGTTTAACATCCTTATTGATTGAATAGCTGGGCCCCACGGTTCACTCGCGTGGATGATGAAAAGTATTATATTATGTGTTCTAAAATCTGTTGAGCAGCGTTAGCGTTGTTAATTCTTCAGCGTGAAGAATTAACATACAAACACACTCACCAACTTTCGCATTTTTAATAATAGTAGGATTTTAATTTGTATTTTTGCAGGTCGCTAACCAGAAAGCAGTCATGCGTTTTCACATTTTTTTCCGCGCAGTCATTAATACTTTAAATAGTTTGCAGCAGTGTGAAGTAACACATTTCTATTACAAAAAGGTGGCGTTTTGCCGAACGTCTGGAACTTCAATTGTAAAATGATGCGAGGGATCAGGTTCAGGTTGTAAAGTTCCTGTGCACATTATCCACGATGCAAACTTTATAACAACGAAATGCTTGCTTCTAAACGACGAAGCGACTCAGCAGTTTTGCACGCCTTTAGATCAAATTCAAACTATCTCTTGATTTATTTATCCTCCAATGAAAAAAAATTATTCAGTACAATGAGCAGACGTCCAGAATTAGCATAATTATAGTGGATGTCACAGTCCTTGAATCTATGAGAACTATATGTTACTTGTTATATACAAGTACTTATCTAAAGTACTACAATATATCTCGTCAAATTATCTGTCAATCTGCGAATAACAACTGGATAGAGCTAGAATGTACTACAAAGGTCCTTGCATAACCGTATGTACTTGAGGCATAGATTAGATTACAGCTATCACGTTGCCTTATTTTACAACTAAGAGCTTTAACTCAAAATCGCACGGGCGAAACCACAGGCGGAAAACCAGTTAATCTAAATACACGAGGCCTATAGATGTCAAAGCAAAATTGATCTTGGGAAATTTAATCCGTCCAAAACTGATTCGAGAGTTTTCGAACGTCTAATCCTTGAGCAGAGTTTATCTTACGGTTATAATGTTGGGATTAACTAGGAAATGAATTTCGTGTAATTTAAGTTCGTTGGAATTAATTGGTAGACGGGGTGTAGACCCTTTTGTGTTCTGCCTGACAAGCATGTTTTACTTGGGACAGAGACGTTCATTACGCGTAGTTTGTGCGTAAAAATAACGCTGTTATTAATGGGACACTATTAATTTGGTGAACTATTATATCTCATTCTATTCATTTATAAAAACATCAAGTCAAAGTACCTACTTTAGAAAACGAAGTTTTTTCCGACGAAATTTCTGAGCCATGAGACTCAAAAAATAATGTTTTAGAGTGACGAGCGCAGTGCATTGATGCGCAAGATTTTGCATCCAAAGTTGTGGGTTGCACTGCAATTTTTATGGGTAGACGTGACGCTTACCATCAGGCAAACGACCTGTTTATCTCATCATTCAATCTAATAAAAAAGATAACAAACTTTCTATTGTTATAAGTACCATGTTTATCATGGGCGACTAGGACACCGGGACATCTAAAATTTATTAGACTTTTTCATTCACTGGGCTCTCTGCATACAGTTTCAGCGAGGCGCTTTTCGCACTTCATCACTCCACCAGGTCGTCTTACGCTACGTTTTCCTAATCGTGTTGAAGACCGAGTTCAGTTGCGTGCAAGAGGCCTACGTCCAGCAATGGAAAAGAATAGGATGATGAATTGATGATAATGATCCAAGGAGTACTCTCTACAGTATGGATAGAATTTCTCCGATAAAGTGCCATTCTCAAATTGTATAATTTACCATGCAGTCTTCATCGATTAAAAATATATCTGCGTTATGCAAATCGCTGCAACTGGAGCAAATACCAAAGTTGCCTAATTCAAAAGAAACGCAAATCACACGACACTTGAACCACTCTTCAAAATCAATACACGTCTTCAGATTTCCTAATTGAAAAAGTAAGAGCAACTTGTTTAAGCAGGAAAGCGCCGCGTAATTGAAATTATACATTGTAGGTGGTAGTCTCAAGTACAAAGCCCTTGAGAGGTTACTTGGTGACGTTACTGCTCGCAGTAAAACACTATCAATAGGGCTGCCACATATTTTTTATTACTACGTCGTTTCATGTCACGTGTCCTAACAATAGTTAGGACACGTGACATGAAACGACGTAGCTTAGCGATAGCGAAACGTGAACAATAGAGGTCCTCTAAAAATCGCGTGTTGGATACAATCTAGTGTATATATGCGCAGTTATATAACATTGGGAGTTTGAAAATGCTGACACATTTAGTAAAAGGCGTGCCTTTTTAAAAAAATACTTAGGTAGGTATAGACATAAATATAATTAGATAAATACCTAGAGGGTAATATAGACGTTAGAACTTAGTTTTAAAATCTATGACATCAAGCACCACTATAACATAATATTGATAGTGTCAGAACAAAAATTTAGAAGCATTTAAATAACTTCTCGTAACAAAACAATAAAGGGCATCCTTGAAATTGTGTAGTGTTCGAAATACAGACAGTTTGTTCATCCGAACAAAACAAAAAGTCCTTGAAAATATCATTCGTGCTCTAGTACTCAGGAGATTCAGGAGTACTCAGGAGATGTTTTCAGGATTGTTTCTCGTTCTAGGAAAAGTGTTTATTTTCTGTTCGTTGCTTCTGCGAGAGGACAATGTTTTGTCTGTGTGTGTATTATGTAGGTACGTCAAATTACATGGTTTAGCCTGAGGTGGTATCTGCTGATCTACCGTCATTGCTTTGCAGACTGACCGGTTGCGGAAGGATTGGTTTAACGATTTCTTCTAGTAGCGTTGTTAGGGAATATGATACATACTATATTTTAGAAAATTAGATTTAATGAACGGGCATTTAGCGGTAGAGTTACCATTAAGAAAATAGACAAAATTCACCTGGATTTTATAGAAATATCTATATTAGCAACTTCTGCGTAGTCATTATTATTCATCAACCGTAATAATATCAAGCGAAGAATTTTCGGCGTTTTGTTTATTGGCGGTATTAACAGGGGTGAAAATAATGTTTCTAAGTAAAAGTAATTCAATAGATTCCCAGAATTTCGGATGTAATGTTACTGAGGATTATCTTTATTTATTATTTTCTGACGTTGGTATTGAAGAGTGAAAATTCTTCAATAGGTATATAATTTTATTAAAAACGCACCTTTGCAGGGTACAAATTCCCCCTCCCCCCCTCCTTCCCCTGCCCTCTCCCTTCTTTCCCTCCTGTTTTCCTCTCTTTCCCCAATTCATCGAAATCAGTCAATCCGTTGTCGAGATACCATCAAAAAAGTCGTTTCGGACAATATGTATGAGAAAATTATTTTTCCTTACCTAAGTATATATATATATATTTTTTTTCCGTGAATTTTTCCGATGTTTTAATAAGTAGTTATTCTGCTATTTAGGGCGGAGACAAATCCAGCAAATCAAAGATCGTTAAAATTGGTCCAGCCGTTCTTGAGTTATCAATGACATACGAATAAATAACCCGACTTTGTTTTTAAATATTTAGATAAAACAATATTTATTCGTTTTTATCAATAGACTACTTTGAGGCGCAATAATCATCTAACTAATGAAAAGTACAAAAGACTGAAGAAACTGACACAATGTAGTCTCAGCGGCACAATTAACCAGCCAGATGTCGCAGAACAGAAATTAATGACATTCCTAGAACACCGCCATCATCCTCGCAATGAGTTCTTTATACCTAGCAACTATGTATTATATAACTGTAGTCAGAACATTGGCCTGCGAGATTTTAAGCAATGTGTTATATGAAAAAAATAACAATTACAGACATAGATCTATTCCTCTTTATGAGGCTAGGCAGCGGTTGAATAGAGAATTTTTTGAGTAATGTTTTCGTTTTTACCATTCAATATTTTTTTATGATTTAATTGTCCTAGTCAAACTATGTTATTGTAAAAAGGCAAAATAATAACACTTTTACAAGTCAAAATTATCATCTCATGGACAAGGAGAAATACATAAAATATTATAAAAAGATCAAATCAATAAAATTTATCTAATAATTTTATATACGAAAAAATTTAATCGCGGAAGGGGTTCGAAACCGCATCATTCCGTGCCTCTGTGCGGCAAATCCCTTTTACCAAGTTCGGCTACCGTGACAGGTACTCCATGCTTCAAATTTCTCGTATAGTATGTAAGCCCGTCTTACGGGGACGATAACCATCTATAGGCAGTATTCAGAAATGACAACCGAACACGGCTAATATTGCAATTAACTACGTGTCGTAAATATAACGCCTCCCAAATCAAATGTTTTTTTTATGATTTTAGCATTAACGCATGCTTAGCGAATAATTCTCTATATAAAAAATCTAATAATTTTCTATATAAAAAATTTGAATCACGGAAGGGGTTCGAACCCGCATCATTCCATGCCTCTGCGCAGCACATGCCTTTGCAAATAATGCTCTGTATTGTCACAAATCCATACCAATATATAAAAGTGAAACGTTGTCTGTTTGTCTATTTGTTTGTTTGTTTGTTTGGGGAGCTTTCCCGCGATAACGGCTGGACGGATTTTGATGAAATTTAGAACGGAGATAGCTTATACCCAGGAATTAAACATAGAATACTTTTACCCCGGAAAATAGTAAGTTTCCACAGGAAAACTGGAAAATGTTGATTACTCACTGTAAGGAACGGTTGTCATCACAGAATGGTATGTGGTTGCCATGGAAACGAAATAACATGTTTTTTCGCGAAAACAGCGCGTACGAAGTCGCGGGCGGGAAAACTAGTACTTGTATATAATTTAAAACAGTGTCAAGACAATAAACAACGCTTACAATATGAGCTAGTACAACATGTAAGCGGTTTTCTCTCAATGCCCTGTATGTATGAAGCTTTACTACTGTCTCATATCTACACATCGAAACGTCTAGAAACAATTAATATGAACCGAGCTATATTATCTAAAGTGCAGTTTTGCTGAGTTTGTTGTAGGAAACAATTTGTTCGCCACTTAATCTCAAACTTGCAACTGTCTGCGTCTCACTGCCGATTATTTAAAAGTTTGAGTATAAATCTTAAGAAAGCGAGCTCGCTTCCGTATCCGCATGTTTGGACGCCACATGTTTATGTTGGGTGGTAAGCGTCGTGCCAGCTCATAACAATTATAATGCTGCTGCTCAGGACTTTGCTGTTTGTTCCCAGTAGTTCAATGAGAGAAGTTCTGTAGCGGGACTATTGAGACTTTTTTCCCATTACTTCCGTCAACGGTAGGTACTTCTGAGAAATTTGTTTCCCACAAGTTCTGTGAGCTCCGTAGAGAATTGAGTCCATATCAACAAAGCATTTTCTTACACGCCCACCACGTTTGGCAAACTCTCTATCAAACACCATGTATATAAGTGACGGGTGTCAGAGTGCAAACTTTTACTTTAGTTGCAGTTTTTCGCTGCATTGCACTATGCTCGTCACCCAAGATATTTATACACAATATGCCCATTGCACTATGCTCGTCACCCAAGATATTTATACACAATATGCCCATTGCACTATGCTCGTCACCCAAGATATTTATACACAATATGCCCATTGCACTATGCTCGTCACCCAAGATATTTATACACAATATGCCCATTGCACTATGCTCGTCACCCAAGATATTTAAACACAATATGCCCATTGCACTATGCTCGTCACCCAAGATATTTGTACACAATATGCCCATTGCACTATGCTCGTCACCCAAGATATTTAAACACAATATGCCCATTGCACTATGCTCGTCACCCAAGATATTTAAACACAATATGCCCATTTCCCCTTATAATATGTGTCTTAAAACTAGTAGAAGCCATATTGCACTTAAGAATACAGTTCAGTGGTACTCGTACCTAGATGGGTTCCCCTTACGGACAAGTCAAACACCTGGAAATTGTCATTTTTGATTTTATACGCATTTTCCATTTATAAATCGAATTAAAAAATTGAGGTTATCAAGTTGATGTAATATTGTTGATAATGCGTAATATTCATATATGTTAGTGTATATGAGTATCTGAATATGTAATATTGTTGATAATGCGTAATATTCATATATGTTAGTGTATATGAGTATCTGAACTAATATACTATATTTCGCGAATGTATGAATGTATTTGTGTATGTAAGTTTGTCCACGTATTTCTCGAAAATTGTAAGTCTGATTGGAATAATTATTTTCGTAATAGTCTCAGTATCTTTCAACTTAAATTATATGGAGTGTTTCCAGTATAGCTTTTTACAGTTATGCATACTTGATCGAAACTAAAAAGTAAGAAATAAAAACTAATATAATAAATAAAGTGATTAATAGTATAAAACTTAAAAGAAAGAAATACTTCTCATTTTTTGTAATCTGTGCCAGGTAAGAGCCTACTTACTTGAGTCGGTTTCGGCGTAGCTCGCTACGGCAACAGCTCAGTGAAAAAATGAGTTCCATGTTTCTATGTAAAAAGAAGGATGAAACGCCACTCCAGCAGCAAAATGGCGGATAATTGGAAGTGTGTCGGAGAATGCAGTGCCACCAATCGTATACGTATTTCGGTTGAGATGGAACATAAATTGGTTCGGCCGGAATAACCGGATGAAAGGAATGTAACCCTACTAATTTTGAATGCGAAAGTGTGTGTGTGTTTGTATGTTTGTCTGTTTATCACTCAGCGCTGAAACGGCTGAACGGATTTAGACATTTTGGTATATTAGGTCCTGGAAACACACAGGATACTAATAAAATGTTGAGAGTTTATTTAATCCCTGGTTTTATCGTGAAATTGGCTTTGGTATAATATATTGTGTAAGTTATTCTAGCAGATTATGCAATTATTTTATTTGAGTGAAATTTTCCACTCCATATATTAATTCAGATATTCTGCCGCGATCGAAGGACTGTACCTATCACGGCCAAGCCGGGCTTCAGCCCTCACCTTCTATTTTACGATATGATCACTAATGTTTGACCATATCGTGCGTTTATCTTTTCATATCGTCAAACGCTGATTATTCATTAATCTGGCCAAACCATTTCATGATGTCACCGATAATTTCATGAAATAGAACTTTTTCATGATGTAGCCTTTACATAACACAATCAATTCTATGATATCGCCAGGACTATTTCTAGGCTTATGTCAATACAGTCTACTGATCTTAAAAACTCACCGTTCGGATATCACTCTCGGCTCCGTTTGCGAGGTATTGCGTTTGTTTCAAGTTAGGTGCTAGCAGTTGCCTGAAACCAAATGAAAATAGGTTACTCACTGTCACATATTTCACTCTTACTTCAAAGCCTTTGTGGGCCCTGATTCTCACTAGACATCATGTCAAAATGGCGAATGTCGATAGAACACTAATTTAATTCCAAAGGTCATGATAGAGAAAAGAGACTATTCGTAGCGAAGTAGAAATTTAATATCTTAATTTAATTAAAAAGAAATGCCGTTCGTTGGTAAGCGCATCTCTTGTGAACTGGACCGATTTGGCAATTTTTTATTTTAAAATGTTCGTAATGGCCGAAATAGATTTCTATTTAGTAGATCATCGGATGGCGATATATCTAACATTGCGCGCTGCAGCGCGCATACTGCGCGTGCGCGTCGCGGTAAGCGACTGTAAAATAAACAAAAAATAATAAAAAAAAATATAAATATGTAAAAATAATATATGTATTTTTTTTTCAAATAATGTTCAAATTCGGAAAATACTGATAATTCTCTTTTTTATGGGATTTTTGTATGAACTCAAAGAAAAAACAAAAGAAAAGAAGCTAGACTGTCTTTCTTCTCAAGCCAATAAGCCGAATTCAATTTCTTTGGTCGTGCTTTTCTCTTTTAGCGGGACTCCTAGCACGTTACGGGCACAGTACATTGATATAGGACTATATATTTTCCGTGTTACGGGTAAACAAATAATATATAGATATACGTGCATTTCATCATCATCATCATCGTCCACGCGACTGAAAAAGCAGGGCATGATGCATATGACATGAGAACTTTGGGGCCATAGATGCTCCAGATGGTAAGTTTTATCTCCGTCAGTAACTGACGGCCGTACGGACAGACAAACAGCGTTACCACAACAATTAAGTTCAGACGTTAAAGGTACAGCACCTTAACAAATTTATTCAATATCTATTTCACATTGCAAGATATCACAAAAATCCGCTCGCCACAACAAAAAAAATCGCAAAACGTTTCTATTAAATCACGAGCCAGCGTTACCAAAATTACTTTTCTGGAATCGTATTCTTCGAGTTTCGTGATTACTTTAATTTGCTTGCAAACACTTTCTGTTATAATTTGTTGGCAAAAGCGAAAGTTGAACGCTTCGCGCCGCAATTTTGGCTCGTTTATTACCCAGTTTACTCGAACGTGGATCGCACTTTATTTGCTCCTTTTTTTGTATTTCTCTTTGTGCCGTTTTTCTGTGCTTCAATGTCGTTTTGTGCGAGAGTTCAAAAATAATACTTTTTCGCGGTTGACCACTTCTCTCACCAAAAAAACCATAACTAATTGTGAAATCTATCTATCTATCTATACTTATAATAAAGCAATAAGAACGAAAAAGTAAGTACAATGAAGATAATTAAAAAAAAATAAACAGGGTACTTAAAATAAGCTCCTGAACAAGAATAGAACATTTTTTTTAAATCTTGTCCATCGTTTGTTTGTTTATTTGTCTTTGTGTTTGTTCGCGCATCACATAAAAACTGCTTGACCGATTGCGATGCAGTTTTCATTGTTGGATAGATTAGGGTTTGACTTAAAAACTGGGATACTTCTTATCTTAATCCGATGATTAGAAACCAAGCTATCGATAAAAATCTATTTGAAGGCTGAACGAATTTTGAAGAAATGTAGTATATTGTAAATTATAGGTATTTTTGGTCCTGGATTAACTCATATGGGCTACTTTTAAATGAAATGATCACATGGGCAAAGCCGCGGGCACAGCATATATTTGTATTTAAATAAAGCAGATTAATAGTTTTCTCCATGACGTCAATATAAATGATTAGGCTATTTAATTTAGGTTAACAAAATGTTGATGAGATTTTATTAAAATAGCTCTCTTGTGTTTCGTTTTTGGTTACATAAAATCATAGTAAATATCGTAGGCGTATCAACAATGACCCAACTACATTATGTATTAAAATAAGGTGCCATATAAGGGTACAATGGAGCTCTCCCGATATTCTCACAGGATATGAAAACAATGGCGTCCAATAATCGCATTTGACGGGCCCTGTCGACCCCGAGGTCATTAATAGCTTTATACGCCCTCTAGTGACGCATGCAGGAATAAATTGGGCCCAATGTTCGAGGAAAACTCATCCTTATTTGCGATTGATTAAGTTTAAAATTGCATGAGGAAAAGCCAGTTTGCGAGCGAAATTAACAGAGATACTAAATGTCAAAACCATCAATATCGATAGTGTTGCCACTTCAAAGACTAGAATACAAGTAGGTCAATAGTATTTTAGTATATTCAATTACAATTTATAATTATGCAAGGTGAATAGGTAGTATAGTCCAGTGACTGTCACTGGACTATATTAAATTATGCAACATACCCTTAATTGCCCATTCTACCTCCATTTTCAAAACTTCCTCTGTAGTATTTTCGGCAACAAACCTGATAATCTGTTAAATATACTACTTACGATAAATAAATGAAAACAGAATACATTAGTCTCTAACAAATCTTAATATATACAACATTTTATTACCACTCAGAGCTGAAACAGCTGGACGTATTTTGATGAAATATGGAATGTAGATATTTCATCTCCAGGAATAGATATCTTTTTAGAATTGATATTTTTACGATTCCTGTGGGATAATTAGTTACAAACCGTCGTCTCATCATCCACAGCTTGTGATCGTTATTAAAGCGAGTGAAACCGCCAGGTGTAGTTAGTAGTCTATAATAAGAGTACATCAGAAATTTTTAGAGTAACTTTACATAGCCATATACATTTTTGAAGTAATCTTCTATCTGAAAATCTACATTTGTGTATTCCTGCAACAGGAACAAGAACTGTAGATTCAATATATTGTACAAAGAATAGTCTCTAAGAGATGTTTGTATATTAGAGCACGGTCCACAGAATATTTTGTAAGCATGTAGTGTGTGTATACAAAAGTATTGTTATAATTATTTATAGGGCTTTTTCTGTGAATATTGTAACCAAACTGTCTTGGTCTTCAATTAATTGTACAAAATAACAAAACAGAGCGAAAGTAATATATAAAGAAAAACTGAGTTTACTGTAGTAATATAAGATGTTTGCCGGCGCTTGTTTGTTTGTTTGTCGTATGAGGTAGTGCTGCTGGCCTCTGGTGTCAGAGTTTATCAAGCCACCCGAGGGCCTCTGACATGGCTTAACGACTGCTATTAATCAATTACAGCCGGGACCGACAGCTTAACGTGCCCTCCGAAGCACGGAGAGATGGAAAAGCGCACATAACTCAGAAAAGTCATTGGTGCGGCGCCTAGGTTTTGAACCCGGTATCGTTGGATTCTAAATTGCACTATAGAACCGTTAGGCCACCATCGCTCTCCGCTCTTGCCGGCGCTAAACACGAATTATCGAATCATGGGGAAATGTTTTTACTACTCTAACAATTAATTATCATTGTCATTATAATAATCTACACTAATATTATAAAGAGGAAAGATATGATTGTTTGTATGTTTGTTTGTTTGTTTGTAATGGATAAACTCAAAAAAATAATGAACTGATTTAAACTATGAATGAACTTGTTAACTTTCACCTGTAGAAATCAGCAAGTAACATGAGCAGCATTTAATTTATCAAACAATTAGAGATCCTTACGAAAATTGTAATAATTTTACCCACGGTATCCAAAATTAGCTTAAGTAAGGAACGGAATGACATGTTTCCGTGGAAACGAAATAATAACAAGTCTGTCAAAAAGTACGTGAGTAATAATGAAGTTGTCTATGGTCAAAAAGTGTTGCTCCCAAAGATTTTGAATTACTCTTACTGGCGTAATTTTTTTTAAGTTACGACGTGTAAAAAAAGACTAAAAGTAAAAAAAATGCCGCGGTGTGAGCGATACCCGTGCGAAGCCGGGGCGAGTCACTAGTAATTAAATAAGATAATTATTACCTGGAATACACTGCGAGAAAAGTCCCTGCACAAATCGCCTATCATTCCCACCAAAAACGGCTTCACAGTTTCAATAGGTATCCCAATAAAACAATTTTCAGCCGTTACATTCACCACTACCCACAAACCGTTGAATCAGAGACATCAAAGGAAGCGCTCACCTTTCACCGCAAAAATAAATAAAAAGCCCTCTATTTTCTCCTCACAAGTTATGAATTCAAATTCACAGTAGGTACACGAAACCCGCAGTAAAACCATGGCGCGAGATAAAAATATAAACATTTTGTTTATGGTGTGGCAGGAACGGCGGTAAACAATATTTCGACAACATATTTTTCTTGCATAACGAATATTTATGAACGTGCGGTTACATAGCCGCCGTATTTGTGATAGAGTCGTACAGACGCTGAGAAGAAGCAGTTAAGATTCGAAAAGCGTTTATTGAGTTTTCGCGCATAATCGGGATAAGTTATTAATAGAAAAAGATTAGGTTTAACTGAACCCCTTTTCTGTTCTTCGTTGGGCTTAAATATAATACCATAGGAGTACCAAATGCTAACCTTTACAAGTGACGTCTTTGTTACGTAAATATAATACCATAGGAGTACCAAATGCTAAATTTTACAAGTGACGTCTTTGTTACGTAAATATAATACCATATGAGTACCAAATGCTAACTTTTACAAGTGACGTCTTTGTTACGTAAATATAATACCATAGGAGTACCAAATGCTAACTTTTACAAGTGACGTCTTTGTTACGTAAATATACCATAGGAGTACCAAATGCTAACTTTTACAAGTGACGTCTTTATTACGTAAATATAATATACCATAGGAGTACCAAATGCTAACTTTTACAATTTACGTCTTTGTTACGTAAATATAATACCATAGGAGTACCACATGCTAACTTTTACAAGTGACGTCTTTGTTACGTAAAGATCAAATTTCATACAACCTACTGTTTAACTCTTATTCTTCGTGTCGTCTTTTTGTTGCTTCCTGTAAGGGGTAGTTTTGGTTCGATTCATACTTGGGGAGATCCTGTATAGCTCACCACATACAATGTCTGTTTTTCGCTTGCGGGGTTTTCACGAAACGGAAACTGATTGTGTTTAAACTTTGCCTAAAGATAGTGTACACCAATCACTCATATATTGAAAGTATACAAGAACAGTACACACAGGTTGGGACTGCTCGCGTATAGTTTCAAATTGAACTAGGCAAGAGTAATTTTAAAATCTATTCATGGCTAGTAAGCTTGCATTCTTCTTCTAACCTATCACGGCCAATTCGGGCTTCCGCCTGGTGCCACTGGTTCTAGCCTCGTATATTCTCTTAGCTAATTCAATGAATCGGTGTCAGAAAGTATACGCGACCATTACGCAGAAATCGTGTATATTTTCTAAAACTTTATTGTGCTATACATTCTGAAACCATACGCGCACGCATTATGGTGTAAGAACACTATGAATGCGTGCTGGCCTTGTATACTTTCAAAATACGCATACACTACCATACAATAAAATTATGCTAAGACAGTCTTGCCGCATAGGAAACTATAAATTTCATACATATTCATGAAAGTATTCTTAACTCTAGCTAAGAAAGATGGCGGCCACGAGGTAATATGTGCGCTTGCAATCAAAGACACTGGGTCCAATCCTCGATCCGCACCAATGAATTTCAATAAGTTATGTGCGGATTTGCCATCGTTCCGTGCTTTGCACATTAAGCTGCCAGTATCGGTTTCTAACTGTTGTCAGCAGTAGTTAAGCCAATACAGAGACCCTTGGGCGGCCTGACAAACTCTGTTATAGCTGTCAAAGATTGGCACTACCTCATTACCCGACTACGGCGAAGCAAGGGAACGATGATAAGTTTAACAGTCTATGAGAATTTATTTACAAGATAAAACGTACAAAAAACAAAAGTTCATTTTAAAATGTAACAGTGTATGTATTTATGTGGTTATGTGGATGTTCCACCATAGCGTCGCCCCTATTGGTCTGATTTTAACAAGCGAAGTATCAATCGATCCGTCATCAGGTATAGAGTGACTTTAGCATTTATTACCCGCCTACGGTAAAGCAAACGAAGGGTTATGGGATCAAACTCAAAACTTGGTCCGATTTTGACAAGCGAGGTGTTCGATTCGTCTTAATGTAAACTTTTACCCGACCGTAGTCGTAGTTAATCTAGCTATCTTTCTGATAAGTCATTGACAACCTCTTTATTCTCCTGAATATTCTAAATCATAACCGAGTAAATTACTATGTTCCTGTCTGACACATTTTATTTATAGATTCAGGCACCATTTCCCCCGCACAGTGGGAGAGGAAATGACGTCATAACTTTAAAAAAATCGCCTGTAACGTAACAGTTTGCGTTTGGCATAAATTTAGCGAAATCTGACTCGTGAACTTAAGCCGAAGGGGGAACGTGACGTATGGAAGAAAAGCGATAGTGATTTGAAAAGCGGCTCTTTGCACTGCATAAGGATGTTGTTTTTTTAATATTTCTTTTCTTACAATTACATTTCAACCCAGCAAACCAAACTGTTCATATTCATTTTTAAAACCTATAATCTATACTTTTATTAGAGCAGTAACTAATAAAAAGTCTGTACAAAAAAGATAAAAAAATATGACTTAAAATAAGCTACTGACAAGAATATAAAATTTAAATTGTGTCTGTCTGTTTGAGTGTTTGCGCATCACGTTGAAACTACTAAACCGACTGTAATACAGATTTCACTGTTAGATAGCTTAAGTTTTGACTTAAAATCTGGTGTAATTTTTATCTCAATCCTATAAAAACAAGCCGTGCAATCCATAAAATAAAATTTGATGGTTAAATTAATTTTGGGGAAATGTAGTAATTAAAATGTACTTTTAAGGTAGTTTTGGTACTAGAATAAGACATAGGTTACTCCTTACTCATTGAAATGCCCACGCGGGCAAAGCTAGTAATAAATATTTATTGTCCATCCATAGCTTGCCTGGTACAGATTGCCTGATACAGACAAATAGATAAACAGACAGACAGACATGATTTAAATTGATGACTTGTTTTTTATGTTTTTTATTTTGTTGGTGTCGTTATATCTATCCATATATATTTGAAGAAAATCGTCTGGACTTGACTACCGAGTCGTACAACAGTTATTTGAAAATCTTATACAGTTTTTCACAACTTTAGTATCAACGAAGTAGTTAATTTGAACTAATTATGTACCTCTAACACATTCAGATTTGCTCTAATTTGTCACATATCCCAATCATCCTGTAAGATAACAAAAATACGGCTTTATAATTTTGACAAGACACGTTGAAATTTTATTGTGATCCAAATTAATACAGATTTTTGCCACAAAAAAATATCTAGCACTAAAACTATTAAATCATACCATTAAAAAAATGAATGCCAAACTGTAAATAAACTACCTAAATACTCACAACCAACTGCCTAACTGTAAATAAACTACCTAAATACTCACAACCAACTGCCTAACTGTAAATCAGGTTGCTTCACATCTAGCCGAGGCTTGCGAATTTTAAAGCAACTTACATTGTAAACCGCACGTGTGGCTAATACCTGTTCTGCCTGTAATACCTGTTTTGCCAGTTCTGCTGGTTGTTTACCGCACTAATAACCATAGAGGGAGCAATGGAATTTATGTGCGGCATGCAGGGAAAGTTTTTGGGAGTTTCGTATGAGATTGGAAACTATGAAGCAGTTATGTACACTCTTCACGGCGACTACACTCGCTTGCATACTTGTACAAGTTAAAATGAGCTACATACTTGCATGTGTATAATTTATCATGTGCGAATGATATTGCATAATAAAAGCTTGGTACAGGTCAGGTTAACATAGATTTAATGTGTTCAAACTAAAAACTTGGTCCGATTTTGACGAGCGAGGTATCTATCGATTCGTCTTCATGGCACGAGTGTCATAGGATACTTTTTACCCGACCATAGACGGTTTTTAGTTTTTGAACATATGTATTGTTGTACCACATTCTTTATTCTACTAGTTTTATAAAACTAACACATTAAATTCCTCTGTTGGGAATCGAACGAGAGCGTACCGAACGCATGTCTATTCGTGAAGCCATAAGTTTTCTTTCCAATCTTTCTATATCTATCTATCTATACTTATAATAAAGCAATAAGAACGAAAAAGAAAATGGTCTAGGGTACTTAGAATAAGCTACTGAACAAGAATATAACATCTAAAAAAATCGTGTCTTTCTGTTTGTTTGTCTGTATGTTTGTTCGCATTGCGCACCGATTGCGATGTACTTTTCAGGATAGCTTAGGGTTTGAATTAAAAACTGCGGTAATATTTGCTGTTTTTGCGATTTTATATTTTATTTATTTTTTATTATTTACATTAAATTTGTATATAAATTTAATATTGCCACACTACCGACCCTTATTAGCAATTAACTTATTTCTATCGTAAGGTTGTCTGGAAGAGATCGCTATGAGCGATAACACTGCCCATTGTACCTATTGTTTATGTTATTTCTATTTTGTAATTTGTTAAACTGTATGTTAATAAAGTGTTATTGTATTATATTGTATTGTAATTGATATCTTAATCCGATGATGATAAAAACAATCCGAGCAATCGATAAAAGCTATTTGACGGCTGAACGAATTTTAATGAAATGTAGTTTTTGGTCCTAACCACGAGGGCAAAGCCGCGGGTACAACTAGTACTTATAATAAAACAGTAAGTACCAAAAAATCTGTACAAAGAAGATGGTCTAAAAAAAATGGTCTGGTGTACTTAAAATAAGCTACTTTGTCACGAGGCGGTCCCAGGATTTGGGTTTGTCCCACTAGTCCAGGACCCAAACCTCAGTGACACAGAATTACAGGAACAGGAACAATAGGGACCACTTTGAGAATTTCGTGGTGATACAATACGGATGAAAATAATCTCTTATGTAGGTATTATCATATATATATTTAAAAGAGTAATTCAAGTTGTTATAAACTTATTTATGAATTTTATAATATTATTTCGGTTTTTTTAAAAATCAATGTTCGAATGACAGGTTATTTGTATTTGGAATGAATGATGACCAACTATCAAAAATTAAAAGAAATGGATTATGAAATAATTAAGAGATCAAATGAGTATTATTATGAGAGAGGTTTGGACCTCGTCACAACTTAATAACATGAATATAACATTTTTTTAATTCGTGTCTGTCTGTTAGTCTGTATGTTTGTTCGCGCATCACGTAAAAAATCTGAAACCGATTGCTTTGCAGTGTTTACAATTGAATAGCTTAGGGTTTGACTTAAAAACTGATGTACTTGGTATCTCAACCTTCAGAAAAAAAAACGATAAAAAAATTGACGGCTAAAGGAATTCTGATCAAATGTTGGTATTTTGATTTGGGTTTAGGTCTTGGAATAGCAAAAGAGTCTTTTTAACCTTGAGAAATGACCGCGCCTGCGAAGCCGGCTAGCTAGTGAAGATTATCAATTTGGCAAATTATATCATGTACTTGTGCAAACAAAACTGAGCGAGGAACTTAGATAACTTCAAAATTCCCAAGTTTCCATAACAAACACAACAAATCGTTGAAGTTGTACAGTATTGAGCCACGGTCAGCTCTTCAAACAAGCAGATCCTCTAATCCAAACTATAGTCTAATAACCGTAGCGCCTTACGTACCCCGCCTGAGGCATTGCGGGACTATACTCAGAGACAGTGACTTGTCTCGTAGGAGCAATGAGAACATGTAACAAGAGATCGGCATACCTCGTTGTCGCATCGTCGTGCCTAGTTTGAGGTCGTGAATTAAGTAATTCAATTAAACTTTTCACCGACAGTAAACAAGAGGAGAAGAAAAAGTAGTACACTCTATAGCAACCAGAAAGCAGAAAGTATGTTCCTTGACATGACTTTTGCAACGCAGGAACAAAACAACCGCGAATCCAAAATACCAATAAGCAAACTGTGGCGTCACGCATACTAGGCAGTGTTTTAAGTCATCATCATCAAGTCAGCCTTTAGAAGTCCACTGCTGAACATAAGCTGGCTTATGTTCAGCAGTGGACAAAGAGCGCCATGACGAGCGATCTTGTGACACCTCCATCCACCAACTTCCTGCGATGACTACAATGACGTCGGTCCATTGTGTGGGAGGTCTCCCTACACTACGATTGCTTGCTTTAAGTCAAATGGCAAAAAGTTACTTATTTTTACCCGAATAAGTTGAAGCAAAGGAAGGGTAATGAGTTTAACAGACTGTATATGTGGGTATGTAGATGTTCCACCATAGCGTCGCCCCTTTTGGTCCGATTTAGACAAACCAGGAATCAATCGAATCGTCTTTAGGTACGAGTATAGAGTGTCATGTTATAAGTTTTTTTTTACCCGACTACAGTGAAGCATATGAAGGGATATGTGTTAAAACTAAATACTTATTTATGGTGCGATTTTGCGAAGTATCAATCGATTCGTCTTCATTTATAATGTCATGGGCTATTTTTTTTACCCGAATACGGCGAAGCAAAGGAAGCCTTACGTGTTCATACTAAAAACTTGGTTCGATTTTGACAAGCGAGGTAGCAATCGATTATTCTTCATCGCAAGAGTGTCATTATTTTTTACCCGACCGTAGTCGTGTTTTAGTTTTGTCTTGTTTTTTTTTAATTATATTTTTTATTATTATTGTAGTTTTATCTTTATAAACGGTTCACCAGTTCTTGATTTGGTGATATATCGCTAACTTCGTGCAAGCGATATATCGCTAACTTCGTGCAAGCGATAATGAATTAAAATAAACATAAAGTTAAAAAGTACGAGTGAATATAATGTATTAGGCAATGAATCGTTTTTTGTCAAGTAAACTATTTATTTTTATTTATTTCTTTCTTACACTGAGCTTTTGCAACCTGTGATAGGATTAAAATGACTCTGAAAATAACAAATGAAAGATCTAATCACAATATTGCCTGAAACTAATCAAATTTATTCTAAATACACCAGTGGTGTATTGTAATGGCACAGAAGCCAGAAGAACTGATAATCACATACAATTCAGCTTTAGGTATGACTATGGTCTTATCTTTCGATTTCCAAAATCACGTGAGCTATGATACTGTCTAGCTCCATAACTGCGTGCCGGAGGCATCTTATCATTATTCAAAAGCCACAAAACGCTTCGGAGGGCACAAAAATCCCTCCTTCGAGGCCCACAGCCATACATCTCATCAAGGATTCGGGGCACCCGCACTCTCATTTACAATGGAGGCATACGGACCACGAGTTTCAATAGCTTGTCGGATGACGACCTTGAGATGTTATTGAATTCTTAGTCTGAGAAAATTGCTTAACCAACTTTGGCATAAATAAATCCGAAAGATATGAGTGACACATAAATGACACACGAGTCACACAAAAAAAAAACAGCCGAATTGAAACGTCCTCCTTCAATAATTTTGGTATTAAAAATATGCACAGACATCACTCTGATAGACTTAGCAAAAGTGTCTTTACAGAATGACTAACAACAATATCCTCGCCCGGAGTACAAATTCTCGTAGAGACAACATCCAACATTAATGTTATCACAAATTGAAGTCTTAAATCCGCTGTTACGAAATTTTCTAATTACCAACTTTCGCAATTACAAGTAGTGTAATCCGTCTCAAAGGACCAAAAGTTCGCGGAACTTTCTGATCGTGTGTGACAAGTTATACCACATTCTAAGCCCGGGCTCATTAAAGGCCGTGTATTTGAGCTGGCAATGGCTTGATTATCATATTAAGCGGTGGCCTCGGGCGCATTAGCATAGAACCTGCAGGTGGGATCCTGGTGGGATCTTAAGTGGAGAAATGTTGGTCACGCGTGCTGTTCGTGAGTCAGTCAAGTTTATCGACTCATGTAGTCTTTTACAAGTGATTGTAAGGTTCTTTGAATATAAGGTGCTCTTTTTTTATCAAGGACTGCTTGTATCTGATTGTCGTGCAATCAGTAATTATTGGTACAGAATAACTTATAAAATAACTGATATGATTCCGAAACCTTGAAGTATGTCATCAAAAAGAAGTTATGGTAAAATTTCCAAGTCTAATTCCATGATACGTTGTACCTTTGTAGTAAAAACTAACAAACGTGTTAAGTCAGAATTTTCAGGCTGAAACTAAGCTAAAGAATCCCATAATCTGATATCGGGCGAGCAACACCACGGGTTAAAGGTTAGTTTCAGAATAATAATAAATCTGAACATTTCCGGGAAAAAATCTTTTGTAGGATAGAAAAAACTCGCTCCGAGCGTTAGCTCAGATCAAAATGCTCGCTCAAGGAAAAGGTTGAATCTTCGTTTTTCCTTAATCCCTGATATTTTCACGTGAAATATACACTGTGTTTCTTTACTTTCAAGATTTGAAGGTGCAGGAAGACAAATGTTTTCCGTAAATGGAGGCAGGCAGGCTAGCACTAATGCTGCTTCTCTCTCATAATCTTGGATTTATAACCTTGGCCGAGGCTACGTTTCGTTGTTATGGTGTTTCTTTTAAAATATGTGGCGCATTCTACGAGTACGTTAATATTGAGCGGTTATATTTATTTTAGAACGTTTCAGACGAATACATGTTGCCATTGGAACGATCGACTCTTTGTAAAATGTCTCAATTAAGTACCTACATTGTTTTAAGCATACAATGCGATGATTGTTTTTATGAACTTACAAACTGCGCCCCACAGTTGTAACCGCATGAGGGATGATGATGATGATGATGATGGCGAAAAGTTTCACGCCTATGTGTTATTCCATGGTATAAGCTATCTCCATTCCAAATTTCAGTAAAATCCGTTCAGACATTTGAGCGTGAAGTATGGTGATGATAATGAAAAATATGCTATGTGTTATTCCAGGGTATAAGCCATCTCCATTCTAAATTTCATCAAAATCCGTCCAGACGTTATCGCGTGCTCTCCAAACAAACAAACAATCAAACAGACAACGTTTCACTTTTATATATTGGTGTAGATCAGATGACTCGAAGTGTAATCCCTCAAATGTCCGGCACGCCGAGGGAAAACAAAGGCTGTTATTATTCAATATGACCTCTTTTGTCATGTCTTCCGGCAAAGGCTTCGCACGCTGCACCAAGGTAGGTAATTATGGGGTACGGCCTCACTCCCGTCCAAGCGCTACTTTCAGGCTATCCACACTTTCATATTGTTCACCTGCAACCGCTGGAGCTCTCAAACAATGGTTGCTTTTGAATTTCCATACAAATGCAAGGAAATCACACTGTTTCGTATAACCAACGTTTAACATCCTTATTGATATTATAATATTTTTTTTTGTCTCGTTGCGAACAAGGAAGCTTTTCCTTTTGCCAAATTTTGACGCGCTGTCTAATGTTGCAGCAGTGAGAAGTTGGGTGCACTTCAAATTACGGACTCTATAATACACAATGAAAATTAAGGTTTTACGCTAAAAACATATTTTGGCACTCATGTAATTTAAATAACTGTAATTCTTTGATTACAGTTCACTTCTGTATCTCACACAGAACAGCCGTGCTGCGTTATAAGTTGTAGAAATTGGTTTGATAGGTTTCTTGGTTCTTGCACTCAGTTTTTTTATAAACTAATTAATAACGTCACATGTTTTGCGACCCGCACTACATTCACACCGCATCTTCTATGGTTTTGTGGTAAGCTCTGAGTGGCAAGCTAATGCGATAAGCAACAGCGACTTAAAAAAATTATTCTACATCAGCGCAATCAAAAGATACGGTCGTTTATGCCGCATATTATGACAACTCGCAGGGGAATCAAAGACTATAGAGTACTTTCCGTTAAATTATAAAATTTGGCAAGAAGCAATGTCTTATTTAAAGGGAAAAATCTGAAAAACCGTAATTTTGTAGATAAGCCACAAAACATTTTTTTTTGTTTTCGTGAGAGATTTGTGTCCCGTAATGGACAAACTATTTACGAATCTATAAGTTTGTAAGGAAACCTCGGTGTGTGAGTCTGACTTGCACTTTGCTTTTTTTTTGCTGTTTAATGTTGAAACGAGCAAAATGATCGTAAGATGGTATCTGCCTGCATGTCTTTAATTATTACAGTCATGTTATCTAAATCTATAAACCACAGATCCAAATTACTTCCACTTTAGACTCGCATGTGCAAAGTTGCTCCTCAAATTTATATCTTAAGATGCCCCTTTCCAGCTAAGCAATGTGGCATGATGTCAAAAAGATCATCCTCAA
Source organism: Alsophila aescularia (assembly GCA_946251855.1). NCBI lineage: Eukaryota > Metazoa > Arthropoda > Insecta > Lepidoptera > Geometridae > Alsophila > Alsophila aescularia. The sequence continues at coordinate 66,602,327 of OX276376.1, forward strand.
GCAACGTTCCAAGTGGATTTGTCTCAACTCAGCAGAAGAGCACAATATCAATAACTTCCCATCCCACTTCTGATGTGACCTCACCTAAGGCTATATTCACGTCTCAGTGGATTTGAAAGGGACATCTCTATGACAACAGGACACTTTGACATTTAACCGATTGTGAACAAGTAGGTAGGTACAGTAGGTACAAGTATATTTGAAAAGATATAAAGAGAAAGATTCGTCCTGAATTTTGCTGCGTGCATGGTATTTAAATATTGAGTCCACGGGACTTATTCCTTGACATGAACTTTGTAAACAATAGTGTCCAAGTCCAAAGTTTTTACACCGACTTCCATTTCTTAATTCGACTGTATTTATGTATGTATATGTTCACTCATATCTCTGGGATTTCTGAACCGATATTGATGATTATTTTAATATATTTTAAAGTTAGATTTGTGCGGTTGCATACTATAAATTTCATTTAAATATGATTCCGTAAGTTTAATTTGTAAATCTATACTTATAATAAAGCAATAAGGCTAAGATTTACTCACATCGAACCTGAATTTTGGGTTTTACATTGAATCCAAAGCCAAGGTAGCTACAAAGAAACTTGGTATTTTGTCTAAGATTAGGCGGTACTTCACACTGGGATAGCTTTTGAATCTTATCAAGCACAGGTCAGATCTTGTATGGAGTACTGCTGCCACCTCTGGGACGGTTCTGCCATGTATCAGCTCGAGGCTTTGGATTCAATTGAGAGACGTGCTATGAGGCTCATTGGAGATGACACAAAATGATAGTAATGAGTAAGCTTCAAAGTCTGGCGCATCGACGTGTGAGGTCGCAAGCCTGTCGGTATTCTACAGATTGCACTTTGGAGAGTGTGCATGAAAATTGCACAATCTGATTCCCCCATCACCTATCTATCACCGTATGATTAGATGATCGGCAAAGTGCAACCCTTTTATGGTTGAAATACAATACAATAACTCTTTATTGCACACCAAGAAGAAGGTAATATAAAGGCTAAACTTATAAAATGAATGGTACAATGGGCGGCCTTATTGCTATATAGCAATCTCTTCCAAGCAACTTTTGGACGGAAAGGATTACATGGATATTATACCTCGCACAATAACGAAGCGTTACGCGTCTTCATTTATTATAAGAACTGCAAAGGAGTGGAATGCTCTGCCCTCGTCAGTGTTTTCGGTAAAATACAAGCCAGATGTGTTCAAGTCAAGAGTGAATAGGTATCTACGAGCAAGCGTACTAAACCTTCGACCGCATCATCGCTTTCCATCAGGTGAGATCGTGGTCGAAAGAAGACGCAGTAGGTAAAAAAAAACACTTAAGTTCTGTACAATGAAGATAATACTGTTTTTCTGTTTTTTTGTCTGTATGTTTGTTAGTATATTGCGTCAAAAGGGTAAAAACTACTGGACCGATTGCAATGAAGTCAACGTCAAGTGGTTGACTTAAAAACTGGGGTACTTAGTATCATAATCCGATGATTAAATGCCGAGCAATCGACAAAAATCTTATTGACGGCTGAAAGCGTTTTGATTAAATGTTCGTGTAACTATTGGTATTTTGGGTCCTGGAATAGCACATAGAATACTTTTAACTTAGAGAAAAAACCACGCGTGCGAAACCACGGGCACAGCTAGTCCCTTTATAAATTTTGGTTCATGTTGCTTCGAATAATAAAATTCGAATTTAGGGTGAGTATCCGTGTGTGTGTATGTCTGTAGCATAGTAGCTTGGGACCTACTATGCCACAGACAGACACACACACGTACAAATATACATATTTAGATGTATTTTTTTAATTTTTGCTTGTATAATCATGTATACTGGTAAGGTGTAGGTAAGTAGGAATTTATTAAATAACAAATATTTGTATAAGTGTCTTAGCAACAAAAGCGATAATATGTAGGTATGTGAAGTGGTGCAGATGTTCAATACGTGTGACTTAGTGTGGCTTTGTTATTTGTTTGAGATACGTATCTTCTTGATCACTTATCAAAGTAACATATATGTAAGTGCGAAATACCAAACCTTAAAAATAAAAGATCCACGCGAATAAACTTTTTATATCCCTTTTTATTACTTCTGGAAAGGGTGAAGGATTTTTAAGGAGCGCTTAAGTAGGCAGTTTGCGTTAGACAAGGTACGGATTGGGAGTAATTTGTATGGCAGTATCTCGAGAGATTTACCCTTATGTGAGACAGACATTTGTCATGAGAACTTTATGAGGCATATAAAAACACAGATTTAAAAAAGTAACCTTTCGTCTTCTGTAGTGGAGCATCTAATTGGTTTTTGCATATGGGCTGCGCGAACATTTGAAAACATTTATTAATCCATACCAATATGTAAAAGTGAAAAGTTGTCTGTTTGTTTATTTGTTTGTTTTGGGAGCTTTCACTCGATAACGGCTGGACGGATTTTGATGAAATTTGGAATGGCGCTAGCTTATGCCCTAGAATAAAACAAAGGATTCATTTTAATCCGGAAAATTGTAACTTTTGACGGGAAAAATTGGAAAATGTTGATTATTCGCTGTACGGAACGGTTGCCATGGAAACGAAATAAAAAGTCTGTCAAAAAACTTCAAGAATTGGAGCTATACCTGCTTTTGCATTGGTTTTTAATATCCTAGAAGAAAATAGGATGCTTTTTTCGCGATAAGCAGTAGTCCGCGTGGACGAAGTTTCGGGCGGGAAAGCTAGTAATATATATGCAACAAGAATACGATCACAAACAGTTAGTAATCAAATCATATGCTTATGTTTTTTTAATTTATTTATGTATTTTTATTTTTTTATATAGAATTTAATTTTGATGGTTTAATGTCAATTTACACATCATTTTTAACACTTTGTTTTTCATGATTATAATTTATAATAGCCAGTACGTAGGGAATTACACAAAAACCATGCACAAAACAAAATGGACAAGGAGGACTCAAAACTACTTTATTCAAAAGATATCAGCATTTCCGTCGAAACTTAAAATACTAACATGGACAAAAGGCAACATAATAAATGTACATTGCGTGCAACGAAACACAAGCGTGAAATTGTACTCTTTTCTATTTTAGGGTTACCATAATATGAAAGAAAAATGATAGTCTTTGACTTCTTTTTTATGTTGAAACTAGCTTTCACCCGTGACTTCGTCCACGCGGACTAAAGTTTATCGTGAATAAAAGGATCTTATGTTCATCTAGAATATTATAAATGAATGCAAAATTATAGAACCAACGCTATTGATGCTTTGGGAGACGATAATACACGACCAAAATAATGTACGACCAGTATTGTACAGCCAATATTACACGGCCAGATATTACGTGTACATGAATTCGTAATATTTGGACGGCTAATACTGGCCGTGTATTATTGCCCGTACAAAATCGGTCCGGGTTGATAATGCACGGCCAGTATTACGCGACCAATATTACGTGTACAACTGGATACGTAATATCAGCCCATGCCGATTTTGTACGACCAATATTACACGGCCAATAATACGAAGCCAACCATAGACAAAGCTAGAATCACTCCTTGATGCCTCGTTTGTGTAGGCGAGTGTCAAGATGAAAAAAACTGTCACAGAAACGAATCGGCCAACCCCGACTCCACGTGATCTTGTCTGCCCTACACTAGAATGTTTTTAAAAAACCCGAGGTGCGGAGGGAGTGCAGCCCCCGTCCGCTGTGACAAAGTGCAGGTACCAGGGTGAGCTGGAGCGGCGGAGGCTGGTCGCCGAAGGCGACCAAAAAGCCGAAGCTGTGGAGGCGAGCGTTGGTACCTGTGCTTTGTTACGCAAGGGCGGAGGGGCAGCACTTCTCGCAGCGCCGGAGCAATTGCGATTCATAATCTGTGGTAAAAGGAAACTGGAACGTGCAAACGAGGCTTTGACCATGTCATTTCTATATTTTAATCTGTGATGTACACGTAATATTGGCTGTACATTATCGCCCGTACAAAAAGTGTATGGCCCGTATTACACAGCCAATAATGCACACCCTGTTATTACATGTACATATTTTGGCTTCGTAATCCTGGCTGCGTATTATCGCCTGTACAAAATCAGCACGGGGTGATATTACACGGCCAATATTACGCAACCAAATAATGTACACCCTGATATTACGACGCCAATCCACGTAATATTGGTTGCGTATTATTGGCTGTACATTATTTGGTCGCGTAATACTGGCCGTTTAATATAGGGACTCGATGCTTTTTGATAGGCTCGGCAAAGCATGTCATTATTTTCATTACAGCGCGTAATATCGAGATTTACCATTTTCCGGGATAAAAAGTATCCTATTTTGGTCTCTATATTGTACAGTATCTATTTACAAAGTTTTATCAAATTCGGATCAGCCGTTTTGTCGTGAAACTCCCCAAACAAATAAACAAACAAATAATGTTTCACTTTTATATATTTAGTGTGGATTGTGTTCTGAGCTGTGAAGATTGAGTTGATTAGATAGATAGATAACTCTTTATGTCTTAAAAGTAAATCGTACATTGTACTTAACTAAAATATAGAAATAGCGGTAACACAATCGGCGGTCTTTGATTATTATTATTAACAGTACTATTGTGCTAGACTGCTAGTATGTGGTTAAGTATTAATTATCAACAAAAATAACGTATGGTGAAATATTAACCTTAATTATAATTTAAAAAATGACTCCATAATAATAATGACAGCACGTGTATAAGAATGTAACACAACCTTTTTTTTATTAATTTCTCGCGACATATGTCCTGATAAAAAAGACGGATGGCACCCCTACTGGTTCCGTTTTAATAATGTTTACCGCACGCAAACCAGGCGAAAACTAAAAAGTAAGGCTTGCGAAAAACGACTTCGGAGCGCTGTTTGAATTTTGTACGTTTTTTGAATGAGCGCTAGGTTTCCGCGCTTGTTGAGTTCGTTAGGGCTATATTTTTTAGTTTGCATCTTTGTGAAGTTGTATCGCAGTCATTTGGTTACAAAAATTGAGGTTTTGAGGTTAATAACAGCTGATGATTCAGTGTCATTTTTGAGAAGGAAGCCAACACAAGAATTCAGCTGCGTTGGGCAGCTTCGTCAAGTCTTCTCGTCGTCCATACCGCAGTGCCTAAAGACAAAAGTCTTTAATCTGTGCGTCCTACCAGTCACTTACGGTCAAACTAGTCCACACATACACATTTAAGGTTGCTCAGCAAGCTATGGAGAGAGCTATGCTTGGAGTTTATCTGAAGGACAGGATTGATAAGCAAGCTGAACTGGCAGTGGACTGGTCACGTTTCCCGAAGAACCGTTACCCGTTGGGGTCGACGAGTTCTCGAGGGGAGACCACTTTTAGGCAAACGTAGTGTAGGACGCCCTGTGACCAGGTGGAGTGACCACCTACGAAAAACGGCTGGAAGAGAATGGAGGAGAAGAGTTGAAGTCCAAGCTCAGTCGCGTGTATAAGGAGAGGTTGATTAGGAGAGGATGATTCAGTAATAGACGAAAAAGTAGACCTAGAATGTGTGTTCATATTACATTGTGCATTTATTGTTGTCGTTGCCTTGCTTCAGGCTGTTATTTTCGATCCTAAAAGATAAAATATGGACCATATAACGGTGGCTCCATACTATCGACAACCATCCTTTCTCATTTTCTCATCTGTTCTCATCCACAGACGTCCCTTAGGAACACCAAACCATCATAGCCATGACAGACGTCGAAGCGATAAGTGCGGCTGCTTTGTATCTTATCTTGGACGGTTGGACTATAATATTGTGCCGCCATTATATGGTCCATATTTTATGACAATAGACAAACTTGCATAGATTTTAATATTGAAAATTATCTGACAGTATTCCAGGTTTACATATTTTTTCGAACGTACTCTAAAGTTAATCATACGAGCTGAATCCTAAATTATCACACCCAACTCTACTAAACATGCATGCAAACCGGTTAACGCTTATACGAACGCAAAACAAAAGCGGCATTGAACTGCAAGAATGCACGACAAATACGATACTGTGGGTAAATGTAGCATTGCAAGCGTATACGGTTACTTTCAGAACTGTAGGAATAGAATGACAGTTAATTTTGGAACTGGTACACAACAGAATATTATAGTATTACTAGTACAAAGACAGAAAATGAGGTAGTTGCTTGTAAATTATCTGTAACATGTGAAATTAAAAGTGCAATCATTATGCAACGTTATGCAACGTGTGTGATTTTATTAGACCATCAATATTTGGGCATTTTGAGTGTGTCGCTGCTGTGAATGGTGTCAATTAACATAGTAAAGGATTAAAGGTCATCATCATCGTATCAGCCTTTAGTTTAGTCTACTGCTGAACATAAGCCTCCCCCAAGGAGCGCCACGACGAGCGATCTTGTGCCACCTCCATCCACTGACTTCCTGCGATGGCTATAATGTCATCAGTCTATCGTGTAGGGGTTCTCCCTACACTTCGCTTGCTTGTTCGTGGTCGCCATACGAGAATCTTTATTCCCCAGTGGTTGTAGGTTCTGCAAACTATATGGCCTGCCCATTGCCACTTCAACTTGCAAACTCTGAGAGCCATGTCGGTAACCTTAGGTCTTCTACATTAAAAGGTAAAGCGAAAAAAAGGTAAAGGATTAAAGGTAAAGCGGAGCAAAAATAAGCATGGCTCGCAACCACAACTAAGAATTATGAGAACAACAAATCTATGATAGTTTTTGTGTGTAGTTCAGATTCTGCACCCACCAAGCATATTTTGTTTATTGACCGAGCGAGCGCGAAGCGCGAGCGAAGCGTCTCCGTTTCAGCTTGGGCAAAAATGCTTTCGTATGTCTGGATGTAAGTCCGTCCGGATGTCAGTCCGGATCTCTGTTCTCCTCTATAGGTCGCATTTCTCAACCGATCTAGACGAAACTTGGTATACAGATTAAACGTTTTTTTTTAATTTTTTTGTCGTCAATGATTTTTGATTGGGGGTGTACTTTCCCCAAAAAATGGTAAAAAGGGGGCTACTAAATATCTCCGCCATAATAAATCCGATTTCAATGGTATTTTATTTGAAAGGTAGAAGTAACTTTAAGTTAGTCTCATAAAAAATTGGTGAAGATCTGCTGAGGATCTTCGGCGGGATGAGCAGAATAGCTCTATTTATATTTCTCACTTTTAGGTTTCTACCAGTGGAATCAGCCCTTTACCTACTAGGTAGGGATTAATGGAGCACCTTGGTTATTAATGCTAGTTGTACAATAAGGTAACAAGGTGGCGCTACTGTGCACAGCTCGATTGTTTGCATAAAAAGTGTGTACGCGCGAGGTCTACAGCTCACAATACCACTAGTCATATTTTTTGTTGTAATTTATATATTTTTAACAAAAATATGTAGCTTATCTGAGTATTGTAATGCAACAGGCTTAGTGAGCCTCAAGAAAAAGTCTTCAATTAGTGCGTCCTAATAGTCCTGACCTTCGGAGCCGAAACGTGGACTCACGTTAAGACTAGTCCACAAATTTAACTATGGCCACTCAACAAGCTATGGAGAGAGCTATGCTTGAAGTTTATCTGAGGGACAATATTTTGTAATGAAGTGATCCGACAGAGAACCAAGCTAATCAACATAGCTCTAAGGATAAGAGTGGCAGTGGGCTGGTCACATTTTCCGAAGAAGCGATAAACGTTGGATAGATGCGAGTTCTTGAGTGGATATCACGTTTAGGCAAACGTAACGTAGGACGCCTTATGGCCAGGTGGAGAGATTACCTGCGAAAAACGGCTGGCAGAAATTGGATGAGGAGAGCTGAAGACCAAGCTCAGTGGCTTGCATTAGGAGAGGCCTATGTCCAGCAGTGGTAAAAAAGTAGGAAGATGATGATGATGGGCTTAGTGAGGAGCGATGCTGGCTGAGCTCAGGAAGCCAACTCGCAAAATTAATGACGATTGTCGTAGCATCGAAGTCGTAACTACAGCTACGACAATCTACGAGTGCTACGAAAATCAGCCCCCAGGGCTCGATGACTTTTCTTATTATAAGCGGACTTCCATCGCTCCGTGCTTCTCGGTCCATGTTGTTATTAGCAATCGTTAAGTCATTTTAGAAGCCTTCGGGCGACCCAACTAACTGTGACACGAGAAGCGAGCACTACCTCATACGAAAATTAAGCAAGACCTGTAATTAACCTGTAATTGATGCTTTTTAGATTTTTGACTAGCGCTAGACATCTATCTCACCTAGTGTTTAGACAAAATACTTATTATGCAATCTGTTTAAATTATGTGTCTACTAGCACTTGTATGTACGTAATCGGTACTCCTAGCTTCACTACAAACCGAAGCGTGACACGCTAGTTTTGATGAATAATATAATCCTTGCATTCCGGCACCGAGCGACCATTATTAAACTCGAAATTTCCCGCTCGAGCTATGACAATGTCGTCGGAAAATCCACGAGATGTATTGTACGGTTGGTTGCGCGGTTTTGCTTCGTGCTTTTTATTGCGGTTTTATTTGTGTTTGGTAGATGTATTTATTATACAGGGTCATCTGATACTGAAGCATAATATTTTACGGGGGCATTAGAAATGCATAGTTGTACAAATTTTGTTTTAGACTTCTAAAAATACTGAAATAAATAATATTTGCCTTCAAATTTAACCTTTTCAGTTTGATTCCATAGTTTTATTAAGTAACTAGCTCATTTTTTCCGGGTTAAAAGTATCTTATGTGTAATTTCAGGACCAAAAGTACCTTTCACGGCTGGTTAGTCCAGTGGTTAGTGACCCTGACTGCGAAGTCAACCAACGGTGGCAGCTACGAATCCCGCAAGGTGCAATCATTTGTGTGATGAGCAGAAATGTTTGTTTCGAGTTATGGATGTATTGTTTCATATCTATATATGTTTACCCATGGTCTAGTACCCATAGTGTAGGGTAGCATAGTTTGGGGCCAGGTAATTGGTGTGAATTATCCCGAATATATTATATTATTATTATTAATATACCATAATTCGTGTAGCCGTCAAATAGTTTTTTGTCGATTGCTCGGTTTCTACTCATCGGATTGAGATACCATGTACACCAGTTAATCAAGTCCTAAGCTATCCAATAGTGAAAGCTGCGTCGCAATTGGTCGAGTAGTTTTTATGTGATGCGTGAACAAACAAACAGACAGACATGATTTTAAAAAAAGTTATATTTTTTTATTATCTTCTTTTTACACTCTTTTTGGTACTTAATGCTTTACTCATATTATCAGTATAGGATATAGATACATTATTTTTATTTATTGCTTTATATTGACCGGCTTTGAAAATAATTGTTTTATCAATAGATTATTAACTTCATATTACAGCTTCATGCGATCACTAATTTCTTCTTTAACCATCATTTAACAACTAAACGTCCACCACGATATATTACCGGTATCACCAGGGCCGTAAATAACGCTACTGCGGCACCACGACAGGCATGTACCGATAACCGTGAAATCGAAATGAATCACGGTTAACGCGCTAATATTTGATTTAACTCGTGTACATAGATGTCGTGATACCGCTTATTGCGTTGGTGAATGTTAAATTTATAGGCGTGATTTACTATACTTGTATTTGTAAACTTTCGTTTAGATTATGTTACGAGGACGTACGTAGTGTGAACATACCGCCCTGGTACTGTCGGCATCGCCTCGACTCGCGAAAAGCATGCGGCGCGTGGTCAACCCGCCGTCACCGCGCACGTCGGGTCGTCGCCGAGCTTACGTCTCGTGGTTGCCGTGGCTACCACTCGTGGGCACCCCACTTGCCCCTCATCCCATGACGACGAGACCACTGGAATTTGTCTACCCAGAGGTTCCGTGGAACTTACTAATCTGTACTTACAACCTGATTTGATTTTCTTTGATGGACTACGGAATGAAACACCATTGGAAATAAGATCGCGCATGGTAAGCAATTGCCTAGTCTGTAGCAAGAAAAATACTTTGTTGGCGTATCACGTAAAAAGTCCCGATGAAAATATAACTTCCAAGGGATACAAAATTGATACGTTATACATAAGACTAGGTGCGCCCCGTGGCTTTGCACGCGTACAAATTTTGCCACTGTCCCCCTCCCCACCCTTCCATCATCCTCGTCAACCCTTACACTACACCACCTCACGTCCTCCTCCCCCCTACCACCCCATCCCCCCTAAAACTCCTTTTAACAACACCCTACCCCACCCTCCACTAACACCACTCCATTCATTTTTCGAGATATCATCAAAAACGCCGTTCCATACAAAATTAAAGATAAAATTAATTTTCTGCATATATATTTTTCGTATATTTTTGCTGAATATCGTTTGTTTCAAAAGATATTCATTGCGGAGACAAACCCAACAAATCAAAGATCAAAAAAATCGGTCCAGCCGTTCTTGAGTTATAAATAGTTTTTTTTATTTTTTATTATGGCCTAGGCAATCGTTTGACCACGATCTCACCTGATGGAAAGCGATGGTGTGGTGTGTGTTGATGATGTGTGGTGTAGCACGCTTGCCTAGTAGATACCTATTCACTCTTGACTTGCACACACCGGGGTTATAATTTACCGGAAACAGTTATTTAGTTAGTTAGTGGAACTAACCCGACTTTGTTTTTAAAAGCTTTTATTTAATTCGCAATATTTCTATGTATGTATATTTGTTTAGGTCTAATCTTGCAAACTGAATTAAAATATACTGAGTTGAATTTTACATGTTGGTTCAGGTTCAGTTCCGATGACAATGCATTTTTAAGGTAAGCCATGACCTAAATCGACCATCGACCATTGTTTTTCCATTAACTTATTATTAAACGGTTGTTTTAATCTAGCTTTTAATGTTGTTTGGGTCAAATCTAGTAATTGAAATTTACGCCCGTCCTGTTGACCGATTAATCTGAAATTTGGTACAAACCTTTTTTTTTATAACAATACAGCAATAATGTAACATTTTACACTCTTGCAATGAAGAGAATCGATTGATACCTCGCTTGTCAAAATCGGACCAATAGGGGCGACGCTATGGTGGAAAATCCACTTATATACATACATAGACTATAAAGTTCATTACCCATCCGTTGTTTCGCCGTACTAAAAGGAATAAACAAAGACTAAATCTACTAAAGTGGCCAGTGCTATTTTATAACTTTGTCCAACAAAGTAAATTACTTCTCAGCTACCCCTCGTTAAAGCAAAGCGTACCTACGTACTAGTTCAAATATTATGTCGAATAGTCATTATATTATAACGTAATTATAGTTTATAATTACGTTGTAATACTATTACTATGACTATTATTATAATACAAAGACTACCAGCAAAGTAGTAAATTATATTTCAATTTTTCTTATTTAGTAATTACGAGTACAGGTGCTCAGCGTTTCTTAGTCTTCCGGCTCCTACAATAGGCAAGCGATGCATTGCGGTTGCGCTAGTATTTTAGCTGAAGTATCTGGGCTAAAAACAGCTCATTATGCAACATTATTTTATTTAGGTTCCTTTTTTTACTTCTAAATTCATCACTCGAACAGCAAGGAGTGAAACGCTCTGCCCGCTTGTGTTTTCTGAACTTCTGGGAGTCTCCAAAATTAAAGTGAACAGGTATCTTCTAGGCAAGTCACATCCTAGATCGATCATAGTTTACTACGAGCACGTACGTATTACTATTATTAAAATTTATACTGTGCCATGAGGTAAGATAGTAGTCAGAGGAAATCCTAATAAAAAAAACTGGTGTTGGTATCAGTGAGTACTTCATATATCCACTATTACCACCCGTATGTGTGTTAGTGTATAACTAATGACAATTATGAAAAATAAATAAAGAACAGACATTTACAAACGCTGTACATAGACATTATAAGGTTTCACTTATTAACCATTCGCAAGTAGAGATGGATACATTGGTCCATAAGTCTTTTTACTCGACTACGACGAAGCAAGTAATGAAGTAAACAGTCTATGTAAGTATGTATATATGTGGATGTTTCACCATAGCGTCGCCCCTATTGGTCTATATTGACGAGAATCGATTCGTCTTCAGGTACCTATACAGCGTCATAGGCTATTTTTTTTATCCGCCTTCGGCAAGGCAAATCTAGGGTTATGTGTTCAAACTAAAAACTTGGTCCGATTTTGACAAGCGAGGTATCAACCGATTAGTTTTCATCGCAAGTATCATAGGCTATTTTTTACTCGACCGTAGTCGGGTTTTAGTTTTAGAACATGTCTTGTTAACGCTTCGGATTCACTTCTTTGAAAATTAATATACTAATTTCACTACTTTTTAGAACCGATAATTTCAAAAGTTATATAAGATACTGTTTTAGGTACCACAATTATCTAACTCACTCCAACGTCGCTGCTTCCGATGGTTTGTTACAATTGCGATCGTTAATCACAGGTCGCTGGGCGTGTTCGAGGAAGCTACACAGCACCCGCTAATTAATATACAGACAATGAGCCGCCTTCGAGATTTGCGATCGCGGGATTGGTAGATAGTATGATATGTAAATTATAACTTGAGTAACATGGTACCACGATTACATTTTAAAATTATTTTGGTAATAGTTCGCTGCGATGGCTACAATGTCGTCGGTCCATCGTGTGGGGGGTCTCCCCACACTTCGCTTGCTTGTTCGTGGTCGCTATTCGAGAACCTTTATTGCCCAGCGGTTGTCGGTTCTGCAAACTATATGGCCTACCCATTGCCACTTCAACTTGCAAACTCTGAGAGCTATAACACAGTAACGCAGTAAGTCGGTGGATAGAGGTGGCACAAGATCGCTCGTCATGGCGCTCTTTGGGGGAGGCCTATGTTCAACAGTTGACATGATGATGATGATGATGAATAGTTCTCTGATAAGATACAAAGATAGATCACTGATTAAATTATTAAAGTTACGAAAAAAAACAAACATGATTTAGAACCAGACACGGTAATTATTGGTACAAAAAGTAATGTCTGTTTGTTACTGAGTAGCGAGGTAATGAACTCACTCACTTGATGTTAAACGCAACAGTTCAACTACTTTTAAAGCCCAGAAGTTTACTGATTTCTGCTTGCATTTTTGCGTGAATGGATGCTAGTTAGTACATAATTTGAACACGATTTGGTGTCAAATAGTCTTTTATCAACTGCTCGGCTTCTACTCATCGGATTGAAGTTCAAAGTTTAAGTCGAAACCTAATCTATCCTAAAGTGGTCCACTAGTTTTTTGGTGATACACAAACAGACAAACACACAGACACGATTAAAAAAAACATATATTTTTGTTCAGTAGCTTGTTAGCTTTGTAATTATTGTTTTGTTTCGTTTTTCCATTGTACAGACTTTTCGTCACTTACTCTTTATTATAAGTTTAGATAGTTAAGCGCAGGCAAAATTTGAGCATATTAATTTAGCAAGCACATATTGCACTAGTCACAGATCCATTTTTCTGGAGCTAATATTTAAATTTGGAGTTTCGTTACATCGGTTTTGGATGCTATAGTACAGAACTGTACTCACATTGAATTACTTCCGAATCAATTAACCTGATACAAACAAACGCTCCGAATTGTTTCCGAAAGGCTGTGTGAAACGTACGATCTCGTTAATTTGTTGAACGCTGGCACAGACTATCTAATAGTACGTTGATGGAATTTATGTCGGCTTTATATAACCGAACTGACTCTATGACATGTCATTTGCTAGCTGTAACATTGGTGCGAGTGATCTCGCGATATCGGAAATGGTAATATATACAAGACCTTAGAGACATAGGGAATGACGCCCCTCAAGGTTGACTTATGACCTGGTCAGAGTCGCAAAATGCCGCTGGATGTAAATAGTGGATACATATTGTAGACACTATTGTTAATCCCTGACAAAAGAGAGGGGTGTTATCCGTGTGTTTGTCTGTGGCATCTTAGCTCCCAAACGATTGGACCGATTAGCATGCGTTTTTTTCTAATTGAAAGTTGATGTGATCAAGATGGTTCTTGGCTATAATAGGGGTTGGGGGATTGGGGGTTATATACATTTTTAATTTGCGCTTGTTGATCAAAGTTATCGTTGAGTGATCTTCAGGAATACATACAAACAAGTGAGTGTATTCAGGCATATTTCTAGGTTCAGTGCAGTATCTCAATACCTTAACTAACATGAAGTATTCATTACAGTATGCCTCCTAACATCATTATGATCGAATAAGAATGCGCAAATAACAGTGTCGTCAAAGTTGGCATATACTAAAATAGTTTGTGTGTATGGATCTTCATCATAAGCCGTATGACGTTCACTGCTGAACGTAGGTATCCCCTATATCTTCCGAGTGTATGGGAATAGGAGAGTATTTGCTTCGCTGGTCTTCCGTTTTTGGAATCACTCCAAATGATGGCTTTCTTTTTCCAGTTTTCCGTCGATATACAATACAACAACACTTTATTGCACACCAAGAAGGTAATATATAGGATAAACTCATGAAATGAAAGGTACAATGGGCGGCCTTATTGCTATATAGCAATCTCTTCCAGGCAACCTTTGGATGAAAAGGATTACTTAGATATCAAAGTCATCGGTCGGTGGTGCATAATAAATAAAATAAAATACAAAACATTAATAAACAAGAAATTATACCTACTAAATTAAAATACATACCTACACACAAGAAATATACTATTTACATATAAATATATATATACAAGTTCAATAATAATAAACATATAACTATAATACCAGCTACACTACACACACAATAAGTTCTAATCAACAAGGCACGTATTCAGATAAGTACAAGTTTTTAACCAACAGCTTGAAAGTTGTCAGAGACTGTGCTCGTCTTATTGGAAGTGGAAGCGCATTCCAAAGTCGTACAGCTTGCACTGTAAAAGAACCGTCGTAAAAAATACTACGGTGCACAGGACTTTTTAGTGTGAGATTTATATAGTCAGTTCTATCTCTACTATCACGGGTCTAGAGGTAAATAAAGTTACCCGTGGACCCGTCAGCGGGTCGAAACACTGAGTCCGCGGGTGATAGCTCCTACAACGGGGACGATTTGCCACAGTCTTGGAGATTGCAGTAGATGTTGACATTTACACAGGAAAATGATGTATATGTCGTAGCCATATCAAAGTGGTCGATAATTTCATAAAATGATTCTATTTCCTAGAAGAACATAGGTTTAAAAAGTATTTTATTCCAGGGTATAAGCTATCTCCATTCCAAATTTCATTAAAATCCGTCCAACTGTTATCGCGTGAAAGCTCCACGAACAAACAAGCAAATAGACAACGTTTCACTTTTATATATTGGTATGGATTTGAAAAATACACATATCCTAGCTCCGAAAATAAAAATATCCCATTGCAAACGGAATTCCAAATAATCGTAACACACCGTATTAATTTAGAATTGAATCATATTCGCCATCCATTTTGGATGATAATGTAGCGATACGTGGAATTAACCACGTTAAATGAGATACAAATCGATTCGGCGGTTTGCCCGATACAAACAAACGTTCACAAAGGATGTTTGAAATGTATTCATTTGTATTATTACGCTTCTTCTGTGTACAAATATGCCGTGAAGGAAAAATGTATTTGTTTTGTTGCCCAGTGGGATGGAAAATTAAAAAGGAAATTGAAATTGGAAATTTAAGGCTTGTGTATATTCCGTGTTTATTAATAAATATAAAACAAAAAGTATCTATGGCGAAGATAAACATTAAAAATGGTCTAAAGCTACTAGAATAATATAATATTTTAAATGGTGTGTCTGTCAATTTGCTACAGTTTTTACAATCGGATAACATAGGATATGACCTAAAATATGATTTACTTTGTAAAACAATGCGTTGAGCCAAGCCAATAAATTAAATACTGCTGAATGTCTTCAATTTGTTACCCATATCATATACGACGCAAAAAAAAACGGGTTTGAAAAATGAGCCATATTGCTGCCGTACAGAATTTAATAAAAAAAAAGTTGTCGTTGTTACTCGGGATAGTGTAAGTATTCTAACCATACCCTATACACCCAAATCTGTCCAGTCATTTAAAAGTTATGGTGGAATAAAGAAACTCACATACATACATAAATACATACATACAAACATACGTGAACCCTGAAAACATTACACTCCTTTTTTGGGCAGTCGTGTAAAAACTGGCCAAGTGAGTATCGTACAAGCATAAGGTTCCGTAGCCAAGACCTTAAGCTACCCAATTGTGAAAATTGCATTTCAATCAGTCCAGTATTTTTTACGTTATTCGCCAACAAAGTGGTTTCTACGGTTGGATTATGTCTATCACTGTGGAATTTGTTCAGAGTTGACGCGGACATAAAATGAGTTATCTTGGTCGGCTAAATCTCGAATACTAGCAAACCCTAGATGGCTGTGACACTTTTGTTAGTAAATTCATATTATGCGCTGTCGTAGGTGTAATATTCTAAACTATTTTGAAGTTTTGTACATTATGAGTTAGAGGGGCTAACTCATAAAGTACAAAACTTTTCTTATTTAAATGGACATGCAACTCAATCAAAACGGTTAATTTATAGCCAAATGATTACCGATTTAAAATTTAAATTTAAATAAGGCACTATAGTTATAAGGGCTTTGAACAGTCCCAAAAATACCTGCCTGAAATCTTTTTCATCTCTGCTGTCATATTAGCGTTTATCCAACTTCCGAATTCATTTTTTCACGAGTATTACAGATATCGGGCTTCGGCATTGACTAATGGAGGTATTCCAATCTTTCCATACATTCTTATTTCAAATTCTTCGTCGCTGGCACCCGCAGGCTATGGAATTATAGATTCGAAGGAAGAAGGATGTGGATTTTGTTAATAGATTAGCTTATGAAGTAATTAATATCACTATTCTTAATTTTCTTCATGCTTAATTAATAAGCATTATTGAACAGTTAGGCTAACATCAGCCTAACTGTTCAATAATGCAACTTAGATTCCGATAACTGGTAACGATACCGGGTTCTGTCATAGGCTCCGCACCAATGACTTTTCTAAGTTATGTGCGGTTTTCCATTGCTCCGTGCTTCGGATGGCACGCTAAGCTGACGGTCCCAGCTGTTATTTAGAAATAGCAGTCGTTAAGCCATATCAGAAACTTTGGGGGCGGCTTGACAAACTCTGACACCAGAGGCCAGCACTATCTCATACGAAAAACAAACAAACATTAATATTTCTTTATTTTCTTCATATTTAATTGATTATTCTTTAGTTTTTTCATACTTGATTAATTCTAATTTATTTTACGGACTCTTCTTCTTCTCTATTGCAGTGCATCTAAGATATTCACTGAAGGCTTTCATGCGGTCATTCAAAAGAAAGTCGCTTCCCGCTGCAGCGGTCGCCAGGCAGTTGCAATGGCATTCTGCAGATGACCGTTACGAGACATGAGTGCCCCATACAAAACAGATAGATGAGGCTAATGATGGGTGACAAATTTTAATGTTTTGACA
This sequence comes from Alsophila aescularia, assembly GCA_946251855.1. Lineage (NCBI taxonomy): Eukaryota > Metazoa > Arthropoda > Insecta > Lepidoptera > Geometridae > Alsophila > Alsophila aescularia. The sequence goes on from OX276376.1 coordinate 66,619,821, forward strand.
TAAAATTTTGGACATTTGTTTTGTTGGTAATCATTCTATAATTTCTTTTAGGTATATGTTATTTATTTTATTTTTATAGATATGGATTTTTCTGTAATAAATTATTTAATTAATGCTACTTTATATTATGGGTGAAAAACAGGTACCATTTTTAAGTTGTAACTACAATTCATAAAATATTACGGCAAAGAATTGTCTTTGAGCAGCAGATTGACTTATTTTTATTTAACTTGCTAATTTTTTGTTTGTTTAAATCAAATCTTGCAAGCTGAATTACAACCAATTCCTCTTATGCTATGGTGTTTAATTTTTACATGTTGTTTCAGTTCCAATGAGAATGCATTTTTATGGTAAGCAAGACCTTAATCAACATCCAGGAATAGCTCCAGATAAAGGAACTCTTCAACGGTGAACAGTAACAGACACGTCGTGTAAGTACATATTTTATTATGATAGCCGGTTTTAAGTTTTACCTTAACAAGGTGGCTGTACTCAGGGTTGGATCCTGACTAGGGTACTCCTCAATACTTAACAGCATAGACGCGAAATGTTGTATACGTATTAAAATATGATAGCCTGTTCTAAGTTTCACCATGACATGGCTGTATAAAAGTTTTTTTTAAATGTTTTCAATTAACTTATCATGTAATCTTTTTGGAGATATAATATTAAGAAACGAACTCTCATTAATTAACTTATCATGTAATCTTTTTGGAGATATAATATTAAGAAACGAACTCTCATTAATTAACTTATCATGTAATCTTTTTGGAGATATAATATTAAGAAACGAACTCTCATTAATACCGCTGCGGCTTTGGCGTAATTATTTTGTTTTTTTATGAGTTATATTATATTTTTAAATACTTCCAACATTCATTAAAATATACCGTTGTATTATGTAAAACGAGAAAGTACATTTACGGTGGGCTTTACGTCACAAATTTGGAAAAAAAGAACGTACGTGTTTGGTTTTCCACCTCCATGTTTTCGTCCACGCGATCGGGCCGCGCTCAATCGTCAAACATTGTAACAATAATCCGAGCGTGGTACCTGATCTGAGGGAACTGGCAGGGAGCTGTTGATTTCGCACCTCATTGGATTTTGTCGCGCCAAAATTGCGTCTTATTTTTCGCGTCGGCCCACTGTGCGAAGGTCGTGGAATGTTGTGGGGTGATACAGCCGCTTACTTCCAAGTAGACATAGTAAGGTAGGTTAATATTTATGCAATTAGTTTGTCCTAGCAAAGACATACTTTCGTTTTATTTTGTTTTAAGGTAATTGAATCGCAATGTTAGTATGTTGAACTAGCTTTCACACTCGACTTCTAGTGCGTGGACACAAAACAACGTATGTATGTATGTATGTATGTATGTTATGTTGTGTACTTTATCACAAAAAAAGCATCTTAATATGTTCATGTATGATATTTAAAAACAATGCAAATTATAGCACCATCGCTCTTGATGCTATTTGACAGACTTGTTATTATTTCGTTTCCACGGCAACGTATCTTTCCGTTCCTTACATTGAGAAATAGTCATTTTTCCAGTTTTCCCGTGGCAACTTTCCATATTCCGGGATAATAAAGTATTCTATGTTGGTATCTATATTACACAGTACCTAATTACAAAGTTTCATCAAAATCGGATCAGCCGCTTTGGTGTGAGAGCTCTCCAAACAAATAGACAACGTTTCACTTTTATACATTGGTGTGAATGAGACAGTGTATCTAGTGTCACATTTTGTCAAGTTCTAACACGAATATATTAAAGTCATAAACTTATATAAATGATCCATTTCAAGAGTGTTAATAAGCGTTGGTTTAGAGGTTTATAGTTGACTAAGTTTAATGAGTTATTACGAGTAAGCTCAGAATTCAGTTTTATTCGCCATAAACACATAAACGCGAAATAATCATTGTTCATACGAACCCATTATTTTCGGGCCGCATTATCTCTATCACCATTTTATTACATACCCGAAACTAACGAACTTGAGGTGTTAAATTCATCCTAAACTATTTTATGAGTTTAATTCCTTTTAACAGGCCACGGATTCTGCGACGTCTGTAATATAACTTGGTGTAACTTGCCGCAACTTGCCGCCCACGCAAATAGTGTCAGATACCCTTCAAAGTAAAATAATTATCAAGTTGTGTTTGGCGTGTTGCGCTGACGCTACGGGGCTGACTGTAACAAGTTAATTTATGTTGAGACTAAGTAAACGTTTGCGAAGCATGTTTGTCAACGAGCGTGAATATAGGGTTGGCATTAATATAATTATACAAGTAAATCAGTCACTTTTTACATTACACTTTTGTCCCATAACGTCACTAAAACTGTCACAGTCTATGTTGATTACTCGTTCAATATGATTTTAATATGGAATTAAAATACAAAGGTTTAATTATAATGTTTTTATTTACCTTAAAGCAGGTAAGGTACTGAAAAGCCCGGACCAAATTCGACAAATGAAAAGTCCGGACCGGATGGGAGGCCAGAAATTTCCGGTCATTTTCAGATTCTATGATAACCCTACTTGAGCGGACGGACTTTCAGCACGGATAGATAACGCATAGAGCTTTTTCTGGAATATCCCGTTTAATATAATTGTATATTTTCAGTTTTTTTAAACCGGGTATACCAAACAAATTATAATGGTTAGAAACCTTAAATTACAAACATAAATCGGTTTGCTTCGCATAAGCGATGTGACGCGTGTTGCGTTTTCAATATCGCAAATGTGAGAGCGCGTGTAAAATTAATTTTCACCTTAATTGACACGAGTGAACCTCTACGTTAGTAACCGTACATAAATTAAAACTGCACTCCGTTCCTCTTCCACGCAAGATTGATCAACCTGTACTTAAGTACACGCAGTTTATTAAAGTAAAACATTCGAAAGAATGCGCCTTTTTGTCGTTTCTATCTCATACCCTGAAAAAAAAAACCACGCCAAGTCACTCTAGTAAACTAATTTTATTTTGGTCCATAGATATCGATAACAATCCACAAAAATAGCCGTTTAACGAAATAAAAAAAATATATACATCCGAAATCCGAACAAATGTTACTAATAAGTAAACTATAATTACAATTTTATTATGACAAGGAAAAAGGTCTGGTTTTCTAAACTACTACTACTATAGGAGTGATTTTAGTGTCGTTCTATTTTTAATCCTTATAACTCGCATAGTGAACGAACCCAAATACGAGTATAATAGCAAGATAGTCGGAAATATTGTTCAATTGAGTACACAAAAACAGGAAATGTGACCTAAATTATTTTCTGGCAGTGCAATGACTTCTTGATAATGGTCGTTTCGTGTTCTATCTAATTCAATTTGTGTGTTTGTTACATTTATTTATTGAGTCTATAAAATAAGAGGTCATTTCTGCGAGCGATTCTATTGCGGGGTCATGCCAGCCGCCATGCCTGCATACGGTCTTACGTCCGATTCCAGGATTTGATAACCCTAGCAATAACCACTAGTCGTCGCCCGACTTCGACCGACATCTCTAGCGACACGTGTTGCGGGTTTTGTCCCCCAGTGAATAGGAGGCGGGGTATAAATAGCGTTCAAACAACACAAATATAACAGAAACTAACTTACAATCCGTGAAAATCATCCAAACCGCAACATGGCTGTGCTCCAAAGTGGCACAGCATTAGAGGCAACTCTGTGCCAATTCCAGCGGTCCACAGGTGCGTGGGCCCTGAACCAATGACCCGAAATCAGCCCCCGACCTCAGGATTAAATTCTGTGACGGTCCACGCAGTGCGGTGCAAGGGAAAAGATCGGTGCGAGCGAATAAAGCTAAGGTCGATAAAGTTGGATAATGACATTCTGGATCATTTTTTACCCGACTGAGTGTTATGTTTTTAAGCTGTATGTTATGTGGGTATGTATGTTTGTATGTTCCTTTGGCGTGTCCTACAGTCTCAGCGGCTTGATGGATTTTGATTAATGAGGTATTTTACAATGACATTTTTATTAGGTAACACCGCACGCTTTTTTAACAATGACATTAGTTTTCTCGTTAATCACTTTATTCCTATATCGTTTTTTTTTTTATTTTTTTTTTGGTTTAATGGTATTAAAGAGGGTTTTTATTATTTAACGTTAAATTTTCAATTATTTAGTTTATTAAACTTCTTTATTTTTTTTTGAGTGAATTTAGAAATAGTAAGATATTTAGGTATTTTTTTATTTATATTTTCAATATCTTTTGTCTTGACGATCCTGAACAGGATAATAGGGAAAATAATTAAATATTGTATTGTATTGTCATCGAGCCCTGATAAGTGTGCAAAATTTTGAATTAATGTACCATTATCATTAAAGTTGGTAAAAATCGAGTTCATAGATTCCGTTACATACAAACAAACATACAAGTGAAGCTAATAAAGGCGTGTCAAAACAGTTGAGTTTTGAATTCTTGTTTTGTGTTCTACATCATTTTTTTGTAGTTTCTGATTCGCAAGATACGTGTACCAACGTCATATTTGAGGGTAAATATAACATTAAACGGACATCGAATCATTGCTAACTTAGACCATTCAGGAACTTAGCTGCGGTAGCAATGGCATTACAGACTCAGCGCTGGCGTGTTTAGTCGGTTTCATACGTTAAATACTTGTCATTTTGAAGGAATTCGTCGAGGAGATAGCGCAGGCGCGTTAGATAGCGTAGGCGCGTTAGATAGCGCAGGCGCGTTAGAAATGAAAATTATAATAATACATTTCAAAGAAATGCCCACTTGCGGCAGACGCGATTAGATTTCGAGGAAAACCTTCCTAATAATTTGAAATGTTGTTTGTTTGGCTGTTGTTAATAATTGAACTGTCTTATAACACGTTTTTATTAAGTCACTTTCTTGTTTGTCGTTCCAGGTGGAATACTGCAACTCACATTTGGATCACTTCCCGATTAGCTATCCGACTGAAACTTTCAGAGTAGCTCACTACTCGATGACAAAGCAATAAAAAAAAGTGTTTTAGATTAGTTTTGTAATCTACAATTGCTGCTTCTTTACAAAGTTTGCTCAGTGAATAAATATTATAGAGACCAATTACGAACGATACTGATATCCATGGAACCAAGACAAACTAAACCCCGACTAAGGTCGGGTAAAAAATAGCCTATTACACTCTTGTTATGAAGATACCTCGCTTGTCATATCGGACTAAGTTTTTAGTTTAAACACATAACCATTCCTTTGCTTCACCGTAGTCAGGTAAAACAAATAGCTTATGACACTATACCTGTAGACGAATCGATTGAAACCTCGCTTGTCTAAATCGGACCAATAGGGGTGACGATATGCTGGAACATCCACATACCTATATACATATGTACATACATACATATACTGTTAAACTCATTATCCTTCTCATGCTTTGCTGTAGTCGGGTAAAAATAGCCTATTACACTCTTGCGATGAAGACGAATCGATTGATACCTCCCTTGTCAAAATCGGACCAAGTGTTTGTTTAAACATTATAACCCTTCCTTAGCTTCACCGTAGTTGGGTAAAAAAATAGCCTATGACACTTTATAAATGAAGGAAGAAAAGAATTGGTCAGATTTTGACAGGTGAGGTATCGATTGATACCTCGCTTGTCAAAATTTGACCAATGTCAGATTTACCATTTCATTTTTTCATTTTTTCGACCATAGCGACGTCCTTAAAGAGGGACGACCCTATGGTGGCATACATATACAATACATAAACTGTTAAACGGGTAAAAATAGATAAATTTAAATATTATATGGTCCACTTGCAACAATGGGAATAAGCTTCATCTACTCTAAATTTCATACATTTTGCCACTGAATAGTTCGAAGTTATTTTTCTATCTCGGATTGGTGCAAGTCTACACCACTTCCACTGATTAAAATCATGAATCAAAACTAAAATAAAATCAAGCTCACGACAGTTCACATCAGTTTTCCCATTTTGCTGAATAAAAAGCGACACGTAGCATATAACTTTTCACTACCCGAGGTCCATAAAATTAATAACTCGCTAAGCGCTGCGCTGTTTAATTGCCGTCGTAAAATACGGTCCGAATGGAAATAATTATTCATAAAAAGTTGCCAGGACATGCCACATTAGGGTGTTAAACCACCATACTTCCTAACGAACACATAATGATGCTGACCGCTTACTATAGGATTCTCTTAATCTAAGAAATCAGTAATTACACGTACATCCATCCTACAATATCTAGACACGCAAAAAATACTTGCGCTCTTTTACGACACGTGGTTATTTATTTTCGGCGATACATTATTTGGGAAAGCATTTTCGAAAAAGTTGACAAATAGTACACTGTAGTAGTTACTGCATTTGTTAAATATTTTTTTTGGATATAATATTTTTGGTGTACAATATATCATTATAACTATCAAAATAACTATTTAAGTTTTCGTTTTTATTTTGTTTTTCAGTTGCTGTACATCACATTTTGGTACTTGTCCAAAATGTCTGTTTGTAAGTGATTGCTTTGAGTGATAAAATCTTAGTTAATAAAGATTTTGTCGTACCATATCATCTTAATAATTTAGTGGTAAACAAAAAAGTTAATCTATCTTTATGACGTTCCTCTAATATCGCCTGCGGTTTCCAGTTTCAGTGAGTACCGAGCCTCAATTTATCCAAATTTTGATCGATTAAACGCAATACTACATGATATAGTGCGAGTGAAGCGTGCCGTTTTATCGAATATGGATATGAAATAAAGACCACATTTATATTTAAGAGGTTGTTATCATGGAATTTACTTTTATGGTGCTTTATAGCAGTTTTTTGACGCTAGGTATATTTAATTTTATTCTCTGTTAAAAAGTAGATATACGTATATTATTATGCTCTTTCATTGAGGTACGTGTGACCCAAGTCAGGAACCTCTAGAGTGGCATGTTAAAAATCGATCTCTATGATTATAAAAACGTTCAGTTGAACTTCGTCTGTCAGTTTAATTGGCTGAACCCCAGACCATCAATAGATTACATGTGAGCATACTCTGTATTTTATGTTAGCAGTTTATTTTAGTCTCTATTTCAAGTACAATCAATTTGCTTTCATCAGGCAGTTTGGTGGTACTCCTGTACATGTTGTATTTTACACTCTATCTGGGAGAAACTTGGAGTAAAGGCTTGAAGTTTTTTAAATCTTCGATTGCGGAGGGGGGGTTACTACCTCCAAAAAAGGGCTGCTGAATAGCTCTACTTATTAGATCCGATTTCGATAGTTCTTTTTTTATTTAAAAGTTAGTAACTTTAAGTTGGTTCATATAAATTTGGTGAAGATCTGAAGAGAATTGTCACAATATATATATATCCAGGTAACTTAATTTTATAAATTTTGTATATAAGAAGTTTTATGTTCGTATTTTATTATTATTTTGATAATAGTGAATTAACGATTTTTCTAATTCTTTCTTCAATACGCATAAAGATTGAAACACAAACACGAAATAAGAAGGTTATGCCTATTACATTTTCACGTATGGGTGACGTGATTAAAATCTTAAAAAGATCAAACAAAACACATTTACACAAAACTTTGCAGCAATTTTTTCTCACTCTCGTAGTCTAATACTTGAAAGCCCGAGTCCCCGAGATGTCAGTTGAAACTACTTCCAGAACTTAATGTCTTCTTCAGTTTATCCGAACATCATAATTTGATTCCCCTTAATTGTAATAACCCTTTTATACATTAATCCTTTATTAAGCCGGGGCATTACATGCAATAATCGTCGAACACTCGATACCGATATACCGACATGTGTATACAGCATATCACTTACCGTTTTCCATAATGAGCAATTTACTCTGATCAGTATAATAAAACTTTTTACGATATAATTATCGTTTACCTGAGTATCAATATTCGCCCATAAAATACGGTAATCAACTGAAATTCGAAATCCTAAGTATGTGAATTCATTTATTTTTGTGGCAGCGGGGAATTCATATTATTCAATCTCGCTTTCATCCATAAAGTGATGCCTGTAAATTTGCATACAAGCCCTGTGACTGCGTCAGCTATGTGTTACCTCGGGTGATTTTGCAGATTAAATGCGTCTATATTTTGTAGGAATTTATCGTGTAGTAAAATAATTTGTGGAAAAAAACTATTTGTACGAAAGCCACACAAACAGATGTTTCACTTATGAAATAGAAGAGATTAACAATACATCTAAATGTTTCTCCTTGTTTTTCATAAGAAACAGAAGTTTTACGGCAATATAATTTAACTGAAATCAAATTATTCAGTCATTCAATAACAATTCAATAATTGATGTAGCGTGGAGGAACCAGACAGTTGTAGTGGAGATATGAAAATGTGCATACCTGGGCAGAGCACAGTAAGCCCCGTGGTTTTTGTGAAGCTTTATACAACAATTCGGATAGTATCCGAATTTTAGATCATTGACAGAGCAAGCGAAGCGAGCTCTATTCTCTACTTCAAGTATTTTGCTTTCATCAGTCAGTTTGGTGGTACATGTTGTATTTTACACTCTATCTGGGAGAAACTTGGTGTAAAGGCTTGAAGTTTTTTAAATCTTCGGTGGTGGATTAGGGAGGGGGGGGGGGTTACTACCTCCAAAAAAGGGCTGCTGAATAGCTCTACTTATTAGATCCGATTTCGATAGTTCTTTTTTTATTTGAAAGTTAGTAACTTTAAGTTGGTTCATATAAATTTGGTGAAGATCTGAAGCGAATCTTCGGCGTGATGAGCAGAATAGCTCCTCAAAATGCAGTAAATTGCTCTGGAGGGGAAGGAGGTGTGGGGGAGAAGGAGAGGATAAAGATGGGTTGTGGGAGGGAGGGTTATGAAAACTGGAACCCATTTTCCCACCGCCCCAACAACCCTTTCCTACAACCCCCTTCCTCTCCCCCGCAACCCACCATCTCCTTGCACCTCCCTCGCCTAATTCTATCTCCCCTGCAACCCCCGAACCCCCTTCCCTTAACACCAACCCTGCCTATTTCCCATACTCTGCATCCCCCTTTCCCCCACTGCACCCTCTCCCTTCCCCCCTTCCCCGCCCCCAGCCTTGCATAAGACAACACCTCTACCTTCTAAGGAGGGCTGCGGGGGGGGGGGGGACACAATACCCATTATCATCATCAACAGCTAATGCGCGCCATTGAGCCCTTACTCCGGCTCTTCTCATGTAACTGCTGCCAGCTACTTTGCGTAAATCGTCACTCCATCTGGCTGGAGGCAGTCTTACACTATGTTTGCCTATACGTGGTCTACACTCAAAAAGTCGTCTATTCCACCGGTTATCGGTTCTTCGACTAATGTGAGCGGCCCATTGCCACTTCAGTTTGCTAATTCTTTGAGCTATGTCGGTGACTTTTGTTCTCTGCCAAATCACCTCGTTTCGGATGCGATCACTTAGAGAACCCCCGAGCATAGCCCTTTCCATAGCTCGCTGAGCGACCTGAAATTTCAAAGTCGTCTGAGAGGCGTCACATCACTATCTATGACCTAGTTTCACCACGTCAGTACTCAAGTTTGTAAAATGAAAACCGGTCTGACAGGACTAACCTTAAGTGAGAAAGCTATATTTAGTCTAGTTTAGTCTAGATTGAAACAAGAGAATCTGTCTGATAGGAATACATTTAAATTTAGCGTAGTTTAGTCTAATTGGTAACAAGACAGTCGATCCCAATACTGACTAATGTTTCTTCTAACGTTAGCGAAATCAAATTGTCTGATTTCATGTAAAAGTGCATTTCCACTAAAGTAAAGGCAGAATATGATAACTAGTTACGTCTCTATTAGCCCGTTTTGTTGGTCATTAATCCATTATTAATGTAGAAAGTAAAATGATTTATGGCACAATGTGATCATTTTTGGCCGTACTTTGTGAACGTCATTCGTATTATATTGAAGTTTAAATGACTGATGGGAATTTTCCGATGACAGCGTGTATTGAATTGCACTTTTAAATTGCATTTTAATATTTTGGAATAAATACGCGTACATTATTTCATGTAACACTGAATTACAATTAGAACATAAATGCACATTTTTGGATGTACCTACTTATAGGTATTATTTAATCACATCGTCCGTTGTCCGTACAAGCTTAATTATGTTTATCTTTTAGGCAGTAAAAGAATTTTACATGGCAATTTATAAAAAATAAGAGGGTTGATCTTCTAGCTGCATACTAATATAAATAAATAAAACCAGCCAAGTACGAGTCAGATTCGCGCACTGACGGATCCGTACAAACTTGTCGGTATGTAAATAGTCCGTCCATCACGGGAATCGAGTCACAAAGAATTTAAAAAAATATGTGTTTTATGGGATATTTCTACATATTTACGGTTTTCGTAATTTTCCCTTTACTTGTCCTATAAGACATTGCTTCTTGTATCCTTTTTTCCTTTTGTGGAACGGAGCCCTAAAAAAACATGTTCATCAATTTCGCAACCTGTTTGACTATATCCCAAATAATAATTCGCCCGAAAAAAATGAGATAAAACAGCAGTTCACCTTCAGGAGGACTATTTCCGACATAGACTGTATATAATAAATTACTCTATTTTCGACTTCATGTCGCATGAAAATATAGTGAGCCTAATAAAACTTTAGAGCAGTGTGGCCAATGACCGCATAATCGCATAACACGGTGCGTTTTCCGTTTTAAGCTAGCTTTCATAGTGGCAAGAGCTACGAAAGACGTCCATTGTACATCGTAGCCATTTCGCCAATCCGGTCGAATTTTGGTTCCACATATAAAGTGCGTACAGCTAAGGAATGGAATTTTCCTTTCTTAAAAAAAATAAAAAACTTATTTATTTTCTGAATTCTACAATCCGGTATCACCAAGGATAGTGTGAATAGACATATCGTCTAGATGACATTCCTCGGCCACATCGTTGCTTACGTTCAGGCAAGATAGTGGTCAAAGTACGACAGAATATATATACAAATGTTTAGATAACATAGATTTTCGTTCGACATAAAATCGAGCATTTACTTTATTTAAATAGAGATTAAGTTACATAGGTAAGAATTGGCCCCCAGAGGCATTTCGCTTCCACCGGTGATAACATTTCGTGTCGTGTTTTATTTATTATTTCCTCGTAACCGAGTAGGGGCAAATCCACTTGAGTTTCGGGTGTTATATATTCTTCGGGGCAACACCCAGGAAGGGAATAACTCTTGCTCGGGCACAGATGAATTACTTTTTATTTACCAACGATTTAAAGTTACGGGATAGGTAAAAAACTAGGTGTGGCTGTGTCCGGCGCACGGCCGTTTGTTTGTCGTCGACGCCACGTGCAAATCGCGACTTATACCGAATTAAAGATCACAAAAACATCAATATTACTGATTTTGCTCTGTACATCTTGCTCCCTCTCCCACTGCTTTTTGACAAAAATTTAATATTACATCACCGAGCTGACTACATAACCTAAAATTTGACATCAAAATTATATCTCTGGAGCTTATAGTTATTGAGTTATAAAAGTCAGATGGTATACTCGTATATACCGTATGTATTCGGTGTGATTATAAAGATGTTTCACGTCTAAAACTTGAATAAGTTATTTATTGCACGCCTATTCTTTTGGCGAGTGCGTTGCGTCTTTTATATAATTTATGTGGAATTTTCTCTTGTGACTTCGCATGGTGAGAGATTAACTTACGTTGCAACATTTTTGCTTAATTTCGTCAAAATTGTAGACGAAAAACATTTGAAGTTAAATACCTAGGAACACTAGACGTTATTGAGCATACAATGTATTTAAAATCTACACGAGGGATCCTTAAGAATTTACGGCCTGCTTCAAAGTCAAATTACGAGATGTCGCCTGAATACTAGCGTCAACATAAGTAATATAATGAAAAATCTAATTTAGTTCAAAGCTAGTTCTAATGATACTCATTTTACAAGATGTCGCCTGAATACTAGCGTCAACATAAGTAATATAATGAAAAATCTAATTTAGTTCAAAGCTAGTTCTAATGATACTCATTTTACAAGATGTCGCCTGAACACTAGCGTCAACATAAGTAATATAATGAAAAATCTAATTTAGTTCAAAGCTAGTTCTAATGATACTCATTTTACAAGATGTCGCCTGAATACTAGCGTCAACATAAGTAATATAATGAAAAATCTAATTTAGTTCAAAGCTAGTTCTAATGATACTCATTTTACAAGATGTCGCCTGAATACTAGCGTCAACATAAGTAATATAATGAAAAATCTAATTTAGTTCAAAGCTAGTTCTAATGATACTCATTTTACAAGATGTCGCCTGAATACTAGCGTCAACATAAGTAATATAATGAAAAATCTAATTTAGTTCAAAGCTAGTTCTAATGATACTCATTTTACAAGATGTCGCCTGAATACTAGCGTCAACATAAGTAATATAATGAAAAATCTAATTTAGTTCAAAGCTAGTTCTAATGATACTCATTTTACAAGATGTCGCCTGAATACTAGCGTCAACATAAGTAATATAATGAAAAATCTAATTTAGTTCAAAGCTAGTTCTAATGATACTCATTTTACAAGATGTCGCCTGAATACTAGCGTCAACATAAGTAATATAATGAAAAATCTAATTTAGTTCAAAGCTAGTTCTAATGATACTCATTTTACAAGATGTCGCCTGAACACTAGCGTCAACATAAGTAATATAATGAAAAATCTAATTTAGTTCAAAGCTAGTTCTAATGATACTCATTTTACAAGATGTCGCCTGAACACTAGCGTCAACATAAGTAATATAATGAAAAATCTAATTTAGTTCAAAGCTAGTTCTAATGATACTCATTTTACAAGATGTCGCCTGAATACTAGCGTCAACATAAGTAATATAATGAAAAATCTAATTTAGTTCAAAGCTAGTTCTAATGATACTCATTTTACAAGATGTCGCCTGAACACTAGCGTCAACATAAGTAATATAATGAAAAATCTAATTTAGTTCAAAGCTAGTTCTAATGATACTCATTTTACAAGATGTCGCCTGAACACTAGCGTCAACATAAGTAATATAATGAAAAATCTAATTTAGTTCAAAGCTAGTTCTAATGATACTCATTTTCATAAAGCTCATTGTTCTAATAGAATAATTTTACAAATAAATTATCAAGTTTTATACGCTAACTCAAGCTTATATCTGTACTCCGACAACACAATAATAAAACGTTGTTATGCCTTTTGCATCAAACAATTACTTCAGAGCAACAATTTAGTCAACGTGCAATCGTAGTACAATAGTATTACTACAAACTGGTAACAGATCGACGACAAAAAGGAATTACTAGTACATTGGATTTTAAAAGGAAGCTGAGGCGACTGGTTCAGTTGGTTTGGTTCAGCCATTGGCCCCAGAACTTCGAAGCTTGTTGCATATGTGAGTGACATGCAGCGGCTGTTTACGACAGTTTGATCCACGATGCCAAGCATCATATTGCAACTGACTGCTAGATAGCGCAGTTAAGTTTTACTACACTTTCCTACAGCCCACACTAATTCAGTTCTACACAGATGATTCCACGACATTGTTGTGTTCTTAATGTCATCAAAAGTTAAACGTGTAAATTATCTCAAGTTTCACAGAAACGGAACACCTTATTTCACACGTAAACTCCAAGTTTTCGCTAAGCAAATCCCGTTTCCTCAGGAATAAAATCCCGTTGTTTTCGCTGAATAAATTCTCGTATTCTAAGCAAAATATAATCTTTGCCTTGTTAAAGATAAGGAGTGGCATTAATTTGAATTCATCTCATTACGGGATGCCGCGGCCACTTGCTCGGAATATATTAGGTGAGCTGAGACAGGCGAAATGCTTTATTATTATGTGGAGCTTTCCGCCCACGGATTTTGGCTGCGTTATTTTGTTTTTTGGGCTTTTTATCCGACTATGTCGAAGCAAGGGAACGGTAATGAAGTTAACAGTATATGTATGTCTGTATGTATGTATGTATATGGATGTTCCACTATAGCGTCGTCCCTATAGATCTGATTTTGACAAGCAAGATGTCAATCGATTCGTATTCAGGTAAAGAGTGCCCTATGCTATTTCTTTTGGTACCCGATTACTGCGAAGCAAAGGAAGAGTTATGTGTTCAAACTAAAAACATGGTCCAATTTTGACGAGCGAGGTATAAATTGATTCGTCTTTATGTATATAGTGTAGGCTATTTTTTTACCGACTTTTTTGGCCGACTTTTTTGGGCTTCTACGGCAATGCAATGTAAGGGTTATGTGTTCAAACTAAAAACTTGGTCCAATTTTGACAAGCGAAGTACCTATCAATAGATTCGTCTTCATGTATAGAGTGGAGTGTCATAGGCTATTTTTTACCCAACTTCGGCAAGGCAATGTAAGGGTTATGTGTTCAAACTAAAAACTTGGTCCGATTTTGACAAGCGAGGTACCTATCAATAGATTCGTCTTCATGTATAGGATGGAGTGTCATAGGCTATTTTTTACCCAACTACGGCAAGGCAATGTAAGGGTTATGTGTTCAAACTAAAAACTTGGTCCGATTTTGACAAGCGAGGTACCTATCAATAGATTCGTCTTCATGTATAGGATGGAGTGTCATAGGCTATTTTTTACCCAACTACGGCAAGGCAATGTAAGGGTTATGTGTTCAAACTAAAAACTTGGTCCGATTTTGACAAGCGAGGTACCTATCAATAGATTCGTCTTCATGTATAGGATGGAGTGTCATAGGCTATTTTTTACCCAACTACGGCAAGGCAATGTAAGGGTTATGTGTTCAAACTAAAAACTTGGTCCGATTTTGACAAGCGAGGTACCTATCAATAGATTCGTCTTCATGTATAGTATGGAGTGTCATAGGCTATTTTTTTACCCAACTACGGCAAGGCAATGTAAGGGTTATGTGTTCAAACTAAAAACTTGGTCCGATTTTGACAAGCGAGGTACCTATCAATAGATTCGTCTTCATGTATAGGATGGAGTGTCATAGGCTATTTTTTACCCAACTACGGCAAGGCAATGTAAGGGTTATGTGTTCAAACTAAAAACTTGGTCCGATTTTGACAAGCGAGGTACCTATCAATAGATTCGTCTTCATGTATAGGATGGAGTGTCATAGGCTATTTTTTACCCAACTACGGCAAGGCAATGTAAGGGTTATGTGTTCAAACTAAAAACTTGGTCCGATTTTGACAAGCGAGGTACCTATCAATAGATTCGTCTTCATGTATAGAGTGGAGTGTCATAGGCTATTTTTTACCCATCGCAGTCGGCTTTTAGTTTTTGAACTTATGTCTAGTTCGCTGAAGATCGTAGATGAACTTTTTAATTAATTTCAAATAATTTTTATGCAGTATGATATACATGTTTGGTAAATGAGACGTGTGTTGTCCGTCTAGTGAAGCGGCGTCATTAGAAATAAGCGTAGCGAATAAAATGAGCTCATACTTTCTTAAGATTGAAGATTTCTCTCGAAATCACAAACTAACAGGGACAATTAAGTTTTATATACTTCCTTAGAAACATTCCCCTCTGTATTTGTGATACGACGAGTGCAGCTGACAGATATAACTTTATTGGGGTGCGCAGAACTTTGATACTTACGACGAAAAGATCGTGTTTTTAGATTACTAATAAGCCGACAAAACATAAAATAAAAGGTTTACCTTCAGGAACGATCTTGAAATAATGTGATATGTCTAGTAAGTAAGTTAAAGAGTTAAAAAATAGATTAGCAATGGAACTGTGGAGTTGAAACCCAGAGTTAATAACAAAGCCTATTAATACTTGATATTCTAGACCTGATACCCACGATACTAATTAAAAGTGAGTACATTATAAAGTGTCACGATTTATGTAGTAAGTATCCCCCTGAATTATCTATCTATACTTGTCTGTACAAAGAAGATAATTAAAAAAAAATATGGTAAATGGTACTTTAAATAAGATACTGAACAAGAATATAACATTTTTTAAATGATTTAAAAAATGTTATATTCTTTTAACACAACAGTTAACATTTGTTTGTCTGTATGTTGGTCACATAAAAACTACTGGACCGATTGCGATGCGGTTTTCACTATTGGAAAGATTAGGGTTTAAAAACTGGGGTACTTGCTATCTCAATCAGATGAGTAGAAGCCGAGCAATCGATAAAAACTTTTTGACGGCTGAAGGAATTTTGACCAAATGTTGATATGTTGGTATTTTAGGTCATTAAATAGAATATATAGTACTTTCAACCTACATAAATGACCAAGCGTGCGAAGCCGCAGGTACTCAAGAATAACAGTTGAAACCTGGAGTTCAATGACAAAGTCTGTGCATAACATCAACAATACGCAGTTCTTCAAGTCTGACGGTTTACACATGGGTTTCATCGTTTAATTTAATTAAGACAATTCACAAACTTGGATGAACTAACTAGGTAACGGATAAACATACTTAAAAACGAATATATACAGCCGTGACATGGAAACCAAAATTTATGCTCATCACACAAATGTTTGCACCTTGCGGGATTCGAACCTGTAACCGTTGACTTCGCAGTCACTAGCTATTTAGCCAACCGATAGTCATTATCGTAAGGTAGGCAATACCCCCTACAGCCAATCAGGATTTGTAAATCGATGATAGAAATTATCATAATGTAGTACAAATTGTGATGGAGACTTAATTTGTGTGCAAAGTTTCGTGGAAAAGTGGTTAACTATAAGTAGTTGAAAAAACGCAAGATTTGAAGCAAACAAACAAATATACGGGAACAAGTGACTCTCAATACAATTGAAAATGATTGCAGGTTAATTTGCTAACAAGAAATATTTCCCACTGAATACCTAACAGAAGTCTTGGACTTTGCAAAGTAAGCTATTCCTTGCGTTTTTCATGGAAATATCTGTTTAATTCACCAACAATGGTTGAGAGTAACAGTAACTCTTTTTAACAATAGTTTATAAAAAAATTGTTTCTGTATAATTCTTTATTAAATATACGTAATCAGAGAAATATTAATTAACAGATCTCGTTTCACAAATTTTTCGCTCGATGTAAACCAAATACACAATGCTAGTCCAAGAGCTAATAACAGAACTGCAAACAACGATATACCATATTTGGCAGCTATATAACTATATAGCAAAAATGTAGCGCATTTTTTTAAGCGAAATTTGATTGGTGCTCAATGGATGTCGTGTGTACAATGCACCGGAGCAAAGTAGTATGACCACATTGTAACAATACATTAAGACGTTTTAGCTTACTTTTTTACGGACTAGGCAATCGTTTGACCACAATCTCACCTGATGGAAAGCGATGATGAGGTCGAAGGTGAATCACGAATAGTAAATACCTATTCACTCTCGACTTGAACACACCTGGGTTATATTTTACCGGAAACTCTGACGAGCACAGGTCTTTCCACTCCTTTGCAGTTCTTATAATAAATTAAGAAGCGTCACGCTTCTTTCTTTTGCGAGGTATTTTTAACCATAAAAGTGTGGCGCTTTGCCGATCGTCTAGTAGTACGGTAATGGAAAGGTGATGGGGGAATCAGATTGTGCAGTTCTTGTGCACACTCTCCATAGTGCAATCTGTAGAATACCGACATGCTTGCGACCTCACGTTGGCGCGCCAGACTTTGCAGCTTACTCTTCCCCAATGAGCCTTACTATCATTATTGGCCTTTTATTTTATTAATTCTATTTGTGTTCGTGGTTTTATCCGTGTGGGCATTTTTCGGGATTAAAAGTACCCTTTATGTTCCAGGACCTAAAATGCCATTATACCACATTAGACCAAAATTCTTTCATCCGTCAAAAAGATTTGTAATTTTTGCTCGGCTTCTACTCATCAGATTAAGGTATGAAATACACTAGATTTTACTTAATCTATCCAACAGCAAAAACCGCATTTCAATCGATCCAGTAGTTTTTACGTGATGCGCGGACTAACACCCAGAAAGGCATGATTTTTAAAAACGTTATATTCTTGTTCTATAGCTCATTTTGTGTCCTCGATGCTTAAAGAGAAATATCTTCTTTGGACATACTGTAACTTTTTTTTTTTTATTACGGACTAGGCAATCGTTTATCGTTTGACCACGATCTCACGATACCTATTCACACTTGACTTGAACACACCGAGGTTATAATTTACCGGAAACGCTGACGAGGGCAGGGCATTCCACTCCTTTCCACTCCTTTCCTTTTTTTTTTTTTTTTTATTTCTTACGTATAGATAGATTGAAGTATAGATGAAACGATAAATTATAATTTTAAAATAAGAAAATAAAGAAGTACGTCCAAACCACATCAACTGCAGATTACTAAATTAAAATTGTAATCAAATAGTTAGTTATTATATTCTCATCGATTAATATTATGGTGTTTATCATCTACAAAACAACAGCGTTAAGGTTCCGTTCGAAATTTCGGCATTTACTAAATATCAGAACTCTTCAGTGACCACCCCCAACGCCTCAGTACTGCACCTCAGTACTGCGATTATGTCAATTGCCACAGTTGGTCATTGAATTAACAACTAAAATAGCACTTCGTGTACAAAAGTTAATACATTTCATAATGCGTTTTCTATACTTATTATAAAACAATAAGATTGAAATTGTCTGTACAAAGAAGATAATAAATAAAAATGGTTTAGGGTACTTAAAATAAGCTACTTATACTAATAATAGATGGTCATATCGCGGTCTTAGCCTATGGTGGTATTATTTAGATGTGTTCTTTTATTACTCAGATTGTGTTCAGAGATTGAATCAACGCAAATTAAATTAGGCATTGGAGGTTTACTAATGAGTCCACACGTTCGAAAGTAATACCATAGTTCACATATAGTCCTTACGTTCCACAGTATTTATATATATAGTCCTACTGCAGTAATACTAAATATGGTCACACTATGCTTAGTTCCTGGGTACGATTGTTTCTGCGCCGCGTTTTAATGAAGTTGTCACTGAGCAAGCGACGAATGGAGGCATTCGGGCGCAAATTATGGGCAGCAAGCAAAGCGACTCTACCATGGGAAATACGAGTAAGTTATGATGATAAGGTGATCTGTTCAATTGGCTCTGGAATAATAGTGTGTATAAATTGTAATACTTAAATACCTTGTTAAGTATTACAATTTATACACACTATTAATCAAAAACTATTGTTCTTATGATTATCAGTTACTGTTAAGCATAAGAACTACAAAGTTGAAGAACTTGATGGCCGTATCATGTGGTGACAGTTGTATTTTTTTGAACATTTATAAGTGTAAAAACTGTAAGAGTTCCGCTATTTTCTAGAGAACTCTATAAGAAGCTGCAACCCTATTTACTATCAATAAAACTTATTCAATAGAGTTATAGGAAACTCACCAAATCTGCACATCTATCAGCGTGTAATGGCAAAGCACGGGTTTAGCTGAACCTCGAATTGGGGATTCTTACCGAGGAGTGTAAAGAAACCCCCTCCTTTACGCGTACAAAGGCATTCAGCTCCACTGATTGCGCTCAATCGAAGCATACATAAGTGCTCAATGGATAGATTTAGGTTGTAATACGATTCGGATTAGTTTCAATCTTCTGTGAAGTAATTTTATGACAAAAGTGTACCAAATGGGAGAGTATTTTTTTAGGTTAAAATTATGGTTTAGAAAACCGCTGAATACCGCTCTCAGAATAAGCAAGATGAGGTGGCAATGGACAGACCACGTAGCACGTAGAACCAATAACCGTTGAAGAAGAAATGTTCTTAAGTGGCGACTACGGACCGGTAGGCGGTGCGCTTGTTGTGCCTTCTATGGGGAGGACTAAGTTCAACAATGGATTACGGCTGTTGATGAAACTTTGGCCAGTCATAAAGTTTTTTAAGAGATTATTCTTATGTCGTCGTAGAAATTCCGTCAATTCGTATGATGCGGTTCGGTTCCACATTTTTAGTGCGTTCAGCAATAGAGTTGAATGTCCTTACATGTTTCTTATGTCTTTGAAACTACAATTTGGGTCAAGGTCAAGGTTAGAGTGAACTTCTTAATCTGCTTGGTCCTCAGAATCATGTGTGACAGCAGCAATGTGCCCAAATAGCAACAGTTAGTCTACACATGTCCCAAGACCAGCTTCAAAAAGCACATGAACAAAATCTATTCGATTCTCCGATCTTTACATCAAAATAACCACACACCTCTGATTAATTATTACCAGATCCACCAAAGCTACGTCAAATAAACTTGCTTTTGATCTGTTAATAAGTACAAGTTGAAGTTGTTTTATAAGCTCTCAAAGCCAACACCGAGCGGGATTCAAATCCGAGGTTATTTCAGATTCTATTAAACCGGCCCATTCTGTTCCAGTTTACCTTTTAAACAAAACAAAGTGAAACGTAAATTCAGCGAGAAACAAGCGGGTCCAGGCGGCCATGTTGTGACGTCATAGCTTCGCCCCGAGGGACTGGGGTGCGATTGAAAAACAATACACCGCAATAGCGAAAATAAGCGCTGTGTGTGAATTGTGTTTTAAGAATGATGTACTTATGTGATGTTCACTCATCAGGACACTACGTTTTTAAGGTACCGTAATCAAACAAGGAACCTTTATAGTTTAGTCATGTGCGTCTGTCCGTCCGTTTGTATTTCACAGAGACTTTATTCAGAACTTTTTTAGGGTTGAAATTTGGCACTCGTTTGGATATTTATTACCGCTACATAGGTATACAAAAATATGAAAAAAAAAACACCATTGAGTCTCGTTGAATATGTATTTTAAAAATTATAATGCGGTTTACTTGTCATTGTTTTATTGTTTGGTTCATTAACGAAATGTTCGGCTATAAAGTGACTTCTTTGCTTGAGTTGAAGTAAAGTTTAAATTTATTTTAGATGTAAATATTGTTAGAATCACTGAAGTGGAAAACGAAGAAAGACTGTGAAACAAACTTTGAAAGTAACCTAGTGTGAAGCAAAAATTGCACAAATATACGACACGTTTATAAATGCAATTCGTAACTACAAAAAATATACCTTACTAGCTTTCGCCTGCAACTTCACCCGCGCAGACTACAGTTTATTGCGAAAAAAGGTATCCTATTTTCTTCTAGGATATTCAAAACTTGCTAAAGTATAGCAGCAACGATACTGATGCTTTTTGACAGACTTGTTATTATTTCGTTCCCATGGCAACCGTTCCTTACAGCGAGAAATAGTCATTTTCCAGTTTTCCCGTGTATACTTACCATTTTCCGGGATAAAAAGTATCTGGTCTCTATATTGTACAATACCTATTTACAAAGTTACATCAACATAGGATCAGCCATTTTGGCGTGAAAGATTCCCAAACAGACAACGTTTCACTTTTGTATATTGGTGTGGATTATACGATAGACGGATGATTTCCCTACGCGTGTATACGAACGGTCGCTTGTTGTTTTGCATGAATATGTACATTTAGACATAGTCGCGCCGCGCTCGTAAAGCAAAAAAAAAACTCAAAAGAAAAACACTATTTTATATTTTATTTTATTACACTGAGAAAAAATTTTTGTTGGGTGTAACAAAGAAACTTTAACGCCACACAACCGTTAAAGGTATGTTGTTGGTGAAACAATGACTTTATTGTCAAGAATTCATTGTCAATTAAACAATACATTATGGCAACTTTTCAAATTGTTGGCATTACAATATTCAAATGAATTATATTATTGTCGTTGCACCTACAAAAACGTTGCATTTTTAGCAACATAACTTTGTTCCATTAGCAATGTTTTGGCCTGATATCCTGCTCTAAAGTTGATAGAATGACAATTTTGCATTGTTATACGAGCAAATATGTTTTGTTGCAACGGCTAAATTACTTTGTTTTGCTAACAACTTTATTTTGCTATTCTATCTTAGTAACTTTGTTTTGCTAGCATTTTTATTTTGCTATTCACGTACCTAGTTTGGTTTGGAATAATTTTGTGTAGATGCAATAAAAAAGGAAAGGATCAGATTAGGTATACATTATATAAAACAAACTATTAGAAGACGTATAGACGGACTTATTTATTATTCAAGTGATTTGAAAACTAAGCACAACTTTTGGTGTTTTTAAATGATAACTTGACGTCGACCGTCCAGTAGGGCTCAATCTTGACAATCCAGAGACCTCAGAGTCAAGCGAAGAACACTAAAATCAATAATAAGTTTATAATTATATTTTTGTAGTAAATGGTTATTGTCAGTGGCCTCACCCAAGTCGTGTCGTGCCTTTTGTACTTCCCGCATCTAACAGAAACCTAAGAAAAATTTGAGCTCAATTGGTTCAGTAATTTAGCTGTGTAGGATTAACAGATTACAGACAGACCAGACAGAACACTTTGCAATAATTCGACAGTTCTTTTTAAACTTCTATAACTACCTACTGGATGTTCCTTATTTTTCACTGTACTAATAGTTCTTCCATACAAAAAGGTAAACTAAACAAATAATCTAAATAAATACTCTAAACACATAGGTACATACCACAAAATTACTTAAAAATGCACGCGACGAGAAGTGCAACTTTTTTTGCAAACATGCGCAGTGGGCGCCCCATCTCGTCTAGTTATAATATGGCGACTACTATACATTTACCCAATATTTTATTTAATAAATAT
Source organism: Alsophila aescularia (assembly GCA_946251855.1). Classification (NCBI taxonomy): domain Eukaryota; kingdom Metazoa; phylum Arthropoda; class Insecta; order Lepidoptera; family Geometridae; genus Alsophila; species Alsophila aescularia. The sequence continues at coordinate 66,642,464 of OX276376.1, forward strand.
GGAAGTCCATCAGTCTCCAAAAACTCTTTCGAATCGTACAGGACACGATCTATGTTTATTTCACTCAATAACACACGCGCACAGTCGACGGTTATCACAGAAATTAAAAAATTGAGACAACGTCAGTCAACGTCTGATAGTTTCCCGCTACTGCTTTATTCCCCTCGCATTGTTGCCATAACAAAGTTAATTTTGTACGTTGTCAAAATGAAAGCGAAGGACGCAAAGTTTATAAGTTTATTGTTAAGTTTTTCGCAAATGTTTGTTATTAGATTGATTTTACACTTTGCTAAATCTGCAAAATGCCACTGCTGGTTTGCAATGGTAAAAGGAAAATTGACTGTAATGCAATAAAAGTCAGACAATAAAAACGATGCGCTTACAGGCTCGAACAAATCTCGCTTTTTAACGAAGACAAAGTTTTTTGTTACTGCAACCAGAAAAAAATTACAAACTTTTTATTGTGATTTTGTTAGCCGTTATTTTCTTCAGTGTACGGTCTAGGCAATCGTCTCACCTGATGGAAAGCGATGATGTAGTCGAAAGTGTAGCACGCTTGCCTAGTAGACACCTATTCTCTATGGTTAGTATCCTAGATAGTATTATTACTATTATGCGCTACTGCGCATAATAGTAATACGAATTTAATATCAAAATTATCATAGCTATCTATAATTATCTATAATTAACTAGTTTTCGAGATATAGCTTAATGCTTAATTAATTATGTAAAACTTTGTGTATTCTCTGATTTCGTAAATGCTGTTGAAAAACTAACCTATGGTATTTTAGGAAGATCTATTGTTGGTCTATATTGCGATCATGTCAAATTTTATGTATTCTCTGATATTATAGATCTTCTGCACAATAAATAAATAAATAAACGATGAAGTATCATTCTGATAAATCTGGCGATATATTCAAGTGTTAAGATGCCTGTATCACCTGTAGACGCCGCAACAATGACCGTCCAAGAATCAGCAGACTAAGTAAATCCTCCTGCATCGAGGAGTGAGACAATGGGACGTTATTTCCCCGAAATTGTTCACAAATGCATTGGAGGATATGTTTAAGACTCTGGACTGGAAAGGACGTGGCATAAACATCAACGGCGAGCACATCTCACATTTGAGATTTGCGGATGACATCGTCATTATGGCAGAAACATTGCAGCATTGCTTACATCAGATGCTGAACGGCCTAGCTGATTCATCTCAACGCATCGGTCTCCGGATTAATTTGGACAAAACCAAGATAATGTTCAATGAACATGTGTTTCCGGAACCGATTGCTGTTCACGGATCTCCTCTTGAAGTTGTTCAAGGGTATGTTTTCCATGGGCAAACGCCAAAGTTGGGTAAAAATTACTTTGAGAGAGAGGCCCGTAGAAGAATACAGCTGGGCTGGGCAGCATTTGGTAAACTTTGTCGAGTCTTTTCGTCACCAATTCCCCAATGCCTGAAAGCGAAGGTCTTCAACCAGTGCGTCCTGCCTGTTATGACTTATGGAGCTGAGACGTGGACTCTCACGGTACGGCTAGTTCACCAATTCAAAGTCATTTAACGTGCTATGTAAAGGGCTATGCCCGGAGTTTCTTTGAAAGATCAAATCCGGAACCAGGTGATCCGACAGATAACCAAAGTTATCGACATAGCCCAAAGAAAAGCAGGCTGAAGTGGCAGTGGGCTGTTCATATTTGCCGAAGGACCAATAACCTTTGGGGTAGACGTACTCTTGAGAGACCGCGACTCGGAAAACGTAGTGTGGGACGCCCTCCGGCTAGGTGGAGCGACGACATACGCAAGATGGCTGACGGTGGTTGGAAAAGACGGTGGATACGCAAGATGGCTGACGGTGGTTGGAAAAGAAGAGCCGAAGATCGGGCTCAGTGGCGCGCTTTGGGAGAGGCCTATGTCCAGCAGTGGACTGATGCGGGCTGATAATGATGATAATGATGTATCATTATTGTTTCTGTTCTAATTATTTTCAAAATAACTTTTAATAGCCAAATATCTAAACAAAATAAGAAAAGTTTCAATAAAAAATCAGTACTGAACTGAAAAGTGCACAAGATTCGGTCCCAAATATAAACAGACGATAAAACAACGTAGCACTTTCGTAGAAGTATCGTAGCACTTTCATAGAAGTATCGTAGCAAACTCGTAGCAAACCTCGTTGCGCTACGTAATCAACTTGTAGGGATTCTTAACAACATTATACTGACGTAGCAAAAATTTTTTTTGAACATCGCACTGCAATGATATGAGAGTGCCCTAATCAGGCATAAGGACACTCCCACATATAATTGCAGTGTTATGTTCTTATATCTATGGAACGACTCGTTTTAGTAACGAACATTTTGTACCAGACAAAAACTTCAACTGTTCATATAAAACGAAGGTTTGTTACTAACAGATAGAAAGATTACCAGCTATGTTCCGTTACCATAATACATGGAGATGATAGATGCTCCTATAAAAAAAAAACAGTGAACTATCAAAGTTACCATCCCTGATTCGGTCAAACTACGGAAACTCGTCACAGGCAGTCGGCGTCAAAACTAGGGGAACGCGATGTGACACCTCGTTAGTAGTATTGATAATGTTTGGTTGCTATGACGAATGACGGAAATTTGATTATAGAAACGGCATTAGTGAATGGATTCTGCTGTGTATACTTTTATTAAAGCAATATGTACGAAAAAGTCTATACAAAGAAGATTATGAAAAAAAGGTAAAGGGTACTTAAAATAAGCTACTGAACAATAATGTAACATTTTTTTAAATCGTGTCTGTCTGGTTGTTTGTTTGTTTGTCTTTATGTTTGTTGAAGCAATACGTAAAAAGTACTGAACTGATTGCGATGCGGTTTTCATTGTTAGATAGCTTAGAGTATTACTTAAAAACTGGTGTACTAGGTATCTCCACCCAGTGACTAGAAGCCGGGCAAGAAATAAAAATATTTTTAATGGCTAAAAGAATTTTGATCAAATGTTGGTACTGGTAGTTTAGGTCCTGGAATAGCATATAGAGCTCTTCTAACCTAAAAAAAAGACCACGCATGTGAAACCGCGGGCACAGCTGATAGTTAATATTCTTAAACACCTCGACATGAAAGTTCTACAATTTTTTTGTAAGAAATTTCTATAAGTTTGTAGCCTTGGTTTTTCAGTTATCGTTTTTGAGAAAGTACCTATTACAATATATTCTCAAGAAATTCGAACAACCAAATGTATTAGTTTTTGTTGAAAAAGGTATAATATAAAATTTGGGAAGAATAAATTAAACCAAATACTTGCTCGTTAGTGATATATTGCAAACCTAGTATCGATAAACCAGAAATAACTGGATTTAAGCGTTCAAGTATGCAGAACTGGACCTTACGTTCAAGTATGCAGAACTGGACCTTACGTTCAAGTATGCAGAACTGGACCTTACGTTCAAGTATGCAGAACTGGAACTTACGAAAGCAGGCGATAAAGTCGAGTAATTAATCTGTCAGTGATATGCGCTTTTTTATAAAATACGAACTAACAACAATTAACTCTTAAAAAAACATAGGCGAATAGCAATCAGGCAGCTATATATTATTGTTTACTATTTTGAACAGTTTTATGTTCGTATCGACGGTATATTAGTAAACACATAAAACTATATTGCGGATGTTAATAGCGTAGGAGGCTTGTTTGTTCAAAATAATTGTATATTGATTTTCGCAAATGTTTGTTTAGTTCGAACTAGCTGTGCTCGTGGCTTTGCCCGTGTGGTCAGTTTTCTGGAATAAGGATCCTATGTGTTATTCCAGAACTAAAAATACCAATATCTTCAAACTTGGTTCAGACGTCAAATGTTTTTTTTAATCTATTGCTCGAACACTACTCATCAGATTGAGATACGAAGTACATCAGATTTTTAATAAAACCTTAAGCTATTTAACAGTGAAAACCACATCGCAATCGGTCCAGTTTTTATCAGACATAAAAAAATGTTGTCAGGTTGATGTGTATGTATGTATGTATGTATGTATGTATGTATGTATGTATGTATGTGTATGTATGTCATAGTGTTGAAAATGCGTAATATTCATATATGTTAGTCTATATGTGTATCTAAACATATATAGGTATCAAATATTGCGAATGTGTGTAATTGTAATTATTGATCACGTATTTCTTGGAAACTACAACTTTGATTGCAATAATTATTTTATAATAGTTTTAGTATTTTTCAACTTAGAGAAAATTTTAAGTTTCATTAAAATTGGTCTAGTAGTTTAAAAGATATGGACTGTTAGCTGTTTTTAGTATGCATTTTTTCTTAGCGATCGGAATAAGTACTTCATTTTCTTAGGCCTACTTTAACGAAACAAAAAAGAAAGTTTTTTTTTTATAAAAAGACAACCTTCATTTAATTCTTGTTTTTATTACGATTTGAAGTTGGTTTAATTATTTTTAAATTAGTTTTGTTGTGTTTGTGATAGTACGAATAAGGTATAAAAACAACTCTGTTAATTTTTTATTTAAATGTACCAGGATTTAGCTTGAGTTTATGTGTGTGTATGATTGTATGTTTGTAACTTCTACACGCTAAATCGGCTCAACAGATTTAGATTCAATTTGGTATGGGGATAGCTTATACCCTGGAAACATGATATTTTTGATAATCATTATCACCCAAGCGGGTGATACTGCGGGGCGCAGCTAGTATACTTTTACTTATTCGTTTTATTTAAACGAATAAGTAAAAGTAATGGTAGAATGAATATTTCACCTCCCGTACCAAACTATGAACTCGGGCTCAATACATAAACAAATTTTAATAGTATGTTAACAAAACAACCTCCACATAACCAACTTCAACAAAACAATCTCGTGGCACACACCGAAAGGTAAAACAATTTACATCTCCGACCCACGAAATAGAATATCTGGTTTGACCCCGAAAGGTTACAAGGGAGCCACGAAAACAAATCGATGGAACTCTGCGAGAAACTTCACAACACTTCCAGAACACCATAAATGAAATATAAAAGAACAAGGATAGCACCATGATATCCGACTTGAGGAACTGGGATAAGAGAACGAGATAGACATATAAAAAGCACAGGTTAAAAAAAGACGGGAAGCGGCTGTAAATTCGCCCAAAGACGCAATATTACGATTGCCGAAATCATTCGTTTGGGATTTCGCGTTTTTTAGATAAGCTTTTTGTAATATGAGAGGGTAGCGGTTGTTTGATAAGTGTTCCTTTCATGTCTATGATTTATTATTATTTTTGGCGATTGTTGAATGTAGAGAAGAATCACTGACAGTGATGTAGCTGTCTTGTAATTTGGGCTAAAAGATAGCTGAAAGCTTCCATAGTTTTATCTGAATGTAAGGTATTATAGGATAAAAGTTCCAAGCATGTTTTATGACTGTTATTTACCTATCTTCCGCTCATAGAACGTAAAGGTTACAAATTCAGAACTCACGTCAAAAATAATATTTTTCTAGTCGAGAAAAATATCATATTTTCCTCCGCAATAAGGGTATCAAGCTTTTGATGAGAAAATTCCAAATTGTACGAAGTTTATATTTAATAATAACTATACCACTCGACTTTGCCTGTGATATATAATACCCTCATAGTAAAATATGGTTGGGCATATAGTTTGAAATCAATAGCTCGTAACTTCACAGTTTCAAAAAAAGCTGTTCGAAACGATTTTAATCAAAGAAAAATTATGTCGTTGATATGTTAATCCCACTAATAATAATATAAATGCGAAAATGAGATTGTTTGTTTGTTTGTTACGCTTTCACGCCTTAACTACTAATCCGATCATCGTGAAATTTTGCACACACGTTGTCAAGGATACATGAAAGGACATAGGATAGACACATCTTTCATCCCAATTCAGAAAAAAAAACGTTTTTATGGGAATTGCCAATTTGATATCAAAGTGACTTTGAAAACTCAAAATTACAGATGTCAACCCTAGGGGTGCAATAAGGAGAGATTTTTTGAAATTGCATTCCTAAAGGGGTGACAAGGGTGGAAAAGTTTGCACGCGGGCGAAGCTGCGGGGAGCAGCTAGTAATGAATAAGTATCAATTGCTTAGTTCGAATATAAAAAAACACAGTTCTAAGCTATCAACGTGTTTTTATGGCAATCAGGCTCACAATGAATAACATGACATAATATATAAATTCCTTGCATGACATAGTCTTCTTCTAGCTGCTTCATATCTTTCAGATTATTTGCTGTTCTTGTCCAAATTGCACCTCCTTTCTTCTCTTTGGTCTTTGTACCGTACTAGCTTTCCCGCCCGCGACTTCGTCCGCGCGGACTATTGCTTATCGCGAAAAAAAGCATCGTATGTTCTTCAAGGATATTAAAAACCAATGCAAAAGTAGGTGTAGCACCAATACTCTTAAAGTTTTTTGACAGACTTGTTATTTCATTTCCGTGGCAACCGTTCCTTACAGCGAGTAATGAACATATTCCAGGTTTCCCGTTAAAACTTTAAAAAATCCGGGATAATAGTATCCTTTGTTTTATTCTAGTGTATAAGCTATCTCCATTCCTAATTTCATCAAAACCCGTTCAGAAGTTATCGCTTGAAAGATTTTGGGCAAACAAACAGACAACGTTTCATTTTTATATATTGATATGGATTCCCATCTCTTAATTATTATAACTGTCGTCTTTTTCTTTTTTCGTCACGCAGTTTTCAATAACAGAGTAATTCAGAGATTAGAAAACATTTTAATGTTTAATATACAATCATAGGAATCAGCGCTTAGAATGACACAAATAAAATGTATATCACATCCCTCTTTGTCTGGGATCACATAGGTATATTATGTATTATTGTTACTAAAACACGTAAAAACATTGTAAAATTATGGAAAATAACCGGAAATCCACATTTAGACCCAAAATTTACAATATTTTTGCTCTACCATCTCAAGAACACACACACATAAAGCCAACTAAGCAAGTACCTTCGTTTTATTATTATTATTAGTATTTTATTCCATGACTGGCGAGCCTCGATATCGGACTAAAGATGAATCTGACTGATCATCAGAGGTCCAACCTCGAGGTACGCCAGCGTGCAATGGAACTCAGTATTATCGGATAAAACTAACGGAACGAATAAAAAACGCTGTATGGTTACTATGTTCCAAGACTCAAATTACAGATGTGACCCAAAAAGCTGCAAAACTAAAGTGGGACTGGATTGGACATGTCTGCCACATTTTGAATGATCTGCGGGCAAAAGTTACCACTCAATAGATCCTCCGATATTACAAAAGTCATCGCGGCAGACCAAGAAAGAGATGGCGGAATGAACTTGACTCCCACACAAAGAACTAGTGAGCAGTTGCAATAGACAGAAAAAAGGGGAGGGAGGCAGTGGGACATTACAGGCTCGTAATAATAATATTAATTGTCCCACTGCAAAGGTCTCCCGTCCTTCCTTCCATTTTTTTCGCGTTCTTGTGCTTTTGAGGGCCAGTCTTTACAAAAGACATCATCATCCACGACGCCTTTTGCTATTACAGAATACTCTGTGGAATCCGCTCTGTGGTCTTTTTAGCCCAAATCTCGTCAGGCATGAAGCAAATATGTCCTGCACAGTACCACTTCAATCTGGCAGCTGGCTGGCTTATTTTCCGCATCATCGCTTTCCATCAGGTGAGAAGGTAGCCAAACGACCACCTAGTAGGTAACAAAAAAAGTGTTTAGTTTCGAAAGTGATCTAAAGATACTGCGTTCCATAGCTCGTTGGCAAACTCCGAGTTTGGACTTTTGATGTTTCGTCAGGGACCAAGTCTGACATCCGTAGGTGAGGATTGGGAGAATGCACGTTTCCGTGAGTTTATTTTTGAGAGACAATCTTACGAGTAACTCACCATGAGCTCTTGCATCGACCAATAGCGCACTCTTTTTACCCGACTGCGCAGGGTTATGTGTTTGAGGTGTGTATGTTTGTTTGTTTGTACTTTTCTTAAGAGCGTCCTACAGCCTAAACGGCTTGACTGATTTTGATAAATTAGATATCATTGGATTCTTCTTAATCAAGAGAGTGCTAAAGGGAAGTGTACAAAGTGGTGGCTTACAGCTGCTGTATTGTTTTTCCGACGGAACAAAAAGTTACCAAAACCTATTGTACCCAACTATATCTTATATTTAAAAAGCTTGTTTGACTCTTTGTAGTTCTGTTCGCAGTCGTTTTTTAATAATTACTTATTTTATTAACTTTTCGCACTCTGGTGTTTGTATTTTTTTATTAATAATTAATTTATTATTTGTTATTATTGTTTGTTTGTTTGCAATAAATACTTTATTATTATTATTATTTATTATTATTAAACTGGCCGCTAGGTGTTCTACTAGCGTACATTTACCTGAATGTAGTTTTTTTGTGGTCTTCTTCTTGTTCATTAAATGTAAATAGTTTGACATCAGGAGGAATATAAAGTCGCATCAAAAGCGGGTCAGCCAGTATTATAAGACCCACCAGGCGTTTGACTCATTCATGTTTGTAAAACATATGATTATAATAATAAGTATACTATTTTCTAAAATACTCACGTGTTAAGCTCGAGGTCCAGTCTGAACTTGTGGTTGAAAGCTTTGATGAGAAGTGATGTCCGGTGAAAGTGTTTACCAGTCTGAAACAATAGCATACTCTTTTTATCCGACTACGAAAAAGGAGGGTTATGATTTTAAATATGTATGGCTGTACGTTTGTCTGTTCATTGACAGTGTCTGTTCATTCACAGCGCTGAAAACACTTTACGTTAGCCGATTTCATAAGGTACTCTTAACTTTGATTTAATTTTCGTCTCGATTTTCCGCGTTAGGTTGGTAAAAATAACTAGTATAAAAGCTAAAAAAGCACGCCTGCCGCCAAAAATAAGCTTTTGCCAATAAATTATATACTGTTGGAAAGTGCTTATTAATGCTTTCTGTTTGATACCCATATTGTAAGTTGTTTTTTTATCTAATTTGTTAATGTAGCCATACTGACGTCATAAAGAATGTTTAAAACATATATAGCCTGTGTTACTCGGGGGGATGTAAGGGTTCTAACGATACCCCATACGTCTAAATTTGTCCAGGCATTTAAAAGTTGTGGTGGAATAAAGAAACTCACATACATACAAACATACATACATACATACATACATACATACATACATACATGAAAGCTAAAAACATTACACTCCTTTTTTTGGGCAGTCGTGTAAAAAACAAAATGGCGTCCGAGATATATTAAAGACTAAAAAACTATTGGATTCCATCATGATGGGTAAATTAAAAAATTAAAATAACATGCCAGTCCTACCAGAAAAAGAACTTATACCAATAAATTATATATTGTTGGAATGTGCTCATTGAGGACTTCAATTTGATAACGATATTAATTATTAGGTATTCTGTGACAATATTGTAAAATTCGAAATTTCTTTCGCATTTGAATTTGGAGCCATACTGCCGCAATATTGTTTTATTTTCATAAAAAATATAGCCTATGTTATAGCCTACGTTATAGCCTATGTTATAGCCTACGTTATAGCCTATGTTATAGCCTATGTTATAGCCTATGTTATAGCCTACGTTATAGCCTATGTTATAGCCTATGTTATAGCCTATTTTATAGCCTATGTTATAGCCTACGTTATAGCCTATATTATAGCCTACGTTATAGCCTATGTTGTAGCCTATGTTATAGTATATATAGAGATATATATATATAGCCTGTGTTACTCGGGGGGATGTAAGGGTTCTAACGATACCCCATACATCTAAATCTGTTCAGGCATTTAAAAGTTATGGTGGAATAAAGAAACACACATACATTTATGAACCCCGAAAATATTAGTCCTTTTTGGGCCAGTTGTGTAAAAAATTTGATGTAAATACAAAAAAAAACGTTTAAATTAATTGCGTTTTTGTGTCATTGACCTTTTCATTTGTTAATGTATCTTAAAACCACCACACAAAGAGGAGGTGCGTCACCTTACTCACAAAGGGTTTTCATCCCCATTTTACATGGTATGAGTAAGTACCTCTAAAATGTACTTAATAATTTGTTGTAAAGTTTTATTTCCTTATTTATTCTAGATTTGAGTATTGTACCTTCGGCCACATCATCGCTTTCCATCAGGCGAGATTATATGAGTAGTCAAATGTAGAGATACATGGTAATAAATAAAACGTATTTATAATACTTATATACGTACCTACACACATGTTCTTTGACCAGCTGTGCCCGCGGATTTGCCCGCGTGTTTATTTATATTGGTTATAATTACCCTATATGCTATTCTAGGACCTAAAATACCAATACTCAAAATTCCTTCAGCCGTCAAATAGTTTTTTATCGATTGTTCGGCTTCTACTCAAAGGATTGAGATACCAAGTCTCAGCTATCGAATAATGAAATCCACATCACCATCGGTCCCGTAGTTTTTACATGATGAGCGAACAGATAAACAAAGAGACAGACACGATTTTTAAATACGTTATATTCTTGTTAAGACCATTTTTTTATTATCTATTTTGTATATACTTCTTGGAACTACTGCTTTATTTACGAATACATATATGTATAGGTGATATAGAGATCACTTGTATGTAGGTACTCACAATAATTGACCCATATGATATATTCATCTTGTTTTCGATTTCTATGTAATTATGTACTATAATCATTTATGACCTATTTACGTAATCAATTGCTTTGTACGGAACCTGTGCCAAAACTTTTCAGCAAATATTCAGCAAATAGGAAAATATTACAGCAAAATAATTAGTATAATTGTTTCCCAATAATTTTAATAGCACAATAAGCCTCGCAATAAAATCATTAATTACACATTATCACAAAAACACACTAACTTTTTAATTAAACCGTTTACCAAATAAGGCCATAAAATTATACTGACCGTTGGTCATTAATTCGGCCTTCCCATAAATTCCACGGCTGCCGTACAGCCAACGGTAAACAATAGCCTTACATTCTGCTAATGGGAATCGCATGATAAGGGAATCGCATGATAAGGGTCGAATGAGATATTCATACTTGAGATGTATAGAGAGTCAAAAATTAGGGAGATAATTGGTGCGAAAACGCTTGAGCAAGTTAAAAAGACCCCCAGTGTTTTATACAACTGTGACAAGATGAATACCTACCTAAACCGTTTTCTTGGTCGTATACAGAATGATCCATTCACATGCGTCAGTTTGCAAAAGTCTGAAAATGATGGAGGTAGAAAAAATGTTACTAAGAATACTGTCATCAAAAACCTGTTATTAAAAGATTTTCAAAAAACTTATGCATGACTTAGGAATCGAAGCCAGTATATCTTGTAAAAATCGCATAGCGTTAGAAGTTATATTGTATTAAATATTAAACTGATAAAAAATCCGGAGCTGTATCGAATAATCAAGCATTATTTTATTGTTGACTAGCTGCGCCCCTCTGTTTCACCCGCGTTCACTGACTCTAATAATTTTGCTAATTAAATTCAAACAATAATAAAAAAAGCTGATATATTATATAATAATTAAAAAAAACTTGGTACATGTAATTAAAAGTTTAAGCTGAGTTTTTAATTTTTAATTGTCTTATATGCTTATATATTCTGTACAAATAAGAATAATAAGTTAAATTAAAAACATTTAAAAAACACTTCCATGTATTAGCCATGTCACGATGAAACTTAAAACGGGCTATCACAATTAAATGCGTATACAAAATTTCGTGTCTGTGCTGTTAACCGCTGAGGAGCTCCAGTCTAGTCAGGAGCCAACCCGGAGTGCAGCAGCCATGTCATGGTGAAACTTCAAACCGGCTATATATTATAGAATGTGTACACAAAATTTCATGACTGTGCAATTGACCGTTGAAGAGTTCCATTATCTGGAACTGTTTCTGGATGTCGATTCAGGTAATGCTTACCATAAAAATGCATTGTCATCGGAACTGTACCAAAACGCAAAAATTCAAATCCATAGGATAAGAGGAAGTGGTTCTAATTCAGATTGTAAGATTTGACCTAAACAAACATACATTCAGACATACATAATACAAACATTGTTAGTTAAATAGATTAAAAAGCTTTTAAAAAAAGAAGAAAATATTCAAAAAGGTTGAGCCATTCTCGAGTTTTAGAGAGACTAATGCAAGGCAATTGATTGTCATATATATAACTTGTAACATAATTACCTATTAAGTACCGTAGTTGGGTATTCTACACGTGAAGGCAATCAACATTAGTATTACAACTATTGAAATTACGAAATTTTCCATTTATGAATTAACTTATAAAACTCCTGGACATTGCATTCCAAACCCTAACAGCACAGAATAAATAGCAGTACTGAATTTCTGCTTGTCAACAGACCTTGCGCATCGATGAATACTGCGCATGGGTCAGTCCCATATCAGTAGAAAGTCACAGTGAAAATCTGAACGTCAGAGCTTTAACTACATTTATTTAACTACAGACTTTCTTTATTATTTTGTAAGAAGTGAATAAAAAATGAGGTAAAAGTGTTTTTGTGATCAGTTTCAAGTGTTACATAATATTGTCGTTTTCTTAGCCTTCAGTGTTTTCTTTAACTCTAGATAACACTGGTTACTCAAACTATGTATGTGCGTACGGAGAGACAATAGGCTGGCTCGCCCCACATTTGCTCGGACTGGTGATCAATCTCCACTCTACGGGGGTCTTTTCACCAGCGCACAAGCGAGGAGAGGCCAAGCAACCTGAACCAGCAGATAGAGCAGTATGTATGTACCTATTGTTTTGAGCGATGTGATAGAATAGTAAAGAAACATTTTTAATGTTGAAGCTGAAATCAAATTTTTATTTTTGTAAAGTTATTAGTATTAAGTACGATGTATTTTATGTTAAGTACCATTGCACAGGTAAACGAATTTACTTGCTTGATCGAAGCAAACTTGCTGCGTATAAGGCTATTCAGTGACACGTTGTATAAACTAGTTGTGTCCGCGTCTTTGCCCGCGTAGACATTTTTCTGGATAAAAAGTATCCTATGTGATATTCCAGGATCAGAAAACCGCATCACAATCGGTCGAGTAGTTTTTACGTGATGCGCGAATAGACAAACAGACAGACACACTTTTTTAAATGTTATGTGCTTGTTCAGTACCTTATTTGAAGTACCTAGAGCATTTTTTTATTATCTTCATTGTGCAGACTTTTTGTTACTGATTTATTAGCTAGTCGGTTTTATTTTATCGATATATCGGGTGACGATATATCGATAAAATAAAACACTTTTGTATTCACACGTGGTTTTAAAATAAAATAAAATGTAACAGTAGGTTATTTTAACTACTCTAGACCATTATTTTTAATTATCTTTTTTGTACAGACTTTTTGTAACTTAAGCATATCTCGTAATTTTAGAGCATATCTAATTATTTTCTGAAGGAAAAATTTGGATAACGGACGGGACTCGAACCCGCATCATTTCGTGCTTTTGCGCGGCACTTTTAACCAACTGACCCATCATCCAAATTTTTCTCTCAGTTTTTAAAGCGTCTTAGGGGAAGGTAACTCCATCTATTGGTAGTTTAATCAATTGACAACTTAATGCGACTAATATTTCAATTAACTTTGTGTCTTAAAGATAACGCCTCCCAAATCTAATGTTTTATGATTATAGCAATAACTCCTGCTTAGCGAGAAAATATCTAATAATAAAAACCTTTAGAAAATTATTAATCTTCACTATCAATTACAGCAATAAATCAGCGAGAGATAAAATAGCGAGCTCGAGTCCTGTATTTTTTTTTAAATTAATGCGAAATTGACGACATGGTGCTTCTGAACAAATTTATCTACGAAATGTTTCAGATTTCATCTTATTGACCCATCTCAATGGATCATTCTGTACTGCCAAACAGAATAGGAACTATTTCACGGCAAATATCAGGTAATCGTAAGAAGGTCATCTATAGGAAAAAACCCAGAAAGTCCCGATTCCTGACTCCGGACCATTGAGTCGAACACGTTATTTTGCGACTATGAAACCATTCGCCGGAAGAAACGAACCAAACGTAAATTATGTTAGGTGGATTTCTGATTGAATTCTGCCAGTCCAATTGATATATTTGAGTTAGATTGTGTTTGTAATGTGATGGGAGAAATTGGAATGTATGATGAATGTTTGTTTAAATTTATAAGGCTAATTGAAAATGAATATTATTTAAGACTTCTATTTTAATCATTCTTTGCTCAACCTCGATGTAGTGCATATTTTTTTCTATGTAATAATCAAAGAATCCCTTTAAGAAGGTTGAAAAAATTACTACGATTACTTAAGTTTAACAATGGTCATATAATTTAAAAAAAAAACTTTTCGTTTGTTTGTTTGTCGTGTGAGGTAGTGCTGGCCTCTGAAGTCAGAATTTATCAAGCTGCCTGACGGCCTCTGACATGGCTAATATAATAATGCAGTAAATAACAAATAGTCTGTAATAAAAAAATGTCTAGAGTACATCTACTTAAAATGATTTACTGAACTAGAATATAACAATTTTTATATGGTAGACACCATACATATTTTTTTATATTCTATTGTCTGTCTGTTTGCGCACTACTAGACCGATTGCAATGCAGTTTTCACTGTTGAATAGCTTAGTTTTCGACTTAAAAGCGCATGTACTTGATATCTCAACCCGATGTGTAGGAGCCGAGAAATCGATAAAAAAATGATGTCGTTACGAAATTTGGTATATTGGTAACACATAGGATATAATAGAAAACTTACTACGTGGGTAAAGTGTGAAATAAAAGTTTTCCCATTGGAACAATCGGGAAATAAGGGCAAATATATTGAATTTGGCTCGGTTTTGTTTGATTGTTCTAATTAAGTCAAAGGTAAAGGTAAAGTTAGAGCAGGATACGTTCACATCACCTTCAACCAAGAATCTCCTTTTAAACCCTTTACGCAAAGTTACTATAGATATACTATTTCAGTACAACATCTGCCGCTGGTTTAGGAAAACGCTTATGGTTTTGCAGGTAATGCAATTCCTATACAATAAAACTGTGTCAAATATGTAATTTATAAGAAATTACAAATGAGCTAGTTCTGACCCAAGCATATATACGTTGTTACTTTGTGCAGCTGTTTTTGTCGTATGAGGTAGTGCAAGCCTCTGGTGTCAGAGTTTGTCAGACAACCCCAGGGCCTTTGACATGGCTTAACGACTGCTATTAATTAATAACAGCCGGGATCGACAGTTTAACGTGACCTCCGAAGCACGGAGCGATAAAAAACCGCACATAACTTAGATAAGACATTGGTGAGGGGCCAGTATCGTTGAATTCTATGTTGCACTATTGAATATTAAACTTTATGCTTTAACATAAGAAGACAAAGCCTTCACAAAGGCCGACGAATTATTATCAAAAATGTACGGAATCATAAAAGGTAAGAGGTTTACTTCCGAACAATACGATATTTTTATGTTCCGTGGTTTTACTAAACCACCCCATTTCCAAATTGGATGCTAGGCATTGAATTGTACCAAATAAAACATCAAAGGCTTTTTTTCCCACTGAGCGAAAGCTTTTGAACCAATGTGCGATTACGTCCTTTCTGTTTCGCCGTATTGTAGCATTTTTTTAAATTTTAGTCGTAAAATGGAACATTTTTACACCCAAATTCAACTGAATTTCAGGAATGAAATAAAAGCGGTGGTAACGATTTTATGTAGCTGACTGTAATGAAATGAAAAATGTCAACGTTGTTTTTTTCATACTGTCTAAAACTCCTGAAAATGCACTGGGAAAGGAGGGCACTTGGATAAAATGCACTGGGGAAAGGAGGGCACTTGGATAAAATACACTGAGGAAAGGAGGGCACTTGGATAAATTTTGAAGGATTTTCTACGTAGGTTATATTCTGTACTAGTTTTCCCGCCCGCGACTTCAAACGCGCGAATTACCGTTTATCGCGAAAAAAAGCATCCTCTTTTCTTCTAGATATTAAAAACCAATGTAAAAGTATACAGGTATTGCACCAATGCTCTTAAAGATAAAATAAAGTAGGTAAGTTATTCTTAGTAACCTACAAAAAGTTATTGTCATTCTTCCGTTATCTGTAGTTACAATTTTTTTTCGAATAAAGTATTTTTTTTGGTTTGTATCCAGCACTATTAAAAAAAACTGATTTTACTTATTTAAAGATCAGATCAGAATATTTTCGTTTGCAAAAACCGATTTTGATATTTTTTTGATGTGGTCGAAGGTGTAGCACGCTTGCCTAGTTGATACCTATTCACTTTTAACTTGAACACACCTGGGCTATAATTTACCGGAAACACTGACGAGGGCAGGGCATTCCACTCCTTTGCAGTTCTTATAATAAATGAAGAAGCGTAACGCTTCGTTCTTGTGCGAGGTATTTCAACCATAAAAGGGTGGCGCTTTGCTGATCTAGTCGTAGGGTGATGGAAAGGTTTACTGGCGTAAAATAGATTCCGCGCTAATGAACTTTTGTTCTAGCAAAATGTCGCGTTTTGTTTGGTCTAAATCTAGATGGTCTTTATATTATACACCCAAGTAAAAAAGTTACCATAATGCACGACAAAATGAAAATTGTCTTGTATGGCAAGCAGAATTCAATTTAGTTGTATTATATTACGACAGTGATGTACAATAGGATGAAATTATTTTGTGAATCGGGAAAATATTAAATATCATATTTTTCCCATAGCTTGTTTTTTACTGGTGTGCAAATCACAAGCATCAACGAAGCAAATTAATGCAGCCATCTTAGGCTTTCAATATTTTTATGCGAAATATTTCTATATTATTTACTAGCTGCAACCGCGGGTCTGCCTGTGTGGTCATTTTTCTAGGATAACAGACTACAAGGTATTCCAAGACCAAAAGTAGTACCTATAAAGTCCAATTTAAGTAGTAACAAATTTCGTTTAGCCGTCAAATATTGCTCGGCTTTTACTAATCGGATTAAAATACAAGTTCACCAGTTTAAAGTAAAACCCAAAGTTATCCAACAGTGAAAACCGCATTTCAATGAGTTTATTACTTCTTCTGTGATGCGCAAACAGACAGGTACAATTTTTTTAAATGTTTTAATTGTTATTTGTCAGTATCTCACAAACCATTTTCATTGTACAGAATTCTTGATAGAATAATGCATAGATGCGTCGCAATGCTTCTAGCAATGTTTTTTTCATTCATTTTTTTAATGTCCTAATCCTTTACGCATGTACCAACACCAACTGTACAAAGTTTCAACTTAATCGGATACGTGTGTGCAGTGTTGCGCGCAGGCATAGAACGCGAACAAACAAACCTTACTTTTTAAATAAAAGTGTACAGAGGCGAGATTAACCCTAAAAATAAAACTTTTATTTTTAGGGTTTATTTTTAGGGTTAATCTGATGTGATGTCACTATTTTGTTTGTTCGAAGCTTGTCCAGCAAACTTTTGAGAAAAGAAAATGTTCAAATGAGCAAGTAATTTCTGTTCAGCTGGAATGGGCAGCATTTGATACACTACGTCTGGTTTTCTCGTCGTCCATAACGCAATCTGCCTCAAGACGAAAGTCTTCAACACTTGCGTCCTACTGATTACGACCTACGGAGCCGAAACTTGGACAATCACAGTGAGGCTGGTGCTTAAGTTTAAAGTCGCTCAGTGAGCTATGGAGACAGCTATGCTCTGAGTTTCTTTAAATTCGAAATAAGATGATCCGCCAGAGAACCAAAGTGACCGACATAGTTCAAAGAATTAGCAAGCTGAAGTAGTGGCTATGGGCTAGTCACATAGCTCAAAGAACCGAGAACCGTCGGGTGTTGTGACGAGTTGCGAATGGCAAGGAGAACCGAAGATCTGACTTACACAAACAAATTAAACAAACAAACAGACAGACACGATTTAAAAAAATGCTCTATTCTTTTTCAGTAGCTAATGTTAAGTAACCTAGCCCATTTTTTTTAAATTAGCTTCATTGTACAGACTTTTTCGTTCATATTGCTTTATTATAAGTATAGAATCATCGGTCCATTACTATAATACGCTTGCAAAAAAATTGTACAACCTTTCAAAATGTATGCTTGAAAATCGTACATCTGTCTTGTTTGTCAAACTGAAGGGTCAAAAATTTGAGCTATGGTGAACAACCTTTCTGTTTTAAGACTGCTTCTATTCATTTCTCACAAATACTACGAGAATTAATTAACTTCTTCTATTACGTGACTGCCTGGTACATACTTCGTCATTACAATAAGAAGCGCAAAATTTTGTTCAGCAACATAATTTCATCAGAAATAAGAAGAGCTTAACATTAATCGTAGCATTGTTCACGGTCTACATACCAATTTGTACACTTTAACAAAACTACCGGTTTTCCCATAATAAAAATATCTATATTGTTCATGGGTCCAATAAAAGAGTACAACGTCCATTGATAATCACAAAGTAACTATCAACACAACATCTGTTAAGTAGTAAATAATTTGTACTAATAAAAATATTGTTAAAAAAAAAACGGAAAAGTGCGATTAACTCGCATGGAGCGGGTTCCATACGATGAATATATCATCTCAATATTGAGGTATTTACCATGTTATTTTAATACCATTTGACTTCATAAAGGTTCTCCTGTTATCTATAAATAAATAAATATTTTTGTAAATTTTAAAAATTGTGGGCTCATTAGTTTTGGAGATAGGAGGGGAGGGGTGAATGGTAAATTTTCATATATTTTCTTAAATAACTTTCAAACTATTTATACAAAAATTACAAAAAAATACATGCCCTCATCACAATCCCTTTAATTTTATATGTAACAAGGTACAGTTTGCAAAACAGTTCTTTTAATTTTCCCACAAAAGTGAGCCCCATATTCAAAACTAATTTATTTACATTACATATCCGTGTATGGGTCACAGAAACTCATAGGAGAACCAAATTTTAACTGAATCGATCCAGTAGATTTGGAGCAAATTGTGTGTGACAGACGGACAGATGGACAAACAGACAGACAGACAGACAGACAGACAGACAGACAGACAGACAGACAGACAGACAGACACTGAAGATAAAGTGATCCTATAAGGGTTCCGTTTTTTCATTCGGACATACGGAGCGCTAAAAATATAATATAATATCAAATAAAGTCCCCGAAAAATTCAATGTTCACCCACACCAGCTATCATTAAAAAAATCAATGTCCACCACACCCTCCCAATGACAACTAGCGACAACACTAATTAACCCTCAGTAATTGTATAAATTAGGCACCCTCGTCCAAAGCTGCCCTTAAATCCAAATTGACAGCCCTAACTACCCCCGTTAGGCATGGATGCCCCATGATAGGAGGTAAATGTTAAGCGAGGGCTACATCCCTCGTTGATCTGGATTGCGATCCAAGTTGTGTGACCAAGAATCATGATCCAAGTGTGACCCAAGAGTGGGTCCTACAAGTGCGGTTAAGATGACGTCTCTTACTCGACATCGACATCTAATTTATTTTGGCTTAGCGGCACTATGTGCACTTCGCAAGCCAACGACACGTTTGACTGCTGATAGCTTGCGATCCAGTTGCTAACAAGAATAGCTGATAACAATCGTTAAGCCCCGTCAGAAGCCTTGAGGTGATGTCAAGTTCTGACACCACCTATTCTGACCTCGCCTGCATTACCTCCTTCGTACTAAATCTAACAGAATAAGTTGGTTTTAAAAACATTAAAATAAATAACTTTTATGCAGTAGCCTTGTAAACAACAATTATATAAGCATAAGTTCCTTAGTCAGAACCGAACCCTTACTACAGCAACCATGTCATGGTGTTTATGTCATGGTATAAATTAAAACCGGCTATCATATTAAGATGCTTACACCAAATTTCGTGTCTGTGCTGTTGATCATTGAAGAGTTCCTTTATCTAGAGCTAATCCTAGATGTCGATTCAGGTCATGCTTACCATAAAAATGTATTGTCATTAGAACTGAAGCAACATGTAAATATTAAACTCCTTAGGATAAGAGGAAGTGATTCTAATTCAGCTTGCAAGATTCCACCCCCACAAACATCCTTGCAAATGCCTTTGTCTGGCACTAAATAAATGACAAAGATAGCAATAGACTTAATCTGTTATCAAAATTAACAAACGTTTCAGAAGCCCGAGGTAAGTGTATTATTTATGATTACGCCTGCGTTCGTTTTAGGGTGTAACCTCAAAATTATACTAAATCTTTTTAAAAGCGTTGCCGATAGGTTAAGGCAGAGCACACCAACATCCACGTGGTCTCCATTTGCAATTACAAAATGCGAAGCCAGAAGCATTCAAGGCGTACAGGAGAGGAATAAGCCCAAGAGGCCTGAACGTCTCGTTTCTCTTACTCGACGGTTTTCAACTACACACACACACACACACACACACTGGTCTACTACACTGGTCTTTAAGACTTAGTACCAAACTTTTAATGTCTGTTCGCGCATTACGTCAAAACCACTGGACCAATTGCGATGGGATTTTCACTGATGGATGGCTTAGGTTTTTTAATTAAAAACTGATGTACTTGGTATCTCAATCCGATGAGTAGGAGCCAAGCAATTGTGAAAATTAGCTAAAACATAACTTGATAGATGACTCCACTCCTTGCGAGACGTCAAACGTCACCATCAAACTAAATAAATTGTGAACTTATAACTAAATGAATTGTGAACTCATTGTTACTCCTGTAAACTGATCAAGCTCCAAATATATCGTACACTGGTTACACTTTGACATTGGCAGAATATCGTCAATCAACGATAAAAAGCCACTCAATAAAAAGAAGAAGAAGAAGAAGAAGGGAACTTATTGCAAACCTTCGTACAGATGGCGCCTCAGTGCAATCTATGGTCGAAGATTAAAGCGGAAGAGCGTCAATTCATCCATCTACTTTCGTCAAAAAGCGACAGTTGATATACCTTGAAAATATGTCATGGTATTTCGTCGCAGCAATTGGCACCCTTGGGAATACCAGCCAATCAGCGTGAGGCATTTTGCCGCCTTGTAAAATGGCAACAGCAAGGCAACCTGTTGGATCTTCAAGATTTTTAGCTCAATTGTTCACGAGATTTAGAATCAAGCAGATCGGCATATGTTTAGGAATGGTAATAAGTGCGGCTTCTATTGGATTGTGTAAAAGTAAGTATTTTGTGTGGAACTAAGTGTGTTTCAGAATATGTTTTTTGGTTTTTATAAAGTGAAATACTAATAAGTTGCTACATTTTAATGTACCAGTACCTTGCCGCGTGCGCACGCGCAGTATGCGCGCAATGAGGCGTGTTGGCGATATATCGCCACCCGATCACTGACTAGAATAAATCTGTGGTCATCCGACATAATCGACAGTGCTAAAAACCAGACTGCGCACAAAACTAAATTAAGGCAAAAAAGTGAGAGTGATTGCTAAGCAAATTTAAATCGTTAAAGATCCTAAATGGACATACGAAATGAAAAATGATGAAATAAAACTAAAGATGATTTTCAAATATCTATTCAATGATACCCCACTTATCATAGTTAGTCTTTTTTTTTTCTTTTTCTCTATATGGCTTCTGGTTGTCGCCATATTGGATTTTGATTACTAAGTAGCACTCGCAAAATTATGACAAATTATGGACGTAAGAATCATCAAAATCGGTCCACGTGTTTGTCTATTTAGTGCCCGAAAAAACAGACATACACATATACATAGGCTGATAAACATATTACCCAACCTTTGCGCTGAGCAGTTTGGTAACAAGACGTAACAATGCAGTATAGTTGAGGCTAATAAGCGTAAATGCACGTCCATGTGAGTATATGATGTTTGAGATGGTGATTGTTGTTCAATAGTAATCCATACCAGTATATAAAAGTGAAACGTCGTCTGTTTGTTTGTTTGTTTGGGGAGCTTTCACGCGATAACCGCTGGACGTATTTTGATGAAATTTGGAATGGAGATAGCTTTTACCCTAAAATAAAACATAGGATACTTTTTATCCCGGAAAATTCCACGAATTCCGTGGAAGTTTCCACGGGAAAACTAGAACATGTTGAATACTCGCTGTAAGGAACGGTTGCCATGGAAACGAAATAACAATTCCGTCAAAAATTATCAAGAGCGTTGGTGCCACAGATTAAGTCAACAAGCCACGGAGGATATAACCAAGAAGTCTGTCTACTTTTGCATTGGTTTTTAATATCCTAGAAGAACGTAAGTAGGATGCTTTTTTTGCGATAAACTGTAGTCCGCGAGGACGAAGTCTTATAGAGTATACTTTATTTGGTAGTAGGGGGTAATCTGTGACCTGGATGCTCCATGCAGTACTCCTTTTGGAGTGCGTTATCGAAATTGTAGCTGGTGCGGTTTTATGATATCTCATTTAATGTATTAGCTACAAGTGACACATAATAATTAATAGTACTACGTACTAGTGACTCGCCCTGGCTTCGCACGGGTAGTGCTCACACTGCGGCATATTTCTTAATTTTAGTATTTTTATACCCCTCCTAACATCTAAAAAAAGGCAGTAAGTGTAATTCCAAATCTTCGGCAGCAACGCTAGTGGTGCTTTTTGACAGATTTTTTATTATTTTATTTCCATGGCAACATGTCATTATGTTCCTTACATGTAATCGACATTTTGTGGGCACATTTTTGATACCTTTTGTTACATTATTGCAATTCACGTAGGAATCTTTTTTTTTTGAAAATTATGATTCAGTAAATAAATTGTTTTAGTGTTTTTGAGTTTATACACTACAAACAAACACACATACATACAAACAAACAAACATACAAAAAAGCAAATATTTTCTCATTATAAAATAAGTGTATGATAAATATTTGCCTAACAAAAAGATGATTGACTTCTTTATACAAGTGACTTAGAAGTTCTCATTATTTGTATACACACACACACACACACACACACACACACTATTCTAAGAGGTCAACCTACGAATCCAACTCGGATGGGCAGCCTTCGGGAAATTACGCCACATCTCGTCGCAGATACCGCAGAGCCTCAAGACGAAAGTTTATAATCAGTGCGTGTTGCCAGTGATGACATACGGCACTTAGACGTGGTCTAGAGACCATATATATATTATATATGGTCGCTAGACTATTGGTCTCATACACAAGCTCAGAGTTGCGCAGCGTGCAGCGTGCGTGATAGAATCTGAAATGAGGAAATCCAAAGAAGAACCGAGGTTACCGACATAGCTCTCAGAGTTTGCAAGTTAAAGTGGCAATGGGCAGGCCATAAAGTTAGCAGAACCGACAACCGCTGGGGAATAAAGATCCTCGAATGGAGGCCACGAACAAGCAAGCGAAGTGTGGGGAGACCCCCCACACGATGGACCGACGACATTGTAGCCATCGCAGGAAGTCGGTGGATGGAGGTAGCACAAGATCGCTCGTCAATACGCTCTTTGGGAGAGGCTTATGTTCAGCAGTGGACTTCTAAGGGCTGACATGATGATTCTAACCGTGTTTGATTTACTAATTTGAACAAAAAAATATATACTTAACTACAATAGTTTAATAGTTAGACATATAGCCTCGCGGACTTTTTTGTGGGTAATGATGAGCACTATAAACATGTCGTAAATTTTTATATACGTACGAGTATAATAATATATTAAAATAATGTAAAAATATAACACAGCAATACGCCAGTAAGCGTAATTCATAATCTTTGGTAGCAACGCTCGTGGTGATTTTTGACAGACTTGTTATTTTTCATTTCCATTGCAACATGTGATTCCGTTCCTTATAGCGAGTAATGAACACGCTGCGTTACAAAAGTAATTTTCGTGGGACTCAATTTTTTTGAATGATACTATTTATCCCATATTACTCGCTGATAATGAAGCTTCCTAAAGATGAAATAATTTTTACAATTAATTCTGTATTATTTGAGTTTATCTATTACAAACAAGTACAAAGATACAAAAAATCAGATCTTCATAAAGTGATCGTAGATTAAAAATCTTTTTGTTTCCTACTTTTTTTCCTGTTGACACTAGTTTCATTTACGGCCAAGAAATCAATCTTTTTTCAAATTGGCGGAGCTTATGTATGGCATTAAGGTAACGTGCTCTGCAATAATCCACGATGGCTCTGCAATAATCCGCTGCACCCACCCTCTGACCTCACCACCACTCTGAGTAGCTGTGCAAATATGGTGGAGCTTTCACTGTAGCTAACGGCTACCCACAACAGCAAAATTAATTCCGATAGTTCTCATTTGTCACATGACACAAGCGGTATGATACTAAAGCTTAAAATTTGGTGAAGTTGAAGTGGAGAACAAGTACATTATCAAAGTAAGAGAAAAAACACGACTACCCAGTTAAAAAAACAAATTTACAAAAAAAAGCCAATTGCAATATTGCCAATGCCACTGGGGATTCTAACTATATCCCATAAATCCAAATCTGTTTTTGAGCGATGGTGGCCTAATGGTTCTATAGTGCAATTTAGAATCCAACGATACCGAGTTCAAAACCTAGGCTCCCGCACCAATGACTTTCTCAGTTATGTGCGGTTTTCCATCGCTCCGTGCTTCGGAGAGCACGTTAAGCTGTCGGTCCCGGCTGTTATTGGTTAATAGCAGTCGTTAAGCCATGTCAGAGGCCCTCGGGCGGCCTGACAAACTCTGATATCAGAGGCCAGCACTACCTCATAAGACAAACAAAACAAACAAAATTTCTATTGTAGAGCTTTTGAAGCGCGGTATATCGCGTTTCGAGCGCGTGTTTAGCTGCGCGTGAGAAAAACAACGTCTGCATAGACAACATAACATAGACGTTTCAACCTAATTATTGAACCTGCTCAGAGACTTCAGAAAGTAAGTTTTCAAGCGAGTTTCCTGAAAAACGCTTCTAAACTCACTTACGAATAATATACAGGTCTTAACTCCAAAACCGCGCCCTCTTTAGGCGCACTCACGGATAAAACGACGTATAAATCTATCTCTCCAGCTTCCACCGTTCCGGAAACATATCATCAAACTTCAGGTGGAGCGAGTAATTTATTCCAACGGCTGTTAAACAGCTAAACTATCGCGAAACCTGTTAGCAAACTCCGGTGAGTTATCAAAAGCTAAATAGTAACAAGACGTCGAAGTGCGCCGAAGTTTAATAAATTGTCGAGCAAGTTTCTTTTGAGTTATTGTTGATGGCTCGAGATTGTAACGTCGCAACGTTTGATGTCAGGAAGTGGATACCAAGTTTACGCAGTTTTCGAGTGCTGCTGGCAGCTCGAGGATTAGATTTGAGATTCTTCTTAGTCGTTATGTTTGGGAAATTAGAATGTGAGTGTAAGCTCGCATGAGTATTTGTTGAGAAAAGTGTGCCTTATTATTATTACGTGCAGTCTTTGGGGTATATGCACATTTTATGGGCGTTTTGAAACCTTTAGAACATGAGATTATAACAAGAAAGGTGTAACTTATTGGTATCAAAGGAACCTTACAAAGTGAGCAACGCATCGATTCTCTGTTATTGCTGGTGAGTAGACTTCATTAGTTTACTTTTACCTAATTTTGATGATGGGAATAAGATAACAGAAGCTTGTATTCAAGTAAAGATCCGAAAATGTATATCACGCTGTCTTATTTGCCATCGCGTGGCAAAGTGATACAACTGAGAAAGCATTCGTTTGTATCTCCGCCATTATTTACAAATGTCTACTTTAAATGTCCTTTTAACAGCCCTGCCACAAGCCGGGTCCACATTCACATACAAATAGACCCACAGTGGGCCCAAAGGGTCGGGAAAAAAATGGCGGAAAAAGAGAATAAAATCAAGATTTTGGGTCGACCTTTCTGAACGCATTTGGACAAAGTTGACTCGGGTAGGATTGGTTGGTTATTGTCTAAATAGGTTGTGACACTTTTCTGTACCGTACAGAGAAAAACATGTTAATAAACAATATTGAATGATTTTCTGCTTGTGGACTTGTTAGGGGCGAATTTTAATAAGCGGAGCTTTCGCGTAGTGCTTTTGTTTTTGTCAAAATATCGTGCAATTTTTATTCTTTTATTTTTACAAAGTTTTTTTGTCCATTTGCGATGTATATCAACAATCATTAATTTCAGTTTAATTCAATATTTTATGAATATTGTTAAAAATTTAAAATATATTCTAATTTTGAGCAATAACGCTCCGCTCCATTGTAATCTACTCGCACGCACTTTGAGTTATATAAACTATAGCTTAGATACTGTTATTTCTAACTTAATCAACACAGAAACTTCAATCCAAAACTACAATTTCATGAATACCAAATCAATCCGCACACAAAGGCCCGATTTAAGTGCGACCGCACACTCAGTCGAAAAGTTGCTATCTTTTTTAATTAGCAAAAGAGGTCTGGCCTATGTATCAAGTTGGCCCGCCTCTATTGTCTGCGTGGAGACTTACGGAAATAAAAATACTCAGCTGTAATGTATGGAGATATTTTTTGTGGAGAACAGTGTTCCGTAAGGTTGGGTTTGTTGTAGGTGTTTATGGTTTGATCTATGGAATGTGGTTGGACCAGTTTGGTTTTGGCTGAAGTTTAACAACATTTGATAGTTAAACATACTAGGAACATGATAATTTCATGTGTATCACTGACTAACAAACACAATACAACACAAAACTTAGATAAAGGCGTACCAATTAAATGATATGGGTTCTAAAGAGATGCGCGGTCAGGCAGGAACCATAGAATAAGTGCACTCCTACAGGAACAGTAGTGACACATACAACATTTTAAAAAAGTCTGTACACAGCACGGTGAAAATGAATGATGATTATTTCCCGCACTCTGTACACTGCACGATAACCTGTCTGGTGATAAATACCCATATTTTGAAGCGGTTGTATTTGAAGCGGCATGTTTTTTAGTTAAAATACATTTTTGAATTATATTGTTGCTTCTGTTGCTGGGTTCAATGGAGAAATGTACATAAAAGCAAAAAGAAGCCAACATGTAGGTTCATAGCTTGGTCAAAGCTGATTGCAGATCAAAACAAGAACAACAAAAAAGGGTTTCTTCTAAATTAGGGCGGTGGCGTCGATGCAAAGTGGTTGATGAAAAGGATTAACGCAATATTTTTCTAATACTTTATTACTCTAGAGCAAATTAATCCGCAAACTAAGGCTAGATTTTACATAAATGCAATGACCACTGTCCTAGGGTAGTTAAAAAAATATCGCGCGTCCATCAATTACACATGGAATTATCAACTCTAGAGCAAATTAATCCGCAAACTAAGGCTAGATTTTACATAAATGCAATGACCACTGTCCTAGGGTAGTTAAAAAAATATCGCGCGTCCATCAATTACACATGGAATTATCAACTCTAGACACTAACTAACAAAACATAATAAGACTTAGTCCGTACCGAGGTATCGAGTTTACAATTTAAAATGTTTTGGATGGAAATATATTAAATTCAAACCTCTTTACGTCGGTTCGGACTGAGTTCAGAGGTGTACTTGACATAATTAGTGTTATATATAGTTATAAGTGTTAAATGTTTTCCATGGAAATATCTTAAATTCAAACCTCTTTACTTCAGTTCGGAATGAGTTTAGAGGTTTACTTGTCATAATTAGTTTATTTCTAGAATTGATAATTCAATGAAACATTGATGGCCGCGCGAAAATAAAATTAACTAATACAACCTGACCTACACAAATGTATAAACATATCTTAACTACAAACCTCTATAACTCGATTCGGACTAAGTTTAGAGGTATACTTCTCGTAATAAGTTTCGTTTGTTACACTATATAAAATTGGGAATTTCATGTTTGATGGAGAAATAAAGTTAATGAAAAACTGCGCTAATTTTGCCCATGGTATTTTACCATTTACCGACAGAGTTAATTTCCCAACTAGCTAATATTTAACTTTCACAAAGCCCAATTCCTAAAACACTCACTGCAAAATCTAGAAACTCCTAGTACCGTCAACAGAATACTAGCAAACCAACAGTACACCGTATATGTTTCAGCAAGACAAACAGTAAATAGCTGAAGCTGTAGGTACAGTCAGCAGAACACTCAGCCGTAATATATTGCACGGCTAATGTACGGCGTACAGTGCTGGCTGCGATAATGGCTTAGAATTTTGGTAACAAATGGTGTTGATTTTTTGGTGTGTGGTTTGTATATAAAGTAATGGTTCAAAGTAGAATTATGTGAACAATTTTGTGTACTTTAATGATAAAATAATAAAGTCTATACAAGTACTTTTATACTCATGCCATTTTTGGCGCATTTACATAGTACTCAACGTATTAATATGAAAAATATCCCAAAGAAACGTCATTGTGTTATCCATCAAAATAAATATCCACTCTAATGTCTCACCAATTTAGTTTATTTTCACACGTCAAGTGATAATTTGTCGCTGTCTTATAACAGCGTAATAACTCACTATTGCAACTAAATTGCAATATCCCGTGGGACGATATATCATCGCGAAAACGCTCGTCGCTGACGTGTAGAAAACAATAAACACATACACACACTGTCACTGTGCACACACACAGGCGTATACTTTTTGCGGCCCCCACTGTAACCGTGCAATGTTTACGCATTTTAGCCAAAACGCCTTCTATGGCCATCTTGGGCCAGATTTGGGCCGGCTGCCCGCCATAACGCTCCTCAAGGGGACCGGTATTTTTATTTTTGCGCCGCACTTTGCGGAAACAATTTTGATTGTTTGGGGTTGAATATTTTGTTTAACTTTTACCCGGCAAAAAGCGAGGTTTATTAATTTACGTCTCGTGGGCGCAGTTGATAATGTAGCGTACTTTATTAATTAAAAACGCCTTTTTTGCCTCTTTGATGACAGCGGTGGAAACTTAACAGATTTTTTCGCTCTGCGGCGCGTGTTATGGTCGGAAATTTTTCGTTAAATGGTAAGTTTACTGTTGAAAGTACTTAGTTAAACGTACGCGGAGTATTATATTTTTATTATATCTTTTATTTTTTATTACGTACTGACTGTATTCGGGATCGATCGGGGTGGATCGGGATCAATTGATTGAGTTCTGTTCAAAATATATTTCATAATCATGTGAGTCTACTGCTGGACATAGACGTCTCCCAAAGCAGGCCATTGACCCAATCTACGGCTCTTTTGTTCCAACTGTTGCCAGTCATTTTGCGTATATCGTCGCTCTACCTAGCTAGAGAGCGCCCCATAACTATATCGTCGCTCTACCTAGCCAGAGAGCGCCCCACAACTATATCGTCGCTCTACCTAGCCAGAGAACGCCCCACAACTATATCGTCGCTCTACCTAGCCAGAGAGCGCCCCACAACTATATCGTCGCTCTACCTAGCCAGAGAGCGCCCCACAACTATATCGTCGCTCTACCTAGCCAGAGAGCGCCCCACAACTATATCGTCGCTCTACCTAGCCAGAGAGCGCCCCACAACTACGCAAAAAATATATTTTCTAATTTTAACAAGTCATAAGTTCAAAAACTAAAACCCGACTACGGTCAGGTATAAATTACACTCTTGCAATAATAACGAATCGATTTGTACCTCGCTTGTCAAAATCGGACCAAGTTTTTTTGGTTTGAACATAAACCCTACATTTGTTTCGCTGAAGTTGAGTAAAAAATAGCCTATTGTTTTTAGTTTGAACACATAACCATTCCTTTGCTTCGCCATACACGGTAATAAATAAAAATGCCTATGACACTCTTTATCTGAAGACGAATCGATTGGTACCACTTTTGTCAAAATCGGACCAATAGGGATGACTACAGTGGAACATCCACATACATATATTACATACATAGACTGGTAAACTCATTACCCTTCCCTTGCTTCACCGTAGTCGGGTAAAAAGTTGCTGTCATTTGAAACGATTAATATAACGACATTAAACGTTAAAACACGCCATGCATGCTGTATGTTATATCGATTGAACATCGGTGGTATTTTGAACAGTGCTCTGCCGGTAACCTCAATTTAATGAAGGTTTAATTAAAAAATCATTATTCATTGGTTTTCGCGGTTGAAGCTATAGATTTGGTAAATAACTATTAAATATGGTACAGCGAAACGAACATACACATTGTCGATTTTTGCGAAGTAAAATTTGTAGAAATTCAAATTTCTTACGTTTTTTTGCCATAAATTTAGTAATTGGTGCGGGCCGAGTATCAAACCTAGTGTCATTTGATTGCAAGGAGCATAAAATTACCGCTCGGCCGCTATATACGTAATTTACAAAGATGAAGCAGAGTAGAGCATTATAAATTTTACGTTATCATGAATAACGAAAAATCTATAACGATGTACTCTGCTGAATATCCGAATATCTGATGAGAAAAGCTTTTAGTCTTAACGTGGGTAAAATGTAATAACATTTAGGACACTATAAAGTTATTTAACTGGTGCTACTGCATTTTAATGGCATGGTACCAGACCTTTTTATACGAGAGCGCATTGTACTTATGAACATTTATAAGTGTTTTAGCTAACAGAATATAGCTGGTACAAGAGCGGTACTTATGTCCGCTTGATAAGCAGTTGTAATGATTCTGGGACATATAAAGATGTTTGTGGTTATAGGCTTCTCACGCAAAAATCCATTTGAGGAAGTACCACATCTCTGTCAGATATTCAATCGCCAGGCAGTAGTGTGTAAACATTTCTGTGTTTCGGTTTGAAGGGCAAGGTTTCCAGCGAAATTACTGTACAATGGCACGTAATAACCAATGTCTCAGGGAGACGAGCGCAGTGCAGTGACGCGCAAGATTTTGTAATCAAAGTTCTGAGTGGCACTGCAACTGTTATTGGCAGGCGTGACGCTTACTATTATACTAGGCGAGCAACATGACCATCCCGGCACAACAACAAAAAAACATACCACAATACTTTTACAATAAAATAAGAATATTTTTACACCCTCAAAAGAATACAGTATTAAAAACATACAAATACATGCAAATAATACAATTACATACAAATAAAACAAACAGCATAAAAAACCTCATCGCACAAACACAATAGAAAAAAAGCAATATTTTAAACAGAGATCTTTATTATACAGCGACGTCTGTAATTTTAAACAAATGGGAACCAACGACAAGATCTATTGCGCGAAACTGAAAACAATACGCGTACAAAGAATATGATTTCAAAAATATTATATTCCTTTTTTCCGGGGCTGACTCGAGAGACGCAAGCTCGGCAAATTTTATGGTGAATGAGCACGGCGATATGCCTCGTTCGTCCTTCGGAGTCTCTCGTATTGTGTTGATGCTAGGCTGAGTCACTGAGCTTCATAATATGATAGTGCAAGCCAAGCTAGTCACTGCGTCGATCAAGATGTATCAGGACCATGATACCACATTTTCTAATATAACTTGTTTAGGGAACTGTCTTTAATAAGCACAAATTAAAAATGTATATAAACCCCAACCCCACACTCCCAATTATAGATAAGTAGCATCTCGATCACATCTGCTTTCAAATAGAAATAACCGCATCAAAATTCGTCTATTCGTTTGAGAGCTAAGATGTCACAGACAGACACACAGACACAATGATACATACACACCTTAAACTTCCAACACAATTCAATTCTCAAAAAGAAACTCTTTGTTTATTATTGTTGAAGCTATTAATTATGAAACATGTACTAAATGAAATTGAAGAATAATAAGTTTTCATTAAAAATATTTTGCAGGAGTGAGTTTATACAGCACCAGAGTCAAAGTAGTGATTTCGATCCATACCATTATATAAAAGTGAAACGTTGTCTGTTTTTTGTTTGTTTGTTTGGGGAGCTTTCACGCGATAACGGCAGGACGGATTTTCATCAAATTTAGAATGGAGACAATTTATACACTAGAATAAAACATAAGATACTTTTTATCCCGGAAAATTGTAAGATTCCACGGGAAAACTGGAAAAACTGGAGAAATGTTGATTACTCGTTGTAAGAAACGGTTGCCATGGAAACGAAATAACAAGCATGTCAAAAAACATCAAGAGTTGTGCTATACCTACTTTTGCATTGGTTTTAAATATCCTAGAAGAACATGGGTTGTTTTTTTTCGCGAGAAACAGTAGTCCGCGCGGACGAAGTCGCGGGCGGGAAACTAGTATATAATATTTTCGAGTAAGAATGCGGTCATTGAAGCAAATAGTCGGAGAGATGATCCGCTGAGTCGCACGAAGACACCTGTGCAAACCTATCAAATGATAGAACTTGGAGGAAATTGTATTTATAGGATTTCGTAGTCAAACAAGGCACCCTTCTAGTTTTGTCGTGCCCGTCTGTCCGTCCGTCTGTCCATCTGTATGTCATAGTCATTTTATTCAGATTATAAAAACACTACAAAGTAGAAATTTGGCTCATAATATATACATTTACATTATTCATTGGCTTGACAATAATAATTTAAAAATTAATCCATCCATACCAATATATAAAAGTGAAACGTTGTCTGTTTGTTTGCTTATTTGGGAAGCTTTCACGCAATATCGGCTGGACGGATTTTGGTAATGGAGATAGCTTATACCCTGGAATAAAACATAGGATACTTTTTATCCCGGAAAATTGTTACCGAAAACAGTTTTTACGGGAACAATGGAAAATGTCGATTAATCGATGTAAGGAACAAAATGTCGTATAGCCGTGGAAGCGAAATACTTAATAACAATGTCAAAAAGCATCAAGACCTTTGGTGCTATATTTTGCATTGGTTTTAATTAATATCACTGATGAATTTTGGATGTTTTTTTCGCGATAAACAGTAGTCAAAGCGGGTGAAATCGCGAGCAAAAGCTAGTGTGTCATATTGGTGTAATTTAACCACTATATACTTGTTAACGAGCTCAAGTTGGCAAAAAATAAAAATCCAAAATACGTGGCATTTGTCATTTTCTCGAAACTCTCTAGGAAGTTTCATTAAACCATACCATTACTACCATTTTACTGATTTGTGACTTTTACAATAGAATGTGACTTTCAATATGAATGAACTAAGGTGACTGACATAGTTAATAAAAGCAAGCTAAAGTGGCAGTGGGCTGGTCACATTTCCTAAAGAACCGATAACCGTTGGGTTAAACGAGGTTTCGAGTGGAGACCACGTTTAGGCAAACGTAGTGTAGGACGCCCTGTGGCCAGGTGGAGTGACGCGCGTTTGATTTTAGTCATTATAATACAAATAATTATTATAATATTGTACAAAGGTACTCTGTTTTCATCTGAATAGAGTGCACTTGCACAAAATGCAATAGTTTAAATACGCTTGACCTGTTCCACAAATAAACCAAAGCTTTACTTCTGGTAGCGGTAACTCTCAATGTTTCTTGCATCCCTAAGTTATATTAACGTCAAAATAATGAAAGTCCGAATCTGACTTGAACTAGCGAAAGTTAAATAAAAACTGCCAAGTGCTGTTTGAAATGGAAAAACGTCGAGTGGGCATCCCAAACATACGGCAGAGTGCACACGCGACATGTGAAGCATGTCATAAAGCGGTGTTTACACTGTGTCCACCCGCCCTGTGTGCAGAGGTATCGGTAAACATATTGCTCATAATCTGTAAAAGGTGATCCCGTACATATTGCTATTGATTTTATATATAATGTTTTTTAAAAATTGTATATGCAACTCCATTAAGTGCCTTCAAGTTGTTTTAATTTGTATATGCAAGAAACTTAAAATACTGGGCGTGCGTTTCGGACACGCATAGATTTAGGGTTCTGTTGTCAGAATCCTAAGCTACTCAACCATCAGAACTGCTTTGGAATTGGCTTAGTAAATTTAAGTTGTTGTAATTTAATCAGCTTTATCTCGTGAACTGGTAAATTGGTATTACGCGCTAGTTTTATTTTTATT
Source organism: Alsophila aescularia (assembly GCA_946251855.1). Classification (NCBI taxonomy): domain Eukaryota; kingdom Metazoa; phylum Arthropoda; class Insecta; order Lepidoptera; family Geometridae; genus Alsophila; species Alsophila aescularia. The sequence continues at coordinate 66,676,402 of OX276376.1, forward strand.
TTAGTTTACTAGTTTTATACAAAAATGTGTTCGTTATTTTTTATTTAGTTCACTAGTTTTATACAAAAAGATGTTCTTTATTTTTTTATTTAGTTCACTAGTTTTATACATAAATATGTTCGTTATTTTTTATTTAGTTCACTAGTTTTATACATCAAAATGTTCTCTATTTTTTATTTAGTTCACTAGTTTTATACATAAATATGTTCGTTATTTTTTAATTAGTTCACTAGTTTTATACATCAAAATGTTCTCTATTTTTTATTTAGTTCACTAGTTTTATACATAAATATGTTCGTTATTTTTTATTTAGTTCACTAGTTTTATACATAAAAATGTTCTCCATTTTTTATTTAGTTCACTAGTTTTATACATAAAAATGTTTTCTAATTTTTATTTAGTTCACTAGCTTTATACAAAAAGATGTTCTTTATTTTAGAGAGCGAAGGGATAAGAAACGAATCAAAAATCCTGACGCCTCGTGCAGTTGCCGATGCCAAAAGCCATAGCGCTTAAATCCCAAGTCGTTCTCCCTCGAATCTATCTTAAATACTCTAACAGTAAAACTAATAACTATTACCACTGAGCGAACCTCATAATAAAACCACTGATCAATAAATTCCCAATTTCACCGAAACAAAGGGTTCAAATAAAACCCGCAATATTTTAGACCGAATTTTATTTGAATCTGTAAACAAATAAATACTTGTAACGAGCGAGTTGACCTTAGTATTTCAGATTAGTCGAGAAAGATTCACAAAACTGAACCTCATAGCGGTAGAAATAAAGTTAATGGTGGGAAGTGAGGTTACGTTCCCAGTAGTTGATTGCAGCGGAGTTGTCAGCGTGATTTAGTGAGGAGGGGGTAGATGAAAAATTGTTAGTATCGGGCCACAAATCATTGGCCTACCTTGCCCGATAGATGGACCGTAATTTAGTGCTTGGTGAAGTTTACTCGCTATCGATGCTGTTGGTAATTGGATAGATTACTGTACAATTTTGGAGGGTTATTATTATGGCGGTAGTGCATTTTATATCTGTGACGAAACAAGTTCTAAACGACCGTTCGTATTATGTAAGTTTTTTTAAATTTCTTAAGTGTATCATCATCAGGTGGATCCTACTGTAGGGACACATGCGTCCTCTCTCAGAGACAGAGAGAAAGTAAAAGCTGACACAGTGCGGGTAGATGTCAATGTTCCCCTTAACATTTTAGAATGATTGCATAGAAATCTGCATATAACAAACATCTTCTATCTATATACATGTAATAAAGAACGAAAAAAAATTGAATTGAATGTTTTTTGTTAGTTTGTCATGCATCACGTCAAAACTACTGGACCGATTACTATGCGGTTTGTTGGATAGCTTAGGGTTTGATTTAAAAACTGGGGTACTTGGAATCTCAAACCGATGATTAGATGCCGAGCAACCGATAAAAACTATTTAACGACCGAAGGAATTTCGATCAAATGTTGGTATATTGGTAGTTTAGTTCCTTGAATAGCACATGGGTACTTTTAATCTAGAGAAATGACACATGTGCGCATGTACGCAGCTGCGCACACAGCTAGTATTAAATAAAGTCATTGGTGCAGGACCAAGGTTCGAACCGGGTTCCGTCGGATTGTGAAGCGCATAATATGTTACCGTCCGACTGGTACCGCTCCTTTTTTCCTGTGAATCTGGCACAGGGAATGGAATTCTTTGGTTTTCAATTTCACATTGACCGTTGTCGACTTATAACTCGTTATACTCGTTACCTACTCGTTATAACTCGTTTTCAGAAACCACACAATAGAAATAGTTTATATTTTGATATATTGCGCGTGCAACGAGCGCTCCGCAGTCATCGGGAAAAATACCAACGGATGTAGTTGGAACTATAGTTGGAACGGTTCGACTTCAATTCACAATTTATTTTCGTTGGGACAGTCAAAATACAGATTGTTCATCTAAATAAATAAAATAAATATATTCGGGACAATTCCACACCAATTACCTAGCCCCAAACTAGGATACCCTGTAACATACATAAATACGAATACAGTTATAACTGTAAAACAGTTCCGTTAATGACTGACAGAAAACGCACAACATAAATTGGTGGACTTGAGGAAGGAGATTTGGGGAATTTGAGTTGGTTGGGAAATTTGGGTTTTAGGGGTGTATTAGGGAGGGTTTTTTTAATTCCATTCTAAGGGGGTGAACGGGGGTGGCAAAATTTGCACGCGAGCAAAGCTACGGGGCGCAGCTAGTCTTTAAATATGGTACAACTATGTATATCTTAGTCAAAAAGGTTTAAAAGAGATAGACTCCACACTACCAATCAAACGAGTGAAGCATAGCAAATGACTTGTGGTTGATACACAATTTCATCAAAAAGACTCATTGTTTTACTTTTTCCGTGAAATTTGACAGAATTAACTCGACTAACAAGGTCGAGATCTTGCTGTGATGTGGCGCCGATCGGCATAACATGGTGTGTGTGCGTGAGGCCGGTGCGTACGAGTGGATTGGCATATCTTGGAATCTTGGATTTTTTTTCGAGTTTAAATCCCGTCCTCTTTGCTTACTAAAGAGGTTTAATACTAAACTCTGCAAAGAGGACGGGATTTAAACTCGAAAAAAACTGCGCGGAAATTGAGCTAGGTACCGTAAACACTGCGCCATTTTAAATATTTTAATTACAAAAATTTGTTAAAGAATAATTTGCTTTCATTATAATAATTAAAAATAAACTTCAGTTTGATTACAACAGACATCATCGATTATGTTTGAATTAATCAATCTAATTACAATTACTTGTTGGAGTAAATATATACTTAAATACACTGGCCTTCAAAACTTAGTACCACACTTTTAATGTCTGTCTGTTTTAGTGTTTTAGCATTCATGTATGTTTGTATGTATGTGAATTTATTTATTCCATCATAACTTTTATTTGCCTGAACAGATTTAGATGTATCGTTAAAATACTTACATCCCCTCGAGTAACATAAGCTTTTTTTTTTAAAACATTCAACTTGGCGGCACTATGGCACCATTTTCAAACTTGTCAAAAAAACGTTTGTTCGAAATTTACAATATGGGTATCAAGTTGAAGGTCTTGATAAGCACATTCGGACAATATATAATTTATTGGCAAAAGCTCTTTTTTGGCAGGGCAGGCGTGTTTTTTTATCCTTTAAGCTAGTTCACTGTTGGATAGCTTGTTTATTGAATTACAGACTGGTTTACTTTGTATCTCAATCCGATGAGTACCTAGTAGCCAAACAATTTAATAAAAGATCTAAATCTATTAATTTTAAAAGTATGGTACAAAGTTTTGAATAAAACTGCTGGACCGATTGCGATGCGAATTTTACTGTTGGATAGCTTAAGTTTTGACTTAAAAACTGGTGTACCAAGCCAATGAATAGGAGCCAAGCAATTTAATAAAAAATCGATTAATTTTAAAAGTGAGGCACTAAGTTTTGAATGTTTAATAAACATTAAAATATGCTTAAGCTATGCAGGAGCTACTGCTAAAATACCAATATTATAACAGATAATAGATTATTTCTCATTCAAAATTCAGTTTGTGAAGACCCCACAGTCAATCGAGAGAGGTGGGTCGATGAACAAACAATAATAATAAGTAAGACGAACGGTAATGGAAATTCTGGGTAACAGTAGATCTTCTGTTTCGGTACCGTTTGCAGAAAAGATAACATTAGAACTAGCTGTGTTATCTTTTGCAGGGGTTTTTTAGAGTTTCCGTATTCCGTTGAGGAATCATTTCACAATATGACAAAAAGCTGAAATTTGTCTCAAGTATAGATAACTTATATACCTAGTTGTATATAAAATAACATGTTTTTTTAGGTTGTCTTTCACACACACTTTCACACACTTTCACAAAAATGAATGTGAAAAATCCTTATTTTAGCCCTCAAATGAGGTGTCGTTTAACAGGTATAAAAAATAATTGATATAATGACTAACTTGAGCGTGATTCATTATTTAAAAACATAAAACGGCAGTAAATCACGAGCAAATCGTGAGGATGGTCTTTAATGTCCGAACATTGGTAAAGCTAACGACAAAATCCGTTTAACTGTGGGTGTAAAGGCGAACCCTTACTCAGGTTTGAACTATTTGAACTAGCGCGCGCTTATATTACGCAGGATACTATTGGGTCTATTTAAATAAGAACTCAGTATCTGTACTGTGATTGGATACATTTATTTTCCTTCAAATATATCGCATGACAAGTCGCGAATGACTTACCTGCGTGTTTTAGGGACAAGCAACGCCATCTAGTTCATTTTGGTGAACTAATGAGATAACGTTGCATTTTGCATTGAACAGTGGGATAGGTATTTAAAACTATAAGGTTTCGCTGTCAGTTTTTTTATTTGGCCCCATTAACGAAATATTCGGCTCTAAAGTGACTGTTTTGCGTGATTTGCGTGTCCCCCCACTAGTTTTGAATCTCTGGAAGGTTTTGCATCACTCGTTTGGTTTCAAATAACTTGGTTTGGTTATAATGTTACGAGCTGGGTTTCAGATAAAATTTATTTATGTCAGTTAAACCAAAAATTTACACTTTATTTTTACAAAAAACAAAGTATACAAACAAACAACACTAAATCACTATTGAACTTGACTGTACAGGACACACTTATCATTTATTACTGAACTCAACTATAGTATATATATATTCGCTTTGGATAACTTCGATCACACCCGTATCTAAGCCAAAACAAGACTGATTCGCTCAGCCATCGCGCTCTGTATTTATACTCCGACTTACCGCCGTTCGCGCACGTTTCAAGTTTTCTAAAATAAAACTGTAGGTACTCGCACACTGCGTCATCCAGTACATTCCAGTACCTATCCCGATAACTTCATACTAGTGGCGCCATCTAATGTGAAGTAGCTCACTCTAACTCACTCCTATGTAAAGAGCTATATAAATATATCACGATTTCTCTGCTGCCACTACGTTCAAACGATCCATCATCAAATGCCCGCGTTGACGCGAGCAGGTCAATGGATGCGCCATCGCTCATTCATATCATTAATAGCGTGTTTGTTTGCTCGATATTGCTGCTATCATGCTATGTGGTTAATATGCGCATATATTTAGGTATGTTTACATAGTACGGTTATATTGGGCAAACTTTGTTGTAAAAATAAAACAAAATTTATATAATGTATTTTTATGTAATGTTTTTGAAAATAAATACAATTAAATTGAGAACCTCCTTCTTTGAGAAGTCGGTAAAAAGTAGGCTTCAAATCTTGAAAGAAATGTGATGAGTAAACGTTTCATGATATCATTATTCACATACTGGTAGAGCTGCAAAAAATTGAATATGGGAGTAAAAACTGAACAATTGATGAATATCTGTGCAGCGAGCTATGGAGAGAGCTATACTTGGAGTTTCTCTGAAGGGCAAGATTCGTAATGAAGTTATCCGGCAGAGAACCAAGGTAACCGACTTAGCTATAAGGACAAGCAAGCTGAAGTGGCCTTGGGCTGGTCACATTTACCGAAGAACTGAAATAAGCGTTGGGGTAGACGAGTTCTCAAGTGGAGACAAACTTAGTGTTGGATGCCCTGTGGCTACGTGACCACCCGCGATAAGCGACTGGCAGAAAAATGAGGAGTGCTGAAGATCGAGCTAAGTGGCGTACATTAGGGGAGGCCTAAGTCCAGCAGTGGACAAGTAAATGCACAGGTTGAGGTGGACATCCAATAAACAATTGGAACTTGAATGAGAAAGGCTTTTTCATGAATGTTTAGGGATCAATTCCATCATAAATGTTTGTATGCTCAAATGTGACATGGCTATACTCAACATAGAATTATATTTCAAAAGCATTTAGAAATCAAATCCAAAGTGTTCATTATAACGAGGTAATTCCCAGAGGTTGCTGAAACCTCTAACGTCAATAAGGAGCTTGGCAGATCGCCGCGTCACAAAGGATACTAATTGGACTCGGATCCTCGTCTCCAAGAGATGTCTGGCAGATGAGCTGAATAGACAGTCTTATGGATTAGTTTATCTTTTAGAAATACTGGTTGGAACTTCTTGTTCAATTCCACTGAGTAGGTTAAACTAAATCAGATATAATTTGATGGATTCGAATTTTTACCATTAACTCTCTCCCTTGTACAATTTAGCAGCAACGATCGTGGTGTTTTTGGCCATATACAACTGCATTATTACTCAGGTACTTGACAGACATGGTATTATACGTCTCCATGGCAACATGTCATTCCGTTCTGTATTTTTGATACCTTGCCTTGGGTTACACGTAAATGAAAACAATTATCACACAACCGGTGAGACTGTCGGCAAGGCGCGATCTCAAATTCATAAATTTGAAATAGTCGGTAAAGTGCGATCAGATGTATGAAAAGTTATAATAGTACACATTTTGAAGAAAGCAGGCATTCAGCTATTAACCCACATTATTGCAATTTTCCTATAATTTCTTGAAAAATTAAATACAGCCCATGTTACTCGCTGATAATGTAGCTTTCTTTAAGTGAAAGAAATCGGTTCCGTATTTATTGAGTTTATCAATTACAAACAAATTTACAAAAATTCAAATGTAACATAGGAAAATACTAACGTACAAAATGAACAAGTCTTTCCACTTTATAATATTAAAGTAGATTTGTTTGTTTGTTTAGTTCAAATTTTTTGACTACTTTAATTTTAAAGATTTTCATGTAACTTCGCACATGTATTCAGTTGTCATGGCCATATGACACTATGATAATGATGCACTTTGATCCTCAGTGCTGATGCTGTAGGGGTACTGTCTAAATAAACCATGGGACTTGAAGATCTGCAAATCTAGCTCTTTTATAATGACATACATAGACCCTAGGTAGGATTTCCTTTAACCGTAGGCATCAGGAACTACGATGACAATAATCCTAAAAACACTTAGACTAAAACTGTGGTTTAAAAACCGCGACATACTAAGTAAAACATTACTGAAAGTATTTTGTGTTCTCGTAATATATAAGCATGTCCTAAGTTTCCAAGAACATTTGTCTGAGAGAATTTATCTTATCATCTATACTTACTTCTAGAATTTATCATTTTATTCGATGTTTGTCTTTATTAAATGTCGTATTGTTTTTCATCAAAATATTTCTAGATTGAAAAATATGAAACATTAATAGTTTGAAACACATAGATCATAGATCGAAACACACATGTGGATGTTTTATGCATCAATATGTTTTAGTAGAAGCAGTAGAAGCAGAGGTTGTGCATGTATTTTAGTGAATAATAAATTGAATAGAAATATAAATTAACCATTTGCCTTTGAACTGTATACCTGAAGACAAATCGATTGATACATTACCTCATTCATTTCCCTTCCCTTGCTTCGCTGTACTCAGGTGAAAAGAACTCCTGCGTGTTGCGATATAATTATTATATACTTGCTGATGCCCATGGCTTTGCACGCGTGGTATTTTAATATAAAGCCTATGACACTCACAAATAACGTGGCTTTCTATTGGTAAAAGAATATTCAAAATCGGTTCAGTAGATCCAGAGATTACCCCCTACAGCCTCACAAACTTTACCTCATTATAATATTAGTATAGATACTTATTAGTAAACTAGAGGCATACGTCAATAAAGGAAACGTTCTAGAATTAATTCAATCATATTTATCTCATACAAAACTAAATTACAGAAATCTGTAATGAAGTATATTGTACTTTATAGATACTTTTGATCCTGAAATAACTTCTACGATACTTCTTTTTCAGAAAAAGTCCACGCGGGCAAAACTGCGGGCGCAGCTAGTTGTTAGTATAGCACTACACCACTCTCTAACGACGAGGGTTTCACCAACATTTCAGTTAAATTCAACCTGTTAAAGAGATTTCTTGGAAGTAAATAGAGAACACCGCCTCAGCAGATCTGAGCCTGCGACAAAGAGATGCTAATTGGATCCGTCTTCTACCAGCACGATGCTAGTACTTGCTGAGCACACCGTTTGAGGATCTCTTTATATGTAATTGCTTTGATATAACATTGCAAGTTCAATTATTTTGGCTTCCGGCTTGGAGATAATGCGATTTTACTGAGTATTTAGGAAACTTAACCGGCGCGACCTCAGACATGAGCGCATTATCTGTACAATATAGCAATAAGAACGAAAAAGTCTGTACAAAAAGATGATTTTAAAAAAAGTCTAGGGTACTTAAAATAAGCTACTGAACATTTATAAAATTTGTGTCTGCCTTTTTGTTTGTCTGTATGTTTGTTCACGCATCACATTAAAATTACTAGACTGATGGCGATGCTATCTATTTCCTATAGCTATATATTTTCTATGTTGGATAGGTTAGGGGTTGACTTAAAAACTGGTGTACTTGGTATCTCAATCCGATGAGCAGAAGCTGAGCAATCGATAAAAACTTTTTGACGGCTGAAGGAATTTTGATCAAATGTTGGAATATTGGTATTTTAGATCTTGGAATAGTACATAGAGTAGGTACTATTAACCAAGAGAAATGACCACGCGAGCAAAGCCGCGGGTACAGCTAGTTATCTATAAAAGCTTGAATTGAGTAGCATATTGCTTTTGTTGTTTGTCGTATGAGGTAGTGCTGGCCTCTGATGTCAGAGTTTATCAAGCCACCCGAGGGCCTCTAACATGGCTTAACGACTGCTATTAATCAATAACAGCCGGGACCGACAGCTTAACGTGCCCTCCAAAGCACGGAGTGATGGAAAACCGCACATAACTTAGAAAAGTCATTGGTGCGGAGCCTAGGTTTTGAACCCGGTATCGTTGGATTCTAAATTGCACTATAGAACCGTTAGGCCACCATCGCTCATCATCTTAGGTCTTGGAATAGTACATAGAGTAGGTACTATTAACCAAGAGAAATGACTACGCGAGCAAAGCCGCGGGTACAGCTAGTTATCTATAAAAGCTTGAATTGAGTAGCATATTGCTTACTTGTATAAGATAGTGCTGCTCTATGTAGGCGCAAATTGATATTGCTTGCGTTTCGCAATCACTACAAGGGACCAACCATCGGATAAAGCTTCTAGTAATTCATGTAAAGTGAAGAGTAAAACGTTGTGTTTAACAGCTGTCAACAAAAGCTTTAGCAGGTAAAGGATAAGGTGCATAATAACAACTTGGAACTTTTAATAGCACATTCTGAAACAAATTGAGTAGGTACTGATGTCTCAACTAATTATTGTCCAATTTTATTATGAAAATGTAAAAAGAGTAAGCTGTAAGAGCACGCTCTTCATTACTCCATTTCTATTCCTCTCCGAACTGTCATTCCCAATAATACCCGCAGTCGTTGGAAATATTTTAAAGCAGACAATGGGCCGGTTTACTATTACCATTGTCAATGAAACGAACTTGCGACCTTATCTGCCATTGGATTGGCTGGTATCTGCCATCGGATCGGATCGGCTGTCTGGAGCCGATCGCTTTTCTGATTGAAACCTCAGGAATTGAAAAAAAATATTGTCGGTGCATAAAATGGAATGGAAATGTGTAATATCTTAGCGATGGTTTTAATTAAAGGCTGTAAATTATTTTTTGGGTTTTGGTTTGCATTTGAAAGTTTATTCACAGATGTTTGCGTATCTTGCATGTATTTCCAAACGGAGAACTTTCAGGGATGAGAAGATATATTTTCTATAGATATATTTTATGGAGTATTTACAACGCTGATTAACCTTACTACACGCGGCACGTTGGTCTGTCAGACCGACAGATTATTAATTATATTTTTTATAAAAATGACCCCAATGATTTTACTTGTGGTTACATGATTCGTTGAAAACATTAATATTGAGTAGCGGGAGCTTTGAAAGTTGCAAACCCTACACAATCATGCTACAAAGGCTTGACAGATTTGGATGATGGTACATGGATAGTACCTACATGTCCTTTATTCTTTGTTTCCCATAAAAATACACTTTCTACACTAAAACGGGTTGGTAGGCCGCCCATTGTACAATAACGTTTCATAAGATTTAGTTCATATGATAGAAAATTGTGTGTTTGGCGATCAACTTTGTGATCCTGAAACGTTACATGTTGTAGAAACATGTTGTCATCTTTATAAATTTTAATTAGGAAAATATAATTTTGTTAAAATTCTCGTGATGAATACGTAAAAGTTATATGTTCTCAGAGGCGGTCATATAAGATTATCAGTCACTAACTAAAACAAATATGTCCTACAACTTTGATTCATTTCATTCAACATATTCTTTAGGTACAACAAATAAAAAAAAATGACAAGAAAAAAATATACAGGCTTCAGAATGTCAGTCCCAGAGACCGTGAGTAAATGTGTTATTTCTTATAGCGTGGGTATGAGAAGGTTAAACATAAATCAAACTTGTATCGGTAACATTAAACTTCATTTTTAAATAGGTGACAACAATAGATTTCAAAACATTTTTATTACCTTTAAGTTATTTTTTTTAATTTTTTTTCACTGTCTAGGCAATCGTTTGACCACGATTTCACCTGATGGAAAACGATGATGTGGTTGAAGTTGTAGCTCGTTTGCCTAGTAGATACCTATTCACTCTTGACTTGAACACACCAGGGTTACATTTTACCGGAAACACTGACGAGGGCAGGGCATTCCACTCCTTAGAAGTTCTTATAATAAGTGAAGAAGCGTAACGCTTCGTTCTTGTGCGAGGTATTTTAACCATAAATGGATGGCGCTTTGCCGATCGTCTAGTCGTACGGTAATGTAAAGGTGATGGGGCATCATATTGTGCAGTTCTTGAGCACACTCTCCATAGTGCAATCTGTAGAAGGCCGACAGGCTTGCGACCTCACGTCGATGCGCCAGACTTTAAAGTTTACTCTGTACCAGAGTGTCATCTCAATCTAATCCAATGAGCCTCATAGCAGTCTCTCAATTGAATCCAAAGCCTCGAGCTGATACTTGGCAGAACCGTCCCAGAGGTGGCAGCAGTACTACAGTGAAGTACAGCCTAATCTTAGACAAAATAGCAAGTTTCTTTGCAGCTACCTTGGCTTTGGATTCAATGTAAGACCCAAAATTCAGGTTCGATGTGAGTTCGATACCCAAAAGCTCCAGATGGTCGCCTAATGGTATTGTTACACTACGGAAAGACGGAGATCGGTTAAGATGACTCTTTTTAGCAGAAAACAAACACGCCTGCGTTTTAGTAGCATTAAACATATAACCAGGTTAGCATCGCCTCAATCGGACACGGCTTCTAAGGCTAAATTCAAACGGTCCAACATAGCCTCATTCACCATAGCTTCATTGATGTAGCAGGTTAAACATTTACGGGCATGTTCCAAAACCATATCCTTTCCATTTTCAAAAACGTCAAATTTGAAGCGTGTCGAACATAAAGCCGCGTGCACATATATCACGCAGCCGCCGCGCCGGTGGCGCTAAGGCCGTCAATTACGCGAGCTAACGGAGCGCGTGAGAAACGTCCGAGCTTCATTACACGCGCGCTGAGCGCAATGTCCTAGAAAATGACGCCGTGACGATCTTTGACGTTTGTTTAATAGTCAAATTGGAACTTCAAATTAGAAAATACAAAGTAGTGTAGTGGGTCAAGCGTACAAAATTATGTGATGATGAAAAATAAGTAAGCAGGTACAAAAACAAGAGTAATTAACTTAAACCCGTCCTACCAAGAACTTCAAATTGTATTCAAATACCGTAAGCCCACCTCTGTGTTTCTGTTCAGAGCGGAGGCACTTCAAAGGCGTAGAGGTCACTTCCTGCATACATAATAGAACCCTAGAATAATAACAGGAGTTAGCTTCTCTAGCTAAGTGGTTGAGTGAGCCAGCACAAAAATTTGATTAATTCTGGAATCAATTAAAAGCTAAACATTGGGAAGGCAATTCGGAAGCATCATGAAGCATTGTATTACATTTTAAGTTCTGACTGCATCAATTTTACTATTATCAACGTAAATCTGTTTTTTTTTTTTCGTTTGACCACGATCTCTCCTGATGGAAAGCGATGATGTGGTCGAAGGTGTAGCACGCTTGCCTAGTAGATACCTATTCACTCTTGACTTGAACACACCAGGGTTATATTATCGGGGTTATGTTGTATTTTCGGAAATCGGAAGATCTTTAATTTGAGCCCAATCAGCAAGTTTTAATGATTTATATATTTTTTTTCAGTAAAACTTCACGAAAAATCAAAAGGATTCAGAAATACACATGAATTATGAGAATACATTGAAAACAAACCAGTCTTCACGTCCCCCGCCCAAACGAAACTAATGAAAATCTGAGCCTCCGCGGTTTCCTTCCAGTGACTTTTAAACTTTTAATTTTGCTTCATTCCAATATGGCGTCTTGTGATCGCCATCTTGATTTCTTCAGATTTTTCTAAATTTTTGTTTTCCACTTACATGTCGCGGCGCACGCTTTCATTCATATACAACAATACACAACGTTGTTTACGACATGTGAGGGACAATACAAAGTCTGTACCGGTATAATGTGACGTTATTTTGATGGCATAACAATAAGATTATAAGTATTCCTTAGGTTCGGTCGTTATCATAAAGCAGCCTGCGAGCATAGTCCAAGTTTAGGGATACTAACTCTTGTTACTAGGGTCTTTACAGTGTAAAATTATGACAAAAGCGACTTCCATAGAAAGACTTGAGCTATTCAAGGTCACTTTTATTAGCTTGTTAAGTTCCCAGTACTGGGAAATAAGCGTTGTCTCAGAAAGGAAGAGAAAGATAGAAAGATATACAGTACATGGACCAAAATCCACTCCGCTTTTGTAGTTCGGCAAAGACAATAAAAAAGTTCCGGTTGAAATTTTCTAGAGAAATTACTGGTCGTATAAACCAATGCAATGTGCCATAAACCTAACATAGTCACTACACTAGAAATAGAAACATTAGAAACGGGATATATAGCTTCATTTCATGCTTGCATGTCAAATAAGGCAGTGCTGGCCTTTTGTGTCAAAGTTTTTAAGGACCAAGGGCCTCTGACATGACTTAACAGGGTAGGGTAATAAGTTTAACAGTCTATGTATGTGTATGTGGGTACGTGGATGTTCCACCAAAGCGTCTCCTCTATGTTGGTCCGATTTTGATAAGCGAGGTGTCAATCGATTAGTCTTCAGGTATAGAGTGTCATAAGCTTTTTTTAACGGGCTGGTGGAAATTGTTCACGCGGTCAGGTCGGAGTTTTTTAAGACCCCCTGCAAAAAAACTCTCTGAGCACACACTCAATCTTATGGCAGAACGAGGCGAGATGAGGCTGCAGTCTTCCGTGGATATGTCGAGTTACAGCTTGCTTAATAAACAGATCTCCAAGCCAATGCGACACGATTTGCGTTCCTATAATACTACTTGTATTAAGAACGCAGTAGAGCGGAACAAGGGCTCCAAAGTGTTCGCAAGAGATCTGTCTATTGGGCAAAGCCTGTTGACGAAGCTGAAAACCGACAGTGGCAGCACCGTTTCGTCGAAGCCAGAGATTTTGAGTGAGCTCGAGAAGTTCTATGGACAATTATACACCTCATCGCGTAGTCCTCCTAGCAGGACTAGCGATGCAAGAGCCCGTTTGACCCGACATTATACCGAAGATATCCCGGACGTCAGTCTATACGAGATCAGAATGGCTCTCAAACAGCTTAAGAGCAACAAGGCACCAGGGGAGGACGGAATAACGACAGAGCTACTGAAAGCGGGTGGAACATCGGTACTTAAAGTCTTTCAGAAGCTGTTACTCCGTCATCCTCGAGGGTACTACGCCAGAGGCGTGGCACAGGAGCGTAGTGGTTTTGTTCTTTAAGAAAGGTGATAAAACCCTTTTGAAGAATAATTATAGGCCCATTTCGCTGCTGAGCCACGTCTATAAGCTGTTTTCGAGAGTTTTTACAAACCGTCTCGCTCGTAGGTTTGACGACTTTCTGCCTCCCGAACAAGCTGGATTCCGGAAAGGCTTTAGCACCGTAGACCACATCCATACGCTCCGGCAGATTATACAGAAGACCGAAGAGTATAATCGGCCACTATGTCTAGCGTTTGTGGACTACGAGAAAGCCTTTGATTCAGTCGAGACCTGGGCCCCGATTCTGTAAGCTATTGAACCGCGACAACGCAAGTCGATCGCTTGAAATTTTTTGAGAAATTTTCTTATTTACCACTTAAAAGTGCTGGAAGCGAAAGTTTTGCTAAAATATTCGCTTTTTGTTTTTTTTGTTTTTTTATTTTCCATATTTTTATTTTTTGAATATTTCCAAAAAAAAAACTAGCACTTTTAAGAGGTAAATAAGAACATTTCTCAAAAAGATTCAAAACGATCGACTTGCGTTATCGCGGTTCAATAGCTTACAGAATCGGGGCCCTGGGCAGTGCTACAGTCATTACAGCGGTGCCAGATTGATTACCGGTACATCGAAGTGTTGAAGTGTTTGTACAGCAAGGCCACCATGATTGTAATAAATACCAAAACTGACAGCTTTCTATTACTATGGACTGAACTGGAGTTTTCGGTATTTCGGACACCGTAACAAGCGCCATATCACGGATAAACTGAACTGTGGGTGAACAGTCTGTACCGGCAGACAAAATGGTCTACCCTCTTTCTCACTTTATTTCAGTTAAAAAATAACAAGTTCTTCAGTTTTTAGTTAGGTCAGTAGTCAGTATTAGGCGCAAAACCAGAACCATTCTTTTATCACTATATAGTACTTTAGTTCAAAAGTTGATACAAAAAAATATGATTTAATATTATACAACAAGAGCATCTTTTACCACCAAACCGATAAAGTGCAGTTTTAGGCTCTAAATCAACCCAGATTTTATAAAATCTAGCTTTCAGCGAAATAATTTAAGTAAAGTGCTTCTCTCCTCGGTAGAATATATTAGGTTCACTCCTGATTTATCGTGAACTGCGATTATAGTTGATGTAGTGTTATGGGAAGTGAGACTGGGTTATCGTACGGCAAACTCCAGCTGCGATTCGCGGTTTCACACGAGGAAATTGATGTTGAATAGTTCTTTGTGTTATTCTAGGGCCTAAAGTGTCTATATGTTACTTTAAAAAGCAGAAACTACGGTAATTCCTAAGAATTTCAGTAACACCTAAGATTTACCTACTCTTAATCGTAAAAGTCCGAACAGTTCTGTGATCATCGTTCACTTTGAACTTTCACCACCATTCTTTCTTTAAAACTTAGAATTTGCCTCAGAGACAAGGTAAATATTGAAAAAAACTAACCTAACCAAAACCAACATTTACCAACCGCCACTCAAAGATTTACAGGTAAAACTTAAGATTAACCAATTTACGGGCTTTTACAGTGACACATATACCAAAATTGTTTCAACCACCCATAAAAATAAAGTGATTTCCGGAGAAACATGTATTAGATGAGTAGAGGTAGGTACTATATTTCCGGAGAAACATGTATTAGATGAGTAAAGGTAGGTACTATATTTCCGAAGAAACATGTATTAGATGAGTAGAGGTAGGTACTATATTTCCGGAGAAACATGTATTAGATGAGTAAAGGTAGGTACTATATTTCCGGAGAAACATGTATTAGATGAGTAGAGGTAGGTACTATATTTCCGGAGAAACATGTATTAGATGAGTAGAGGTAGGTACTATATTTCCGGAGAAACGTGTATTAGATGAGTAAAGGTAGGTACTATATTTCCGGAGAAACATGTATTAGATGAGTAAAGGTAGGTACTATATTTCCGGAGAAACATGTATTAGATGAGTAGAGGTAGGTACTATATTTCCGGAGAAACATGTATTAGATGAGTAGAGGTAGGTACTATATTTCCGGAGAAACGTGTATTAGATGAGTAAAGGTAGGTACTATATTTCCGGAGAAACATGTATTAGATGAGTAGAGGTAGGTACTATATTTCCGGAGAAACATGTATTAGATGAGTAGAGGTAGGTACTATATTTCCGGAGAAACATGTATTAGATGAGTAGAGGTAGGTACTATATTTCCGGAGAAACATGTATTAGATGAGTAGAGGTAGGTACTATATTTCCGGAGAAACATGTATTAGATGAGTAGAGGTAGGTACTATATTTCCGGAGAAACATGTATTAGATGAGTAGAGGTAGGTACTATATTTCCGGAGAAACATGTATTAGATGAGTAGAGGTAGGTACTATATTTCCGGAGAAACATGTATTAGATGAGTAAAGGTAGGTACTATATTTCCGGAGAAACATGTATTAGAGGAGTAGAGGTAGGTACTATATTTCCGGAGAAACATTTATTAGATGAGTAGAGGTAGGTACTATATTTCCGGAGAAACATGTTTTAGATGATTAGAGGTAGGTACTATATTTTTCTCCGGAAGTGATAATATTGGCATGGAACAAACTCAAAGTGAATTTTCTGGATGTCCCATTTTCGTAAAATAAAACATAGGCCCGCAGGGGTAATACGCAAGTAACGGATAGTTAGCAACAGACGATAAACGTGCGACATCAGTTTTCAAATGAAATAAACGGAAGAAATATTGAAAGAGGACTTAGCAAGGGCATTGCAATAGTGATGCGACAACATGTTACCATCTTCAACTTCTACATTCATTCATTACATCGAATGCCTTTTGATTTTGTTTCTTATTATTCTCAAGTACTAACGTTAGAAAATTTCAAGCGATAACTGGACGGTAATTTGGCAAAAAACGGAGCACCACTCAAATGTCCATTCATGATTAAATTTTTGTTTGTTTGCGGACACGTGTCTTTGTGAACCAAAAATATACTTCTTGTTCTTCTACTTCTTTTTATTTTTATTATAACGGCATGGCCAGTGCCGTTATAATAAAAATAAAAAGAATTTTGCCAATGCCAAGTTTAGTTTATTGTAAGTATTGTCACGTCACAGTCAATAATAATTCTCAAAGTCACGAATCAGTAAAATGGTGGGAAACTTTGAAAACATCACAACAAGTCATGTTTTTTTTAATTTTTATCCTTTGCCTAAGCTCGTACACGTTAACGAACACCTAATGATCAATATTACTC
Organism: Alsophila aescularia; assembly: GCA_946251855.1. Lineage (NCBI taxonomy): Eukaryota > Metazoa > Arthropoda > Insecta > Lepidoptera > Geometridae > Alsophila > Alsophila aescularia. The sequence goes on from OX276376.1 coordinate 66,693,469, forward strand.
ATTATCACTCGAAAAAACACAAAGATGAGGAAAAAATAAAAATTGACATCATGACAATATCAATCATCATGCTTGAATACTTTCAAAAATCTACAATTAGACACAGACTCCGACCTCGCCGGATGCGAGGTCGAAGGTCCCGTAATTAATGTCAACTTTATTCGCCTTCGAGTGTCTTGCCGATTCTTCTCGAAGGTGTATTCCGAATCGGCGGTCAGCTATGCAATTCATTTAAAGGGCTCCAGCCATTTCATGAGGCCCCCCTCGATCACTACCTAACAGTAGAGATCGAGGGGTGTTTAGTTCGATAATCCCCAAGTAATCAATGGTAAAGTCCAAGCCGAGGTTCGTACGCCCTGGGTGCCCTTGAGCAAGTGGCCAAAAACTTAACTTTGGCGTGCGCCTTCTGCGTCACGCATTGCGACGGAGCGCTTTTGCGCCCGCCCCACCGTCCGGTGACGCTGTAGAGGTCAGTTATAGACCAACAGCACATATCCTTACTAAAAAAATAATAAAAAAATACATCGACAGTAAGAAATATCTATATGACAAAAACTAACCAAAAATATAACATAGATATTCAGTGACAATGATGGCCACACGTCTGTCGCAGACTACAAAATTATACGTCATAAATGGTTAAAGAAGCCCACACCAGCTTCATTTCGAAAAGCTCCCATTCCGACTCAAAGTAAAAGTACTCAGAGAATGATGCTTTGAGTCTTCCCCCTTAATTACGTCCTTCGCGATCGGGCAAAACCCTCTCGTAATTATACCTTCGCTTTCCTTTCTGGAAACGGGATTCAATCATAGATGACGTGTTGATCTCGACGTATTGAAGGTTTATAAGTAAACTACATAGTAGGTATAAATACTATCACGTGCCTTTATATGCATTATTACGGTTAATACAGACTATAGTCGCGGTCTCCGCGTGGCATTGATGGCGTAGATACATAATGCGGGCTTTACACAGGTGACTATAGCCACAAAATCAAACGAATATAGGAACATCCATTCGTTTAGCGGCGCTTAGATCGATTATTGAAGAAATGGGCCTGAAGATCTCAGTAGAACAGCTAATAATAGTGATTCTTGAATAATGGCTTCTCTAACCATTTCAATCCCAGTACGTAGTGCGACTGTTCAAATCGGCATTTTGATGGAAAATGAATTAGTCGCCTGCGATTTTTATCGTCCTGTGTAAATGGGGTGGCGATTTGGTAACGAACAGCCGCATGGCAAAAATCGACATAGTCATGACACGATCACATGCCTCTTCGGCAACGGTAGCAACCGTCGCCATGCACGCTACTTTACGTTTTAGCGTTTTATCAATTGTTACGTCAAACAATACCCCAGGGAGTCTATTCTTCGCTAGCGATACCTAAGCTACATTTGCATGCAGCTGCGTGTAAGCAAACACAAATGCCTTTTTGCAGGGTTTGGATCTTTTGTAACGTTTTGTTTGTCGGTTTTGAGAAATGTGTGAACCCGCTTCTAAGTGTGTTTTTACCAAATATCTTCTATGCTTATAATAAAGCAATAGAAACGAAAAAGTCTGTACAAAGAAGATTATTAAAAAAGAAATGGTCTAGGGTACATAAAATAAGCTACTGAACAAGAATATAACATTTTAAAAATTCGTGTTTGTCTGTCTGTGTGTTTGTTCGCGCATCACGTAAAAACTGCTGGACCGATTGCAATGCGGTTTTCACTGTTGGATTGCTTATGATTTAACTTAAAAGCTGGGGTACTTTATATCTCCATCCGACGAGTAGAAGCCGAGCAATCGATAAAAATATTTTTGACGGCTGAAGGAATTTTGATCAAATGTTGGTATATTGGTATTTTAGGTCCTTGAAAAGCACAATGAGTACTTTTAACCCACAGAAATGATCACGCATACGAAACCGCGGACATCAGCTAGTCTATTATAAACGAATTCATTGTTACACCTATTGTAAATTGCATTTTGTTAAATTGTTTCAAATACTAAATATGCCGCGGGCATCAGCTAGTCTATTATAAACGAATTCATTGTTACACCTATTGTAAATTGCATTTTGTTAAATTGTTTCAAATACTAAATATGCCGCGGGCATCAGCTAGACTATTATAAACGAATTCATTGTTACACCTATTGTAAATTTCATTTTGTTAAATTGTTTCAAATACTAAATATGCCGCAGGCATCAGCTAGACTATTATAAACGAATTCATTGTTACACCTATTGTAAATTGCATTTTGTTAAATTGTTTCAAATACTAAATATGCCGCGGGCATCAGCTAGTCTATTATAAACGAATTCATTGTTACACCTATTGTAAATTACTTAATTATTACATTAATTGTTCATTTGTTTCAAATACCTGGTGCTAAATATGGTGTTCAATTCACCTATCTTCCTATCATATTATTTCTATAAACTACAAATTGTTCGTCTACTATTTTATCGTGAGCCAGCTGCGCCTGCGGCTTTGAACGCGTACAAATCTTGCCCCTCAAACTGTTGGTCCGCGAACAGTAAAAAAAAATACAAGTTTTCTTTTAATTTTGATCCCATATTATATTCAGATAAATATGTTATTTGAATAAAAAAAAGTACAGTAACTTGACCGGGATAATACAGACACACCCAATGCGCAGTGCATTTGCAGCAGCCCTACCAGCGTCAAAAAGCAAGCGTTGAAGTTTATATTTATATTATTTTTGTATCTTCTATGTAAACTTTCAAAGGAACGCTCGGTTAAAGGTAAAATGAAAAAAAATGCTGCCTCACTCACAATCCATTACGACTTCACTTTTCAGCCATACAAAAATATTTTTCTAAAAAAATAAGTGCACTCTAATAGGTTCACCACTTACCCGTGCACGTGACCTCGTCCCTTGCTGGTAGTCGTAGCCCCGTCCCTGGAAAAATAAAAACAATTAATGAAGGTCGAAACTTAAATAAATATTACGCACATTACGCTCATAGAAAAAACCCGAATAAGAATGGTTGCTATCCCAACTTTAAATCGTTAGAGATCCTAAATGGTCATTTGAAATGAAACGTGATATAAGCAACCTAAAAATGATTTTCAAATACCTATTCAATAATACCCCACTTAACATTCATTGTTTTTTTTCTCAATATGGCGTCTGGTTGTCACCATTTTGAATTTTATTAATGTCAATTAACACTCGCAAGATTAGGACAAATCGATTGATTGTTCATTTTTAACCGTCAAAATTGGTCCACGATGTTTGTCTATATAGTGCCACAAAGGAACAGACATATTATGTACATACATCCATACCAATATATAAAAGTGAAACGTTGTCTGTTTGTTTATTTGTTTGTTCGTATGTTTGTTTATTTGTTTGTTTGGGGAGCTTTCACGCGATAACGGCTGGACGGATTTTGATGAAATTTGGAATGGAGATAGCTTATACCCTAGAATAAAATATAGAATACTTTTATCCCGGAAAATTGTAAGTTTTCACGGGAAAACTGGTATATGTTGATTACTCGCTGTAAGGAATGATTGCCATGGAAACGAAATGACAACTTGTCAAAAAACTTCAAGAACAATAGTGCTATACCTACTTTTGCATTAGTTTTCAATATCCTAGAAGAACATGGAATACTTATTTCGCGATAAACAGAAGTCCGCGTGGACGAAGTCGTGGGCGTGAAAGCTAGTAGACTGGTTAACACAATACGATCCGCTCAGTCAGGTAATCAGTTGGGTAATACAAATATACTGAGCCTAATGCAGTACAGAGAGCAAATGTACGTGGAATATAAGGTCTCAATTAAATTCCCGTGGTATTTATACGGCTACGGCTGTGGCAATGCTGTTATTGTGTCTCTCTATCCGTCTTATAAGAGCTTACAGCTTTTTTATTTTGTGGCTCTCAGACGAAATATTTGTACATGTCAAATATTTTAGATCTTAAACTTTTTTGTTACTAGTAACATCAATTTAAGGTTCATTAAATGAATCTTAAAGTGTAATAGGTTATAAGATAAGGCATTCCAAAGTAGTTGTGTATCGATGATATTGATTCGCGTTCAGGATTATTAAATCATGGATCACAAAATGGTGTTTCATCTAGGATAGTAGGGATCATGATCCAGACTAACCGTGATTTTGGTCACAAAAGATCATAAATTCAAAACTTTGCATGCTATCTTGGATAACGTGGACTGGATCAAGCTCGTACTCGTTTGTGAAGAATTAGAAGTAACTATGAAGTAATAAGGCCTGATGTCAATTGTACATACGTGTAGGGGCCACATGGAGCACGGTCTTTGGTTACATAATTTGAACCGCACCACCGTGTATCCTTCGTCTTAACGATCTTTAAAGTAGTATGTGCACTTAGAAAACTTTGTTATGATTAAATTTGTTCAAACTTGATAGTTTGCAACCTTTACAAAATCACTTGATACTCAGTAAAACTTTCAAACCACGAAATAACTAAGTGAAACTTGGCTTAACCCCAAGGACCCTCGAAACAAACCTTTCGGCAACTTAATCCGCGTGTGACCGAGTAAATGCTCTAACTACAGATGTACTAGATGAAACGCGTGATCACGTGTAAATTAAATGGACAGAACATAGACTCTCCCTTTGAAAGAACTGTTTTTTTTTAAATATCTGTTGAGATATGACGGCTCATTAGAGATAACACTCTGGTAAAGAGTAGGCTTTGAAATATACATATACTTAGCCTGTCATCGCAAGTCTGTCGGTATTCTACAGATTGCACTAAGGAGAGTGTGCACAAGAAATGCACAATCTGATTTCTACATCACCTTTCTGTCATCGTACGACCAGACGATAGGAAAAGCGCAATCCTTTTATGGTAAAAGTACCACGCAAAAGAACGAAGCGTAACGCTTTATCTTCACACTAATATCATCACATTATATCCACATCAACATATAAAAGTGAAACGTTGTCTGTTTATTTGTTTGTTTGTTTGGGGAGTTTTAACAACAAAACGTTTGATCCGATTTTGATGAAATTTTGTAAATAGGTACTGTACAATATAGAAACCAACACAGAATAGTTTTTATCCCGGAAAATGATATGTTTCCACGGACAAACTGGAAAATGACGATTACTCGCTGTAAGAAATGGTTGCCATGGCAATGAAATGATAAAAAGTCATAGTTTTGATTTGGTTTTTAATATCCAAGAAGAATATAGGATGCTTTTGTTTCGAAATATTCTATAATCCGCGCGAATAAAGTCGCGGGCAAAAGCTAGTAACATTATAAATCAGAGAAGTGTAGTCACACTCTCGTAAACAGGTCAATCACCGCTTAGAATTTTAAAAATGAATACTTCGAATGCACGATGCTGAACTCCATGCATTAGAACTGAAGTCGATACAAAACATCCATACAAAACCATAAACCATATACACCATATTGAAGTCCATACAAAACGTCATAAAATGCATAAAAACCGATTAGCGCTATATATCTTATACCTGTAGAAGTTTGTGTGTATTGTATGTTTGTTACTCCTTCACTTGGATGGATGTGGATGAAATTTGGTACCAGGATAGCTTATATCCTGGACACATAGGCAAGTAATTATATTAAAAATTACAGTGTGGTCTTCACATATCGTCAATAGCTGGTAGGTTGAGCTTTGACCATATGCAGTACGTAAAATTAGGCAGTTTACCGATACAGCCACTGCAAGATTAGTATATTTTAATTACTTTCACAGTATTATCATAAGTCATAAGGTATTTTGCTGTGGGGTAAAGCCGCAGAAATTTAATCAATATTTGTGCTACAAAAGAGAGAAATTTGTTCCACAATATGAAATCCCGCGATTCTCTGAGGGAACGTTTTAAAAAGATCAATATTCTTAATGAGGCTTGTCAATATATATATATATATATATATAATGTATGTTCGGAGAATATCAATACCTTTGTTAAAAATAGGGACGTTCCTAATTTTCATACTTTAAATAATAATAAACTAAAAGTGTCTGGATTTCGTTTAAAGAAAGTAAGTGGTTGATATATAGGGAACTGTATACGGTTTTTTAATAAGTGAGTTGACGGTATTGATCAATTATCAAATGCATAGATTTAAAACTTTTGTTAAAGTAAATCTCATAAAGAAAGCATATTACAATGTAAATTATTATATTAACGACAGGAATGCATCGCCTGGTGTCTCCAAGCTCCAAAATAATAATAAATTATCACTTCTATGTTTACGTTAAGTGAAGAAAATGTTCAAAGTACTTTGTGAGATGTCTCATGACTACAACATGCCATGAGATAATGACATGATGTCACGTTGTTTTATACAACATAAAATAATTTCTTTTATTTTTTACTAGCTTTTGCCCGCGACTTTGTCAGCGCGGACTACAGTTTATCGTGAAAAAATGCATCCTATGTTCTTCTAGGATATTAAAAACCAATGCAAAAGTAGGTATAGCATCAACGTTTTTGATGTTTTTTGACAGACTTGACTTGACAGATTATTTCGTATGTGTTTCCGGATGTCCAACTGTTCTCCTCTGTAGGTCCAATTTCTAAATTCCAATTTCCAGCATACCAAGTTTTGTCTAGATCTTAGTACTCTATCGACTGGTTAAAATGGTCTCATGCAGGTTTAACGATTTTTTATAATAATTTTTTAGTCGTCGGGAATTTTTGATAGGGTGGAGATGGCAATCATATGTATTTATATTTGCTTCTGAATATCCCAACCTAAATATATCCGATTTCGATGGGTCTTTTTGGCATATTAGGTATAGTAGTAGTATTAGGTATAGTAAATTGCTCAGCAAAAATACTATACCTCGATCCAAATACCAAACGTCTGACATCAATACTACACGTGTTTCGCCTCTGCACGAGGCATCTTCGGGTGCTGTTGACTCGTCGAGTGCTGGACTGAGAGAGAGGATGCCTCGTGCAGATTTTTCGTGGGGTTTTTATTGTGTGTATATATATTTATTATATGTATATAAATATATAAGTAATGTAAGTTTGTCGTAGCGCATAAGGGTCCAGGTGATGAGATCTTGGTCAAACGATTGCATAGTATGTAATTTAAAAAAAACACGTCATTTCAATCTTACTCGCATACACATACTCGCTGCCTTATGGCTTTGCTCGTTTGGTAATTTTTCAGTAGGTACCTATCTTATTCCAGTATATAAAGTACCATTATTTTTATCAAAAACTGTTAAGCCGGAAAATAGTTATGATCGATGACTCGGTTTATACTTGTCTCACTGAGAGATAAAGTACATCAGATAGTTTAAGTTAAAATAATGAGTTATCCTACTGATTTTAATCACTTTAGTATTTTTCACGTGATGCAAAAACAGAATACAACCATTTAAAAAACAACAAATACATTATTGATCAGAAGCTGTACATACAGACATTATGTTATTATAATTTATGCTATAATTAAGCAATAGCAATAATATATTTATTGAACAATAATTATATATAATTAGTTGAAGTATTATAACAGTTCAGTTGATTCTTAGTAAACCCAACAGTTTCTTTGCCACAATAATTATTACTATATGTTGGGCTTGGAAATATTATGTCTCTTAAAATCTACATTTTACGCTTAAAAGGCAACAATGTCCAAGCGACATTTTTTGGAAAATAATTCGTCATAAATCCCCTGTTAATCATATCTACTTCATTGTAATGAATTTTAAATGTAGTTTAATTGTTTAATAAACTGGCATTTAAATATTGCGAATTTTATCATCATTTTATGAAATAGTGTCGGTTGGTAAATCACAAACACGTAAAGGTTACTCACCCACCACAAAATGTTATATAAAACAATTTAAATTAACTAAACCCTGTTATTTTAAAATTGTGTTTATAGCAAAATGACGTATCTAGAAGGAACGCGTGTTTGACACATATGTAAAATGATCTAAATAGAAAACAGAATACTTTTCTGCCATTAAATTTTAATTATAGTACAAATTAAATAAGGTAAGTGTAGTTTTTTTTTAAACAAGTGACAATTAATTTAGGTAGTACACAAAATCAAAGACTTTCGGTAAAGGCTTTTCAATGGATATCTTCATCATAATTACAGCCCTTGTAGTGATCGTAGATTACTACAAGGGCTGTGACTACCCACTACTAAGTATGGGCCTCCATGTGATGAGAGAAGAATTAGAGCCTAATTCACCACGCTTCCTTCCTTTCTTTCACCGCGGTTTGGTGGAGGTTTTAGGCCAGTGACTAACCTTCATTAAAGACGTCTATATAGACCTTTAACATACGAATAATGCAGTAAAATCTCTCGCAAGGTGGATCATCATCAGCATTTGTTTGTCCAATGCTGGATGTAGGCCTCTCCTAATCCACGCCACTGAGCTCGGTCTGCATCTCTTCTCATCCACTTTCTTCCAGACGCTTTTCACAGGTCGTCACTCCACTTGGCCACGGGGCGTTCTACACTACGTTTGCCTAAACCTGGTCTCCACTCGAGAACTCGTCTACCTCAACGGTTATCGGTTCTTCGGGAAATATGACCAGCCCACTGCCACTTTAGCTAGCTTATACTTAGAGCTTTGTCGGTTACCTTGGTTCTCCGTCAAATATCTTCATTACGAATCTTGCCCTTCAGAGAAACTCCAAACATAGCTATAGAGAGATAGCTCGCTGAGCGATCTTAATTTTGTAGTCTAGTTAGACCGTGAATTCTGAAATTCCGTAGGGCATGACCAGTAGGACGCACTTTTTTCTTCGGGCACTGTGGTATGGATGCTGAGAAGACTTGAAGAAACTTGCCAAATGCTGCCCAACCCAGCTGAACTCTTCTGTTTGCTTCTTTGTCAAAGTTGTTTCTCCTTTATTGCAATATTTGCCAAAGGTAAACATATTGTTGGACAACTTCAAGAGGTACACCATTGACTGTATTCAGTTCCGGGTCAATAAGATCATTTAACATGATCTTGGTCTTATCTATGTTCATTCCAAGACCGATGCATCAAGAAACATCATCTAGATTGATCAGCATACTTTACAAGTCTCTTGACTACTTTGCAAGTCAATTTACTCCGCCACTAAGACGATATCATCGGCAAATTGTAAGTGTGAGATGTTCTAGCCATCGATATTAATGCCCATTCCTTTCCAATCCAGCCTTTTAAACATATCTCCCATATTGCGCGGGAATCCTTTGTGCTGGGTTCTGGTCTAGAAGCACGCGAGTTGTACAATAGGCCATAAAAGTCTTCGATCTCAGATAATATCTACAGCTTGGAGACAATGGTTGTGCTATTATTGGTCTTGAGCTTCGTCAGATGGGATCTACTTGATTGCTGGACGAAGACTTTTGCTCAATTGCCTTTTCTATCAGGCGTGTATGGTGCCACGTGACGTGCGGTGCTCAAACCAGACGTCACGTCACACCAGCTTACTTATCTTCTGATTGAGCTCCCTTTTATTGGACGTGTGGCTTGCTGTTACTCCCATCGTTTGCGAATAACCCGAAGAGCCTCATCCGAGATTTCAGACTTAGTGCCCTTACGCTGCAGCTGACAAAATTAAGTGTCTTCTTCCTTAAGGATTCCCACAACTTTTTGAAGTTCCACATACACATCATTTTTGGTTTCCAAGGCAGTTAATTGATTTTCCAACTGTTTTTTTAAGTTACCAAGCGACAAAATACTCTTCCTCTCCGTCTCTTCTCTTCGTATAGCGGTACGAGAGTATGAACAATCGACGCAGAATTTATTGCTGAATTCAATGATATATATATAACTCAATATCGCCTAACATGTCGCTAGGTCATTATTGCCTTTCAAGCGTCGAATTATATATATATTGAAAACCAACTAGGTACTGGTACATGTTATATTTGTCTTTGATGAGTTTTACTGCTGGTTATTTTAATACCTTGTTGTTATTTCAATCAAAGATTATATATTAACTCGCTTGAACAAACTTCAGGCCTCGCGGCCACAACTTTGTTATGAATGATTTAATTTGACAAGTTTGTTTGAAGAAAATGTTTTTGATGTCACTATAATTTATTAAAGTATACTAGTGGCTATGTGAGCTGTAGACCTCGCAAGTAAAAACTGTGTAAATGTTGACTTTAAAATAAAAATCTGAGAGACTTTATTTAATATGGGCCCTATAAAGCCACCATTTAAAAAAAACGGAAATTGATTCGACAAAAGAATAAAATATAATTATTGAACCTGCTCACAAAATGTCACGAGAATTGGTTGAGAAATGCGACCTGTTAACTCAGTGGAATAAGAGAAAAAATACTTCAAACCTCAGAATGTGAGATAATAAGCTGGAAACTTGTATAAACCCTCATTTACGGAATCTAAAAGTTGTCTCTATAAAATCTCGTGTCTGCGCCTTAAGTTAATCAAGGTAAAAATAGTTTTTTTGCAAATGTCTATTTATATATTTTTTTATTACGGACTTGGCTAAGGTGATGTGGTCGAAGGTGTAGCACGCTTGCCTAGTAGATACCTATTCACTCTTGACTTGAACACACTGGGGTTATAATTTGCCGGAAACACTGACGGCAGGGCATTCCACTCATTTGCATTTCTTATAATAAATTAAGAAGAGTAACGCTTCGTTCTTGTGCGAAGTATTTCTACCATGAAAGGGTGGCGTTTTGCTGATCGTCTAGTCGTACGGTGATGGAAAGGTGATGGAGGAATCAGGTTGTGCAGTTCTTGTGCACACTCTCCATAGTGCAATCTGTAGAATACCGCCAGGCTTGCTACCTCACGTCGATGCGCCAGACTTGGAAGCTTACTTTTTACCAGAGTGAAAATGCCCCAATGAGCCTAATAGCACCTTTCTCAATTGAATCTAAAGACTCGCGCTGATAGTTGGCAGAACCGTCCCAGAGGTGGCAGCAGTACTCCATACAAGATCGCACCTGTGCTTGATAAAGATTCAAAAGCTGTCCCGGTGTGAAGTACCGCCTAACCTTAGACAAAATACCAAGTTTTTTTCGCAGCTACCTTGGCTTTGGATTCAATATAAGACCCAAAATTCAGGTTTGATGTGAGTTCGACACCCAAAAGCTCCTAATGGTCGCCTATCGGTATTGTTACAGTTTAGAAAGACGGAGATCGGTTTAGAGGACTCTTTTTAGAAAACAAACACGCCTGCGTTTTAGTAGCATTAAACTTAACCAGGTTAGCATCGCCCCAATCGGACACGGCTTCTAAGGCTAAATTTAAACGGTCTACCATAGCCTCTCTCTGAAACTGGACAGCTTCACAGCTGGCTTGAGCATTAGAAGTGTATCTCTCAACTACAGTACTGTAATCAGCATACCCAAAGGTACCGGGCTTCAGAAGGTCATTAATGTGCAGTAAAAACAGTGTAGCCGAGAGAACCGATCCCTGAGGTACACCGGTATTGATAGCCATTTGATCAGACGAGCAGCCCTCTAAGACTACTCAAATAGATCGTTCCCTCAAGAAATCAACTATCCAAGTGCATAAGCCAACAGGTAAACCATATGAGGGAAGCTTGTTTAAAAGGCCATCGTGCCAGACCCGATCAAATGCCTTCGATTTGTCAAGGGAGACGGCAAGCGCCTCGCCATGCATCTCTATGGCTTCGCTCAGTACGTGAGTGGCATACGCGAGAAGATCCCCAGTAGACCGGTTTCGGCGAAATCCGTATTGCTGGTCACTGAGAAGATCATTGTCTTCAAGGTATGCCAAGAGCCTAATGTTTATGACACGCTCCATACACTTACAGAGTAAGGAGGTTATCGAGATGGGACGATGATTGGCCGGATCAGCACGACTACCCTTTTTTGGTACTGGTTGTACATTGGCAAGCTTCCAGCTCTTCGGAACTATACCTGAGTGAAGAGAGAGGCGGTACAAACGCGTTAAGATGGGAGACAATTCGGGCGCACAGTTTTTAACACAATCGCTGGGATACCATCAGGACCACTGGCCTCGTTCACATCTAGAGCTCGAAGCGTTCTGAGAACCCCCTTCTGGCGAATGCGAATTTCGGGCATAAAAACCCCGCAATGAGGAAGGCAGGAAGGTGTCTTGCCAGAAGCATCGAGATGCGAGGCTTCTGCAAAAAGAGAAGCAAATAAATTCGCTTTGTCTCCAGCAGTGTGAGCTAGTGATCTATCAGGTTTCAGCAATGGTGGCAGTGAGAGGCGGCAGAAGTTTTCTTCGACCGACTTGGCCAGGGACCAGAAATCTTTGCTACCCGCGGGGTATGAAGCCAGTTTGGCCCCAATTCGACTTACGTGATCAAAATGAGCCTTCCTAAGTATCTTCTTGCAGGTCTTAGCGGCAACGTTAAATTTTCTTTTCTTAGCCCGAATATCAGAAGACTTGCGCTTTCGAGCATCAGCCCAGTCTAGATATGCTGCACGCTTTAGAGCCACAGCATGACCACAGCTGGATCCAAACCAAGGCTGAGCTTTGCTGGAAAGAGTCTTGTTACTGAATGGAATGAAATATTCCATTGCCTGACATATTACCTCTGTAACAGCAGACGCGCAAGTCGACGGGTCCTGGGAGGTGAAACATGTTTGCCACCAAGGGTACGTTGAAAGGAATTACCGCATCTCGTCCCAATCTGCTGAATTGTATCTCCACACGCGCCTATTACCCTTAAAGCTAGGATCGGGTGGGGAATACACTGAGACGGACTTAACCAGACAGTGATCAGAGCTACCAAGAGGTGGGGATACTAATACGGAGTATCGGTCTGGTTAAGTCGTCATCAACAGGTCAAGACAGTTGGCAGTGTCACCGTCACGATCAGGTACCCGTGTCGGCTCCTGCACCAGCTGAGAGAGATCTAACGTCAGAGCAATCTTCCTCGTCTCTCTACCAGCGTGGTCGGTTTTTTGGTATGGGACAAGCCACTCCTTGTGGTGGGCGTTAAAATCCCCCAAAAACACCAATTCAGCAGACGGGTAACGCTGTTGGGCCACACTTGCCTCCTCACCTAGATAGTTTACCAATAAAGTCGTCCCCCGATGTCCGCTGTGTGAGCGGTACACACAAGCATACACAATTTTCTCTATGCCCGTGTTCACCAGCACCCAAATCACCGAGAAGTTAGGGTGCTCAAGAGATGATTATTCTAACATCCAGACAGAACGACACGATTTAAAAAAAAAACTTTTTAATGGAGGCTTGGTACAGACTTTTTGTTACAACTGCTTTAGTTGTAGTAGATTTGGTCAATACATGAATGAGATTTAGGTATGTTCACTTCAAAGCTATTTTATTTACGAGTATTATCACATTCTTAAAACCCTTACTTGACGCAAAAGAAGCGAAAACCACATCAGTTGATTACTCCATGCATTTTTTATTCCGAATCGCCTGCCAGCATCATAATAAACCAACATTCCGTATCCACCTCGGAGTTTAAAGCCCCTAAAACATGTTTACAGCCAACGAGGCGAACAAATGCCAAAGTGGGTAAGATTAGTTACTCAAAAATTCGTTACTTCATTATCAAGTTAAATTAAACTATACCTTATTACGTTTCATTAAGTTTGAAGTGTTGTTGAATTGTTATAACCTCATCACAACTGCTGTGTGTTCAAGGATAGCACTAAATCACATTCCTATGGCGACCAAGCATATGCATATTCTTCTTGTACAAGGAAGTATAGGTAGTCAACCTTTGAAAATTTGTGCAACTAATCTATATTTTTATATCATTTGATGTTTATATATCTGAATTGTTAAAAATGCTAATTTTGTCTGCATTTTTTTTGTAGTTTCGTGCTATTTGCTAATCATATATACTTGCTTACTCTTTATCAAATTGATGTATGCTTTATCCCCTTAATTTGTTCCACCTGGCATCTAGAGGCAACTCTAGTTTTGTAAACTAGAGTGCCTAAATCTCGGCGATGGAGAATATACCTATAATTTCTACCTACGTATCATATTATTTTGAAAGACCTAAAAGTATGCAAACTAACGTGAGCGTGATTATTGATAAATAACGACTGTCACTCGCAGAGCGCGCGCGAGTGCTTCTATATCTGCAGGCTGATTCCCTAAGGAGTGAGGTTGAGTGATTGCCACCGAGCACCCATTGCGGGTGCGCTTGATGATCGTGAAGGTTTTGGAATTCACTAAACAGTTAACGCGCACCCGTTAAGCACCCGCAATCAACACTAATACCAGGAAACCGGTAACTAGCAGAAATAGGACTTTTCAAATTTTGCCGGGTTTTATGTCCGAGTGATTATCTGCGGATGGCGCGCCAGCCAACCAATGGCGGCAATCGCCCTCCTAACAATCATTGTCTCAATTTATTTTCTGTATTTTCTCTCTCGCTTTTAATCTGTCTAAAATTTTGTTCCCGTGTAAATATTAAGTATAATTAAAAGTTAATTAGCATCGTAAGTTTTGTAGTGATCTAATAATATGCCAATAACCTTTTTATAGATTGTACGTCTCTGAAAAAAATATAAACCTAGATATTATTTCTCAGCAATAATGTACTTACCTACTTTAAATAATTATTACGACTGCCTATTTAAAAATACCATGTTCCTATAGGTATAGTGACTATAGTGCTTCTCAGGTAAAGCTAAACTTCAACTGAAAATCATCTTTGCCGTCGAGTAAAAATGCTGTGGATGAAAACATGAATGAAAACATGTCTTTCCATGTACACTACTTTTGTGCAAAACAATTAAATCAATAAATAATTAAAAAGCAACAAAACGAAGAAAAAACGATCGTGGAGTCCCTCCGCGCGGAAGAAGTGAAACTTCGTAATGTGGAAATGAAAATAGGAAGGCCTCCATGGTAGCGGTAAACGTTTAACGCAACCTTCTTGGAAGTCGCATAAGAAGTTTCACTTCAAAAATATATTTGCGATTTAGAAATGTATTTCTAGATGAAAGCTCTTGCTTTGTACCTATATAGAAGTGTATTGTATCTACCTACGTCTTATGAATTTGTAGATCAAGTCTTGTAAAGACGGGCAAATGGGAGCTCGACAGTTGATAATTATAGTCTAGGACTTGATAGACAAGTTACTAACTATATTAAATGTTGAATCTACTTGATTATATAATATGATAAATTTCAGGTGAATGCACACAGAACTGCAGTTCATATGAATGTATAGATCTCCGCTTTCCGAGCTCATAGGATAGTATAAATCTCAATTTATGTGAATATAATTATGAAATTATTACATGATATTTAAAACTTACACTTGATTTCGTTTTTTATACTTGCATTGACCTCTCGTTGTTAGTAGAACTTCACATAATTAGGCTTTGTAAGAAAACTATAAGATTTTAAAACCAGTAGGTATTTTTCTATTTTAGAGTTAAAATCCTACTCTAGCTATGAAATAGTTAGGTAGGTTCTATGAAATACCACATACATGTCATTAAACCTACCTTTCACAAAAACAACACAATTTCATGGCACGATAAAACATGAAACAAAGTGTACCTAGGTAGGTGTTAGAACTGTAAGTTTCTTAGTAACTATGCATTATCAATGATCTTCACTGACCAAACACTGCTAGATAGTAAATGCAATGAACGCACCGGGTGCTCTTCGGTTGACGAAAACTCACTGAACTCCTTGTGAATTCTGATTTTGAATTACCGGTTTTGTATTTCCTAGTAAAATGTCAGTTTCCGTGCGGTTGAGTGCTCATCGCCTTGATGACATCATTTCACATGCTCACTGAGCTTAGTGAATTCGAAACGAGTGATCGGTGGCAATGAATGATCCAAGTAGCATTAACCGAATCTCACTTTAACTCAATGGAATCAGGCCCCTGGTCTGGCGCTGACGCAACGGGTTACACGTGCGGCGCGGGCGCGGCGAGGCCTCGCTGCGCAAACTCTCAGGGTGGACGTCTAACGTCCGATTACCAGAAGAATGGTGCGACGAAATAGCCCGCGAGTGATAGTCGTAATATAATCTATATGACTTAAAAGTAATTTACAAGTACCTTGCCACATTTACAGTAAAACAGCGTGGCCCTCGAATTTGTGTATAGAATTTAAACATTTAATTGAACCTTTATCGGAGGTTGATGCTTTCGTTAGTGGATTAACTTCAGTGTTTAGACCAAGGAATAGTTTAAAAAAAGGTTCCCATTTGGAAATCCTATATTTTTCTTCTATAATAAACCCTATTAAAATATGGTGTATCAAGGAGTTGATGGGATTTGAAGAACAACGAATAAAACGTTTTTACTCGCAGTAAACCGTTTTTAAGTACATTTCCAGTTTCAGTGACCATGTTAGTAAAGACATAATTATTAATTTATAAAGAAATACATTGGTAGCAATTCCGACATTCACTAAACTAGACTTAATTTCTTCAAATGTAATTTAAACCTTGTCGACTTCGTAACAAGGTCTTTTTGCCCTTAACATCTATTTTAAGCATACGTCAATTTAAGCTGCACCGCTTAAAATAACGTAATTAAAACAGGTTTTTA
This sequence comes from Alsophila aescularia, assembly GCA_946251855.1. Lineage (NCBI taxonomy): Eukaryota > Metazoa > Arthropoda > Insecta > Lepidoptera > Geometridae > Alsophila > Alsophila aescularia. The sequence goes on from OX276376.1 coordinate 66,709,964, forward strand.
ACACGCTGTCTAACATCGTTTGAATAAAATCGGACACGTTCTGACACAGCGTTTGGACAAATCTGCAATCTCGCCGCGTGGAAACAACGTTGATTTTACGCTGACAGGCTGTTGTGATAGTTTAGTGAGAGGCATAGATGCCAGGGGCAAAAACACCTTGTTAGGAAGCCAACAAAGGTTTAAATTACATTTAATGAAATTAATTTTAGTTTAGTGTATGTCCAAATCGCTACCATGGTATAGAAACTAATACAACCTGTTTTATTGTGTTTGACTCATTTATTGCGCATTTCAGCTACGAGTGACTTCAAAAATTCAAACAACCCAAAAAGTTGGTGCTTAAAGCGAGCATGACGATGATGATATAAAAAGTTATATAGAAGCCGTTGTGTTAGCAAGATATTCAACCTCCGAGCTATTAGTTTTACAAACATTACGGTGTTCCCAGTGTTTCCAGCGAAATTACTGCGCGTGGGCCTGAATACCAAATCTCAGAGTGACGAGCTCAGTGCCGTGTCCCATAAATTTTTACAAAGTTCTGGGTGACACTAAAGTTGATATGAGGTGGCGTGGCACTAGTCCTCAGGCAAACGAATAATCTGGTTAAACAAAATAAATGCGTTCACATCTTGTTTTCATGATATGGTGATAGAAGTGTGTGCAACAATTAACCGGGTGATCTATGAACACCCTCGCTGACACTTCTATTTGTTCTTATAGTAGAAATCATTTTTTGGACAAATCTCTTCCTTTTGAATGACATGTGCGGAAATCCCACAATTTTACAAAATTTTCATTAAATAAATTGAAGTCTTTGAGCACAGTAAAATGAATATTAAAAAAAACATGACAGTGCTTTGTTTAAGTTTTGTTTGTACGTAAGCAAAAAATAAACTTTAACAACGCGAAAGTCAGTCTCCCATAAATGCTCACACCTATTTTTGTCCCCAAAGTTTCAACAAAACACGCCGGCTTTTTATTTAAAATCAGAAAAAAAACAAATCATTCATTGTTTGGGAACGCGATTGTAAATCTATGGAAATCGTCTGTGGACAGAATTTATTCTTCCTTGGAGAGAAATCGGCGTAAATTATAAGCTTCTTGTCGACAAAATTATACCGTTACACCATCAGCGAAGATGGAAAACCCTTGACACATTAGATTTCCTTGGAATAGAAAAATAACGATGTTAAAGTAAACCAGTGAGTCAATCACGAGGTTTTAGCATAACGCGGGATAGAACGCATGAAGTGTAGACGACAAAAGAACGATAGTTGTAGTCAAACGACAAAAGCTAAGGACAGCTGCAGTTGACAGCCATGCTGAATGCAGGCGCATATTTGTCATCATCAGCCATATATTCGTCCACTGCTAGACGTGTACCCACCCTCCTAGGCAGTCGCTTGTTACGTGCGCACGCACAATATGCGCGTGGTCGTGTGCGTGGTAGCTTTTTCCCGCGAGCAAGGTAGTGACGTGACGTTTAGTGACGTTTAGTGACGTTTTTCGCAAGACGTCACTCTACCTGAGAACCCCTCCCCTACCCCTCTTACACTACGATTGCGTACGTTTGCAAATTTAATTTGCCACATTTAGTCTAATTAAATTAGCTCTTATAAGTCAAGAAATAGGGATAACCTGGTGATCACTACTACTGAACATCTGTAGGTATTTCTTTTTATTTCATGAAGGTGGTAGTCGGTGGGTTGCAAACTGAATTGCCGATAGCCCACGCTGCCTGTTACTACACTTATTCTGAAGTATTTTACGAAAGTAGCTTGATGAATTTAGTTTTGTAGGAATTAATAACGAGACACGTTACTAACAAATAATTTCTGATTCATAGCATTGTCACGGTAGTAAAAAATATTACCATAACTTTAATTTTCTCAAATCTGTTTAATTTGAGTTGTGACAATTTTTGCGTGCGATATGTTAAATTATTGGGTGGCGAATAGCATTGGAATGGTGGCCAAGAGAAGGACGTAGATTAAGAGGCAGACCACCTGCTCGATGGTCAGACGAAGTAATCAAGGTGGCAGGAAGACAGTGGATTCGCTTTGCGCAGGACCGGAAAGAATTGTGTGCACATAAGGAGGCCTATACCCAATAGTAGGTTGATGTGGGCTGATATATATATATATATATATATATATATATATATATATATATATATATATATATATATATATATATAGATAGATAGATAGATAGAATAGCAATTGATTTTGTCTGCTCATCAAAATAATATGTAACCCTAAAAAGATAGCATCTCGCTTCTTTCTTCAACTTGAGCCAGGGAAAAACGTCGCATTAGCGCTCCCAGACACTAACTAAACAGAATTAGTCTTCGGTAAACGAACCCCAGTCATGCCTTGTTTATTTAACGCATGTAATTACTGCTTTTTCCAAACTGGGACCGAGGAGATACGAGAAAAAAGAACCTTTTTCTCTCCATTTTTCTATTCGATCGCTTCTGTGATTCCATTTGGAATGGTAATATTTAGAAAGTGTTTGTTTTATTTACGGGGACGTTAGAACGAAGGCTTCATCATCATGTGAACGTCGAGGCTATCCAGCTCCTCGACAACACGGGCATCGTGAGAAGACTCAAACGGACAAAACCATTTGAGTTAGTTTAGTGATATGATAGTGACAATGTAGTATCAATTAGTGCACATCAAATAAACAGAAGAACAAAGTGACTTCCCCTTAAATAGTGACATTAAGAAAAGTGTTATTGGACACATTCTTAGTTTATACTCTACTTAGCAGCTTAGGTTAAAGTAAAATTACTTATTAGTCTTAAGGCTAGATTGTAATTTTAATGAGGCACCACAATCCCGTGATAAGTCATAACATTAAAAAAAAAAAAAAAAAAAAAAGATATAAATCAAATAGGTAATATAATATTCATGGTAAGTCGGAGATTCAAATAACTTATAGGAAAACTTTAAGTAGTCTCTGATGTTTTTGGAAAAAATATCCCAATTCTTTACAACTACATAAAGACTTATTTATGAATCAGCTTTTAAGCTTAACTTACCAACATAACTAGTTACAATTAAAATTGTTGAATATTTTAATATGCACAATCGCTAAATGAATACAAAATGCCAACCCTTTTTCACAACCACCCTAAACTCCAAAAGGCTTAGCCTCCTAATCCCTCGTGAAGCATATATGACAGTGGGTCAAACTACCCCCTTGGAGGGAATAAAGATCATCCCAACATTCCGACCCCACACGGTTGAGCACACAAAATATTCGTCTTGAAACCAATTTAACTTAGTCTGAAACTTGTTTGAACTTCAGAGAGATTGTTCGATCGCTCTCTGAACCTTTTAAAGGCATTAAAGTAATTATATAGGCATCTCCTTAGCATACTGAAGTATAAATCATATGTTGGGAACTCAAAAGTTTTTCGAAAAAGAAATTCATATAAATTCATTGGGATAAAATGACGAAAGAAAAATACATTGATATTTGGACAAAAGGTCTATGGAAAAGTACAGTCTTGATCTCAATGCAAGATCTGTGACTTTGCATCATTGGCGGAAAAGATCATAAACAATCGACTTGGAAAAATATCTTAATTTGTAATCAAACAAATCCTCTTACTGTACATAATCAGAATGGTAACATAATTTTGTGCTTGCTTCTACTGCCTGACCTCGATTGGAGATTGATGTTGACATCAATAGATAATAATATATATATTCAATAAGCCGAGAAAATATATCGGAAAAACAATAAGGAAAGACTTGGAATAGTATGTCGATGGTGTGTCGTAGAGATTAAAAGGTCAGACGTGGAGGAAAGGAAATATGAAAAATATACTGTACGTACTTTAATTAAATTATGATATTAGCATTTAGAACATGATTTATGTATTCTTGCTCAAACATTGTACCTGACATGGGAATGTTTACTCTGCCCCGCGACTTCACCCGATGTTTTCCTTTTACACCATAGAAATTTTGCATTTTCAGAGAGAATAACTAGCTTTAAAAGAACTTATACCAAGATATTATATACCGTTGGAATGTGCTTATCAAGGCCTTCAATTTGATACCCATATTGCAAAATTCTTAGTATTTTTTCATTTTTGAGTTCTGCCGCCATATTGTATTTTTTTTATTAATATGTAGCCCATGTTAATTGGGGGGACGTAAGGATTTTAACGATACCCCATACGTCTAAATCTGTTCAGGCATTTAAAAGCTACGGTGGAATAAATAAAGTCACATACATACATACATACATACAAACATACATACAAACATACTCCTTTCTTTTAGCAGTCTTGGAAACATTAGCAGCCCATCTGGAATAGTGCAGCTTTCTATCAAAGAAAGAATTTTCAGAATCGGATCAGTAGTTCTAGAGAACAGACTTTGAATACTTACAAACAACTTTATCTCTTTAAAATAAATATTACTAGCAACGCTCCGCGTTTTCGCCCGCGCGGATAGTGATGAAAGTATCCAATGTGTTATAACAAGACCTAAAGTATCTACATACCAAATGATGAAAGTATCCAATGTGTTATAACAAGACCTAAAGTATCTTCATACCAAATGATGAAAGTATCCAATGTGTTATAACAAGACCTAACGTATCTACATACCAAATGATGAAAGTATCCAATGTGTTATAACAAGACCTAAAGTATCTACATACCAAATGATGAAAGTATCCAATGTGTTATAACAAGACCTAAAGTATCTTCATACCAAATGATGAAAGTATCCAATGTGTTATAACAAGACCTAAAGTATCTTCATACCAAATGATGAAAGTATCCAATGTGATATAACAAGACCTAAAGTATCTACATACCAAATGATGAAAGTATCCAATGTGTTATAACAAACCTAAAGTATCTACATACCAAATTTCATCAAAATCCGATGAGCCGTTTCAGGGTGAAAAAGTACCAAACATACACACACGGGTGTATGTGTGTGTATGTTACTCACCCTCACATTTACTCAACACACAAACTTTCGCAATTTTACTATTAGTATTAGTGTAAATGCATTCTAAGCAATATTGAATGATATATTTTATTTTTATAACAATTTTGCACACTCTTTAAAATTGTACGTTTTTTTACCCGAGTACGGCGAAGCAAGGGAAGGGTAATAAGTTATATGTATGTACAGTATATGTATGTATGTATGTATATATGTATGTATCCCTATTGGTCCGATTTTAACAAGCCAGGTATTAATCGATTCGGCTTCAAATATAGTGTCATAGGCAAAAAAATTTTTCGCCGCTTTCAATGGATCCACATTGCCGACATCTAGAATTTTCACAAAAAATATAGCCTATGTTACTCGGGGGGATGCAAGAATTCTAACTATACCAGGCACATTCTATTCAGGCGTTTAAAAGTTATGGTGGAATAAAGAAACTCATATACATAGAAACATACATACAAACGTACATGAATCCTAAAAACATTACACTCCTTTTTTGGGAAGCCCAAAATGTATTATGTTTTGGGTAGAACTTTTATTCGTATAACATGGTCTTACAAAATTTCAATAAATGAATAGGTACAGTTAAGACAAAAGTTTTACGTGAAGCTCAAAGTAAGAACTTTGAGTTTCCAAAGCTTTGTTCATCAACATACAAATAGATTTCCACAATAAAGAAAATACTTGTTGTTTCCTTCTGTATGAGACCGTTTCTAAAAATACAAAATAACAAGATGGTTGTTGCGACCAATCAGTGTTTACCCTACATCGAGGTATACATAATGCATTAGACGGCCCAAGGATTATTATGTTAAGACTCGTATTTTCTGAATGTAATGATCCCTTGACCACTAAGGGGAGGAGGGATGAATTGCCGATAAGAGGAATGGTGATTTAGATTGCCGCGCTCAAATTTGGGGTGTCTTATTAGACGAAAATTGTTACCTTAATTATATCGCAAATTTTGAGATGTATTTGATAGATATAAGAATCAAATAAAATGGTCATCCTAATTTAATATTGGAAGAAAAAAACATATTTGTTTGTACCTATAGATAGATAGATAGAAAGTTCTTTATTGCACACAAAATACGCCTACGCCTATGTACCTAACATAGGCGTACTTAATGCTAGCAAGCATTATCTTCAAGTTAAACTCGGTGTATTGTGATGTTTTTAATGCGGAATCGTGCCAAAGTTAATTAGGAAAGTCGAATAGATTCATAACAATAATGTCAATACCATTTCTATACCACAAAATAAATAATAGTACAAGTACAGAAGGATAACTGAGTAAAGTCATTTAAATACATAGCAACTCTCCTCGCTACAACGCAATAAAGTGCAACTTAACTCGCACAGCGCTACGATCTTTCAATTATATTTACCTAGACGGCGCTCGCCCATCGTGTGCAGTCTGAAATGTACCGTATCACAACGCGCGAGAGCTTCTATTGCTCTAACCGTTTCAGAATAGCTCTCTCACTTTTTCGCTCAGTAGAGTTGTATCAAGGTACTTGTACTAGTAATTATTCTGTGATATGATATGACTTAGATATTGTAACAGAATAAACAAAACAAACAACAAAACAATTATGTAATAATGTATTATTTTATTACATATTATTATAAAGATTGATAATTTTTTTAACTACATATAATGACATTCTTATCAGAATAGACCTGGTACCTCATCATTAGATTATATCATAATAGGTATTGCACTTTGATGAATAAAATATGCCTGTCTGAATTCCATGCTTATTAGTGAATGAAAAAGATGGCAATGACGTAATTAAATGTCGGTATGTACAATGATGTTATATATATATATCTCTTTGGGTATGTAGGTATTTTACGAGACTTGTTAGACCGAATGCTATGCAGTACATTCTAGGTTTCTTTTTGGTACTCATAATTATGAAAAGAATAAAATATGACAAAACCTTTACGTAAGTAGGTACTTTATCGTTAAGCACACGGCGCGCGACTCATCGAGCGCACGCTTGACACTCTACCGATTTAACCCTAACATTGCGGCCTCGAAGTGTAGGTATAATATTTGTACTAGTTGCGGAGTGCGACCCGCTGACTATACTTACATATAATATTTAGCGTTTAGTCTGAGCGTCCACATTAATGGAACTTTTATCGAACAAGTTGAATTTATAAGCTTCCTTGGGTATGAAAAAGGTCGTGGAATGACGTAGGGTTCGCATATTCTCAAAGTCTGTGCAAAGTTAGGCAGTGCATGTTATGCCCTGAGTCATGCTCAGCTGCAGTGCACCTGCACTTCAGCTGATGCTACGCGCACCTGCTACTTAGCAACCGTGCTCTCGCTCCTCCAGTACGGCACCAAGCTATGGGCCCGCGCAGCGGACAGGCTGCGCGCCTTTCGGATGAAGAAAAGGGCCGTGAGACGATTGCACGGGTGTCACGAGTCAATTCGGTGAAGCCATATTTCAAGTCACTTGGGATACTGACTCTGCCCTCGCTCGTGATTTACCAGGTCGCAGTTTACGTGCGCATATTTTTGTTAAATATTCTTTTATTGTTATTTTTTTCAATTATTTTTCTGGTATTATTACTTTTAAGTTTTTTAATTTGTTGTCACGACCGTCCTACTCATTTTCCATCTTTTTTAGTTCATCCAAAGGTTGTCTGTAAGAGATTGCTGTAAGTGATAAGACAGCCAATTGTGTTACCACAAATTCTATTTATTTTTTGGGTTATATGATGTACAATGTACGATTTACCTTTATATGGTATGCAATAACTACTACATAATAATATAATTACATGTATACATACCTCAATAAGATAGATATCTTTAAATATATAGTTAAATACAGTAAGAGAACAAGTAATAAATAAGATATTTACACACAACGAAGTGAGTCAATAATTTGCTCAGTTCGGTGTTTTATTTTGTAGTTCGAGATAGTGGTTATAGACGTTGGACTTGAATACGCCAATCGATGATTCCTGACGGATGGGAACCATCCCTTTCCTTCTCTCCAAATTCAAGGAATAATTACACAGTCATAAGTATTGCTTTCATCACGTGAACTGGCCCAACAGCGGGAGTCCACCATCAGTCTATTATGTTCCCACTGTGGTTTTAGAGAAAAAATAAAGAGGCAGAAAGGGAGAAAATTGGCCATAATCTAGTAGGTACTCATTTCCTTGAGATACATGTTCAGTGGGGGTTGGGACAACATCATACTCATCATCAGCCTATATTTTTCTGGAAGTAGGCCTCTCCTAATGCACGCCACTAAGCTCGGTCTTCAGCTTTCTGCATCCAGTTTTTGACAGATGCTTATGGCAGGTCTTTACTCAACCTGGTCACAGGGCGTCCTACACTACGTTTACCTAAGCGCGGTCTCCATTCGAGAACTCGTTGGTAGAACATAAATCACAAATGCCCTTGGTTTTTGTAACAATAGACTTAGGCAAACGTTTGACCTTCGTGGAACGATTATTGTATGCCTTTACCCATTTTTCATATTAAATCCTCCTTTGGACAGTGTTCTTGAGCTTCTACATCTACATCTTTTGTGTTAAAGCTACGAGTTTATGCAACAAAAAGTCTGTACAAAGAAGATAATTTAAACAAATGGTCACGAGGATTTAAACATAACTATTAAACAAGAATATAACATTTTTAATAGAGTCTATCTGGATGTTTGTTCTCTCATTGCGTACAAACCGTAGTATTATATAGAACTATTAGCTGATGCCCGCGGCTTCACACGCGTGGTCATTTTAATATATAGCTTTTGACACTCATAAATATCGTGGCTTTCTATTGGTAAAAGAATTTTCAGATTGAGGTAAAGTTTGTGAGTTTGTGAGGTTATAGGGGCTACAACCTCATAAACTTTACCTCTTCATAATATTATAGTATAGATAGTACAGATTTAATTTTATTGTATAATGTACTAGCTGTGCCCGCGTCTTTGCCTGCGTGGTCATTTTCCTGGGATAAAAGTACAAAATACCAAGTTTTGTCAAAATTATTTCAGTTGTCATATTATTTTATAGAGATTATAAAACAGTGAAAACCACATTTAAATTGGTCTAGTAGTTTTAAAATCATGCACGAACATACAAACAGTTAGACAAACAGTAAGACACTATTGTTAGACGTACGAGGAGCACCGGAACAACTTGTCTAAAGAGGATTCAATATATTTTTTTATTTTTTTGTGGATTAAATATATTAAGTATATTTTTCAGTAGATGAAATTGACATTAGAAAAAAGTAGTCATAAATGTCATGCGAAGCTCCGAAAAAGCTATTTCGTTATAAAAATAGAAAAATACAGTTTTATATTTAGAAATAGCTAAGTATACGCTTAAATTGTTATTTCTTGTGATTTGGCTTTATTTGTGGTTGTCTTGATGTGAATATTTCGGAGATTACTGAGAATTGCAGTCAAAGGGAAAGAGCTGTTATTTTAACTACAAATATGGTAGATTGTAGCTTAGTATTTGCGGAGGCCGTCATTCAGTAGGCTATTAGTAAAGTAATAATTAATATCTGATTAAATTATCGGCATAGTCAATTGAGGGGAGTCGAATGAACCATATTAATTCCTAAAGGGATCTAACATTTTGCGGTGACACACATTGTAATAAGTGTGATACTTTTGGGACTTGTCATGAGTAGACTTCTTAATGATATTTTTATGTTATTTCAAAGGGGGTTCGAACGTTTTACTATGCCACAAATTATGTTAATAATAAATGTAATCTATTGCAAAATTGTCAAGAGTAAAATATGAAATAATTTTTTCATGTTGTAAATTAATGATTTAAAAGAATATTCACCACATAGTTTCTTGCCAGTTCTTCTATGATGGTGTATTCCGAATCTGGTGGTAAAATTAACATTCAATAATAAACATAATAAGAAAGAATGAACTGATCTCATTATTGCAGTAGTTAAATGACAGTTAAATGACATGTTAGGTGACAAGACAGACCTTGCTAACCTATGGTAGATCCAATAATGTTGCAGGATATGTTTAAGTTAGGGTATTTTCTAACACTATTTAAAATTAAAATAACATTCTATATCGATACCTTGTTTTAAGTCTGCTAGACCATTTTTTTAGTACACTGCTTTATTATAAGTATAGATTATAGATGAGATTTTATATCACACAAAAAAAGGCTAAGACCGCTCATTGTTATTTTATAAACTGCTTTTGTGAATTTGTTTTATATGGCGTTCAATAAAGAGTTTAATATCTATCAATCGGTCTTTCCTCCCCCACAGAAGATAAATAAATGCCGGAAGCCTGTATCAAAAATCTTGTCTTATGTAGTCTCAAGAGTTACATCAAAATCGAAGAACGGTTCAAGTTGATTGCACCAATAACCGTGAAACATCGGCTCCGTCGCGAGACAGAGACACGATATATCTCCTGCAAAGTAGAAAGGGACAAAGTAAGTCGTAAAACGGTGGTTGCATCCTCTAAATCACATCTAAAGCCAGCTATCCTCAGGATTGTGGTCTTAAAGCTAACATAAAGCTAGCATAAACCCTATCGTGGCCAGCGGGTATCATTATGAGTAGAATTATATTGGAAAATCGAGTTTGTACATCGGAGAAGAAATTTATTTTAAAAGCTGAATGTCCACAATGAATTTGCACTATCTGTAATTTGTGATTGGACATTTGTTGAAGTGTTCATAAATGTAATAGTCGTTTAGATACTAGATGTCATATTATTGAAATAACGTATATCATATGATTTATTGAAAATTAAATTTGATTTAGTGTGCTTTAACTACATAAGTAGCGATTACTATGTCACGGTATCTACTCAAACGGTGTTGCCTTCTGTCACTTCTCCTTGATAAAGTAGGTAATGTAAGTTCATAAAGTTAAAAACGCAATGCCACCGACATATCATAAAGTCACTTTTTCGCTTTGTTTGTAAACTAAGTCAATGCGACTTAGTTTACAAACTACTCTATCCCCAGCTTCCTATGACTAATAGAAATACCTACCTCATCGTTTTGCTTACATGGTCACTATAAGCTTTGCATTTGAATAACTTTAAAAGCATAAAAATTTAAGGTTTTCATAAGTTTGTTAAATTCTGTATGTAATTGAACTTATAGATTTTTACTCCATACATCTCCCTCTGTTTCCTGTTGACCATCATCAAAGTCATAAAAATAATTATAGCAGGGCCTGGACGGAAATCATCACTTTGTATTAAAATAGATAGGTGGGTGCACGGGCGCAGTTAAATACAATACAATACAATACAACAATACAAATACAACAATATATTTTCTTGAATTGCAGTTTCCTGTAAAGCTGATAAGTAGGTAATCTTGAAATAAGATAGATAAGGTACCTATAGTTAGTTCTATAGTAGCCGTGGTGGGGAAAACGGTAAAAATATTTTTTTGCTTGTTACCGAAATCCCCACTGGTGGGGACGTTCTGGTGGGGATTTCGGTAATAATCCAAAAATATCTGTCCAACAAAAACTTCAGACGACCCTTTTATGAAGCTAGGCAACGGACAAACACCTCCCCTCACCCACGCACCACACACACACACATACACACACACACACATACACATACACATACACAAATTCAAAAGCCAATTCAAACGCATAACACCCATTGTTCTTTAAGTCGGTTGTGAATACTACAAAACGTGCCAAAATAATTGACAGCGGCCGACAAACACCATGATGCTGAACTAGAACATTAGATAACGCCACACCCACTTAGCCCCGTCACGCGGAGAAACTCCCAAGTTTTAGAACTCCGTGTAAGTAGATTAAATCCCAGTTAAAATTATTGAGAACAAAGTCTGTCTTGCAGCGATCTTGGCAAGCCGATCCTTGAAAATAGGGTTGTTGTTGAAATGGAGTTTCTGTTACGGATAGGTTTTTTTTTCAATCGGTTACTAGATGTTTAGGATACTTTAGGATATGATTTTGATATATATTTTTCAGACTTTTATAAGTTATCATATCAAAAGTAAAGTCAAAGAGTTTAACAAATTATTTAATATGTGTTTTCTGTCGGCACATGAAAGTGAAATTTCCTTTTTAAACTCTAAGCATACTTAGTTTACCTAATTTTATCGATTTGAGGCCCTCGTGCGGCCTGACAAACTCTGACACCAGAAGCCTGAGTTACTTCATACGACAAACAAACGAACATTGATTTGATCTATTAGTAATGTTTTACGTTTTCTCCTTGTTCATGAGATGTTAATTTTGTCTTGTTTTAAAGTGCTATTATGCACGTGCATTTTGTATTACTACTTTTTTGTATAATTCATTGTTTTTCCAATATGCACTTTTCTCCTTCTTCTTCTTTTTCTTTTTCTTCTATTATTTTGCCTTTGTATGTCGAATGAGAAAGTGTCGACATCTGGTTTCAGAGTTTGTCAGACTGCCCAAAGTCTTCTGATCTATGGCTGATCGGGACCGACACGGCGACCGTCTTCAGAGGGCACGTTAAGCACAATCAGCACGCTTATGATAGGAAAATTGCACTTTCTACTTTTGCATGGTCGTTGATTTTCGGAAATAAATCGCTCATAAAACTTTCTATCTATTTACCTTGACTTCCACAAAATAAAATCAAAATTATCACATGTGGCCCAAATTTCAATGACGAGTTGATATTCGATTACGATTTTACGATTTGAAGACTGTTATTGGTTAGTTGTTAAGCCATGACATACCACCACCAGAGGCCAGCGGCACTAGCTCTCACGACAAGCTAGCAAGCAATAAGGATTTACATTTACAAATCTTCGAAGAACTAATCGTAGAAACATGATGAAAGCGTCGTTTCGATAAATGTAGATTTATCTTGGCCTCGTGTAATTACAAAAAAAAACGCATATTTCAACATCGGTTCTGAATTTCTGATAGTTACAGAACATCCCTACTGAAAAGAGCTGGAAAGTTCGTTTACTTTCGCCCCCGCCAAATTTTGGGCGATTCCTCGAGAAGATGTTATTGTTGTTCGGGCCTTGGAAGTTTTGAGACTCTTGTAAATAAATCGAATTTATTCGCTGCGGAGGTGGTGTGATTTCTACTTTAATTACGCTAAGTTGGTTGGAAAGATTCGTAATTGCGTTCACGAGTAATGGGATGTGGAGTTTCTGTGTTTGAAGGTCGTTGGGTGAAGGAGTTATACTTTATTTTACGGTCTAAACAAAAATCTATTGTTATGCCAACGCTGTCCGTCTGTCACCAGCTTTGTCAAGTCTGTGCACAGAAGATAATAAAAAAATGGTCTACGGTACTTAAAATAAAGTGCTGAACAATAATGTAACATTTTATTTAAATCGTGGCTGTGTGTATGTTCGCACATCAAAAAAAAAACTGGACCGATTGAGATACGCTTTTCACTGTTGGAGAGCTTAGAGTTTGAATTAAAAACTGGGGTACTAAAGAATATCAATCCGATGAGTAGAAGCCGAGTAATCGATATAAAACTTTTTGACGAATGAAGGAATTTTGATCATATATTGGTATATTGGTATTTAAGGTCTAGGGATAGCACGCTTCTGACTTCCACAAAATATGTATATATATTCTTCTGGGAGATTAATTTGGAACAAGGAGTACATATAACTTAGAGAAATGACCACGCGTACGAAGCAGCGTATACAGCTAGAAGAGACTAAACGGTTTGACTTGAAACTTATTTTCGTAACTAATCCTAGCTGTGCCCACGGCTTTTCCCGCGTGGTCATTGTTATGTGTTATTCAAGGACCAAAAGTACATAATTATATAGAATACCAAAACTAATAAAATGCCAAATTTCTTGCGGCGTTAGTGGCTTTTTCGCGATGCGTTAACAAACATACAAACAGACAGACGCGATTTTTTTAAATTGTTATATTCTTGTTCAGTAGCTTATTTTATGTACCCTAGACTAATTATTTTTTAATTATCTTCATTGTACATTTTTTAGGTACATACTGCTTTATTATAAAAAAAAGTTTGGAGAGATGCGAACGTTAGTTCAGTGTGTGTGTGTATGTTTGTTACTTCTTCAAGCTGATATGGCAGACCGGATTTTAATAAAATTTAAAATGGAGAAAGCATATATACCTTGGAATAACACATAATATACTTTTCGTCAACACCCATGCGGATGAACCGCGGGGCGCAGATAGTAAACTAAATTTTCACGATAAAAAACTAAAAATTTAATTGCATGTTTATTTGTTGTTGATATTCTTCATTTTATGCAATATAATTATCTCTGTGCAATTAATGTCTATATTTTGCGGTTCATGAAATGAGTCTTACAGGTTAAAAAACAGGTACAATTTAAAAATTTAAACAACTCCCGACGGGGGGTCGGATACCCCTCAATATAGCAGACAAGCATCTCGATTACATCAGTTTTCTAACGTAAAAACTGCAGCTAAATATAAGCTTCATCTAATTAATGAGATACCTAAACTTAAACGACATTTAGAGGAAGGTTCTCTTATCTTTTTCTTTTTGTGTATTTTTAAAGCTTTTATTTATGTATGTATGTATGTCCTGGAAATTTGCAATCAATATTTCAACTGCTTCCGCTGAAGCTGGGGCAAAATGGGCTGAAATTTTGGCACACGCGTTTGGTTCTCGTGATATTAAATGGCATTTTTTTTAAATTATTTGTAGTTATTGTGTACTCACATCGCCGGGAACAGATTTGTTATTTTTCTATTTAATTACGAAAATCTTTTATACGTGATCGAAGTGTGATCACGTCAAAAGTTTTGTGTTAGTAACGCTCGTATGTCGTGGCGCATATTTTCATTACATAGCGTTGTTTACGACATGTGAGGGAGTAAGCAAAAATTCGAATTATTTGGAAGAATAATTACCAAAAAAGTGCCAAATTATGTGTGACAACATGGTTCACTTTTGCTCAAACTGTCTCTCTGATAATAATATAAGTACGTATTTCCAGAAGTGGGCAACCTATAAATGTGGTATGATCCGAGAGGCGCCATAAGAATAAATTTGAAACACATACCTTCTGAGTGTTGACCTCCCTCGTGGATATGCCCATCTTTTCGTGGTGTCGCAGCTGTACCGGGTAAATGATCTGGTAGTAGTGTGCTCCGATGTTGCGGACTAGCTCTTGGTTCTGTCTGTACTCTCGTAATAACCGCTCCACTTCACCTGGGGAAGAAAATGGTGTTATGGTTACATCTGGCAACCTGGTAAAATGTGCCGGGGCAGTGGTAAGGCAAATCAGATCAGATCAGATCAGTATACAAAGAGGGGGTGCTATTTCAAATTGGCGACTTATATTTCGATATATTATGGATTTCTGTTTTTAGACTTGTTAGGTCAGATAATCCTATATAAATAAATATAAATAAATAAATATATTCGGGACACCACACCAATTACCTAGCCCCAAACTAGGATACCCTGTACTATGGGCACTAGATAACGGATAAATATACATAAATACGAATATCAACATCCATGAATCGGCTCATCACACAAATGATTGCACCTTGCAGGATTCGAACCCGCGACCGTTTGATTTCTTTCCTAGGGTCACTAGCCACTAGACCAATCGGCCGTCGCTAGATCTATGTGATTTTCTTGTGGTATTTATGTAAGTACGAGTATATATATATACATCCACGCCTTTAGACAGGTACGCTATGTGTACCAAGCCATCTCTCATTCACGCCTTTTGATTAAATGATATTAATGACGACCCGTCTTCGCACGGGTAGCGCTCACCTCAATTTTTCTTATTTTTAGCACTAATGTACCCGTCGTAACTCCGTAAAAAAATACGCCAGTAAGCGTAATTCAAAATCTTGGGCAGCAACGATCGTGTATTTTTATTAATTCTTTGTATATATCACCATCGACTGCGATCACCAAGACGCATGCCGTAAGCATCGTTATTGTATATATATTGTATATGCCTTCTATTATGTGAGAGCCCTATGTTAAGCAGATACCTTTTTGAGGCTGATGATGTATTGTGATGGTGTAATAAAAATCATGGTGTTATGTATCTAAAAATGTCATCGGACCATCGAACTAGTCTGATATTCTCTTTTCCAGACTAACGTACTGAGTTTCCTTTTCAGGGTTCCGTACCTAAAAAGGAACCCTTAAATGTCTCTCAAGACCCTTTTTCTCAGGAACGCTTCAAGTTGAAATTAATATCAAATAATCAGGTCTGCAATCTCTTGGAGCCGTGAAAAAACTTCTAAATCAACGCAATCAAAAGATACGGCCCTGTATACCGCATTTTTTGACACTCGCAGGGGAATCAAAACCTGTAGGGTACTTCCCGTTGACCTAGAATCAAGAAATTTGGGCAAGAAGCAATGTCTATAGTACAAGTAAAGAAAAATTCAGAAAAAAAGTAAATTGTAGTTACATAACAAAACATAGAAGAAGTAGAAATAATTTAATTTGCTACAATCAGCAGGTCACAACAGAAATCATTACAACGTCATAACAATGTCGCCGTAGTTTGCGATTATAATCTTATTTGCAGTTGTTAAACTGACTGCGACCTGTGTCGATGTATGGGGACAGCAATTTTACAACGGCAAAGTTAATTAGTACGGAAAACGGAACAAGTGCGTGTTGAACTCGCAAGCCCTCCTTGCGAGTTCAACACGCACTTGTCCGGTCTTGTTTATCATGTTTTGATTAAGTCACTTTCTTGTTTGTCTGTCTGTCTGTCTGTCGTTCAGGGTGGAATTTTGCAATTCAAAGTTCAAGCACTTCCGATTTATATCATAATAATAATATAGTAGTATTTTAATTTATTTTTATACATGACAATGCAATGCAAAAAAATGTGGTCTAAAAAGTGCCCAACCTAACCTTAATAAAAAAAACATCATGATTGATTAAACGAAAACGGCTCTACAAAAAAAAACTTTTAACTGAACGTGTATTCGTACTATCCTCCAAGATCTACTGATCTAATGCCTTCATAAAGCCGTGGTCACTGTTACCAGCTACCGCTGCATTCACTGTTCCGTTTTATCTTTCTCTTTATTGAGCATCTTCTGATCGATAGCCGTAAAAGAGAGATTCCAAAGAAACTGATAAAATTTTAAGACGTCATCTATGAAAAGTTTGGAATTTACCTTTACTTTATAAGATTTTATTGAAGGGGTAGGTTTATCGCCTTTTTACTGGGTTATCTGCATTAATAAAAAAAAACTGATTCGTGATTATATTGAATAAAAAAACTAGATAAGTACTGTACTTAACTTGTTTGGTTGGTAGTACGTAATTCTACCAATACCGTTACCGTCCCCATAAGACGGGTTCAAAGATGCTAGTGGAAAGATTTGGGTGACGACGCATAGGTCTCGGTGGCCGAATTGGTAAAGGCATGTGCCGCGCTAAGGCACAGTATGCAAGTTCGAATCTCGTCCGTGACCCAAATATCTCCATTAGAAAATCATTATTATATTTACGCTAAGCAGGCGTTAACTGCTATAAAAAATCATAAAATATAGATTTGGGAGGCGTTATCTTTCAGACACGAAGTTAATCAATATTAGCTGTGTTTGGTTGGTAGCTCGTAATACTAACAAAAGATAGCGTTACCGTCCCCATAAGACGGGTTCAAAGATGCTAGTGGAAAGATTTGGGTGACGACGCATAGGTCTCGGTGGCCGAATTGGTGCATGTGCCGCGCTGAGGTACAGCATGAATCAGATTTTGCAGTTCTTGTGCACACTCTCCATAGTGCAATCTGTAGAATACCGACAGGCTTGCGACCTCACGTCGATGCGCCAGACTTTGAAGCTTACTCTTTACCAGAATGTCATCTCCAATGAGCCTCATAGCACGTCTCTCAATTGAATCCAAAGCCTCGAGCTGATACTTGGCAGAACCGTCCCAGAGGTGGCAGAAGTACTCCAAAAACAATATAAAAAATATAGTAAATGTTAAATTCTTTTGTTCAGTAGCTTAATTTAAGTACACTAGAGCATTTTTTTAAATTATAAGTATAGATGTTTGGAACAAATGGTATAGGTAAGTTATAGGACTTCTATGTTTGTATCTATAATAATATTATAGAAACGTGAGTATGTTTTAAATCTATACATAAATAAATCAATAAGTAACGAAAAACCTGAACATCAAAAAAATATGTCTATTTTTTTTTAAACAATCTACGGATCATAAATATAACATAAAAAATTGTGTCTGTGTATCGGCTTGACTCGCATCTGTCCACTGCTGGACGTAGGCCTAATGCACGCCACTGAGTTCGGTCTTCAGCTCTCCCCATCCACTTTCTTCCTGACACTTTTCGCAGATCGTCACTCCAGGGTATGACTTAAAAACTGGTTTCCTCGGTATTTCAATCCAAAAAGTAGAAGCCGAGTGATCGATAAAAACGATTGGAGTCAGAACTAAGTTTGATGAAATTTGGTATATGTGTACTTTTGGTTCTGAAATAATTCATAGGACTAATAATAATTATGTCCCAGAAAAAAACAATATTAATATTATTTTAGCGGGCGGTCAGCTCGCATTGCGTCCGTTCGCTATCGCGACTGAAAATCAAAAATTTTGCGTCGCACGTCCCGAGCTCCAAGCCTGTATGCGAGTTGTTTTAAATTCGTCCTCACGACGAACACTCTTTGGCCGAATGAATTCATTTCTGGGAAAACTAAAAAGTTTCAAATAAAAATAAATGTAAGAATAACGACTGGCGAACAAATAATTTATTCAATTGGCGAGATGGACCAACGACATGGTGAGAGTTGCGGGGAGCCGGATGCTCCCTGTGGCGTTCTGTGGGAAAGGCCTATTTTCAGCAGCGGACGTCTTTTGATTGATGCTGATGATATGATATACCTTTGTCTCCATAATAGCGTCGATGTATCTGATCCTCTACTATCTTATAGTATACTTTCTCCCAACACAGAGTTAAAGACGACGTAACCTTAATGGCACTTAGGACCTAAACGAGTTTCAATCTAGCCGTCTATTGTCGGGCAAAGGCCATCGTTAACCTGAATTTACGTCTCAAGACGTCCGGAGTTTATGACTCCTGCCCTTAAACTGCAATTGCAGTTAGGATGTGTTTTTACCGCGTTGATTAACGACGGTTAACAGCTGTAAAACTGTAGCGGTAGTCGTTTTGCGCTAGTGTTTTGTTTTTTGTTATCGCTAGTGATGAGTTGGTTAGTAGACTATTGAAGGTTTATGAGGTACATCCTTGTAGCATTCAGTTAATTTCCCCTTTTGCAGCTTTTGGTATTAGCATCTTTGTATGCGATATATGATGACGATTGAAAGAATGATGACGTGTAAAAATTGGAATCGTCAGCAATATGAGAACCTACGTAGAGTCTCAACCAAATCTGTATTTCATCGGATGCATTTCGGCGAGTGACAGTTGGAATTCACAATTTAATTCGTCCAAGCCCATTCCAGCATTGTACGACAAGACGTACTGCGATGTACTATAGTTATGTGAAGAATACTTTTAACGAAGCTTGTTGCTTCCAAATCGTGTACCGCTAAGGAGTGAAACTCCTTACCGCAGTCTGTTTTCCCATAGTGTTGGCTCTGAGTCTTCAAATCACGATTCAATCGGTAACTTTTAGGTAACCATGTTTCATCGTCAACCGCATCATCAATAATCATCAAGTAACATAGTGGTCGTATGCAAACCGACATACCAGTAAACCGCATTAGATGCAGTCTAGCTGGCCAATATGCACCGGGGAAGAAGGAAACTTAGTGTACCTACCTGTTGAAGTTTTCCAACAATATTTTTACGAGTACCTTGGGCAAATATTGCAATTAGGTTAGAACAAATTTGAGAAGGAAGCCAACTTAAGAATTCAACTGGGCTGGGCAGAATTTGATAAGCTTCGTCAAGTCTTTTCGTCGTCCATACCACAGTGCCTGAAGACAAAAGTCTTCAATCAGTGCGTTCTATCAGTCATGACATATGGGCTGAAACGTGGACACTCACGGTCAAACTAGTCCACAAATTTAAGGTTCTCAGCAAGCTATGCAGAGAAGTATACTTGGAGTTACTCTGAAGGAAATAATAATAATTTGTAATGAAGATATCAGACGGAGAGCCTAGGTAACCGAAATAACTCAAAGGATAAGCAAGCTAAAGTGGCAGTGGACTGGTCACATTTCCCGAAGAACCGATAACCGTTGGGGTAGACGAGTTCTCGAGTGGAGACCGCGTTTAGGATAGGGCGCCCTATGTCCTGGTCGAGTGACGATTTGCCAAAAGCGGCCGGAAAAAATGAATGAGGAGAGCTAAAGACCAAGCTCAGTGGCGTGCATTAGGAGAGGCCTACGTCCTGCAGTGGACAAATATAGATGGATGATGATGATGAAAAAAGAGAAAGCTTCTGTCTTACAAAAAATAATAATATTTCAATGGACAATTTCACACCAATTACCTAGCCCCAAACTAGGATACCCTGTACTATGGGTACTAGATAACGGATAAACATACATAGATACGAATATATAACATCTATGACTCGGAAACAAACATTTCTGCTCATCACACAAATGATTGCACCTTGCAGGATCCGAACCCGCGACCGTTTGATTACATACCTAGGATCACTAGCCACGAGACCAATACTTTCCATATATTTCTAATGACAACTTAAGAATACGAATCCAATAACACATATTTCAAACGATGAACTACACAATAATCAAGTACAACAACGCGGATAAATGGGAAAAGTTATCCAATAATGTATTCGAGTGTTGCCAAGTAATTCGGCGTCAGCGTGTGATGTTATTAATTCCTGTGATTGACAGCGTGACTTGGCTTCTTTGATGTTTCTGGGTAAGTTTAAGCCTATTAAGGCATTAACTTTTCACGCCGAATGGACCTATTTTTATTTTCTAGTGATTATATCAATTTCTAAATTATTTAATAGGCTAATGTTTATAATAGAGCTTTGAATATACGAATATGTTGATCCTAGATTTAGGTTATATTTTACAGCTTTTCGGTAAGCTGAGACCTTGGGGACCAGAAATATATAATTTTATAATAGACCTGGTGTCTGGTCCTAGCAACACGTGAATAATAGACCTGGTGTCTGGTCCTAGCAACACGTGAATAATAGACCTGGTGTCTGGTCCTAGCAACACGTGAATAATAGACCTGGTGTCTGGTCCTAGCAACACGTGAATAATAGACCTGGTGTCTGGTCCTAGCAACACGTGAATAATAGACCTGGTGTCTGGTCCTAGCAACACGTGAATAAAATGCTGGCCTTTATTTAGGACAAATATTAAGTATTGCCATACAACGTGGCAATAGCAAGCACTTTGGGGACTTTGCCTACAGGCAGAGATTCGTTTGAATCTATAAAGGGTCTGCCATTAAGAACGCCCGAACTTTGATTAAGCGATTTTGCTACGATTGTTTTTTTTATTTTAATATGCATATGATGACATTATCTGTGGAATATAATTATTATGTTATAAGTGTTATTCCAGAGCCAAAAGTACCAATATCATCCAACTTCGTTCAGACGTCAATTTTTTTTTATAATTTGCTCGATTCTACAAATCGGATTGAGATACCAACACATCAGTTACTTTTTTACCCAGATTAATGAACCCATAGCTAGTGTTTTTTATAATTAAAACAGATCTTGAAATAGCGCAGTGAAAGTATATAAACCATAGATTAAAAAACTATTAGCTTACCACACAGACTGTAATTTAAATAGAATAGGGTGTTCGTACGATTAGTAACCAAAAGTTTTTTCTTTCAATATAAAACGAAACTGATGCGTTCACTTATTATAACATAAGAGCTTCGCTTCGTCGCCAACCCAACCCAACCCAACCCAATTTCAGGGCAGTTGTAAAAAACTGGGTTAATAGCTGCTAACAGTTAGCAAGCTTCAATTCAATAGTAATTGTTTATCTACCTACAAAAGTAAGTATTAAAGAGCTTGAAATGCGTCGATCTAATTTCGTGCAGCGAGCTGGCGGTCACAGCGCCACGGCAGTATCACGCAGCACGCTCCAGATACGCCGCTCCACGGCGCGGCACAATGACTGCTCCCCGTTGCCCCGAATTGCGGCTCCCAGACTTTACTCACGCTCTGATTGTCTGCACCGCGCACGCTATAGCTTTGATGACTCGTTGTTACGCTTTGTGTAATGCTGATGTTTTATAGCGCTTCGGGAATCACGTGTTTCAAATAAAAGATAATAATTTTGCCTGAGTCGATCTGAATTACATTTATCACATCGACAGAAGAAATAAATCAGAAATGGCGTTTCGCGAGCACGTCCAATGAATTTCTGTGGTATTCATAGGTTTTATCGTATTCCGGCCTAATTCCGGTAATGATGCACTTGCGGCACAATATCTTCCGAGACATACTCTCGTTGTGTTACTATAAATAGCATTGATATTATTAGCTTCTGAATTATTTTTTTACAAAACTGTAGAACAGTACTCATCGCATAAATATTCCTATTTTTCTAAACTCTGTTATTGCCTTATTAGTATTACCATCGCACACTTCAAATGCTCCTTAACACACCCTCTCACACACACACACGCACAATTTTAATCATCTAGCTAGATAAAGTGACGATCTGCACAATATTATTACCAATAAATAGATGCGAAGAGCCGAAAATCGGGCAAGTGGCAGGCTTGGGAGCAGTGGAACAGAGGCTAAATAAATGATGTTGTTATTAATTTCAACTATCGAACAAAAGATCGATTATTTTTTTCCATATTTATCCCGCTATTTAGTTTTAACCATATCGGATTTTATTGTTGGATAGCTTAGGGTTTGACTTGAAAACTGGGGTACTTGGTACCTCAATCCAATGAGTAGAAGTCGAGCAATCGTTAGATTTTTTTTTCACCGCTGAAGGAATTTTGATCAAATGTTGGTATATTGGTATTTTAGGTCTAGGAAGCACATAGATTATTTTTAACCAAGAGAAATGACCACGCGTGTGAATTAGCCAAAGCCAAGCCAAATTAGCTGTGACCACGGGCACAGCTAATTTGGCAATAAATAAAACTAGGTATTAAGCTGCTTATTAATCTGGACTACTACCACAATGGATTGGACTGAGTATACATTTAACGGCATCGATAACCCTCCAACTAGGTAATATCGACGACACGTTAAGTAGGTAACAATTGCAGAGTAAAGTTTAATGAGCCACATGAAATGATTTCGTGTGCGTTTCATTTCAACGTGTAATTAATATAACTTTTGAAAACTAACGCGAGTGAAATTCATATTAAATATAAATAAAACGGCTAAAAACTCACGAAATAGAAGATCGGAAATACTCCGACCAGTTTCGGACTATTTTGAAGTCCTTCATCTGGGAGTGTTATGCCGACAAGCCGCGACGAGCGCTACGAACGTCAGCACGCAACTCGTCAGTTGCGTGCTGACGTTCGTAGCGCTCGTGAAAACCACGCTCGCTACGCACGCGTCGTCACGCGTGCGTGGCGAGGCCCAGTGGGCGGCGACTGCGGCGCTTGGCTTTGTTCGGCCTGCACAGTCACTTCGTTGTCTGTTGTGTAAATCGATTCTTCTTCAGGTATAGAGGTTATAGGTTTTTTTCACCTGAATACAGCGAAACAAAGGAAAAGGTTATGTGTTCAAACTTAAAACTTAGTTCGATTTTGACAAGCGAGGTATCAATCGATTTGTCTTCATTGGCTATTTTTTACCAGACCGTAGAAGGGGTTTTAGTTTTTAAGTTATGTATTGTTTAAAGCTTTTAATAAAAGCTTTAATTTAACTTGCAATGTGTGTATGTCTGTATGTATGTCTGCATGTATGTATGTATGTATGTATGTATGTATGGCTGTATGTATGTACCTATGTCTGTATGTATTTCTGTATGTTTGTCCATATGTATGGCTGTATGTACGTCTGTATGTATGTCCGTCTCTGTGTATGTTTATGTTAAATCTTGCAAGCTGAATTAGAATCACTTTCTCTTATCCTACGGAGTTGATCTTTTGCATGTTGGTTCAGTTCCGATGACAATGCATTTTTATGATAAGCGTAACCTGAATCGACATTCAGGATTTCGTGTCTGTGCTGTTAACCGCTGAAGTGTTACTCCAGATAAAATAAAACTGCAACGGTAAACAGCACAGACACGAAATATTGTGTACAAATTTTACTATGCTAGCCGGTTTGAAGTTTTAACATGACATGGCTACTGACTAAGGAACTCGTCAACGGTTAACAGCACAGACACGACATGTTGTATACGCATTTAATTGTGATAGCCCTTTCTAAAATGATATGGCTACTGCATAAGAGCTTTTTCTGAAACGTTTTTTAATGAATTATTATATACAATTGATTAACGAGACGAGTAAGCCGTCCTATTATTTTTTCTTAAAATAAATATGAGCGAGACGCATGCTAATAATTTATCCCAGTGCCACCAGATCTGTAGGATACAAAGGAAGGCACTGGAGCATTGCGCTCATCACTCCAGTATGTCCAGTAAATTTCGAGGGAAATAATTGCCTTCAATTTGGAACGCAGTAATGTCAAATCCACAGAGATATTCAATTACTAACAATATGAACATTTTCGACATTTTAATGGAAACTTTATCACTATCTTTCGAATTAATCCGGGGCAAGGTATTAATGAACTCTTTGTAATACAATGCCTATTTATAGCACCCTCATTTATAATCGAGATCCATATCTATCAAGGTTAATTGTAGCTACGGCTACGTCGAATATCAAATATAGATCAAAAGACAAATTAGTAGAAGATCTCCGATATCATGACATTCCCGCCCACGCGGGTCGTTGAGTTAGGTATTTTCAACATTTGAATTTAATCTAATTTAAGTTTGAGTTTGTATTTGATGTTTATCGTGATTCATGTAAGCGTAGCGATTGGTTTGTGGATACAAAATATACAAGATCAATAAGAACAAGAACAAAATAAGTTATTAAAGATCTCAATAAGATAATTGACGTAGAATTTTCTTGACAATCTACTTTAAATCCCATGTCGATACAAACTTTTCTCTATGAAAAGTTTTGAAACACCATAATATAATAGTATTTCTCTGATTTTTTTCTTTAAAAAAATATATCGAAAATATACCGGTAGATATAATGGCTAGGAGTATTACTAACATTAGAAACCTAGCACCTTCATCAATACTAAAAAATCTAATAAAAATCAAAATAAAATGCAGTTAACTAAATAAATTTTAAGACCATGTGATAGATTTGGAACTTCAGGCACCTGAGCTCTGTTTGCTAATTTATTTATTTATTACGGTCTTGGCCGTCGTTATACCACGATTTCACCTGATGCAAAGAGATGATGTACTCGAAGGTCATTGCATCATTGCGGGTTCTTCTGTGTTTAATTTTGCCGTTTACCTTACCGCTGTTCTGTGCAATATCCAAAATACATTTAATCTTATAGTATTTTTCTGCAATCAATAAAATCGATAAATATTCGAGTATTCTGAAAATAAACCAGGTTATATTTATTGATAATTCACACCTAAATCAGTAAGATACTTCAAAGGACAGACTGGTTTTATTCAAAACTATTTGAAAACGTGTTAAAGAAATTCCTCTAACTAATTAACGGCGAAAGTTACGCCGATGTCATAATTGAAACTGAGCTTGGAGCTCAATTAGAAGACATACGAATAATTACTAATAGTTTGGAAGCTACTGGTTATATATAAACTTCTTCGTAGGATCTCCATGAGTGGCTATACTCAGGCGTGATTTCAATTTGTCAATATAGTTTCGAAAATACTTGGTAATTACGTAAGGTTGAAACTCTTATAGAAAATATAAATACCACACCGAAAAGTGAGGTAGTTACTCTTATTGTAAATAATATGCGCACTCATTATTAAACTTTTTATAAGACGGGTGCCATCTATATATATCTGCATTATAACTAACTTTTTTAAGTTTATTATTAAGAAAAACAAATAATCATATTCGGTAAGATCATGGCCAGTTGTTTAAGAACGTGAATAGTAGTTAGCCGTATTGATTAGCCGTTATAATTAGTCTAATATTTATTACTAGTTATTTAAATAAGACCTTATTCGCTAGCTACATGAAATTCCTTGCCAAAAACGTGTGACGTCATTATGACAATTGCCGAATGATTCCACAAAGATATCTTAACGCGGCGCGTTACGTGTGTTAGATTGTAACATAATATTTAACAATGTAATTAATATTCTCACTGAATAACCTTATCACTTACGGTATCATAACATATTGCTTGTCAAGCCAAAAGTGACAACCGATTGAATCTATTTGTAAATTTGTCTTTTCTTAGATCTATGGTGAGTTTGTAATCTGTGGTAATAAAAAAATATGTTTCTGAACGAAACCGATAATGTGGTTGAATCTATAAAACAACTTATTATGCAAAAGCTTCGAATTTATGATTATGGAGTTAGATAATGATGTTTAAAATGCTTAATAGAGTTATTCATTATTCTAAGTAAAATTACCAAGTCTTTTGTGAAAAGTTGTGTATTTACTAATTAATGATGGCAGATTGTTATAGCTCTGAAATATCTGTAAATATAATTCCTTAAAAATTATAATGATTTAAAATTGTCTTACAATATTTAAAATACGATTATTATAGATATCCAAATGTAAGTAGAAGTGAATTGAACATTTCCGTCACGCCAGACGCCATTGATGATTCCTGATTGGTCGATCTGGTGGAAAAATATAGTGAGGTGGTATGATATTTTTCCGTTATTTTATAAAGGTGGCTTAGCAATGTTCACTTTTACTATGGCCGTCGCACCAACAGGACTCTGGCAAGTTAAATACTATTGATATTACTATAGTGTTCTGCTACTGTTTCCTTGTCTAATGTTTATTATGTGTAACTGATTATTTTGCAAATAGGTACCAAACAGTATACAAATACTACATAGGTACCTACTGTCGGTTCAATGTGATGTTATTATTACCAATATGGTCAATGTGATTGGTTCGAAATGATTAGGTCAGGATCATTTTGTTTAAATGCTATTATTGTGCCAGGTGTAACTATGGTGATTGTAAAATGATAATAAAATATCACTATGACCAAGTATCACTTATAAGTTGTTAGTATGACAATAATAATGGGTTAATTATAATTGTAAATAATGATGATAAAAATATATTCGCTAAATAGTTTCTTGCCAGTTCTTCTATGTAGTGTATTCCGAATCTGGTGGTAGAATCAATAAAAATATAACAATTAAATTTCTTTGTTTCTATGAATACTCCTTAGGTTATGCTATTCTATTCAGTATATTTTAGATAGGTACTAAACTTCTGAGTAAATTTCAAGCTTTTATGATATAGCAACTTGCTTGTATATTGTCAGGTTATGAATTAGCTTCACTTGCTATTTGGTTAAAAGATAAATAAATATCAACAACATAGCGTTGAAACTTTAGTTAATATGCGAAACAAGGTTTAGCCTAACCGTAAGCTTATCCTAACCTAAGGATAACATAACCAAACTTAGGTTTGATTTATATACAGTAATAATGATCCCAAGAATCTATCACGTGCGTGAATGCTCATAGTGAGTAAGAGCCCTGTCGTTGAGAATCACAATAAAAACCTTATGTTTATTATAATAAATGCATATAAAGAAAAAAGATTTCAAGTGAAAAATTTCTGCATCAAACAGCCATTGTAAGTAATTATACTCCGCACTGTCTCCTCGCCTATAAGTTTTCTCCACCCACGCCGTCTGCAGTCTACCAGCCCCATTGTGCCCTATTACAAAAGACTTAGCCATCTATTAGGGCACGCTTAAATTGAATTGGATAAAGGTTTAATTGTTACAGTGTTGAGATTTTGCGCCTGTTGATATTACTTGGTAGTTAAGGTGACATTTTGGAAGGTTATACCTCTTTCAATAGACCTGCAAATAATAAGCTTAAAAAGTCAAATAGTTAGTCTACATTGTTAGGTAGTCGTTTGTTCCCTTCCCTTTTCTCAGCCTCTTTCATCCCACTGATAGGTAAAAGCCTCCTCTCATGTATGCCACCCCTTTCGATCTTGTGCTATCCTCAGAAACTGTTCGCTAATAGAAGTAATTTAGGTTAGTAAATTTATAAAAAAAAACCTTTATTACCTAATATCGTATACGATCGTATTGTACTTATTGTTTAAAACTCCTTTTAAAAATTGGTGTTGCCACAGATCCCCATGATTCAGATCTTCATATGCTTCTTATAATTACACCCTCATAATTATATGCGGATATGAAGAATGTCATCAAAACGGAACATTTGAGCACATAAGCAAACCTTCTAGCTGCTAATCTGCTCGAGATCCCTTCACAGAGAGTGATCAGAGTTTAATATCTTGGGAACGGTTGCATCGGTTTCTTACAAACAAAAATAACCCTCTTACCAACTTCAGCTATCGAATAAAATTAATGACCACATTTAAATCGATCCATCCATTGCGAAACTATCACGCCACAGACAGACAGTGGCGGCTGGTTGGCCGAATGGTTAGTGACCGCAAAGTCAACCAGCGGTCGCGGGTTCGAATCCCGCAATCATTTGAACAGATGCAATCATTTGTATGATGAGCAGAAATGTTTGCTTCCGAGTCATGGATATTTGTATCTGTGTTTATCCGTTGTCTAGTACCCTTAGTACAGGGTATCCTAGTATAAGGCTAGGTAATTGTTGTGAATTGTCCCGCATATAATATTTTTATTTAAAGGCTTCTGGTTTATTACACCCCTCTTCTAGCGTTAGAGATTAAAGGTAATAACAATTGGTATGACAAGACATTTATAATACATTGCTATTAACAATTGCCTGATAAATTAGTGATACAATAATTCACAAAATAAGCTAAAACCAAAATAAAAACAAAAAAAAATGTACTTTAAACTCTGAGTTCTGCTGCATGTGCAGTTTACGCTCTTGGCGTAAATTCACGACCAAGTTAAAACACCACATTCACAAACACACTGCGTTTTAATTGTGCTAGTTAACTTTTCAACTTTTCTAACTCAAACAGCTCTAACTATAACCAACACTCAAAGCTTTAACACCACAATCTTTTCAACTCGTAAAATTTACCTAAACTTTTTTACCTAATTGCAGCCAAGTACATTTTACTTTGCAACTTTATAGAGTAAAGCAAAGGTATCCACAAACTTTGCTCCATTCGCACAACTCAGCTGTTTGGGGCCGAAAGCTTGAGTTTGTTTAAAATTAAGGGCCCGAACTCGATGATTAGTTTGGGGGCTTTGGGGCCTGGGTTGATGCGAAAGGGTTGTATTTACGGAATTTGTTTGTACACTCAAAACTGTAAACTTTTACTATTACGCGAGCAATTAGCGGACGTTTAACGCGCCCGTTAGTGCCCTGGTAGTTGATTTTTATGTGGTAGTTAATGACCGTTACATGAGTTCGCACAATTCTGCGTAAGTATTTATGGAAATAGCCATTTATTATACTATGTTCGTATTACACATTTGAAAATAAACTCCTATACAGGAAAAGACAAAAATGAAGTTAACACACGAACAAATATGTAAAAACAACAACAAAATAAAGCCTTAACTCATTACCCACGTAGACAACTGCACATTACTACGTACTCTAAACAGACTATTGACGAACGTCGCAATGAGCGCATTTGATTATCGCCATTTTGGCGCTGATAGCAGTAGACAGTAGTGAGCGTCCACGGAACTAAGTTTATTGTACTATTATTTATTCTGTGACTAAAGTCATGAGATGATACAATATCAATTTTAGTTACGTGGACGCTCGGTGGGGCGCTTTATATCGGCACAAACGAAAGTACAGCAGAGCCTATCCATAGAGATCAGTGGTTATCCAGCAGTGGTAAAGTAGTAGTATGTATTGTGTCACTGACGTTGACATTGACAGCTTGAGAAGTTGTTGAAACACGCTGGCAACGGGCCGCAAGGTCATGTGATGTCATGGGAAATAATGGCGAATACTATAACATCCATACCAATATATAAAAGTGAAACATTGTCTGTTTGTTTTTTTGGGGACCTTTCACGCGATAAAGGCAGGGCTGGACAGATTTTTATGAAATTTGGAATGGAGATAGCATATACCCTGGAATAAAACATGGGATACTTTTTATCCCGGAAAATTGTATTTTTCCACGGGAAAACTGGAAAATGTTAATTACTGGCTGTAAGTAACGGTTGCCATGGAAACGAAATAACAAGTCTGTCAAAAATATTAAGAGCGTTAATACCTACTTTTGCATTGGTTTTTAATATCCTAGAAGAACATACGAGAATGCTTTTTTCGCGATAAACTTTAGACCGCGCGGACAAAGTCGCGGGCGGGAAAGCAAGTCATTTATAAAAATTAAAAGCGTGAACTAAAAGAAATAAATAAGTGGTTCTCTATGACATGTTTTATTCCGAGAATACTACATGTCTTAGACGGTAGGATTCGAACCTGCGCTCCCACAGGGAATCTGATTTCGTTAATAATTGATGATGCGAGAACGTTTAAAATCTGATGGGCTCCTCTCCACTAAATTCAGAGTAAAGCACTCAAGATATGCCGATCCGCTCCTCATATGAACAATCCTCATGCAGTCATTTACGCCATGTTATGTCAAGTTCTCACAAAAAATAAAAAACTATGCTGTTTTTGTGATGAAACTGTGTATCACCACATAAAACACAAATTTTCCACTTACACACACTTGTGTTTTTTTCGTAGCCGCCATTATTTGCCATGTTTCCCTCCTGAGTTAGGCGGTAAGGAGTCCTTTACTTTTTACGCGTATTGCATCTGCGTGGGTCCCGCCGTTTCTGAACTAGCGTAATAATAGTAGAAATAGATGGGTTATCCAGTTTACAGCCGATCGATACTTCATCTGTATGGCTCAGTCAGCTTGAGCGCGCCCTAATTTGACTCATTTCAAAGCCTTCAAATTCTAATTGAAATTCAAATTATTTATTTGTATTAAACACTAGCTGTACCCGCGGCTTCGCACGCGTGGTCATTTTTCTAGGTTAAAAGTACGCAATGTACTATTCCAAGACCTAAAATACCAATATACCGACATTCGATCAAAATTCCTTCATTCGTCAATAAGTTTTATCGATTGCTCGGCTTCTACTCACCTTATTGAGGTACCAAGTACACCAAGTCAAACCCCAAGCTCTTCAACAATGAAATCGCAATCGGTTCAGTAGTATTAACGTGATACGCGAACAAACATACAGACACAATTTAAAAATAAAGTTATATACTATCAGTAGCTCTTTTTCCATCTTTTTTAGTTCATCCAAAGGTTGTCTGTAAGAGATTGCTGTAAGCGTTAAGACCGCCGATTGTTTTATCGTAATATCATTTTTTTTGTGATTTATGATGTACAATGTACGATTTACTTTTAAGTGGTATGCAATAAAGAGTAATCTATCTATCTATCTTATTTTAAGTATCCTAGACCATTCTTTAAAAAAAAAAAAACTGTGTACAGACTATTTCATTCCTATTCCTTTATTATAAGTATAGATAGATTGTTATCATATTATTTAATTTAGACTAAGTTTATTAATTGTATATTTATATATTGTGGTGTTTCAATAAAGAGTTAATATATCTATCTATTGTTGCATATTATACAGATATTCATTATTAATAAAGAGTTAATCTATCTATCTATCTATCTATCTAACTATCTCTTGTTGCATATTATACAGATATTCATTATTAATAGGAGATCATTGCAAATTTAAATAAAAACAAAATTATATGTATCAAATATTTTATTCACTTGAAATAATATTCAGCAGAAAATTACTTATGACAAGCTTAAATTAAAAAGTAATATTGAATAAATGTAAATACGAAGTTAGGGTAGCCTAGTGGTTTACTAGATCCACTTAGAATCCAACGATACCGGGTTCGGTCCTAGGCTCCACACCAATTACTTTTCTAAGTTTTGTTATGTTTATTAAGTTATGTTACGATTTTCCATCGCTCCGTGCTTCGGAGGGCACGGCTCTTATTATTTAATAGCAGTCGATAAGCAATGTGTAAGGCCATCGGTCGGCCTGACAAACTGTGACACCAGAGGCTAGCAGTACAAGCCAAGCAAGCAATGTAAATACAAAAATATGTTAGTTATGCGAATCAACATCCGACAGAATTTTTGGCCTGCGATGACATTCGACCACGCAACCAACTCCGGATTTGGTCCCGTGGTTGGTTGGCTGCGTGAACGTAGCTCGTAGGTATTACGTGTCTCTGAAATTGATATATATTTGTAACTGTTTTGCAACTTTGAAAAGACATTCAAAACCGAAACAAAGCATATGAAATCTCACATGTGTGTCACAATGCAACGCTTCGTCCGCGTACTGTTAATTAAGCAATTCATCAAAACGGATCCAAACAAAACCCATTGTTAGTTTCGCAACGCTGCCGTATTTCTGCCCACTACAGCCTGACCTTCCCCTCCCTTCTACTCTCCCAAAAACAAGAGAAATCAAGGACCGGGGAGTACTTCGACGGGTGTCTACGTTAGGTGGATGAGGTTTCCGAAAACGCTTTACAGGTTTAGGTACATTGTGCACATTGGATGCCATCTGTTTCAGTTAATTAAGTAATGCTCGTCCTTAAAATGCACGTTCTTTAATGGTGCTAAGATGAATATTTAAGTGTTGCATTTGAAATGTAAGCTTTTTGCACTGAAACTTGTTTTGTTGAATGACTGTTATTTTGTTTTATGTTTTGTTGAATGAGTTCCATGTTTTTTTGTATAATTTGAAGTTATGGACAAAAAAAGAAAATTGTAGTGGGTATAAAGCCTCCTATTTCTTTAAAAATACCTAAAACTATTCTAGGTATCGTTTATGTTTGATTCTATTCAAAGGCACGCATTAACTTGTGCCTAAACAAACTATTCAGCAAATGTTTTAGGAGTGAAACCTTTGTGATTTATCGTCTACAAGCAAGCACAAATTAATAACGCGTCAAGCGACCACGGCTGTAAAAATAATTTGGTTTTAGATCATTGTTCGTGAGTGAATAGTCAGAATGCACGGTTTTATTAGCGTCAATGTGTGTTGCTCTAATGGTAGCGATTATAGGATATTTATTTTTTTGCTGAAATATAGGTACCAGATGATCATTTTCCTGAAGGTACCTACCAAAAATTTGATACAAACAAAGGCTTTTCATAATAAGGCACCTAATTTGACCTAAATGTTTCATACTTTTCATTTTATTTACCTTTTATACTAAAATACTGAAGGATTTAGCATATAACCGAACTAAAAAAATCTATGATTATTTACTAGCTGTGCCCGCGGCGTTGCTCGCGTGGTATTTTTTGGGTTGGATCCTATGTGTTGTTCTAAAACTAAAAGCGCGAATTACCAATATAGCGAATTTCATAAAATTTCGTTCAGACGTCAAATTATTTTTTAATCGATTGCTCGGCTTCTACTCGGGGGAATGAGATATTAAGTATTTAAATAAAAACAAAAGATATCCAACAGCAAAATATACATCACAATCGGGTCCAGTAGTTTTTACGTGATGCGCAGACAGAGAGACAAAAGTAAAAAAAAAAATGATTCTAGGGGGGTTTTTTTATAACTTCTTTGTACAGACTTTTGTTTCTTACGCTTTATTATTAGTATAGATAAACAAAAAACTACCTGTAAAATTTAACTCTCCAAAGCCCCCGTATAAAATCGCTTTAAGTAGGACCACATTTTAAGAGATACGTTTATAATTCCACAAACGCGTTTATGAACAGGTGAGTAAGCACTTACAAAAGCTTCACACTGTTAGTATTTAACGCAGAAAATGTGGTATTGGAGGCCTGTGGAAATCTCTCGGTTTTGTGAAGCGGTACCAAGATGTGAAAGAGGATAAGTTTTAACCTATTTTAGATCTATAATGCTTTGAAATAAAAGTGTCAGTAAAAACTGGTATTTCTCACACGTCTTCTTCTTTTCGTGTCAGTGTTTCAGCCACTTAACTCAAGGGAGAACAACTACCACCTCAGTACTCCAAGTGGGATGTAAGGGAGTACAACTGACACCTCAGTACTACAAGTCAACCTCATATGTCCGTGGTACATCCTGTTGAACGACGGACGAGGCCCTGACGACCTACAAATGGCGGTAAAACCATTCAAAATTGGCGCAGTTAAATTCTACAGACCGGTGATGGGCAGCAGCGTCATCGGTGCAAGAAACTGTGACCTGCGATCGCCAACCCGCCTGCCCAGCGTGGAGATTATGCGCAATACCTTCCCATGATGAGCACAATAAATGTACGGCCCCATGTTCCCGGCAGCTCTGCTATTCCTGGGCACGGCGGTGGTCATTGTCATGCCAGGGCAGGGGATTAAGAATCCCCGAGCTACGAAAGGCTGCCAAAACCGAATGACTCTGGCTACGTATAACGGACGCACGTTACGGCTGGACGATCATCTGACGCAATTGTAAGAGGAGCTGGGGCACATGAGATGGCACATTCTGGTGTTGTGTGAAGTCCGAAAAGAGGGACAGGATACCGTAAGCATAGAGTTCGGCTATCATATGTATTTCAGGGAAGAAGACCAGTAATCCCAAGGTGGTGTCGGGTTCCTTGTACAATATTGTAGAAATCTCCAGTGTTTAGAATAGGGTTGTGTACCTCGTAATGAAATTAACCGATTTCCAGGTTCAGGTCGTCCTTGGACCTACTGACCTCGGAACATCCATGAAGAAGGTTTCAATAGAATGGTAAATAGGTTAGTTAATTGTGAAAAATCTTAAAATGATTCATTGGGCCGGATGGCGACCGGATGTGAGGAACCGATGAATTATTTCAGGGGGTTTGGGCGTCCCCACAGTCTCCGCGCAAGTTCTCCAACGTCGTAGTTATGCCATGATTTCCGTGGGTTAGCCATTCTGACATCTCTTATGCTATTACTTGTCCAACCTATTCACACTCATCATGAAAAAAGTCCAAAGAAGAAATAAGTTTAAACGGCAGATGCACGTCCTCACACTCAAAGTGGATCATGCGAATATTCGTGGGATTCACTCTAATCACCAACCGGTCCATTATCATCTGGAGACCTCTAAGACCAACTTGTTTTTCTTGTAGGAGACGCAAATAGGATGTCCAGCTGATACGGCATAATTGGATTACCCAGGCTATATCTTGGTACACCTTTTTATCCCAAACACCGGCGTTTGTGTATACGCCCGTGATGACATATGCTGTCTGAGTCTCCAAAATCTTAAGCACCCTAACTTCTCGGTGATTTGGGTGATGTTGGACACGGGATTAGAGAATATGCCTGTGTGTACCGCTCTCACAGCGGGGATCATAGGAGAGTGGATATGTACAGTGGCATATCTGGACTGGGCTGATGCTCGAAAGCGCAAATCCTCTGATATTCGGGTTAAGAAACAAAAATTAAATGTTGCCGCTAAAACCTGCAAGAAGACTCTTAGGAAGGCACATTTTGACCACATAGGTCGAATAGGGGCCAAACTGGCTGAATAACCCGCGGGTAGCAATAATTTTTGGTCTCTGGCCAAGTCGGTTGAAGTGAAATTCTGCCGCCCCTCACTGCCACCATTGCTAAAACAAGATGGATCACTGGCTCATACAGCTGGAAATAAAGCGTATTAATTTGCTTGTCTTTTTGCAGAATCTTTGCATCTAGACGCTACCGGCAAGACACCTTTCTGCCTTCCTCATTGCAGGGTTTTTATGCCCGATATACGCATTCGCCAGAAGGAAGTTGTCAGCCTAACGCTTTGAGGCCTAGATGTGAACAAGGCTAGTGGTCCTGATGGCATTCCAGCGATTGTGTTGAAAAACTGTGTGCCCAAATTGTATCCCATCTTAACGCACGCGTTTGTACCGCCTCTCTCTTCACTCAAGTAAAGTTTCGAAGAGCTGGAAGCTTGCCAATATCCAATCAGTACCTAAAAAAGGTAGTCGTGCTTATTCGACCAATTATCCCCCCCCATCTTAATCTTCTTACTTTGTAAGTGTATGGAGCGCGTCATAAACGTTAGGCTATTGGCATACCTTGAGGACAATGATCTCCTCAGTGACCGGCAATACAGATTTTGCCGAAACCGGTCTACTGGGGATCTTCTTGCGTATGCCACTCACGTACAGAGCGAAGCCATTGAGATGCATGATGAGGCGCTTGCCGTCTCCCTTGATATATCTAAGGCTTTTGATGGGGTCCGGCACGATGGTCTTTTAAACAAGCTTCCCTCATATGAATTACCTGTTGGCTTGCAATTGGATAGCTATTTTTTTTGTGGGAATGATCTATTCGAGTAACCCTAGAGGGCTGCTCTTCTGATCAAATGGCCATCAATGCTGGTGTACCTCAGGGATCGGTTCTCTCGGCTACACTGTTTTTACTGCACATTCATGACCTTTTGAAGCCCGGTATCTCTGGTAATGCAGATGACAGTACTGTGGTTGAGAGACACAGGTCCAGTGCTCAAGCCAGCTGCGACGCTGTCCAGCTTCAGAGAGAGGCTATGGTGGACCGTTTGAATTTAGCCTTAGAAGCCGTGTCCGATTGGGGCGATACTCACCTGGTTAAGTTTAATGCTACTAAAAAGCAGGCGTGTTTGTTCTCTGCTAAAAAGAGTCCTCTTAACCGATCTCCGTCTTCTCGTAGTGTAACATTACCAGTAGGCGACCATCTGGAGCTTTTTGGTATCAAACTCACATCGAACCTCAGTTTTGGGCCTTACATTGAATCCAAAGCCAAGGTAGCTGCAAAGAAACTTGGTATATTGTCTAAGGTTAGGCGGTACTTCACGCCGGGATATCTTTTGAATCTTTATCAAGCACATGTCCGATCTTGTATATAGTACTGCTGCCACCTCTGGGACGGTT
Organism: Alsophila aescularia; assembly: GCA_946251855.1. Taxonomy (NCBI): domain Eukaryota; kingdom Metazoa; phylum Arthropoda; class Insecta; order Lepidoptera; family Geometridae; genus Alsophila; species Alsophila aescularia. Next base: position 66,746,931 of record OX276376.1, read on the forward strand.
CTGCCAAGTATCAGCTCAAGCATTTGGATTCAATTGAGAGACGCGCTATGAGGCTCATTGGAAATGACACTGGTAAAGAGTAAGCTTCAAAGTCTGGCGCATCGACGTGAGGTCGCAAGCCTGTCAGTATTCTACAGATTACACTATGAAGAGTGTGCACAAGAACTGCACAATCTGATTCCCCTATCACCTATTCACCTTTCCATTGTCGTACGACTAGACAATCAGCAAAGTGCCATCCTTTTATGATTGAAATACCTCGCACAAGAACGAAGCGTTACGCTTCTTCATTTATTATAAGAACTGCTGGAGATTGGAATGCCTTGCCCTCATCAGTGTTTCCGGTAAAATATAACCCTGGTGTGTTCAAATCAAGAGTGAATCGGTATCTACTAGGTATCTAGGAGATCGTGGTCAAACGATTGCTTAGACCGTAATTAAAATTAATAAAAAAAAGTGACAGCAATACGACACGTCCACACAAGCACACACACACACACACACACACACACACATTGACTTATAGTTTTGCAGCAGTTAGCAACATATTATTTCTTTGTTAATTTTAAATAGGTCAATTAAGTGTATGTAGGTAATACCAGTTTTCTTATCAATGAAAACTAGTATTATTAGATTCTCAATAAAAGTTGCTTACAGTTGGATTAAATACAATGATAAATTCAGCGGAGCGTGCCAAGAACACAATGACGTCACGGCTTCTCGTGCAATAATGAAGTCACAATGTGTAACGAGGTAACGACCACTCGTTGCGCCCGTTCGTGTTATAACCGAAGCATTATCAAGCGCTTTGTATTGTTCTGGTTTAATGTTAGCATGAAGATAATATGTTATTTAATTACGCTGGTAAGTTATCATTGATAGACAAGATTTTCAGGTATAAAATTTAATTATTAATAAATTAATTATTAGGATTGGGCTAGTTGCATGGCTACCAAAAATGTTGATACGGAGAGCGAATACTGAGTGGTGGGCGACTTACAAATGTGGCAGATGGCCAGCCACGAGATGAACCGATAACATTGAAGATTACGAGAAAATAATAAACCCCAAAAAAAATACAAAAAGAAGCACAGAATAAATAAGAGTACACAAGCTCAGTCTTTAATTAAAATTCTAAGACCCACCGCAGCCGCAAAGAATTAGTATTCTTCTTCTTGCTCTCCCCAATAAACACGAATTAAAAGACTGTTTACACAACGTTAGGAACTACCGTTTACGAGTGGAAAAAGTTAATAATCAGATAAAGTATTGTTTGGTGTTTTCACGACGTTTCGAGAGCTATAAAAGGCGAACCGCCCATAAAATGTTGGGATTGGAGTGAACTCTACGTTTGGTACATTAACTTAGTACTGGAGAGTTCACCGACGTTTGAACGATGGCTAAATCGCAGTTGACTTGGAAAATGCACTTATGACAGCTGTTCAGTTCACCAGGCTAACATTACCTATCTTTGGCAATCGAGTAATAATGAGGTCCATTACTTTTTCCTTTGTTTATTATAGTTTCTTTACTCCTATTCATAAGCTTAGCATATCAGTGGTCTGCCAAAAGGCTTGTCGGCTATAAGCGCAGCACACAGCACAGCTGAAATATCTATTACACATGAGACCAAACGACTAACTTTTGGCACATTGGATAGTATCCTTCAATAGTAAGCAGTCCTAAACTGGCATCGAGTACGATGCGATAGCGGGCTGAACCGAACTGCTCCCAGCTCAGCTGTTATCTCACCTACTTGCTACCACTGTGACGCACCAAATCGCTTAAAGTTAAGGCAGATGAAGCCTGTCTTCTGCATGTCGCTGAAATTATCAATAGTGTCAGAGCAGAGTTCAGCTTAAGCAGTCCCCACTCCGCTATTATACTCGCTTACCGCTAACACTCGAGCGCAGCAAATCGCTAGAAACAAGAAGGCAGATGACGCGTACATTATGCATGCCGCTGCATTTAGCGATAACGTTAGCGCAGGGCTGGGCTGAATCGCTATCCGAGGTTTATTAATTTTAGATTCACGCTTAGCCTGGAATATGGAGGTTTTAATTCATGTTTCATTCGAGGAGTAAGGTACATAAAAGCCGTTGCAACAGCAGCTCTGGGGTTGATGACAAACATACAAATTGTTGAATCGTAATATAGGTAGGTGGGTGTATCACGAGTACGTTCTTGCTTTTTTGCCGAAGTAGAGTTTGATTATAAATGAAAAAATAAATATCCATATAGTTCCACCAATAATGAAAGCAATAACACCTAAAGCTATGAACAAATAGGTTCCTATAATTTCATGAAGGAAAAATTTGGATCATTGACAGGACGGAATAGGAATATAGTTTTTACCCGACTGAGGATGGTTATGTGTTTGGGTTGTATGTATGTTTGTTTGTTGTACGAGGCGCTTTCATATAGCCTAATCGGTTTAATGGATTTTGGTTAATAAGGTATCATTTGATTTGTATTAATCACGAGAGTGCTATAGGATATATGAAGTGTCAAGAAAACTAAATCTGTGAGCAGATGCTCTATTGTTTTTCAAGGCATCAAGGCAGTGGTCATCAAAATGAAGGTCAAAATGAAGGTCTTTAAAAGACCATTCCAAAAATATATAATTATTTTACCTAAACAAGAGCAATTGTCTTTCAAGTGTCTTACAAAATGTTCAATATTTGTTTATTCAAGTTATGTAAGTACCTACTATAGTCCAATGTTGCAATTGCAACTATTAAGTAAGTAAAACATGTAAGTATATAAGAAACATTAAATTTATATTACTATTACTTTAAAGGCGGCTGCAAAACAAGAAACCGAGCATATGTTTGCGTCGCGCGACTCGTGCGTTCTGTACCCCACACCTGCACCGCTCTGCGCATCTACATATCACGTGAGTTGTTTAAATTTTTATTCAATAGTTCTGTTCACAGTCAGGTTTATTGTACTTTTATAACAATTTTTACTTGTAGAATTTCTACTTATTATGCTTCGATAGAGAAGCGATCATGAGAAGCTCTTTTTAGTTACAATTTAACATTCCCGATTCAAAACACATAGTTTATCTCGCTAGAAACGTTATTGTATTTACCTTGAAGTTTCGTTCAAGGCGCATTGATTTGTGTTATCTACAAATTGATGTAACTTAGAGAAAAAAAAAAGAAGAAAAGTAAGTTAGCATGACGCAGCCCTGATGGGACCTTTTAAGTTAACGCATGGAGCCCATATTCATGAGCACTGGCACAAAGCAGGTTGGTATACTTTGCCGGAACAATGAAATTAGACCTAAGTGAATTTAAAAATATGTAAAACTTTATATTTTGACCTAAGCTTATTGTATAAGTTATGAAGGAATAAACTGAACATGCCTGTAATATAAATAACCTAAATCGTTGAAATAATTGGTGTAATACGTCATCAAGGGAACAAAAAACAATTTTGCTGCTCTAATGTAGGTATTTAATATACAAAAGTTTCAAAGTGCCATCAGTGATTGGTCCAATAAGAGTGAATGTAAGTCTAAATAATATGTGCCTCAGCGCGGCACATGCCTTTACCAATTTGCCTACCGAGACCTATGCGTCGTCATCCAAATCTTTCCACTAGCTTCCAAGTAAGTCTTCTTTTTCTTTTTGAATATAAGTAAGTAAAGTAACGTCCTAGAGTCAATCTTCAGAAACCTCGATTGGTATCAAAAAGGAGTGAAAATCGATGGTGAATATCTTAGCCACCTGCGATTCGCGGACGACATTGTTGTTTTTGCTGAAAATACTAGTGAACTTGAAGAGATGATTAATGTTTGTTAAACCAAAGCAAAAAAGTGAGTCTGACACTCAATGCAAGAAAAACAAAATTTTTAAGTAATGGGCAAATGCAAAATATAATGATGAGATGCAATTTCTTTTAATTTTCCTTTTTTTATTTATTCGGTTCACAAACTGGGCGTTACAGCATATTCTTACATACAAGAACGAGAACAAAAGATTTACATGGTAGGCTGAACGGCCATTCTAGAAGTGAACACAGCGTGCACACTAATAATCGACTAGCAATATATAGGTAAAGTTAATTAATGATGTTATATTTATTAATATTAAAACTAAAAATTTTGAATGAATACGTAATGTTTTATAGTAATGACATATGCATCGAACATGACAAAATCCTGACAAATACTGTTGTAACTTGAACACAAGTGCTACAAAGGAGAATGATGCCTATAGTTGGAACGACACAAAGGCAGATTAAAAGTTTTAAAATTACAAAGGTGACTTCCAATTCGAAGTATTGTAAACTGAAACTTTTATAGAAGGTCTGAGCTATCTATTTTGCCACTAATGATTTTGTAGAGGAACACAATATCGGCGGTCTATAGAATACGTCAATGAATACATATACTTAGGGAAAATGTTGTCATTTGAGAACAGCACGGGAATCGAGATAAATGGAAGAGTAGCTATTGATTGGAAAAAATATTAGAGTTTAAAATAGATAGTAAAAAATATACAAATAAATAATAATATCAAGAAAAAACTCTATGACATAACAATCCTCTTATGCTTGTCAATGTTGGTCCCTGAAGAAAGAAGATTAGACCAGGCTACTCGTAGCTCTCGTAGCTCGTAGCGTACTGCCAAAAGAAGATGGAACGAAGCATGCTAGGAATAAAACAGAGAGATAGAATTAGCAATAAATATAAACGAGGAAAAACCAAAGTAACTGACGTGACAAAAACTATAAGGTCATTGAAATGGGACTGGGCGGGACATGTCTGTAGAATGGAAAATACACAATGGACTAAAAGAGTAACAGAATCGAAACCAGAAGATATCGAGAAACGAAACCAGGAGTCATGGTCGACCGAGGAAAAGGTGGGAAGATATATTCATTGAAAAGGTGGGACCAGATTGGATGACAAAGGATAGAGAAAGAGAGTTGTGGAAATACATGGGGGAGGCCTAAGCCAACGAGGCAACTACTACTTAGCGTTATGTTAATACAATTAAGTATCAATAGATAAAACAAAGTATAAATAAGTACAAGCACACCTTATATGCGATACCTAAAATTATATAATTAGTACTTTTAGGAACAGAATATAATATGTTATTTTAGTTTAGGAGGATACATACCTAATTATTTACTTGTATAATAGAATAAGTAGTAGAAATAAGGCTTAAATAAATAAATAAAAGTCAAGTGCAAAGCCCTTAGAATAAGCTACTTTCTACATGTACCTACTTATATAATTATATTATAAATAAGCTTAATTCTCATTGAAAGAGTCACACGTTGCGACATGCTTGCCCCTAGACGTTCCGAGTCCCACACTTTAAAGCTCATCATCGTATTGCAATATCCATAAGATTAATTGTATGAACAGCAAAGTTTTCTTGAATTATAGTAAAAAAATGATTAAAATTTATAAAAAATACATGTACCTTCAAGTTTTAAGTAAGTATTTTACCCTTTGGGTACGGGAGCCCTATACCTATATAAAACGGCTACGTTAATATTTCGTATTGATAGTCTCTATCGCCGTTATTACCTTTACACTAAGGACTCTATAGTTCGGTTCTATAGTGCAATTTAGAATCCAACAATACCGGGTTCAAAACCTAGGCTCCGCACCAATTACTTTTCTGAGTTATGTGCGGTTTTCCATCGCTCCGTTCAAACGACAAACAAACAAACAAACAACTAAGGAATGAAGATTTTTTTTGACACATACACATCAATCATCATAGCAGCATAATTTCTATGCCACAACCTATATTGGTTTAACCTTTATTCTCAAAAAAAAACTAGCTTTCACACAAAATGAACATTTTCTGTCAGTTCTGAGAGTGACTAGTTAAAAAAAACAACTGCCCTAACAAGAAGGAAACTTAACAACACGGTTGGCGAAGTTTCAGGAGTACCGCTGGGTAACTTGTTCTATTTAAAGTTAAGATTGTGGTGCGCTGACGACAAGTTTTAAGGTTTTAAGCAAGGTTTAGCTTTAAGCGGATTGTAGTTTGGATATCACTTTGTGAAGCAGGTTGATTGAAAATTCGTTTAATCAGAAAAAAGGGCAAATCCTGAATGGATTCCCAATATTTAATGAGTTGGAACCAATAGCCACATCAGTATGATGCCTCTTTAGCTGCGACAATTCTTGAATCCGTGCTGAAATGTATTTTTTTGTAGGTGTCTAAAACGAAGGGATATTTGCTGTTCACTTCTTAGTAAAAGCTAAACCCGTCCATAAAATGACCTTCAAAAGCTCTGCTCTGAACTTGTCACACTGGGTCATCTGCTTTTGAAAATGCGTCGCATGACCAAAGTGCTGGAACCTACTCGTATTTGGCTTATCGAATAAGCATTGAAATTTAACGGGAGCAATGCCGCCAGCATGTTGGGTACGTTGCCAACTTGTAGTGGGGCTAGAAAATTTCGGCTACATGTGAAACTGTAATGGCTTGAATGTTGTCAGATAATTTTATGTACTAAAATTATCAAAATACTACATATTTAGTTCTTTGTATTTAGTAAATTTAGTCTACTCAGCTGCAGAATACTGTTCTCCAGTGTGGCTAAATAGTGCGCACGTGCATAAAGTTGACTCCAAATTGAACGCAACCATGCGCTGCATTTCCGGTACTGTGAAATCAACACCTATTCACTGGCTCCCTGTACTGAGCCACATAGAACCTCCACATTTTCGCAGACAACACGCGCTAAAAAGAGAAGCCGAAAAGATAGAGACTCAGCCAGCACTACCTGTCCATGGTGATTTCTTCTACCCATCAACACATAGATTGAAATCAAGACTCCCTCCATACGCCGCTGTTAAAAACCTGAAGGAGTTCCAGATAACAGACTGTTGGAAAAGAGATTGGCATGAGGCTACTAACGGCTCTCGAGCTCAAGATATTGACCCCACTTCGAAACCCAAAGGCTTCAACCTGCCACGCAAACTATGGTGTCGCCTTAACAGGCTAAGAACAGGACACGGGCGCTGCAACTACTTTCGGCACAAGTGGGGTTGGATAGATTCTGCAATGTGCGAGTGTGGCCAGGAAGACCAGACCATTGAACACGTTATCCAGCGCTGCCCCATTCACTCACACCCAGGTCCTTGGAGCGACATTATGGATCTCCCTTCTGACACAATCGATTGGCTCCGTAACTTGAAAATTGTTTTTTAATGATTAGTTTAATTTACTTTTGTTTTAAGTTAAGTTAAGATTAAGTTTAATTAAGCAATTTGACATTTTGTATTATTTATTTAGATTTTTATTATTATTTTTCTCTCGCTTAGTCATATGATTAAATATTTAGTAAATAGTCAGGTATTTCGCTGATACTTAGGTATTTCTCTTCATCGTGATTACGTGTTTAAAGGTATTCACCTTACTGGCAAAGATAATTGGCGTTTGGTACATTTGCTAATTCTTTCTTTAATTCTGTAGTTTTTACAAATAACATTAATAAATTATACAAAAAATACTCTGATAATGCGGACTGAGTTAAAAATTTATGTGACTTTATCGGGGGCGGCAGAGTTTGACTTTCGTTTTTTGTGTAAGTTCAAACAATGTTGACGGCATTGTTCGGGCTTCGCTTTTGCTGGTTTTTGTTTTTCTTTTCTTTTCTAATGATGGATTTACTGAAGTTATTTTAATGTTTTGTTATATATTTAAGCATATTTCTATAACAAAACATTAAAATAACATTAACATTTTTTTATTTTAGCTGTTTTATACTAACAGACGATCTAGTAGAATCAGGTATATAATCAAAAGAAGACATAAGTTAAAGAATTAAAACCCAACTACGGTCGGGTAAAAAATAGTCTATGACACTCTATATACATAAAGACGAATCGATTGACACCTCCATTTGTTAAGATCAGACCAATAGAGGCGACGCTATGGTAGAACATCCACATATATACATACATGCATGCATGCATACGTAGACTGTTAAACTCATTACCCTTTCCTTGCTTCGCCGTAGTCGGGTAACAAACGATTAATTTTAGTTTGCTAGATTTAATATTTACATGGAAATAAATGAAATGAGTTGAAACATTGTTATAAACGGGGTATTGTTTCGGCGTAAATTAATTTGGATAACGCAAATAAATGTTACAAGTATAAAAATCTGCGACATACCAATTGATTTTAAATCGATTATTTTAAAACCGAGTAATGGAAAGTAAATCGAATAACATTAAAATGTCTATTTTTAGCATCTTTATACGTATAATAAAACTGTAACAGGTCCAATTATGTACATTGAACATCTAATTAAATATTTTTTGTAGGGTACTCTATTTTCGATACTATGCGTACCGCCATAGAATATATAATAGTGGGTACCGCGGCCGGCCGAAAGACAGGCAAGGCAAAAAAAAAGGCGAGGGTAATTTATCAAAAGTATTGAAGATTTTACACTAGATTCGTTGGTTAGTTTGATGTAGATTTGTTTGTTTGTTTTTTTTAAATTCGTATTATATTATTATTATAAAAGTTTCCTGGTCGAGATAATAATATGTACCTAATTTTTATGATTTTCGCAGTTAACGCCTGCTTAGCATAAACAAATAAAAAAAAAATCTATTGAAAAAAATTTGGATCACGGACGAGATACTCTGCTGCTCTGTGCCTCTGCGCGGCACATGTCTCTTTGATTCGGCTATCGTGACCTATGCCTCGCCATTTTTCCACTATTTTCTTGAACCCGTCTTATGGGGACGGTAACGCCATCTATTGGTAGTATATCTAACTAACCAACCAAACACGGCTAATATTGATTAACTTCGTGTCTGAAAGATAACGCCTCCCAAATCATATGTTTTTATGATTTGTGTTTATTTCCATTAGCATCATTAAATTTCTCTTAGGAAAACTAATTTTTGAATCTTAGTTTAGAATTCTGTATTAAAGCAGAAGCGGGTTAATTAACAAGCACAAATTAAAAAATTATAGAACCCCAGACTTCCCACCCCCCATTATAGCTAAGGAGCATCTCGATCACATCAGTTTTCAAACATTTTTTTTTCCATTCGTTTAGGAGCTACGATTGTCGCTATGAACAATCTTGTTTATCTCAGCTTTGAAACAAAAAACCGCAGCTAAATTGGTCCATTCACTTGAAAGATACGATTCTCATCCCCCTTTTCTCAACTCCCTCCCCATATAGCTAAGTACCATTTCAATCACGTCAGTTTTCAAACATAAAATACCGCATCAAAATCGGTCCATTCATTTGGGAGTTACGATCTTCACCCCCTCCCCTTCACACTCTTCCCCCCTCACCCTCGTCTCCATTATAGCTAAGAACCATCTCGTTTACTTCAGATTTCAAACATAAAACCGCAGCTAAATCGGTTCATTCGTTCGAAAGCTACGATTCGCACCCCCTCCCCTCTCCCCATCCCCCCAGTATAGCTATGAACCATCTCGTTTACCTCAGCTTTCAAATATAAAAACCACAGCTAAATCGGTTCATTCCTTTGGAAGCTACGATTTTCACCCCGCTTTTCTCACTTCCCCCTCCTCCCTTTCCCTGCCCATATATCTAAGAACCATCTCAATCACATCAGCTTTCAAACAGAAAAAACCGCATCAAAGTTGGTCTATTCATTTGGGAGCTACGATGCCACACACGCACACGCACACACGCACACGCACACACACACACAAACACACACACACACACACACACACACACACACACACACACACACACACACCCGTCTCTTTGTTCGGGGGTTAAAAAATATACACGATCACACACACAAAGTATTTATACACTTCACAGAGTAAAGTAAATAACTTTTGTAATATTAAATAAGGGAAATTTAAGAAACGCAATTGAGAGATTCAGAAATGACCGAAAGCTTGGACAAAAAAGTGGCACGCAGCTCCCGCCGCCTCGCCGACGGAAGGTCTGCCCAGCCGCTGAAGCTATCTTGTCATGCCATCTGACCACCAGCTGCTAGGCTCCGTTTCTTGGCGTGATATTCCTTACAGTATATTGATTAGTTACGTTTGTTTGTGAGGTATTTATTTGGAGTTGGCACATATATAAGTTTTCCGGTTAATAGTTACTTCCGTAACCAGTAGTGCACCGCAGTCGTACTCCATATTTCAAATCTCTAGGTCCACCGGTATAGGCTGTGCGTTATCTGTCAGTCAGTCTGTCAGTGGTATCTCAAACCAATGAACAGAAACTGATCAATCGATAAAAACTATTTGAAGGATGAACAAATGTTGATGATGTGTAGTACCTATACTGTACTTTATAGGCATTTTAGGTACTGGAATAACACATAGGTTACTTTTTACCCAGTTAAATGACTACGCGGGCAAAGCCACGGACACAGTATAGAATAAAAAAAAACGAAGCCTCTATAAACTGGTTGACATTAAGCGTCTAACCTTTAAACTATACGAGAATAAAAGGCGACCCTTCAGGTTTCAGTTGCTTTCAGATCGTTGCAACATAGTGAATGGATAAGGGCTGCTCTTTGCCCTCCAACCTTTACTACCCTTGCTTATATTATATAGGTATTATATAGAGGTAGGTATGTTTGGCGTAGATATGCGGTAGATTAATTGGTATTTAAGATATATTTTTTCTTTCATATTCTGTTGTAGCAACTACTGACAATAAAGACCAGTTTAGCTGATGGCAGCGCAACGCCTGCTTGTATTAACATTATACAGAATACCCAGAACCTTGAAAATTGTGCTCCAATTTTTTTTTTACTGGTGGGGTTTTCTCTCAGACGGTGCAAGAGCTTGTGTCTAATAATTTCACAAAAATTAGTAATCAAGTTTTATTGTATAGCTATTTCTGTCAAAATATGGTTCGAGCTTAACCTGTGGACGAAAGTCACATACAAAATCTACAGTTGAGTGAGGAAGATGTTTTTTTTTATATTTTTGCCCTATATTGCAACAAGAAAATAAACTTACATGAAACAACCCGACTGAGAATGGTTGTTAACGAACTTTCAATCGTTATAGATCCTAAGTGGTCGTTCAATGGATCAAAATGAAAAATGATAAGAGAAACCTAAAGATGATTTTCAAATACCTATTCAATGAACCCTACTTAACATAGTTCGTCGATTTTTTTTTCCTTTTTCACAATATGTCGTCTGGTTGTCGTCATATTGAATTTCGATTTATGTCATGTCTTTAGTCGCACTCGCAAGATAATACAAATCGATTGACGTAAAAATAAACAAAATCGGTCTACGCGTTTGGGCTATATAATGCCACAAAGGAATAGACATACATACATACATATATACATACATACATAAGAGGATAAACACAATACCCTCCTCTCAGTCGGGTTAAAATAGTCGCTTTTGGCTTGTCGATTTCGCGCTACCACGCCGTATGCCGTAGCACCCGTAGCTCCGTAGCACTGTAGCGCCGTAGAGGCGTAGCAACTAAATCGCGCAGGGTGTTCGGATTTATTGATTTCGTGAGCGCTCCCCTAAGCTATTGAGATGCTAATACACCACCGTTCAAACAACAAACAACCTTACCACCCAAGTAATAATATCTAAATCACCCCGCATCGACATGATGAGTCAATGAAAGCTTGTTGAATAAATTGTTATGTATTTACCGGTTGACATGACAGGGTCTCATTACAATTTATGATGAGTCGGTATGTAAGTAAGTAAATTATGTTGCGAATAACAAGAAAATATTTCATTTTTTCCGTCAGATGGGTCGCCACTCTAATCCACTTTTAGGGCACTGATGCAAAGGCCATAAAAGTTGAATAACGTATCTTGAGATATAATGAAAGTTGACGTCTGGTGCCTTTTGTAAAGAATCGGTTTCGGGAAATCATGCTTTGTCTTGCACTTTTTATTCTTGTCATATTCACACTAATTATGCAATTATTTTAGTTCAAAACTAGCTATGCCGCGGCTTCGCAGGCGTGGTCATTTCTCTAGATTGAAAGTACTCTATGTGCTATTGCAAGACCTAAAATACATTTGACCAAAATTTCCGTAGCCGTCAAAAGATTTTTATCTATTGTTTGGTTAATATTCTAGTCATTGGATTGAGATGCAAACTATACTAGTATGTAAAACCTTAAGTATTCAAAAGTGAAAACTGCATCGCAAGCGGTCCAGTAGTTTTTAAGTGATGTGTGAGCAAATAAACATACAGAGAGACAGATATGTTTTTAATAAATGTTACATTCTTGTGCAGTAGCTTATTTTTACTAAATATCTTCGATATACATAATTGGACCTGTTACAGTTTTATTATAAGTATAGATATATAGATTGTATGGATATAGACCGGTATAGTAGCCTTAGAAGTTTGTGTAGTAGCCTAACGGTTAAATTGCTTAACTTAAAATCCAACAAACAATTGTATGGATATCTACTGTCATTGTGCTGGTGTATTTTAATCTATATCTATACATTTAATAACACTGTAACAGATCCAATTCTGTAGGTTAAAGATATTATTTTTGGAGGGTACTCTCTAGTCGATATTGAAGCCAAAAATGTTTTATATTTTTATTTTTGTCTCTCTGTTTACAGACACTTCATTTGGACCACGCATTACGCCAAAACTACTGAATGAATTCAACTAAATCTTGGTACAATTTGAGTTCATACTACGAGGTAGGAAATTGGATACTCTCTTATTTGGCTCCTGAATCACAGTTCTTACTAGTTCAAGAGCCTATGGATTATTTACTGTTCTGTAAAATTATTATGTCAATCATCATCATAATCATCATGTCAGCCTTTAGAAGTCCACTGCTGAACACAGGCCTCCTCCAAAGAGCGCCATGACAAACTATCTTGTGCCACCTCCATCCAGCGACATCTTACGCTGGCAACAATGTCGTCGGTCCATAGTGTGGGGGGTCTCCCTACACTTTGCTTGCTTGTTCGTGGTCGCCATTTGAGAACCTATATTTCCCATCGGTTGTCGGAAACGGTTGATCGGATTATGTTAATAAACAATTATTATTATTTTCATCCCAAAAAATTAAAGGGTTCCCGCAGGATATAAGCTGAAATTTATTTAAAAGAACACGTATCACACTGAAACTACTGGATGGATGTTGATGCAACTTGACACAATCATAGTTTATATGATGGTTTTAGCGGCAATGGACTTAATAATGGAAAGTCCAAAATTGGCAAGTGCCTAATTTTTGTTTGAGTTTCTGTATTGATTTGTTAGTGTAAATGTGTATTACTTTTGTGTGTGCGTGTGTGTGTGTGTGTGTTCATGTGTGTGTGTGTATGTGTGTTATTTTTTTGTTTAAAATGTATAATTTTGTGAATCTGCTCTTGATCTTGATTGGCCGAATTGGGAGTCTGTAATGCCCAACCACAGGAACTTTGTAAATAAATAAATATAATTGAGGATAATTTTTATTCGGAAAAAATAAAGGGTTCTGCGGGATAGGGGTTCAAAGTTTTGTTAATTTTGAATTATAAATATCTATATTTATAATAAAGCAAAGAGTAAGAAAACGTCTGTAAAAAGAAAATAAATTTAAAAAATGGTCTAGGGTACTTAAAATAAACTGCTGAACAAGTCTTCTTTTTAAATCATGTCTGTCTGTCTGTCTGTATGTTTGTTTGTTTACGCATCACGTAAAAACTACTGGACCGATTGCGTTGCGGTTTTCATAGTTGGACAGCTTAGGGTTCAACATAAAAACTGGTGTAATTGGTCTCTCAATCCGATGATCGATAAAAATCTTTAAAACGGCTGAAGAAATTTTGATCAAATGTTGATATTTTGGTATTTTAGGCCTTGAAATAGCACATCGAGTACTTTTAACATAGATAAATGATCACGCGTGCGATGCCGCGGGCACAGCTAGTATAATATATAATCATCAAGTAGCTATAAATTGTATTCCCAACAGTATATTATTGGACTATGAAAGTCTAAAAAACTAACATAACTCCTTTGACAGCGCCACAAAGTCATACCCACACTCATCCACCACGCGTTAGTTATCCATGCACAAACGAACGCCAGACCTCGTTAAAGTTAACTCGAAGCGAACCCGATAGTCGATTGCACCTTGCAATCATTTCGACGATGTCATCGCGCACCCTTAGTATGCTCTTAGTAGGGAACGCTAATGCGCGCGTTATGGGCGAACGTAACATAATGCGTTCCGAAAACGAGCGTGTTATTGCATACTGGAGTTATCTAGTCGGTTTACTTGATCTATCTATCTATAATCACTTATAGCAGTAAGTAACAAAAAGTCTGTACAACGCAGTTAATAAAAAAAAAGGTTTAAGGGGAACCTAAAATAAGTTACTGAACAAGTTTTTTTATATAGTTTCCTTCTGTTTGTATGTTTGTTCGCACATCACGTAAAAATTACTGCACTGATTTCAATGCGGTTTTCATTATTGAATATCTTAGGGCTTGATTTAAAACCTAATTGTACTTGGTATTTCAATCCAATAAGTAGAAGTCAAACAATAGACAAAAAACCTTAAAAAGCTCGATAAATCGGTAGTCGTCGTTTTGATAATGCTCTAGTTTAGGCGCGTGAAAAGTTTTTCGTGCTTCGTAAGATCCGAGAGGCTATCGAAATTAGTAGGCGTCAGAACTTTAACATAGATGGCGGATGTTGTCTGCCACCTGCTTGGAGACTATATGATATTATATTATATTTCTTCGTGGAAATATAATATAATATCTTTTTTTTTATGACTATAATTCTTCGTGGATCATATGATATATCGAAGGAGGTGACTAGTTGATATGTAATGAGTTTTGTGTGTTCACACTCACGTGTTTTTCGAGATTACTCGAGCTATGAAGAAGATTCACTCCAGGATTCGCAGGTGCAGCAGATTACCCCTCGCCTTCCGCACCAGTTGCTGTAAGTGCGAGGCAAGACACGTTCGTGAGAGTTCCGCACTCACCTTAAGAAAGACCACCAGATTTAGTTGAAACTATCATCATCATCAGCCTGTATCCGTCGACTGCTATACATAGGTTTCTCCCAATGAACGCCACGGAGCCGCCAGGTTACTACTTTATTTATTGTATTATTAAATTCACATTCGAATTGAATTTTATCCTTATCATCTCATTTAATTAAAATTGTAGAACCATCGGCGATTAAAATAGATGTGTGAGTTGCTATGTCTGGAAAGTCATTAATATATAGCAAAAATAATGTTGGGCCCAGAATACTTCCTTGCGGGATACCACAGGTATTATTTCTATACGACCTATATAGCCTTGTTTCAATCTATGTTTTGATCAATATTCGTTATTTCCGATCACTGTAGGTGATTGCTTAAGTAGTCCTTGAACCAATCATTAGCAATCCCTCATATCCCGTAGTTATAGAGTTTGTAACAGACGCTCATGATGTATGAAATCAAACGACTCACTCATATTAAAAAATAATGTAACCACGGGCTTGCCATCTTCGTACAATCTGTTACAAACTTCATCAACTTAAGGTTTGCAAGGGTAGTTGATTTGTTTTAGCTGAATCTATTTTGTCCGGGACAGATAATATCGAATTTATCTAAAAAGTCTTCAAGTCTCTTATTATATTTTTTTTCTATAATTTTATTAAAATAGATGTAAGAGTAATAGGCCTGTAATTATTCAGGTCCCCCTCATCGCCTTTTTATATAGTGGTTTGATATAATATTGATATATAATGTTATAGTGGTTTTATTTAATATTTTGGCTTGGTTAATAATATGGCTTAACACAAGCGATACCAAGTTGGCAGTTAGGCAGTTCATCATAGTCAGCCGATTGCGACTCAGCCAATTAGATTTTCAGTCAGTCAGGTCGCGATTGAGACATTCAGTGACTTTATTATACGATTTATTTCGTCAGGACTTGTTGGCGTGAAATATATACTTGAGTTTTAACCCGAACGAATTTCACTTTCAGTTTGAGGATCAGTTTTGTTGGTAAAATCAATAAAAAGCTATTAAAAGCAATGTTGTTTGGACTAGTTAAAGTGCTTCCATTACAATTAATTTGTTGTATGCAGTTTTGTGTGTTTTTTGGTGACGTATTGGTCTTTATAATGTTCCAAGCTGCTTTACACTTGTTTCTTTTTTGCAGTGTTAGGTATTTAATTTCACCATGCTTATGCAATCTTAAGATACACCGTTTCAATATGAATATTTTTTTGTATCTTGTATTGACACTAAAATTGAGTACATGGTTTCCTATGAAGCCGTTCCTGAACTTCTTAAAAAATATGTATCAAAAAATAGATCCTGACATATTCAGCCAAAAAATTACATTTCGAGATCCAAAGTATTTGAAGCATCCAGAAAAAACGGGAATGAATCTATTGACATAGTGCTCCTGACTGCAAAGTACACAATAATATACACACGAAAGACATGACAGAACCCGATGCGCAACAAAGCGTTTTAGAACATACTGAATGCTTACACAGTAGGTAAACAATGGTCAAGCATCTTCATTTAGCATGGCTGGAAAGAGTAGCTTCCTAGCGAGGCGGCCTGGATGGAGATTTATTTTTCTATTTCTATAACTTTACCACTAAAACAGGACCGTGAGTTAGCTACTGAGTGACAGTTAACGTCCAGTCTTAATGTAGGACCTAGAGATTTGAAATTTACAGGTTTAATATTCCAAGAGTATACTAGAGGTGCACTAAGAAATAAATCCCATCTGTTTTTTTTTTTGAAATCCCATCTGTAAGGGAGTGAACAGGGGTGGCAATGTTTGCACGTGGGTGAAGCTGTGGGGCGCAGCTAGTTATTTAATAAACTTGAATATAAATTAGAGAAACCAATTTGTAGTCTTGCCTCTAACCAAGATTTTGGAACGGAGCTATGAGTAATGTAGAAAGATATTAATAAACACAAAACTCAGAACAGTTGTATGGAGAATTGTGTTTTTTTATATTATTCATTAACTTCTTAAATTTACCATGATATATTAGGCTTTTTGACACTATATTTACGAGATTAATAATTTTTTGGATACTGTTAGTAGGTAATTACCCCTGGTTAAACGGGACGTGGGGTACACAACACACGCACATTTGTTACGCTAACTCACTTTCCAAATTCATGTTCAATTCAAGGCACGCGTCCTCCAATCGCACACGGGTTTGCAAAAAGCATGTGCTTTAATTAAACTTTTCAAACTCGTGTTCTATTCAAGGCATGCGTCCTAACCTAACCTAGCTATTTATTTATATGTCAAAATGCAAAATAATAGTGTACTTGATGGTAGATCTATTATTTTGTTTAAATAAATCAAAACTTTGATGAAATTGTGCCTATAAAACTAGATAAATTAGTTAGGTTGAACGTGAAAATTGTTTAAAAACATTAGTCTGCTTGTGACTTGCGAAGTGACGAGACGCGAGCTGAGAATTTTATTCGCAAACTTCATATCAGAGTTCCATGCTTTTCGCCTTGAACACGTGTTTGGAAGAACTGTTTTCGTTACAATCTGTGCACGATTGGAGGACACATGCCTTGAATTGAGCACAAGTTTGGAAAGGAAGTTAGCGTAACAAGCCCGTACCTTTTATAAACCATTACTGCCTCCTCTTTAACACGGAAACAGAATGTCGCAACCAGGGCATAAGGGAAATATTGAAATGGAACTAGGTCGGACATATCTGTCGCATGTCGGGCGATCTCTGGGCAAAAACCACAACAATGTGGATGCCACAAAAAAACAGAAGATGTCGCGGCAGGTCCAAAAGAAAATGGCACATGGCGAGACTAGCTTGACTCCTACTGTCACAGTTGGACCACAAAAGCTCTTAACCGTGAGGAATGGAAGGAGTGTGTGTGTGCGTGTGTGTGTCTCTCTTTCATCTTCACGCTGAAACAGCTGAACGGATTTTGATAAAATATGGAATTAAGATTGCTTACACCCTGGAATAACAGAGTATACTTTTCAATATTATCCACGTGGTGAAACCACGGAACGCAGCTAGTGATGAGAAATAAATGTAAAATACCTTATTTCCGCCTGTCTGACACTTCTGTGTACAGAGTGTGAAACGGGCACAAAGAAGCTAACAAAAAAACATGCAAAATAGGTCCCCTTTTTCGAAGCTTCGTTGGGAAAAACTATTTCTATTTACAGAAGCTGTTACCGACTGTCGCTCGCAGTAATTTGTTGGGTTGATCCCGAGGAAATATTAAACGCTTTCAAGCTTTAACGTGGCGATTTGTTGTAAAAAAGCTTAAAAAATATGTAAGTAGAAATTTTAGCTCTCAATTTATTCTTTAACGCATCTAATAATATAAACACATTATAACCGCATCTAATAATTGCAATTTCTACATCACTCACACCAATTTTAGTTGCTGTTTTGATTAAAACTATTTAATACTAGCCGCACCCCGCGGTTTCACTAGCAGTGATGATGATGATGATGAAAAGTATGTTGTGTTATTCCAGGACCTACAGTATCTAGATACCAAATTTTGTCAAAATTCGTTGAGCCGTTTAAGAAAACCGGACAAACAATCACATACACTCACTAAATGTCACATTTCTATTATTAGTTTGAAGATGAGGACAAGCTCAAGCTTCATCATCATCATCATCATCACCAGCAGTGATGATGATGATGATGATGAAAAGTATGTTGTGTTATTCCAGGACCTACAGTATCTAGATACCAAATTTTGACAAAATTCGTTGAGCCGTTTAAGAAAACCGGACAAACAATCACATACACTCACTAAATGTCACATTTCTATTATTAGTTTAAAGATGAGGACAAGCTCAAAATAAGTTTATGAATATAATAGTTTTAGAGTAGATATTAGGCATTTCTTTTGTTCGTAGATTGATATCTGTTTGATTGAACAAATGAAACATAATGTTTTTTTATTACTTTTCTTCAGAATTACTTACTAAAGAATTGAACTCAAATACCTCCTGCATATTCCGATCAACATTCAAAAATTCATTCAGACATTTCAAACCATCCACACCGAGAAAATGTCAAACGCGTCGCATCCTAGACTGCCCGAAGCGTCTTGTACTACAATTTACATGTCAATGCATTCGCAATGTAAATTCGAACATTCATACACGCGACCACGCGCCGCGGGACGTGCTTCGTCGCCTAATCGATTCAGAATCGGTTCGATACGAAACGCGTTCGAGAATAAGGATGTACGTAAAGGTAATGGGAAAGCGATTTGCCTGATTAGTCAATATTTATTAGGGGGATATTCGTTCTTTGTTGGGAATTGTGTTTGGTGGATAATTCTAATGAGTTCCGTTTCAAATCGTCCTGAAATAAAGGTACGACTCGAATATTAAAATAACTGTGTATAGGAACTGTAGATGCATAGTTAGTTAAAAAATGAAGTACACACAAAAAAACAAGTATATAACCGAAGTTAATGCTAATTATATTCTCATTTTCTTCCAGCTAAGTTTTGTAAACTCAAATATATGTATTTTCAAGTATGTATTTCACGACCATAAAAATCGTAAGACCTACGTTCTACAACTGCTGGATCTCAAACCTTCTCTCAGAAAGAAAGAGAGTAAGCAATAATCATATAAAACAATACCTAAACCGTAATATGAGGTAATGTTGGCCTCTGGTGTCAGATTTTGTGAGGCCGCACGAGGGCCTCTGACATGGCTCAATGGCTGCTATTAATCAATAACAGCTGGTAACGACAGCTTTACGTGCCTTCCGAAGCACTGAGCGATGGAAACCGCACACTACTTCGAAAAGTCATTGGTGCGGAGCCTTGAAACCGAACTCGGTATCGTTGGATTCTAAGTCGCACTAGTAAACTGCGCTATATGCTTGGTAAAAATTCAGCATACATTCAACAATGAAATGTTACGCCAGCGTCTGTGTCGTAACGACTTGAAGCGTCAGCAGGCTATGCATGCCTGCGTCTCACGCCTCTTGGTTTACACACTCAGATGCCTGTCATTTGGACGCTATAGACGTATACATGTATAGATATATAGACATATCACAATGTAAGCTGTTCTTAGTTCTGCGTATGTATTTATTTATATTTAATGGTACAAAAGCAGTTATCAAATTACTACTTAAAAAAACTAAACTTAATTATGAAGTACAACTTATTAAATTTGATAACCAAAACAGAGTACATAGCATTAACCAAAATATTAATTAACAATGAACAACGTTAAACTCTACTTACTGTTAAATAAAATTAATTTTGATTATTGAACTTTTAAAACTGCAAAGATTTTAATGAAAAATATCGAGTGAGTTCGGTAGAAACACCATTATAAAGATGACACATATATATGATGATATGTCGTGGCAATGTCGTAAAATTGATCATTTCATGAAATGTTTGCCTACATCATGATAAATTTTTATGTCATTAAATTATCGTTGATATCATGAAATGGTTTGGCCAGATCAATGAATGATTATCGTTTGACGATATGAACAGGAAAACGCACGGCTAGTTCATGATGTGATCATACATTAGTGATCATATCGTAAAATAGTTACATTATCCACCGCCAGAGGCGCTAGGCGGAAACCTGACTTAAAGGAAGCGTAGCGAACTCCCGCCTTTATCTTCGTTGTAACGTCTCACTTCATCTCACGTTGTTTTTATTCCGTATAGTCGAATTTTCACTAAGTATCAACAAAATAAGTCCACTCTCACAATAAAATAAACATTCGATAATAAACGATATAAGTCGATATAAAAATAAAGAAATACGAATACAAAACCTACCTACCTTAAAATGTCTATGTGTTGTCAAGATTTTAAGTATTTCTTGCCTTTGAATTAGTATGACCATTCTACACGTCATGTAATCTACAATCGTATCTAACTAAGCCAATACGACTTGTTGCAAACAAATTTTCACCGCAATATCTACTCCAACGCACCGTATTGAATGACCGTAATACAGGTCCTGATTGAAACAGAACCACCCAGGTTGCTACGTTAAGATTACGACCGCGACCATAACAGAACGCACCGATAGAAGCGATAATTACTTTCCTGTGGTTCGTTTTTGGCCTCGTCATTTTTATGCTGGCTAGAAAGTATTTCTAATATATTTTGCAAATAATAGTGGACAAATTTTTGTCTTTATATTCCTGTTGAACTAGTGAAAAAACCTCAATATTGGGTAAGTGTTTCATATATCGTGTGACCTCTAAATTGCTTCTTGCTCTAAACTACTGGCTATCCAGCCAGAACATTTTGGTTAATAAAATTGTATGTAACGCTTGTAAATCCACGAACTGATTGTTTTACATTTATCTGTAATCTTATGTATAACTTTACTATGCATCTTACGTGCCAGACTTTTGATATTGCAGATATGGATTGAAATATCGTCCGGTACAAATTTTAAATTTAGTAACGGAAAATTTTACTGATTTTGTTCATATATTTTTTACTTTCCTTTTAGTTTATTCTGTTAGCAAGTCCTTGCGAAAGTTAATACGGTCAAACTATGCTTGTTGGTTGCATTTAGTCATACCAGCAAACGCTTTCGCAATGACTTAAGTTTTTAGTATGTACCGGTTTTATACCGCTTTTGTATTCCCTGTATTTCGTGATAATTTACTCCCAACTGGTGAAATTCTTTTAAAACTATGCTTCTTACGGGCTGTATTTCTTTACTTATAAACTTATGTCCGACCCTTCTGGTCTTTCACACTTGTACTTTACTTTTAACTTTTTATTTATTACTTTAATGTCAATCTTATGTACCATACTGGCTGCCACATCTACTTCCTTGGGGCTTAACTGGAAGAGGCCTCGTCCGGCATGGTGGACCCCAAGGAACGAAGTCCTGGTGATGTACGGCAGCCAGACCTAATGAAACTGGACTAAGGCGTCTAATTCTGCCATTCCAGGGTTTTTTTTCTTCCTGGTACCTAGAGGTACAATCACCGACCAGCACGCTGCCACGGGTGGACACTGGACACCTGTCTCCCGGGAGCTGCTCTATGCACTACGGCGTTACTACTGGCAGCTGCACAACTTCCGCACCATCTCTCCGCGGAACGTCTTCGCACGCGTGCCTCTAAGCTAAGTCCCAAGCCGAAGGACAATATCAAACCTACGCCACCTCCTGTAACTTACTCCCTGAGTATTTTTTTTATCTCCTGATTACACTGGTAGTTTACTATTTAATCTATATCTTTTTTTCTGCTCCTACCGCCACTGCTAGGTAGGTAGGCTTCTTATAATTATTTCTATAACTAAACTGCCAGCTGACAGTGGCGCCCAATAATAGCAGGGAGTGTGGTGTGTTTGTTGTTATCTCTTCGGTGTAGTGTGTAGGACAGTATTTCTGTCTTGTTTTTTGTATTTCTCCCATTTCTAAGTTGCTGCTATTCCAGGTGGTAGGAGAAGCTAGTGATCTCTCCAGCCGGGGTGGTACCACCGGTCTGTCACTTTACTAAGCGCAAACAGCCGGGGAAACTTTTCGTACAGGCACTATTAGGGGGAGAATCTTACATCTTACTCTCCTTCCTTATCTGCGTCTTCTACGCACCCCTATTTGGCACATCTAATATTCTAAATTTTATTGCGTCTTCAACGCACTTCTTTTATATACATATTCTTAACTTAACTATTTTTTTTTAAACTTAACTTATAGCAGCACATTAGAAGCGGAACCCTTTTGTGTATTACTTACTTTGTGTTATTTTCTTGTAACGGCTCACGATATATGAAACACGTAACTTTTTCTACTGAAATGTCTTATTCAATTAGCTTCTTTTCTCTGCAAAAAGTTAAACTCGTAGATGAGGTTGCACTGTGTTGTGGTACAATTGATCACTCAGTTCACTACTCACGATGGCAAATTCTAAATTTCCTTATCATATTCTCTATGTATCATAAGATCACACTTATAATCTAAACCGATATCACGAAACACTTAAAAATCACTACTAAATATTTTTCTCTTAGATATACCTTAATTAAAAATCTTTTTATATGGAAATATGACGGCATTATGTCAATCTTTTACTAAATAACACATTTACTTAAATGTACCTACTTAACTGAACTTAGGTATCTGAGCCTCGTCACTTGAAACTCTTAAATAGAAAAAAAAAACTAAATCTTTAACTAACAAGAGCAGGAATAAATAAGTTTGTCTATCCTGGTCACTCGGAGACATCATAGTCTATGCGATAGCAGTAAGGCCCTCTTTTCTTACTGCCACTCGGAGACTCGTCTGCCCTGATGAGGAACCTCTTTCTACTAAACAGGCTTATATATTTCCTAACTTTCCTTAACGCCCCTATGGACAAAGGATTCTCCTAAATCTCTTGTCGGGCGGTCGCACAAACCCGTTTACTGAAAGCCATATGTGTCGGGCGTTCACACAAACCCGTTAACTGAAAGCCATATGTGTCGGGCGGTCACACAAACCCGTTAACTGAAAGCCATATGTGTCGGGCGATCACACAACCCGTTAAAAAAGCCAAATGTGTTCATTCTTCACAAAACCTAATAGTAACTTCCTTTCTCATGTACGAACTACAATCTAATTTCAACCACTAATAGTACATTTGAGGGTTACATTAAACTACAATGGAACTCTCTGTTATGATAGGTAGCAGTAGCATAATCTAGATTGTTACTGCCAGTTAAAGCTATGATGAATGAATGAGGATTTTTATTTGATTGTATGATAGTAGGTGTACTAAAAGTTTTGTATACAGAATAGTAGATAAAGCGGATTTTTGTAGCAAAAACCCTACACGAGAGAAGGGGGATATGTAACGTCTCACTACACGTTTGTTTTTAGCCTTGAGAACCCTACATTTATGATATTTTATGATATGGCCAAACGTGGATTGAAATGTCATTAAATGTTGATTTTTCAAAGATATGGTTAGTTTTAGCTGGCCATTTCATGAAATGATCAATTCTACGATATCGCCACGACATATACATAGCTGTTAATTCTTTTGTTTTGGTACTCTACATTCTTACTTTTTCTACCACTATGGTATTCAGCATCACATTATAAGCAACATAACGACTTGCAGCGCCCCAGAGTGGCTGTAGGCGACGCATGCCTGAGTCGCACGCCCCTTGGCTTCCGCGCTCGGCTGGCTGTAACTTCTAGTACTTGTATTATTAGCTATTCTGTGCTTTTAGGTCGCACATAATTCAGATTAATGTACATACACTGGGCCGCAACGAAAGCGGGTCGGTAACAAAAACCTCAATAACTTCCAAAATATTGGAAGTCGCTTTATGAAATAAACACCGTATTATAGACAATTTTAGAGTGCTAAAATAAATTTCATCAAAATTCTAGATTTTGAATAAAAGTAGGTTATTTTGCTGCGGTAGTAAATATGCAATTTTCACACATTTTGGTATTTTGTATTGCCACCACGAGCTGTAGATACAGCTGTAATACAGTTTAGCATGCACCAGATTTCTGAGCCGATGCTAAATTATAAAAATCTATTATATATTTTATATATGGTTTTTAATGTAATAAATATACCGACCCGCTTTCTTTACGGTCCAGTGTAGTATGTACGCCCATTAGTTATATTTTACCTGACTGAGGAGTTAGGTAGGGTTAGGGGCACCAGTGCGTTCCTTGGGAGATCCCGGAGTCCTTCAAATGCGCTGAGGTCGGCCACCGAGGGGGTTTTAGTGCGGTAAGAATCCCACATTCCCCGGTTGCACCCCCAATGCTTCCGGGTACCTTTTGAAGGTTTCCCACTCGAAAAAAAAAAGTAGGGTTAGGTAGGGTAGGTTTAGGTTAGGCTACAATTGGCGGGTCTGGGTTTATTCATTAATAGTTGCATAGTCCTAGCGTGCATGCTACGCGCTGCTTGTTTTAGATAAATCCAGGCCTTCCTTACTCGTCCCGGATGGGTAAGGAGGAGTCGGTCTTGGGGGAGAGCGCAGGTCGTGTAGATCCCCAAGGCAAGTCTAAGTCTAGTCTAAGGTACACATTGTTGACCTTCTGTTGACGATGTGTTCCTTCTCGTGGTTTCCGCCTGTTTTCTGTCTATTTCCTTCAGAAATAGACGTAACTGAAACCACCAGGCGCCGCGTTGGCTGCTTCTCCGCGTGTCCCTCTGATGAGCAGAGGTCACAGTGGACGAAGGTAAGGGGGTCCGGGTTGCTACCTGGACGGCAGGATGCGCACCTCTGCAAAGAGCTTTTATCTTTGCAGGGGTTCTCAACCTGTGGATGGTAGAGGTCTGGGCATTATGTGCTCAGACGCGTTTGGCTTGCACGGCCCCACAGGTCGGTATGAGGGGTGACTTTGGTGAGCAAGGTTACCCCTCCACAGGCGGAGAGGCCCGATCGGGCCTGCCACTGGGGCAAGATGGTAGAATGCTACCGCGACCCCATCTTGCCTCACCTCGGTGGAGGACTGCTCACCATGGGGTTTTAGTGGGTAGGACGGGCATTCGCCCGGTGAGTCCCACATAGCCGCTGGGCCTTCCCCGGGCTCAGTCGTATGCGTAAATGCATTTTTACATGAAAAAAAAAAGGTTAGGCTACAATATGGCGGCTGACAGTTGATAGCTACCTGATAGCTGCCATATTGTATTTCCGATGAAAATACCAAAACCTATCGAGTGAGGTATCAAAATATAGGTATTAAACGACAATTTCAAAAATATATAATTCTTATTAAACAGTAGCAATTTTCTTTTAAGCTTCTTAAAAAAACAATTTTAAATTATTCAAGTTGATGTAAATACGTTAATCTAATGTTGCAATTGCAACTATTAAACTAAAATAAAATATGTAAGTAAAAATTAAACATTAAATTTATATACATAATAGCTGTGCCCGCGGTTTCACCCGCGTCCCTCAGGAACCGTGCAGATTTTCAGAATAAATAGTAGCCTATGTGTTAATCCAGGGTATAAGCTGCCTACATATTAAATTTCATCCAAATCCGTACAGCCGTTTAAGCGTAAAGAAGTATCATACATACAAACTTTCGCCCCTACAATACTAGTGAGATTATTTTTGCGAGCGGTCAGCTCGTAGTCAATAATTTTGTACGCAGTCGGGTTTGTTGTATACGGTTTTATTTGTTTGGTAGTTGCTTTAACATTATGACTTATATAATATCTTTGGCATATAATAAACTATCGTTTCTGGCAAAACGAATCCAGGGTCACAGGACAAGGAAAAATATTATCAGTTCCACGCGCAATTTTTTTACACCTCTGCCTTTCAATCCTTATGGATGATTCTTGTACAAATTTATACCCTGTCCAATAGAAGAAAAAAAACATATTTTATTTCTACCCTCTATTTTCAACTCTAAGCATAGAAGTTTTACAACAAATTACATTTTAATTTGTTGTAAAACTTCTACGCTGGGTTAACTTTAAGGTACCAATTTCCTATATAATAAAAAAAAACTAAATCAAATCATCCAGTCTAAAATTATGCGTGTTCAACTGATAATACATTTAAAATATATACACGTTAAATTTTATCGTTCTCTCTCTAGGGCTTCGTTGGCCAACAGTTTTTGTATCCAATAATAAAATAATGATAATATTTTGGAAACCGTGAACAATTTCTAGGTTTTCTGAAGTCCACGTTGATTGCGGGCAAAACTAGGTCAAAGAAATAACTTCACAATCTCTTGTACTTCTACTTATTTCGATTTGGTGAATCTTTCGTGAAACGATGCTTCAAGATAATAAGCTTTCCCGCCGTCGAGCCTTCAAGCTTATGTTATTTCGAGATTTTGATGCATCGACTGGTAAACGCTCGAGCTTATGATTCATCGATTTCATACACCATCGAGTGATCGTGTTCGTGTATTTGCTTTTAGATCAAAATACATTCGAATGGTGAACCCCTACGTGGCTGGCTCATTGCCACTTAAACAAGTCAAAAAGTCAATATATACAAAATGAAATAACTATGTAGCTTAAAAGCTAAAAAAACACGCCTGCCCTGCCACTGCCAATAAATAATTTAATCCAATAAATTATATATTGTTGATATGTGCTTATCAAGGCATTTAATTTGATACTCATATTGCAAAATTAGAAGTATTTTTTCGCTTTTGAAAATGGAGGCATACTGACGTCTTTTTTTTTTTTTTTTTTTTTTTTTTCAAAACCTGAGACCTGAATGTTACTCGGGGGGATATCAGGATTCTAATAATACCCCATAAGTTCAGGCATTTAAAAGTTATGGTGGAATAAAGAAACTCACATACAAACAAACATACATGAATCCTAAAAACATTTGGGCAGTCGTGTAAATATAGCGCGTACTTTATAAAAAGCTTGATTACCCAAGGGCTAAGGTTCCGACAATCAGCTCACTAAAGCCACAGTCACATCACAATAATCCACACAAAATATAATTTCCATTGTGTACAGACATATCGAGTTCAAATCGGTTCAAACTAGCTAAAACAGCTATATACTAGTTTCAAATCTAATACTTTGATGTGGCAATACAACATTTCAACTCGGCATAAATAGGTATTTTGAGTATTTCGTTTGTTCAATAATATTTGCTTGTATTTCGATATAAGTAATCACTTTAAAATGAACTTCTACACTTTAGTGGCACGCCCCTGCGTGCAATTGAAGCATAGAAGCATTGGTAAAAAAAACATCCCATTGTTTTTTACAAATATGCAAAAGTAAAATAAGTCTCAAATACAAGGTATCAATATATTCCATTGAACTTTAACTGCTCAGTAATTAATGTTTCCCACGTTCCCAAACTCGGTAGCAAATAGGGTATCCGAAAGAGTTTCCGGACTCAATTAAACACAGTCCTTAACTTAAGAGGCGTAAAATTACTCTCTCATGACGCGAATCTGGTCACGATCAAAAGCTAATAAACAACTCATATAGATTCATCAAAACCACCCTACCCACGCACACAAGCAAGCAATCTATGTTCTGCTAGTTTCTATATACAAGGGGTTCAAAAGTGATAAACTAATATCAGAGTGAGACACAATAAATGTATGTATTAATAAATCAACTGTTTCTATGAATTATCGACCGAGCTAGATCTCCAAATCAAATTGGACGAATCGGCATTCGTATCCACGTATGCATCATCAGCCGTAAGACATCCACTGTTGAACATAGACGTCCCTAATTAAAGAGGGCTTTTGACATAATCACCGCGCTTGGAAGGCTTCTTGGTGATCGCATTAGTTTGTTAAACATATGTCGCAGGCAGATAGCTTAATCTGCCGTTTAATTAAATGCCTAGCCTTTTCATTGAAAGCTGCCATTCAACTAACGGCCTGAATTATATTCAGACTTTCACGTTTAACTACTTGCCTAGGCTATTTACTTAAATTAAGTTTCACATTTAAATTTAATTCCACTTTCTGACACCTGGCGCTGAAGCCCATACACTGACAATATACGTAGTATCGCTACCTTGTCTGTGGTCAAGTCAATATGGGGTCGGCTAGCAACAATATTGTTATCGGGGGCTAATAATTTGGGCTTGTAGATATTTTATTGAATTGGTTTCAGGTTAATTGAGATAAATGGGTCTTAAAGCTAAAAAAGAAGAGTTAAAATTTTCAAAATGAGGCAATCGGTGCAAATGGGTGGTACTTAATTGATGAATTTATGGTAATATTTTGCGCGTGTGTTTGTCCTATAAACAACCTATAGGACAAACACACGCGGAAAATACGTAGTTTTTGTGAGAAGATGAGGGGGTGAGGGGATCCCTCTGTTTTTTATATTCCTTTTTGTTTATATATGAACTGCAACGCCTCATAGAGTAACTCATATCATCACTATGCACACAAATTTATGAAATTTGTACTGCATCAATTTGATAATTATTTTGTGCTTTTGACGTGTACAGTCACAAAAATCAGACCAAAGAATAATATCAAAGAACGTAATGATGCCATTGCCATGTGCGACACAAAATAAGTAATAATATAAATTGAAATTGCACAAATATATTATTATGACAACCCAAACCGAGAAAACAAAAGTGAATTACCACAGATTATGTGCCAGATAGGCAGAATAAAATTTGCGCCGCACCATGTTACAATATTATCAACAACGGCCTAATTCCAACTCCTACCTGTTACAATAAAAAGGCGGTTAAAAAATTCATTATTACACCGCCGCAACGATGGTTACATCCCGGTTATTACCCGGTTGGCAGTTTCATCCCGGTTATGGGCCCGTCCCGGTCATGGCTCGCTTCCCGGCTTCGCCCGTGATAAACGAGCGGCGTCCGGGACGTCCGGTAGATGCGCGTTTTTACAATTCGTTGCAGGACTAATTTTGAGGAAATTATGGTTTAGCGGATGCAAATTTTTGGGATCATGTTCTTTGTCTGTTTAAGTATCAAAATGATATTTTAAAAGAAATATTGCAGCAATAGGGTAATTTGTCGACCGCTATTGTTCTTATTTTACTACTGCACCCCGCAGCTTTCCTCGCGTGCAAACCAACGGAATTTCGGAAAACCCCATCCTTAGTCCTCAAGGAATATCTATTTCCTCCGAATTTTAAAAATCTAGGTCCGCAGGTTTAGCTATTTCATTTAGTCAGTCAGTATAGGTACTGATTTATAGGTATAGATTATAATCAAATAGAATGGATTCATAACGAAACTTTAATATATCAAAACTATGCTATGGGAAGAATTTACTCAAATATTCATGAGAATTGAACAGCTGCTGCAATTTATTGCAATTTCGCTGCAATTATTGCCTTCCTAAAAAAACATGATAAAGTAAATGTACATTTCTTATTCCGCTATAGGAAAATACATAAATACGAAGGAAAAGAAACCAATATAGTCCTAAAATCACATAATAACGTATTTCGGGGACAGAGAGATTCCAATTTAAGATAATCCTATAATCCATCACGTTACCTATACCTTTGGGGAAATAAAATAAAATATATCATAAGAGCACTTACCAACTGGGCTTTCTTCATTCCAAAATGAGTCGTCCAGTGTATAATCGGCTTCTGGAACAAATGATATACATTACACATACCTTTATATAAATTCTACCTCTAAAGTTTTAAATGTGTGAAAAATATGGGTAATGATAGAGCACAAAAAGCTCATCAAATATTTTGTAGTGGCCACCATGGTTCCATGTTATAAGTTACTATTGACGGTTCTGTATTCCGCTATAGGTTTATATTATTTATGACTTAATTGCATATGAAAACAGTGAAATAAAATATGAAATATGAAAATTGTGTAAAGTTTGAGTACAGCTAGGTACTTTTCTGTGACCAACATTTTGCAAATAGATCTGATGCACCTTATAAAAACTATTAATATAGAAGGATGAGTTTCGTGTACGGGAATTTCAAAGTATATCAAAGTTAAAACATGAAAAGCTGGATTCATTACGGAAAAGATAGAGAGTCAAACAAACTATCTCGAAGTAGGCAACGCCACGCTGACTATAGTGAGTATTGAATACAAATTTGCTTATGATAAATTCCACGGAAGCACAAAGCTACGATTAATATTCAAACTCATTTAAAATTTCTAATTGAGTAGGTACTTCTTTTACCCTATCCAAATCAATTCACCCAGAAATAAATTAATCAAAACCCCCACGAAAAGGGGGCGACGCAAAAAGGAAACAATAATTACCGGTAGTGACATTGCCACAATAAATTACACAATGGGCTTGTTCCATAGAATGACGGGTTTTTTTTATTTCACACCATTCATCGCGGGGTGGGTATGGCCATTGTTATTGTAATTAACTCGTTACCCGGCACTGGATTCGAAACAAAAGCCTGAAAAATTTATGTGTGAAAATGTATAAATTAAAACTTAATTATGTTTGATGGGCGAAGGGAGGCAGGTAATTTTGTTCTGGCAGTAATAGCACCTTGTTTTAATTAGGGAATTTAATGTATTCTGGGCTTCTTAAAAAGTTACTTTTAAGGAAGCTATTTGCAGTGGCCGTTTATAATTATTATTAAAATTATTGGAGGTTCTATAATGGGCAACCATTTTCGGCTATTAGCACGTACATTACACTCTCAAAATGTTTTTGCTAGCCTATAAGTTTCACAAAATGATAAAGCATAGCATTTATACAATAAAATAGTGTGGATAGGCAGCTTTAACGGCCTCTTTTGTGTACTGTAGCTGGCACAATGGGTATTAACCGTGTTAAAACGATTCCCATCATTTTATTCCTATCCTCCTATCATACATAGCACGTTATAACCTCGCAATATAAAAGGCCAGCCCTTAAAACAATATGATACAGAAAATGCTGCCATTAGGTTTTATGGTTCAATAAGGGAGCATACTAGACTCAAGTCAACAAAATATTGTGGTACAAATGACGGGAGTATGCCTTTTAAAATACGTTTTACGACGTCTAAGACGTGAAATTCTTATTCTTGTGAGAAGTCTACGTTTATTACGCGCGTTCTAGATGGTCAAGTAACGGTTATGCGTGGGTTTTGATGGCATCAAAAACTGTTTATTTTACCTTTAAATGTTAAAGTGGTTTCAGAGTGACTTGTGAATTTCCTAAATGTTTTGCTGGCCTGCGCAGCCAGTTACTACTTTTTATTATCACTGCCTATATAACCGTGATATCATAATTTACATAAGCAACTTACCTACTTGTTTTTCTTCCTTTTGTTGTATTTTTCCCGTACAATTAGGCACCTTATACATTTAGTTAATCGAAAAACTGGCGCCATCGAATTGTTTTTTTTTAAAATTTTTGTTGGTTTACATGCGTAATCTACGCTAGCAATATAGCACTCTATGCCAGAAAAAATACAGCAATATATTGTGAAAGTAAACGAACGATCAGCGGATTCGATTCTGGGATCCCGAAAACCGGCAACCATGGATCCCGACCGCTTTTCAATCCCGAAATATTCAAGATTAAGTTTTCCTGATCCCGAGATTTTCGGGAATAAAATAATTTAAAAAAATACTGCGTGAAGTGCATTTTACCCGTCAATATGTCAGCCATCTCGCCATCTCGACAATATGTCAGCCATCTCGCCATCTCGACAATTTGTCACTGAGATTAGCCATCTACTTAGTCTTATTTTAATAAGTTTATTTGCATAGTTTGGTACGTAAATGTTTTCTCAGTTAACGTAACTTTAAAGAGATTTCACTGACTTTTGAAAAAGAATTACTTTAACATAGCGACAGTGATTTAAAGTCTAGTTAGTCTGACTCTTAGTCTGATTAGATTAGCTAAGTTTATCTATATAAAGTAAAAAACTTTGATTTTTAAGTTTTGATTTGTTGAGAGCTGATTTCTGTAAGATATCAATTTTTTTATTTGTGTCCCTCAATACCGGAATAATCCCGGGATCCCGAGATTGACTAAGAGTTATCCTGAAATCCTAGGATTAGAAATAAAGGCTGGGATCGAATTATCTACGACCGATACAGAAAACTGCCGAGTCATATCAATTACACATCTAAAAAAATATAAAGGCAAGTAAGTCCAGAACAATATTCCAGTCAGCTCTAGGAGAACACAAAAGTTAATTGGTTTTCAATTGTTTAAAAATTAGTGAAACTTGAAGGGTTAATCGACGAAGTACATCAATCCCAAGTTAGGCAGTAGGTCGGGTCGGAAGTACGTCGCCATTTCTGCAGGACTCCGGAAGTAATTTAGAGCTCCACCGGTATTGGAAGCGTAGGCGCCCATCGTGGAGCGAGGACTTAAGTTATATAAAGTTGTATAATTTTAAAATAATCATACATGTTAAATAATGTTTTAAAAAATTAAATAACAAATTGATGCCGGCGGCTTCGCACGCGTTGTTTTTTCTGTAGGTTAAAAGTACTTTTTGTGCTTTTCCAAGATCTAAAATACCAATATACCAACATTTGATCAAATATCCTTCAGCCGTCAAAAATATTTTTATCGATTGCTTGGCTTCTACTCACCGGATTGAGATATTAAGTTCTCCAGTTTTTAAGTCAAAACATAAGCTATCCAATAGTGAAAACCGCATTGCAATGGGTCCAGTAGTTTTACGTGTTACAGACAGACAAACTGACAAACAGATAGACACGAATTTTTAAAATGTTATATTCTTGTTCAGTAGCTTATTTTATGTACCCTTAGACTATTTATTTTTTAGTTATATTCTTTGTACAGCTTTTTTCGTTGCTTTTGCTTTATTATAAGTATAGATGAAGAAGGTTTTGAAGATCAAACATATTTTTTTCTGGCATTTAATCTTCTTACTATGACATGTTAGGTGCCACTTTTTATTTTATAGCGTTTAATATAAAAAGTGGCGCCCAACGTTTGTCTGTGATATTTTATTGTGGTCATTGAAACAAGAATACATGAATATAATCTTGTAAGAATCTTACCCATAACTACAAACATATTTTTTTATTACTTGACTACAGCAAAGCAAGGGAAGGGTAATGAGTTTTACAGTCTATGTATGTATGTGGTTATGTGGATGTTCCACCATAGTGTCGCCCCTATTGGTTCCATTTTGACAAGCTAGGTGTCAATCGATGCGGCTTTAGCTATATATATATATTTATAGAGTGTCATAGGCTATATTTAACCCGACCTTAGTCGGGTTTTAGTTTTTGAACTCCTATAAATGCATCTGATTTATTCAAATTTAATTGTTCATTATGTCTTGCCTAAAATGACGCCATTGCTAAGGCAAATATTGCAGGGTGACTTGTTGAAAGGTTTTTTCTTACTTTCCCTAAGTGTTTCTAATTAAAATGAATTGCGTTCGTTGAACTTAATTGTAGCATGGAGCAAACGCCTTAGTTAAATTGCTGAATAAATGAAGACGCCACGCCGTGGAACGTTATTAGCTAGTTTGTCTCACAATTTGTTATATTTTTCATGATATAAAGAAGTTTTGTAATGAAAATTCATGAAGGCTGGGACAAAAGCCTCTTTGTAATTAAAAAGTCTTGTTTAGATAATTATTCTTTTGATTTTGATTAAACTTGTTTTATACTAAATCTTAAAGTAAATTGAATAGTCTCTACGGTTACGCTTGAAGAAATCTTATTTAGCATAAAACCTAAACAAGATTGTTTTCAGTTCAAAGGCCATCACCTCGACATAAATCACAGAAATGGATCTCAAATTATTTTGAACTGCTAAAACAGTCATTATGTAACATAAGAAAACAAATCGTAGACTGAATCCGACCAGTCATGTTGTACAGAAGCTCACCTCAATCCTGCTGTAAAACAAAAGCACCTAATTTCAGAGCATGCAACTAAAATGCAGTACTCTCCATCATTTAAAGCTCTTCATCCTGAATACAGATGAGGTTTTACATGGCAATTACTATTCTAACGTGGACATAATTCGTTGGTGACCGCGGCCCACGTTCATTCGCGTGACGTCAGGTACACGCGTAGCTTATCCAACATGGCGGCTTGGCTAATCTCGCAGTTTGTTTTATAATTAAGCTCGGTTGCAACCTGGTGTCAGTGATGCCGCTGATTAGAATTTTAATGTTGATCTATGTTTGTTGTTCCACAACGTATTGTTGCGAAAAGTTTCATTAGGTACGAGAGTTCGTTTGTGTGTGATGTCAGTACGCCATTAAACTTTCCACTATTCTGTAGCTTCAAACAGCGAGTTCCAGATAAAGCAATATTGCCTGCAAAGTTACTTTAGTGAATGCTAGGTTAGTTATATATTTGTTTACAATTTATTTTTATAAATGAATTCATTTATGGATTTAGTTAAATTCTATGATGACATTTTTATAGGACTACTCTTGTCTGTCCTTCCTTCCAAATAAGAAATCCTGGAAATATGAGTACTTACCTAAAAGTACAAACAAAATAAGGACAGTTGAATTGAGTAGGTACCTCCTTTTGGAAATCAATTAATAATATCAAAACACATACACCCCCCACACAATAATGTGTACAATTATTTTTAATAACTTATTAAGTTTACTAGAATAAAGTTGAAATTCACGAAAACTAATTAAAGCATTTTTTATATTTCCCAAATTGTCATTACAAACTATAAAGTTATGCAACACTTTTCGAAGTGTCAACAGAATATTTTAAAGTCCACAATGCGACGTAAGTTGGATAAAATATCGCCATCACAATCAGAGTAATGGCTGCTACGGATATCTTCCGGAGATCCGGAGGCAAGGTGCCGTTTTTCATGTATTTTTTGAGAGAATTCTGACAAAATGGAGATTTTGGACGAATCTTGCCCGTTTTTAGTCAGGGATGAATGTGAGACTGTATTTCGAGAGTTATTTTAAAACCATTTATATTTCTGTCGGCGGCAGAGAAATTTTGAATGATCGGATACATAATATGTCGTAATTTCGAACGAAAAAACAAGAAAACGAATAAATGTCATCCTACTATCTAAATGCGAAAGTTTGTGAGTACGTATTTTTGTTACTACGGATTTTGATGACTTTTGTAAAATAAATACTTTCTATTATTTTCTATTTGGTGTTGTTTACGAAATATTCTTCTATAAAGTGATCATTTTGCTTGAATTGCATGTCCACCAACTGTCTCATAAAGTAAAGTAGTAAGTTTTTAGTTTTAACACATAACCCTCACTTTGCCTTGCCGTAGTCGGGAAAAAAATCCTATGATACTCTATACCTGAAGACAAATCGATTGACAACTCGCTTGTCAAAATCGAACCAAATGGGGCGACGCTATGGTGGAATACCCACATACCCACATACATAGTAGACGCATACATAAATAGACTGTTAAACTCATTACTTTCCCTTACTTTGCTGTAGTCGGGTAAAAACAGACTTGTTGGCGTATAATAAAACTACTGGACCGATAGCAATGCGGTTTTTGCCCTAAGTCTTTGCGTGTTATACAAGCACATGGCCGGTTTTTACCTCTGATGCCACTGAGCGAACAGGGGTGTTATAAGGTTGAACCCTTTGTCTGCCTTTGGCATAGGCCAAAGGCAGACAAAGGGTTCAACGTAGCTCGCCTTAGCCTTTTTACATGACTGCCAAAAAAAAGAGTGTGTTTGATGTGATGGTGATGTTTTTAGGATTCATTATGTTTGTATGTATGTGAGTTTCTTTATTCCACCATAACTTTTATATGCCTGAATAAATTTAGACGTATGTGGTATCGTTAGAATCCTAACATCCCCCACGAGTAACATAGGCTATATTTATAGGCAGTTTATAATTTAATGGCATCTTTTTTGGCAGGGCAGGCGTGTTTTTTAGCTTTTAAACTAGTGATTATTATTATTTGAACAGTATTATTGGCGAGTTGTTTGTTAACCTTACTTGGAAGGAATTGGTGTAGCCGTTCCTAAGATATTCAAACCTTGTCACGCTTTGAGAAGATATTTCTGGCAATACCGTAGCCTGCTGAAATGATCGGTTTCTATTACATGATGAGTAATTATGAAGATCCTGAATCGAGGGGACCTGTAGCATCAAAAAACTTTGTATTGGAATTTTGAACATTACGGAGATGAGCTATCGTTCTTCGTTTTTTTACAATGTCTTTGATACTAAAAAGAGTCGTAAAATTATGTCTCCCAAGAACATTTCTAGAACAATAACCTGCCATATAATTCTCCAGGCTTAAGGAAGTATAGTCTGAATAGAATTA
Source organism: Alsophila aescularia (assembly GCA_946251855.1). NCBI lineage: Eukaryota > Metazoa > Arthropoda > Insecta > Lepidoptera > Geometridae > Alsophila > Alsophila aescularia. The sequence continues at coordinate 66,783,580 of OX276376.1, forward strand.
CCCTGATTTCCGTAGTATTGTTGTTGGTACAATTATATCATAGTAAAACGAGAGTTTGTTGTTTGTTTGTGGTATGATGTAGTGCTGGCCTCTGATGTCAGAGTTTGTCAAGCCGCCCGATGGCCTCTGACATAGCTTAACGACTGCTATTAATCAATAACAGCCGGGACCGACAGCTTAACGTGCCCTCCGAAGCATGGAGCGATGGAAAACCGCACATAACTTAGAAAAGTCATTGGTGCAGAGCCTAGGTTTTGAACCCGGTATCGTTGAATTCTAAATTGCACTATAGAACCGTTAGGCCACCATCGCTCTCCATTTCTCACCATTTTTTCTCTTGGCTTACCATTTCGGAGAGTGCGCTGTCATGTTACGTCTGACGTATGCGCAAACTGAGCAAACCGGCAACGTGTGGACACATCGCGGGCGTTGGCGCATATTTTGTTTCATTAACTGACACATGCCGGCTAACTTCCAACGTTGGCACCAGCGTTAGGGCATGCTGTTGAGTTGATCCACACTTTGCGTTGGTTGAATATTGTGGGGCCAACGTTGGACCAACGACTGCAGCCGGCCGATACGAGAGCACATTATTATCTTGCTGTTGATACAGGCACGTGTGAAACTGTGAATAAACACAGCAAATTGTGTAAGCGAGAGACAATAGAAACGTCACCATTTTCAATCATTTTCCTTAATTTGATTAGGTTATACCATCGTAGACCGCTACATCACTTAACATCAGATGAGATTAGAGGTCAAACACAAACCTTGAATATAATTAAAAACCTGCAAATAATAATGCATCCCAGGACTTTGGTTTTCAAAATCTTGCCAGACACAGCACTTCTCTATTTAATTCACATAGATAAGCACACTTTTCGATGTCAGATAAATTAAGTATCAGTTATAACTATTATAACCTACTAGCGAATAGTTTATTAATCGGGATAAAAGTATTTTATTGTTATTCCAGGACATCAAATATAGTTATTTGTATAAATTCATTCAGCTGTTACGATGCTCAGGCACAAATTTACGCATATCTAATATGAAAAGTCTGTACAACGAAGAATGTTAAAAAATGGTCTTGGAGACTTATATTAAGCTACATTGAACATTTATTTTTTTAAATGGTTTCTGAATGTTTGCGCATCACCTAAAATCTACTGAAATGATTGAATTGCGGTTTTCACTATTGGATAGCTTAGGGTTTGAATTAAAATCTATTAATACTGATAGGTAGAAGCCGAGCAATCGATTAAACATGTTTGACGGCTGAACGAATTTAGATGAAAGGTAGTATTATTGTACTTTATAGATACTTTTAGTCCCGGAATAACACCTGAGGTTACTGTTATTCGTATCTAAGTATGTGTATCCATTGTCTATTACCCATCATAGTACAGGAAAACATAGTTTGGGGTTAGGTAAAAGATTTCTTATAAATTCATTTAGATGACCACGTTGGCAATGCCGTGGGCACAGCTAGCATCATAATAATGATGCAGAACTAACCACCTTTCTGCAGCGAACGTTTAACAAATTATCGCAACTTTCAATTCAAACTTCGAACGCGCCGCCGCAAAAACTACGGGTTGATGAAATTTCGAGCGCGTAAATGGGTACTATTAGTTATTCCGTGGCAGCTTTTGCGGCGCGCGCGTGTACGAGTCACGTGCTCCGTGCAGTAGGAATACAAAGTGCGAGTTGTGAAGGTGCGTCTGTATATAAGCCACGCACACTAGTATGGGTGCCTGTTGACGTTTGGGTGGGTTTAATGTGCGCTTGCCGCAGATTTTGTTTGAGTTTTTTTTTGTTCCCTTGCGTTTATTGTAGTGACCATCAGTTAAAATCCAATAAAGATGTGTAAAATAACGTTATTCCACATGCTGTCTCGTATACATTGTATATGAATCTGATACGGAGAGCATGCTAATAACGTTTTTTCCATAATTTTTCATCGTCATTCGTTTTTCTAATGCTTAACTAAATACTGTCTGTAGAGAAGCTACTTGTCTATAGTTCTAGCAGGGGTATCACGAGCTCCAGTACAAAATACGAAGTCCATTAACATCGTTAATTGATATCCAAATAATTACATTATTTAACGGAAAATATTACAACGAGTGCCATACTCGGCGATCGGGGGACGACTGTAAGGGCAAGGGGCGGCGCCGATGCCGCACGCTAAATGTTTTATCTAACATTCCTATGCTCCTACACTGTCCATTTTAAGGTTATCGATCGCTTAGCGATAAGACCACCCACATTATTAATTTCGTAAATTATATTATAAAACACAAATCATCAGCTCAATGCAGGTCGTAACAAATGAAATACAATTAAAATGACGTCCATATAAGCGCGTTATGCAACGTCGTTGTTGGACAATCGCTCCGTCCGGATAACGGAAAATCATCTTTCGATATCAATGAGCTCATTACTCTAGACGTGGTCTCCCCCTCCGCAGGCGGCCCCGTGATTTTCTGAGCGACCCAGATGATTTAATCGCTGCTGCCTTTCAGCTAGCGGATGTATCGTCCAGCCAATCCCACAACAACACACGTAAAATCAGACACCGACCCCGCCGACGGGGTCAACGACCCCGTAATTAGTCATTTTATATTCGCCTTTAAGTTTCTTGCCGTTTCTTCTTAAAGTAGTAATGTGTATTCCGAAACGGTGGTCAGTTGTTAAATCACTTAAAAGGCTCCTAGCCATACTACAGGGCCCCTTGGATCGCTATTACCACTAATACCTACCAGAAGTTTAATCAGATTTCCCGTAGAAAAAGTGACGGCCCAAGCCGAGGGTACCCCCTGGCTGCCCTTGAGCAAGTCCCTAAAATTTTACTTTGGCGTGCGCCTCCTGCGTCACGCATTGCGGTGGAGCGCTTCCCCCCCGGTTCGCTGTAGAGGCCTGTAGAGGCCAAAAGTAAGTATCCTTCCTTAAAAAAATAATAAGAAAAACTAGACTTGGTCCGATTGAACAGTGTATCATTCCGTTTTCTATCAATTTTCTCAAGTTAGTCCTAGCTCAGTCACTGCCCACGCTCCACTAGGTCGCATGTACTAGAGTCACGTCGCTATTTAATTAATAAATTTTAACACGGTTTCCGGACGGACGGACGGTAAATCGTAATTTGATTTTTGTCGCGTCGGTTCCGGACCGTGTGCCGTTGACACACGGCACACGGGAACGACAAGGGCCTCCGGGTTTTTGAGTATTTTCACAGAGAAGATAAGGAAAGTACTTGTTGAGTGATGTTGATGTAGGTAGGTAGGATGTTTCATACGGGATACAATGTTTTTTCATTTCATTGTGTTTTTTTTATAATTTTGTGTAACTTACGATTGCCGCCTTCGTTTGTGCATGGCCTATAAAGATAAAGTCCAAAAATAAGAACTATTGATTTCATAGTTTCACTTGAGTAGTGTATGTAGTATAAGTTGGTCTGTAAATTGTATATTAACGCTTACATCATATACTACTACGGTTGTTAAACGTTTCCTAAATGTAATATTATCTATCTACATACATATAACTAGTTAGTACCCCGTGCGTGGGCCGCATATGGTGTCTGTCTGTCTGTCTGTCTTATTCTTCTACTTCTATATACTTATAATTAAGTAACAACAAGTCTGTGCAAAGATAATTTAAAAATAAATACCCTACAGGACTTAAATCAGTTACAGAACAAGAATATAACGTTTTCAAATCGTGTCTGTCTGGATTTTTGACTGCACTGATTGAAATACGGTTTAAATTGTTGGATATATTAGGTTTTGACTTAAAATTACCGACTCTAACCTATTTAACAACTCTTCTTTTTCATACCTACTCTATATCGATCACTAACGACTAATAAGCTACCATACACTCACACATACACACCCATTCATTCAACAGTCAATCAAATCAGACCCTTAGCCTGTCGCATCAGGTCAGGTGTCAAAAAGACCAGGCCGTACATTTCCGTCCAAAGTCCGATTGAATGCCTCCCGTCGAGCACAGGTAACAAATCACTGAAAGCAAGACCCCCTTTACCCCCTCCCTCTCGGTTCTCTCCCCTCACTCCCCACCCTCTCATTTGCCACAGAATCGCGTCACGTACGCAAAAGCCGTCGCGTAATTACAAAAACGGATTTAGATTTTGTTTTGTGCGCGCATGTGGGGCATGATGTGTTGAGATTTGTTTGTTAGGTTCCTACTTGAGAATTTTAATGTCTGAAATTAAAATCAGTTTTAGCTAATTCAGTTAATAAATACAGTCCTTATTTATTACGTCAAATACTTTGTTTTGCATTCTAAGAGCGGAAAAACGTTGAAATTAGGTAAAAGTGATAAAATGATACACAGTTCTGTCCATCTCAAGGTTTTCTGAAAGAAATCGATCTAAGTGAAAAGACCACCCATTACTTACCATATAACAAGCTTTATTTAACATTTGCATTACAACCGCTCCATTTTTTACCAGACTGCGCAACGCAAAGGCCGGGTTATGCTAAACACATATTAAATTATGTGTTTAGCAGGTATGTATGTATGTATGTATGTCTGTTCCTTTGTGGCCCTATATAGACCAAACACGTGAACCAGTTTTGATGATTCTTATGTCAATCGATATGTCTTAACCTTGCAAGTGCTACTAAAGACAGGACAGTAATGAAAATTCAATATGGTGACAGCCAAAAACCATATTCTGAAAATGAAAAAAAAATACGACGAACTATGTTAAGTGGGTATGATTGAATAGGTATTTGAAAAACATATTAGGTTTCTCTTATTATTTTTCATTTTGAATGACCAATGACCATTTAAGACCTATAACGATTTAAAGTTGGTTAGCAACCATTCTCACTTAAATTTTAGCCTCTTTTTAGTTTTGTTCGCAGTCGGGTTTTTTTCTTTTTAGTTTTGTTCGCAGTCGGGTTTTTTGTGCTTGACCGAGCTAGTTTCTTAAATTATGAATAAAAATAGTGGAAAATCATTTTATAACGATGCTAGATATTATGCAGAACTAACTACGTTTCAAAATAAGCCATAAATTAAAAAAAAACACGCCTGCGCTGCCAAAAAATAAACAGAAGCCAATAAGTTATTAAATTGTAACAATAATGTATTTAAAAACAATATGGTTTTGTTACTCGAGGGGATGTAAGGATTCTAACGAGACCCAATTCAGTAGTTTTTGCATGAAAGAGTAACAAACATGCATCCATCAATCCATCCATACTTACAAACTTTCGCGTTTATAATATTATTAGTAGGATTTTATATCGCGTCGAATAGAATATCGACAATTATGCACGGCGAACCCTTGTTCTCTACACCCACATCTCTACTTCTCGGAAGTGAGCAGCGGCTGCACCACTATCATGTCGTTAATGTGACAGCATCGGTAATACTGGCACCCATTGCGCGTTTCCATAGCTTATTCGTTGATTGATTTGTACTAAGCACGCAATGGTTTTTGTTTATGAAATATTGACTTTGTGTTCGCAAAGTAATAACGCAAAAATATTTGATTACTGCAGCATTTGAATTTTTGATTTTAAAGAAAAATATATAATATTCTAGTACTTAAGTACTAGTACATGTCACGATATGCTATCTTTAGAGTAATTCACATTGGAGCACGTTTTTCGGGGGTTATGTGTGAACATAACCCCCGAAAAACGTGTCATTTTAACAAAATCGATGGTATAGGTACGACACATGGTAAAGAAACTGACGGCCGAGATTCATTACAAGCAAGTTATTGACCAGATGCGTTCGCTTGTGCCACGCCCCCTTACCAAATCTCCCTTTGTTCTGAAATCTCTGGTTAAAATCATTACATCCCCCGAGTAAAATAAGTAACAATGGTTTTTTTTCTAAATTTCAATATGCAGGCTGTATGGCTCCATTATCAAATGAGAAGAAACCCCTAAAATTGTATGGCGTTGTATATTGTAATTGTATGTTAAATCTTTGTTTTTTTTATTAAAAGTAGGTAGATAGCTTCATATTGCATGAGTGTATGAAACTGCATAAATTATTCTAATAAACTGTATATAACTTGTGTGATGCTATAAACTCGCATTCGGCTCGTTTTATAAACTCACATTTGTGATTAAATAAATTCTGTTAAGCAACAGTTGCATAAAATACTATTATTTATCAATAATTTTGGATTAAATTCACCTACTTAGTATCTTCTATGATCTTGATTAACTAGTTATGTTTACATATTACTTTATTGGAATTCTAAGACATATGAAAAAACGTGAACTTTAACATCATCAATCTAGATATCCTTTCATGGTCATTCGTGTGATATGCCTGCAATAGTCAGTTCTCAAGGATGTGAACCTTGGCCAACCGCTAGACTTCCAGCGCGGTTATCTTAGAGAGCTAAACTCGTCCGCTTAAACGGGACATGATATTTTTTCATTGACAGCACCAATTCCCCGTCTACTAAAAGCCTAAAACTGGATGAAACCTGGTAAACCCGGGTGAACTTCGTAATTATGTCAGCCGGTCGAGAGGCCAGAGCCCGGATATAAAATGACAAAAGACGTATCACGTAACACGGTAGCACAATATATGTACCATCGGTTTTATATATTCGGGTTTTACCTTATCGTCGAATACATAGCGTGTAAATATCGGAAAGCTTTTTTCCCTGTGACAAAATGTTAGTTTTTTTCCGTTTGTGATCTTTGATATATATTTTTAGTTTTTTTCGGGTTGCTAATTTTTAAAGGACATAGCTATAACATTATTATATTAACAAAATTAAGCCTTAAAATCCCAGTTACCCTAATTTTGAGTATATTTAAGAGAAGGATTAAACAGTAATCAGGTGCCCGGCCCAATTCTGTCAGTTAGGGCGCCCTAAAGTTTGACTGATTGTTTTGTAATCGGGACCAACTAGTGATTAGGGTACACTTTGTATGCTGAAGGGGTAATTAAGTTAGGAAGTGCGTAAGTAATCATGGGTTTTAGCTGTAGTTAAGATCACAAGACAGATGCTAATCTTTAAAAAAAAAACTACTTTCAAATAGAAGCGGCGCCTGAGATAAATCCGACTGCTGATGGCGCTAATAACTCTGATCCCCCTAACCGCTGTGTCGGATTATATTCACTCATCGCTTCGGAATCGCTGACCGAAGCAGATATTGTTCTATAGAGACTTCTTCCATGCGAAGGACGAAATTCGGAATTCATTTTAATAAAGCAGTAACAAAAAGTCTGTACAATGTAGACAATTAAAACAAGACATATGTTCACAAACTAAAACCCGACTATGGTGGGGTAAAAAATACCTTATGACATTATAACAGAAGATAAATCGATTGACACCTCGTTTGTCAAAATCGAACCAATAGAGCGATTCTTTGGTGGAACATCCACATAACCATACATAGATACACAGACTGTTAAACGCATCACTCTTCCCTTTCCAAGCTATAGTCGAGTAAATATGGGCTAGGGTACTTAAAATAAGATAATGAACAAGAATATAACACTTTTTAGGTGATGTCTGTCTGTCTGTTTGTCTACCTGTATGCTATACGCCCATAATTGCAATTTTCACTGCTTGAGTGCTAAGGTTTCGACTTAAAATCTGGTTTATACGTTGGTAATTCAATCCAATGAGTAGAAGCCTAGCAATTGATAAAAACTATTTGATGGCTAAACAAATTTTGATGAAATGTAGTTTTTTTTTTGTCCTGAAATTACACATAGGTTACTTTTAAACTAGAGAAATGGCCACGCGAGCGAAGCCAAGAGCACAGCAAGTAATCACACTAATATTATAAAGAGAGAAAAAAAGTAAAAAAAAAAGCGAAGGATTTGCATGAAATTTGGTACGAGGATAGCTTATATCCTGGATTGACATGTAGGCTGCTTTTTCTTATCATCATCGCACAGCTAGTATTATATAAGCTTTATTCTCAAACGTACCATCTCTTTTGATTATGACATTAATTATCATATCATAGAATATAACAACTTTTTTAATAGATTTTTGCAACATTGGGTGCATAATGTGATGTACTTAATTATAATAGGCACCAGAAGGTCACGGCATCTGCTACTTTTTGTTTCAAGCTGTTAATATATACACAGCTAAGAAATATACTACAATTTTCATTTCTATTATATTATAACCTCGTGTGCCATTCCCTTCGTTTACGAGTAAACTTTCCAAAATGTCATCAACAAACTTTCCTTCTACAATTTCAAAGCCACGTCAACTTTTAATCACTTTTTCAGCTCATGAAAAAACCATTACATTACCTATCAATTTCATTAGGTAGGTACGTTTCAGAATATGGGCTCAACCTCTGGGGTGGCCCCGTCGCAGCTAAGTCATTCTGAATCATAGCGCTATTACAGTACAGCATATTTTCGATTGTTTTCGTACTGGGTTATACATTATTATCGTATAGATGGTATATTGAAATAGGGGTTCATTGGGACGGTCGTAAGCAATTTCTAAATTGGATTTTGTTAGGGTGAAGTACACTCGCAGAAGGCTAAATGTGATGTTTCATTAGAAGTTGGGAAAGCTCTCACTGCTAGTGCTTTTGCTGCGTCGCAAATTGTTATTAGATGAGCACTTTTTGTGGAGTTTAATTGTTTGTTTGTTTGTTTGTCGTATGAGGTAGTGCTGGCCTCTGATGTCAGAGTTTGTCAGGCCGCCCGAGGGCCTCTGACGTGGTTGACTGCTATTAATCAATAACAGCCGGGACCGACAGCTAATCGTGCCCTCCGAAGCACGGAGCGATGGAAAACCGCACACAACTCAGAAAAGTCATTGGTGCGGAGCCTAGGTTTTGAACCCGGTATCGTTGGATTCTAAATTGCACTATAGAACCGTTAGGCCACCATCGCCACCATGTATTTAGTTAGAGGAATTGCTACAATCGTTTCTTTGGAGGCTCTGGAGAGTTTAATTTATAATCTTTAAATAAATAACTAGCTTAAAAACTAAAAAAACACGCCTGCCGCCAAAAAATAACTTATGCCAATAAATTATATACTGTTAGCATGTGCTTACCAAGGCCTTAAATTTGAAATCCATATATGTAGTAAAATAAAAATAAATAAAAATAGAAACTGTTTTTTTCTCTCAATAATAGCTTATGTGACTTAGATGGATGTAAGGTAAGCATTCTAACGATACCCTGTAAGTCTAAATCTGTTTAGGCATTTAAAAGTTATGGTGGGATAAAGAAACTCACTTATATACACACATACAAACAAACATACATGAATTCTAAAAACATTTCACTCCTTTTTTTGGGCAGTCGTGTAATAATAATTGAATGATGACTACGAAACAAATCTTGCCTTTTTATTTTTGACCTAGTTTTAATGTAGGTACTATGGCCCTGTTTTGTGTTTGGAAAGAAGGTAGTTAAAAGGGGAGAACTATATCACGTATAAGGAACCTGGACTAGATACGACTACAGGCAAACACACACATACATTTACATTCCCACCGTCGTGCTTCATGTGCATCAACAACAAAGATAGAGAGACATACACATACTAAAGCACGACCAGATTTCGGTCCTTAGGTCCGCACCCATGACTTTTCTAAGTTATGTGCGTATATCTATCGATCCGTGCTTCAGAGGGCTCGTTAAGCTGTTGGCCCCGGTTGCTATTGATTAATAGCAGTCGTTAAGCCATGTAAGAGGCTCTCGCGTGCAAACTCGTATTGTCGTATGGTTGGTAGAGCTGACGTCTAGAGGTCAGCTCTACCAACCATACGAAAAACAAACAATACATATTTAGGCTTTCTGTTGTGGTTCTACATTCGTAACGAGAGCGGCGGAGGAGCTGGGACAGCATGAGAAGGTCTGTTTCTCACCTTTGGGATTGAAATAGGCTGATGATGATGACCGTTAACTGGTATATCATGAAGGGCGTCACCATGAGTTCTTACCCACCGTCCACATCCTCAGACCACCTGAGTGAACCGTGGAAAGTTTTTTTTACAACGGCTCACCTCTCAGCATCATATCTAATACACTGCCCCCACGGTTTTAGCCGCGTGGATGCTGATGATGAAAAGTATTTTAAGAGTTATTCCAGGACCTAAAGTATCTACATACCAAATTTCATCAAAAACCGTTGAGCCGTTTCAGCGGAAGACCACAGTTTTAGCACAACTCTTTAATATCCACTTCAGAAACCTATATATATTATGGGACCAGTCCGCTAAAATCCCGCATCTAATCTTTAAAAGAATAAATATCCAGCAAAGTGCATATCGGACACGCATAGACTTAGATTCTATAGCTAGCCAGCTGCCCAAGTTATCTAATTATGAAAACTGCATCGCAATTGGTCCAGTAGTTTTTAATTACGTGATACGCCGGATTATGTCTCACTATAGAATTTGTTCAGAGTTGATGCGGGCATAAAATACGATATCTTGATCAGATATTCTTTACTTTTTTTAAAATCTATGTAGCTGCATAGACCAATATATAAGTATTAGCTATGGAAGTGGCTATAAATATATAATACATGTGCAAAATTTCATCCTGTTAGTGTTAATAGTTTGTGTATAAAATGTCTGTAAGACGGACATGACGAAACTATTAGGGTTCCTTGTTTGACTTCGGGACCCTAAACGTTAACCGACCATTCGAAAATCCCAAAGATAAAACATGAATTCACAACAATAAAACATGAATTCATTTACTACCCTAGGTAGATAAAGTTGGTAGACTGTAAAATGGATACATACATAATACATTGTCAAAGACTGTAAAATGAGACCTATACAATCTACCCCATTTAAATGTGATTTGAGGTAAAGATGATAGCCAATCATTGAGAACCTCGTTCTTCTTGAATTAAAAAAAAATTATGATCTACTAATCTTGTAAAACCAGACCCACTTTTCAGAAATCAATTAAAATTAACTCACGCTAGAAATAGTAATAAAGACGTTTCCAGATTTCATAACCACAATTTCGCTGAACCAGATAACAATAACTAAGTAAGGTAACGCAGGTATAACTGCTCAAGTCTGTAGACTGTTTCAGTCCGGCTAATCTCTGAAAGGTTTTATGTAATGAACATAATGAGTTTTTTCGTTTAATCCGATTGAAGCCGTAATGAGTCCAATTATACTGATTACAAAGGAGAGACCTCCTCAGTAATGTCACCTTGATGGAGACAGGTCGAAATCTTTTATTTATGTAAGGTCAAGTGCGTGAAATTGTCTCCTGATAATAATTGGGATTAGCTGGAAGTTGGACGAATATTTGTTTTATTTCGCTTAGACGTTGGCCTTTATTAGGCACAAAGAGATAATAGTATTAGAAATGTTTTTATTATTACATAGAATAGGCTTGCCTATGACTACTTCATCTGGTGTTTGATATGTCAATGTCTTTTAAAATTAAGTAATGATTTCTAACGTAGCTAATGAACAAAGTACTTTATATTCTAGAAATTATGCTAATCTTATTTTGAGATCAGACAATTTCAAGTTAGAGGCGAGTTATTGCCAAAACTGTCTGAAAAACTTGTCTTAAACTTGTCTGTCTGACAGGTTGACATGAAAGTGACAACAGTTATTTTTTTATATAAAGCACTTTACAGCATGATACGCCATGTATCGAAGATTACATTAAGTATCTACTATTTTTGTGAAAACTATTGAAACAGCCTTAGTACAAACTAAATTTTCTACCAATTAATTGAATTATATTTTCTAGTAAAACATTTAATTCACTCACAATTATCAGCTAACAGAAACATCTCAAGATAAAGGCATAATCAAACAGAACATTGGCAACACGCGGCGTCGCGTGCGGCCGCGCAATCCGAAGGCGTAACAAGATACTCGCACGCGACGCGTTTGAACCACTTAATAAACGTATATTCAAATATCAGTACCTTAAATCACGCTTTTTTACAGACAGCCTAGAACGAAGCTGGAGTTAGGTAATAGATAAATTTAAGCCTATTTTTAGATACAAGTATTTTTGATGATATATTTAGATGATGATGAAATTGCTATAACAAATGGTTTGACTAAAAATTGGAGTCTAACATTACAAATTAAAACAAAAATCTTTCAAATTGGTTTTGAAATTCTCGACTCGATGTGACAATAAGTACACGCTAAAAATAACTGAGACCATCCTCCTTTAGAGTCGCTTTGAAAATAGTATAAATTATATTACTACTTGGTAATTTAACATACTAACGATAATTGTATTTTTTATAATTTCGCTATTCAAACACAATTAGTCATTTATACTTAATCTTGTTAAGTATACCGCCTGTTTATATCTCGAAGTCTTTTCGATCAACCTGCATCACGAGAAAAGTGATGAAACCGTTTATAAGAGTACTTCATTAAATAATGATAATTATGTTGTTATTAGACGCAAAAATTTTGGGCTTTCAATTTTATTCAATATTTATGGAACTATGCGGTTTGTTATCTTGATGATTAGGGCCACACCCAAGAACTTATTAATATTATAACTTAGCCAATCGGACTTTATAATTTGGTAGCTTGCTTTCATGTTACACGTGTAGTATTATGTGGCTATCACTCTCCTAACTGATTGTACAAAGCCAGAGTTCGGTCGCTGCGGTTTATGTGTCTATGTTTAAGGGTCTTGAAGTCTAATTGTGAGCAAATTATCGACTGTATATTACTGTGATTAGAGTAACAGGTTTACTATTTCATTGGGTTTGTGATAGCGGGTTACCAGTGTGCTTGGATTTAGGAATTGCTTTAGTTAGGAACCTTCTTAAATATACTAGTTTTTAATTTACTTCTATGTTATTAAAAAAAAACAAAAATAAACAGGTGGCATTATTTAAATTAAAAAGCAATGATAATAGTGATTGATTCTTCTTTTGGGAACTATGATGCCACAGACAAACAAAGGCATCAAGATGACTTACAACAAACACCCCGTATTAAAAAATATTATAATGTTTTGAATTCTAGAGAATCGATGAATAAAAATTTTACAATGCTACATTCTGGGTGGCACTGCAATTAATTATGGGCAGGCACTAGGCATGGCTCTTATCCTCGGGCAAACGACCTTTGCGTACTCAGTTGTACACATATACCTTTAAAAAACAATTACTTAGCGTAGAATTAATCAAATCAAATTATATTTATTTTTAAGAATATTGTCTGTTAGTTGTTGTAATCGTTATAAGTCCAAAATACTCTACCGTTTCCGGTGTACAAATGCATATTAAATCAAAGTTACATAGTCGATATACGAGTATATGATAATTAAGTAAAAAATTGTATTATGTATCATACATTTTAGATTGACACAATAACAATGAAAGTTTAAATAGGTATAGGTATGCATAGAATAATAAAATCTAAATTGAAAATAAAGCAACGAAATTCAAATTTATATTATATTTAATGTCAGAGTTTCAAGGAAATCAAAAATCATGAAATAATAATATTTTAATGTCAATAGATAATAAAATTTTAATGTCAAAATTGGTATCGTAAAATATGCTCTAAATTTGTCGTACATATACATATTAGCATTTTAAATAATTTAAATTTACTCAATCACAGTATCTTAGTCACCTGGAAGCTTGTTATATGTGCGAATAGCCATGCAATAGACATTATCACTATATAATTTAATTCTTTGATTAGGAACAAATAATTTATATATTTTGCGGCTATTCCTAATAACAACATCATTAAGTAGCTCAAAAAAATTGTGATGTCGATGGGTAAAGGGGCAAATTTCAAATATGTTTGCAAGGTAAAGGCATTTTCTTTTTATAAATAGCGGTTTGCAGTTATCTAGATAGTCAGCTCCGCACCGTGATCTGATACATTTTATATATATAGCAGTTTGCAGCTATCTAGATAGTCAGCTCCGCACCGTGATCTGATACATTTTATAAATAGCGGTTTGCAGCTATCTAGATAGTCAGCTCCGCGCCGTGATCTGATACATTTTATATATAGCAGTTTGCAGCTATCTAGATAGTCAGCTCCGCACCGTGATCTGATACATTTTATAAATAGCGGTTTGCAGCTATCTAGATAGTCAGCTCCGCACCGTGATCTGATACATTTTATATATAGCGGTTTGCAGCTATCTAGATAGTCAGCTCCGCACCGTGATCTGATACATTTTATATATAGCGGTTTGCAGCTATCTAGATAGTCAGCTCCGCACCGTGATCTGATACATTTTTGTGTGCTCTAATGGAGTCTATAGAATTCTCCACATGATTAGGCCATAACGTAAAAAAGAAGAAACATATCCGTGATAGGCGCTAAGTGCGGCTTGAAACGTAGCTACACGTCGCATTCGCTTCAGAACATAAACATACCTATATAGCTTGGCATAAAGCTTATCAACGTGGGTTTTCCAATTGCAATGATTGTCAATAACCAAACCTAGGAACGTTGTTGAGTCAACTTATTCTAATATGTCATTGTTATGATACAATATATAGTAAATAAGGAACAGTTTATATCCAAATCTACCATGAAATATCGTAACGAATGAATGAAATAAAGTTGTTCGCACAATAGTTACCGTGCACATATTTTATGGCGGATACCGCGGTTTCGTGCAGGATTTATGTTTGAAATGTACTGTAAATTGCGTTTTGTTGAGCCATAGGACCATTAACAAGCTTAGTTTTGTGCACTTATAATATTTATAGTGCTTTGTTAGTAGGTAAAGGTAATAAAGGTCCAGCCAACAAATACTCTTAAGTACTACGTATAGTTACTTTTATAAACGTACGTATGATGAAACAATTGGCAAAAGTAAAGGATTCAATACCGATCCGTATTTTACATGTATACGATAAAGAACGCGACCGACTCAAATTAAACGCGTTCAAAGTGACAGAGTGGCGTTTAAAAACCGGATAAAACCGCCTCGTAGCCTGTTGTAAGCGGTAATCCGAGTAGCGCGGTCGAATTAAAAACTCGCGTGAAATGACCGGAACCACTTATTTCTGGTGACAGCGTAATGAGCTACAGTTTTAAGTTTGCGCCACTTTAACCTTCCCCTTCTCGAGTTGAAAAATCTCCTTGCTTCGCTATGCGGTATCTTTTAGTGATTATTTATCTTTAAAATCAGTTCAAAGTAGTCTAAAACTCATCTAAAAAAATAAAAAATATAACTGTCTCAGCATTTAGCTGTTTAAATCCAACCTAATCCCGTTTGATGTTGTTTTTATGCACAATATACAGTCCTATCCAGACGTCTAAACGACGGTTATTTCTGATGTAGCTCAAAGAATTAGCACAATCAGCAAAGTAGTAATGGTCTAGTCACCTCCGCTATCCTCTTTCACTCCATTATTTCTTTCCGCCCAAAGGTTGACTGGAAGAGATCGCTTTTAGCGATAAGTCTGCCCGTTGTACTTTAGTTACAAAATTGTTCCTTTTTGCTGTATATTTTTGGTAAAGTGGTGTACAATAAAGTATTATCTATCTATTTATATATTTAAATGACCAGACCGTTATGTTATGGAACCAACTATGTAGACGAGTTCTTGAGTTGAGACCACGTGTAGGCAAACGTAGTGTAGAAGTTTGGACGCCCTCCAGCCAGATAGAATAAAGACCTGCGCAATTACTTGAGAAGAGATGTAAATCGGGCTTTGTGGCGTACATTGGATGATCAGCAGTGGACTAATGCGGGCTGTTAATGATAAGTCACTTTAAACTTTATGAAGTTAAGAGAAATGAGACATTTGATCAGTTCGACCGCAAAACGCAGCGGCAGGCATATCGCCGTGAAAGATCAAGTTTATAAATAACTTTTATTGAAATATTAGAGCGATGGTAGAGCGATGGTAACCGTAACTCTGCACCAATTTCTAAGTTATGTGCGGTTTACCATGGTTTACCAAGGCACGTTAAGCTGTCGGTCACGGCTGTTATTTATTAATAGCAGTCGTAAAGCCACGTCAGAGGCCCTCGGGCGGTCTGACAAACTCGGACACCAGAGGCCAGCACCACCTCATTCGAGAAACAAACAAACATTGAAATATTTACACATATATTAGTTTTGTTTATTTCAGGCAATCCAGAAATAATATAAATCAAATATTTTTGTTTATTTGGCCGTGGCGGTCTCGGCTTAGAATAAGACCCCTCCCAATCCTCCCGTGGATGTCGTACGAGGCGACTAAAGGATTATACACCGGAAGATGGGCAGCAGCGTCCTCCGAGCACATTTGCTACATTGCGGTCACCAATCCGCCTGCCAAGCGTGGTGACTATGGCAAACCTCCCCAATATGATAGACACACCAAAAAGACAGCCCCCAGTTCCCGGCGGCTCCGTTATTCCTGGCACCGGTAGCAGCCACGGTAACGGCGGAGCAAGGGGTGCTAAGAATCCCCGGCAGAGACCCAGCTACCAACCCTCACGATCTCTGGACCTGCCAACTTATAACGCACGCACCTTGAGGACCGATGAGAAGTTGATAGAGCTAGAAGAAGTAGTAAGTAAGTTGCGCTGGGGTATTATAGGGTTATCAGATGTCCGAAGAGAGGGAGAGGATACGCTGACCCTCAATTCCGGCAACTTACTCTATTACCGGGAGGGCGACCAGCAGTCCCAACATGGTGTCGGGTTTCTCGTCCACAAGTCCCTCGTCAACACCATTGTGAAGATCGAAACGCACGGCTGGGCATGAGGAATGCGATGAACTGAGAGTGGGGCAGTTTGGATTTGGACAGCGGAACCAAAGGGGACAGCGGAACCAAAGGGTTCAGCGATTGGCCGACTTCATGGAGAAGGAGGGACTATTTATGATGAACTCCTTTTTCAAGAACCGCCCCTCCAGGAAATGGACGTGGCTGCACCCAGGCGGTCATAAGCACGAGATAGATTTCATTTTGACGACCAATAAGCATATATTCAAGGATGTCTCTGTGATCAACAGGGTTAAGACCGGCAGTGATCACCGCATGGTAAGAGGCTCATTGAATATCAACGTATAGCTGGAGAGGTCTCGTTTGATGAGATCTACTCTTCGCCCAAGTCCTGCCCAAATCCAAAACCCCGAGAGCTTTCAGTTGGAGCTCCAAAATCACTTCCAAATCCTTACCAAATGCGATACATGGACGAACTAAACAGCGGGCTGGTGGAAATTGTCCACGCGGTCGGGTCGGAGTTCTTTAAGACCCCCCCGCAAAAAAAGAATACAGAAACTCTCTGAGCATACACTCAAACTTATGGCAGAAAGAGGCGAGATGAGGCTGCAGTCTTCAGTGGATATGTCGAGTTACAGCTTGCTTAATAAATAACCCCCTTACTTATAAAAAGTTATGCAATGATTAAGTAATGATTAGTAAAACCGCGCATAACAATATTGTACTGCGCGGAAATCTTAATCATTGCATAACCATTGAATAACTTTTTATAAGTAAGGGGACAGATCTCTAAGTCAATGCGACACGATTTGCGTTCCTATAATACTACTTGTATTAAGAACGCAATAGAGCGGAACAAGGGCTCCAAAGTGTTCGCAAGAGATCTGTCTATTGGGCAAAGCCTGTTGACGAAGCTGAAAACCGACAGTGGCAGCATCGTTTCGTCGAAGCCAGAGAATTTGAGTGAGCTCGAGAAGTTCTGTGGACAAATATACACCTCATCGCGTAGTCTAGCAAGACTAGCGATGCAAGAGGCCGTTTGACCCGACATTATACCGAAGATATCCCGTACGTCAGCTTGTACGAGATCAGAATGGCTCTCAAACAGCTTAAGAGCAACAAGGCACCAGGGGAGGACGGAATAACGACAGAGCTACTGAAAGCGGGTGGAACACCGGTACTTAAAGTCCTTCAGAAGCTGTTTAACTCCGTCATCCTCGAGGGTACTACGCCAGAGGCGTGGCACAGGAGCGTAGTGGTTTTGTTCTTTAAGAAAAGTGATACAACCCTCTTGAAGAATTATAGGCCCATTTCGCTGCTGAGCCACGTCTATAAGCTGTTTTCGAGAGTAACTTTGACTTTGAGACGGTTTGTAACTACAAACCGTCTCGCTCGTAGGTTTGACGACTTTCAGCCTCCAGAACAAGCTGGATTCCGGAAAGGCTTTACCACCGTAGACCACATCCATACGCTCCGGCAGATTATACAGAAGACCGAAGAGTATAATCGGCCACTATGTCTAGCGTTTGTGGACTACGAGAAAGCCTTTGATTCAGTCGAGACCTGGGCAGTGCTACAGTCATTACAGCGGTGCCAGATTGATTACCGGTACATCGAAGTTTTGAAGTATTTGTACAGCAAGGCCACCATGACAGTTCGTCTTCAGGATCAGAGCACGAATTCTATCTAGCTGCAAAAAGAGGTGAGACAGGCAGACGTTATTTCTCTGAAACTGTTCACCTCTGCACTGGAAGATATATTCAATCTTCTGAACTGGAACGGATTTAGTGTTAACATCAATGGCGAATACATCACTCACCTTCGATTTGCTGATGATATAGTCATCATAGCTGAAACTCTGGAAGACCTAAGCTCAATGCTCAGTGACCTCAATATTGTTTCCCAACAGGTGGGTCTTAAGATGAACATGGGCAAGACGAACATCATGTCAAATGCCCATGTCGTACCCATGCCGGTTTATGTTGGGAACGATATTATCGAAGCTGTTGATCACTATGTCTACTTGCGTCAGACGATCCAACTGGGTAGATCCAACTTCGACAAAGAGGTCAACCGACGAATCCAACTCGGATGGTCAGCGTTCGGGAAATTACGCCATATCTTCTCGTCGCAGATACCACAGAGCCTCAAGACGAAAGTTTATAATCAGTGCGTGTTGCCAGTGATGACATACGGCACTGAGACGTGGTCGCTAACTATTGGTCTCATACAAAAGCTCAGAGTTGCGCAGCAATGGAGAGAGCTATGCTCGGTGTTTCACTACGTGATAGAATCAGAAATGAGGAAATCCGTACAAGAATTAAGGTTACCGACATAGCTCTCAGAGTTTGCAAGTTGAAGTGGCAATAGGCAGGTCATATAGTTCGCAGAACCGACAACCAATGGGGAATAAAGGTTCTCGAATGACACTTCGCTTGCTTGTTTGTACAAGCAAGCGAAGTGTGGGGAGACCCCCACACGATGGACCGACGACATTGTAGCCATCGCAGGAAGTCGGTGGATGGAGGTGGCATAAGATCGCTCGTCATGGCGCTCTTTGGGGGAGGCCTATGTTCAGCAGTGGACTTCTAAAGGCTGACATAATGATGATGATGATGATTTCAGGCAATAGTATATCGAAATAAAGATACCAGTGGCCCATAAAAATATACACTAACATATATAGTTATTGTATTTGTTCCTTATGGTGTAATAAAGTGTTTATTATTATTATTTATAATAATATTAATATATTTTAAAGATAAAAACGGGAGTTCCTCTCGTATAGCTGTTAGATTATTCCAACTATAGTTTGAACCACATGTGGTGGTCTTAAACCACGTTTTGATACTAATATTAATATAAAACACTACAACTGCTATAATAAACTATGACGTCTCAGTGACTATTATACAGCAGTTTTATTGTTATAAAAGGCTGTTTTTGTCTGTTGAACCCTATGTAACCGTCAACAAAATGGATTAAGCTATTTGGGCATGCAAGCCCACAAATAGATTTGTATATGTAACATAGAAGAGATTTATGCCATACAAATAAATTCCCCACACCTCCATAATTTTGAGAACACAAACGTTCATTTTTCTCTCCTTTATTTTTCGTAGCTTCCAATCCATTACTTCCAAATCATACACTAAACAGTCTTTCTCTACATATTTATGAGGAGAAAATCTCTATACACACTCGCAAAAACTACCAGACGTAATGCCATTGAAAAATAGCGCTCATCCCTTTGAGATAAGGGCTAAAAGATAATATATGGGACGGCATAGTTTGCGCGAAAATTACGCGGGTAAACAAAGAAAAGATAGCTGCGAAATGTATAGAATATGATCGTATTGTTTGTTGTAGACGAAAAAAATGAGATCAAATCGTATCATTGTAGAGTTTGATATTTTTGTTTAGGCTTGTATTTTGGCCGACATATGTCATAACATAGTTCAAATTATAGTATTTCAGTGGTGGTGGTAGTTTAGAGAGCACGTTAAGCTGTTAGTTGCGGCTGTTATTGATAGCAGTCGTTAAGCCATGTCAGGAAACTTCGGGTGACAAACTCTGACACCAGAGCTCAGCACTATACCTCATACGACAATCAAGCACGTGGTAGTGTAAGTTGTGGGAAATATTACAATACAAGCAGACAGTATATATGAGCAGTATAATTTTACCTAACATTACAATTACTGCCGCGTAAGTTACGAAACTCATTTCGCTATGAAATCTAAATACCTTGACTAATGAGTCAAATACAATTAAACAAAATTAAATTTCGAAGATATGCTCGTGCCTTTGTATTTTTGTTTAAAAATATGCCTGTGATAGTTGGATTCCAAATCCGTGGGTATTAAGCTTTCCTGAGTGTTTAAAATAGGACATAATTATGTACATAAAAATATTTGTTGCTAGTTTTCCCGCCCGCGACTTCATACGCGTGGACTACCGTGCAAAAAAAAGCATATTCTTCTAGAATATTAAAAACCAATGCAAAATTAGGTACAGCATCAATGGTCTTTATGTTGTTTGACAGACTTGTTATTTCGTTTCCATGGCAACCATAGACCATACTGTGATGGCAACCGTTCCTTACAGTAGGTAATCAACATTTTCCAATTTTCCCTAGGAAACTTACAATTTTCCAGGATAAAAAGTATCCTATGTTTTATTCCAGGGCTTAAGTTAACTCTATTCTAAATTTCATCAAACCCGAACAGCCGTTATCGCGTGAAAGCTCCACAAACAAACAAACAAACAGACAACTTTTCACTTTTGTATATTGGTATGGATTAACAAAGTATACCTTCGTAAGTGACATCTAAGTCTAAAAACAAAGTTCCTTTTTTGGAACGGACTGTAAATAAAGATTTATAAACCTTATAAGTTTCAAAGCAAACTTTTCTTTCCTACAATAACATCATCATTATTTTTGTCACAAAACATGTCATTTATCTTTCACAAACACTGTCCCATCTACTGACCTAATTACTGTCATTGTACCATACACTTGTCCCGGACTCTCCCAGACATGTGTTCTTAGACATGTGTCCAAGAACTGGTATCCAGGAGTCTCATTAAGACACAATAAGGTGCTACGAAGCGACTGCAAACAATAAACTGACCGGATGACTAGTAGCTGAAGAGAAACTGTGTGGTCGGAGTAGCGGCGATAAGCGGTAGCGGATAATCTTAAAGAAAGCAAATATGGTGAGAAAATTCTATAAATATATTAGATAGGTTGCTTTAAATTTCTCAGAGATTGCAGTTCACTATAATCCGTAACACATGTCACATAATTTATGCAGATTATACTTTATTTAATAGAATTATATGATAATAATTATCTTAGTACCAGTAACAAATTAACAGAAATTCGAAACTTATCTGCGAAGATTAAGGTTCTAACCTATCCGCTGTAACCTCCGCTCGCCCTGCAACCCCACCCTTACTTCAATTTTATTTAGCCGTGCCTCTCGTAGCGACGTCTTATTTATCCGCCAACTCAGTCTATAGAAACGGTTTTCGGAAGTAGTATTTCGAATGAAATTCACTGGAGGAATATTCGACTAAAGTTTTAAAATATACCTCAAGTTTTTACAGAAACATAATTTAAAAAAACATTTCGAGGTCTGGTTTGCGGCATAAATCCCTGAGGGAAAGTTTGTGGCTTCATGCACAATAACACTATCACATCACTAAAATAACTCAAAGGGTTTTGTCCGTTTCTCAAGATGTCCGTGTTGTCGAGGAACAGGATAGCCTCGACGTTCACATGATGATCAAGTCTTTGTTCGTGAGAGTTTTAGCAATGAGATCCACCTTCAGGTCCCGACGGAGGTCATTACTTCTAATGTACCACGGTGCATTTAAGAAGCCCATGAGTACTTTGTTTTGGAATCCTTGGATAATCTGTAAGTATATTGCTTGGTTTGGTATAGCCGCATAGCTTCCGATTCCGTAAGACATGCATACAAGTAATTTATTGTGAACTGACAACGAAGAATTTTTTCCCAGGAGGAGAAGATATTTTTGTGTAAAAAGTCACCGAGTTTCTTTTTGACATGGGCCTTCCAGCAAAGCTTTGCTTCAATATCATACCAAAGCAGGCTAAATGGTGATTAAAAAAATGTATTTGAACTTTGTATCTATGATAAATAAACAAATATGGATCCACAATAAGTGCTATTAGATTTAAAAAACTTATATTTTTAGACTTCAATTAAAAGAGATATGGCATCTTATGAGCATCCTGTACTATTAAACATACAAGGAAATATTACAAACAATGATACGAAGATGTGTTCTCTAGCACTGCAGTGATGAAAGAGATTTCATTCTATCTTCAATTATGATAAATTGAGTAATTAATTATCAGAACCGTCTTCGGAAAAAAAATGACTAAAGACACATAGATACTAGATTTCAAGGCCTGCTGGTTACAAACATTCTAATATTATGTTATCATAGAAGGTGATCACACTCTCTGGTCAAAAGGCTATCGAAAGCTGCTTACTGCGCCGTCTTCAAGCGCTGCAGCGATGAATGCGCACTCAGCTCAGGGACCGTGGCTGGCTTTGCGCCAGAACTATATCAATTTCAAGTTCCCGAGTACGAGTAGGCGCTTTGTTTTTCTGAATAAAATGTGAGCTACTGCCCTGCTTTTAGTCGTGAAGTTTACATGAGGCATATAAAACAGAGAGAGTTACAAAAAAAGATTATAATTCAGAATAAGACATTCGTTGATCACTTAGTGGAAAAGTGCATTTGTTAAACCATCATCAGAAAGAGAAGAAGAAGTCAAAATAACTTCGAAGATGCAGTAGGACACTGTTATGGAAAATGTAAGACTTTGAAACGTTTATAGATGTACTGGTAATTTGAATTACATGCAACAGAAGACGTTTAGTTATCAATGATCACATTCAATTAATATCAAGGTACCTAAGATATCCAGTAGGTTTGTGGTGTGACAAAGAGCTTTAGCCGCAGTGTAATCGCTTCTAGTGTTTACCCGACTACGGCGAAGCAAAAAAAAGGGTTATGTTTTCTCCCTTTATGTAGTGTATATATGTTCATCTGTTCCCTCATAACTTCTAAATTAATTATCATAATTTGACAAATGAGGTATCGTTGGAAGCGCCTTGTTTGTCCGCTAGTTATAGACTATGTGACGTCACATTCAATTGAATATGGCGCCCCCTAGAGGACTTAAAGTAAGGAAAAAAATAACATCTTGGGTATCAAATAAAAGGGCTCAATTAGCACATTTCAATATATGTATATTGCTAGCTGTTGATCGCGGCTTTGCTTGGCAGGGGTCAAAATTTGTACACGTGTAATTTGTTTGCATTTGTACCGCGGGGCGCAGCTAGTATTAAAATAAAATATAAGTTCGAAAACTAAAATACTAACAACACTTTAGTCCTCTAACCGTAGACAGGTTTTAGTTATCGAACTTAAATTTTATTTCTTTTTAGGGTACTGTTCGTCCAAATGAAAAAAAGGTCGGTTTGTCCGTCCATCCGTCTATCCGTCTGTCCGTCTGTCACAACCAATTTGCTCCGAGTCGAGGTGATATGTAAATAAATGAATTTTGAATATTCAATTTATTTTTACCCGACTACAGCGAAGCAAGGGAAGGGTAATGAGTTTAACAGTCTATGTCTGTATCTATGTATGTACTTATGGGGATGTTCCACCATAGTGTCGCCTCTATTGGTCCAATTTTGACCAGCGAGGTATCTATCAATCGATTCGTCTTCATGTATAGTGTCATAGGCTATTTTTTTACGCGTCTGCTGCAAGGCCTTGGAAAGGTCATGTGTTCAAACTAAAAACGTGGTCCAATTTTGACGAGCGAGGTGTCAATCGATTCGTCTTCATCGCAAGATTGTCATAGGCTTTTATTCGGGTTTAAGTTTTTGTACTTATATCTTTTATTTATTATAAAATAAAAAACGTTGCACCTACCGTACCGCATGACATATCAAATGAAAAGACTTGTTGTAAGCGTCTCAATAATTATTAGAGTAATTTTTAGATTAAAAGTCTTAAAGTTATTTAAGAAAAGTAGATGAAAATGCAAATTTGTTTAAAACTATTTTAATTTCGAACCTTTTGGAGCTGAATAGATTACAATCCGCTGAGTAACGGAACGCCGCACAGTGGTTCCATTTTGAAAATTTGCAGACTTAGGGCCGAAAGTCAGAAATTCGATTTGATTTTTTTATATGTGTTGGAGAATTACTTGCTTAACAATAGTTGTGGGGAGGACTTTTCAGACAAACGGATATTTTAAAAGAAAAAAAAATTTTTTTTTTGTATGGAAGAAATCACATTATATTTTTTTCTTTTTTTGTTTAAATTTGTTTAGGTTGTGACTTTATAATATCAATAGTTCACGTCATTGACAAAAAAAATAAAAGAAAAAATATAACCTGTTGCAGTCACTTGCCAACGCGCGAGTTTTAAGGCGCTAAATATAGCAACTTTTTTTCATATATTTTGCAAGGAATGCACCATCTTGCTTGCTTATTTATTATATTTGTATGATTCTACCTCAATAAAAAACCAAAAGATAACATGATTTCCCCAAAAAAAGTTCTTTCAAATGTAATTCTTATTAATTGGTAGGCAAGCGACCTTGTATAACAGTAACGATATAACGATATCTCTTTGTTCAAGACAAATTATTTGTAAGAATTCATTAGGTTAACGCCTCAAAAAGTACCTATTTAAAAGTAAAAGTACCCTATCTACCTTTTCCAAGTACCTACTTACCGACCTATTTTATTTCCATGTTTCTAGGAAACGCTAATGATATTAGTGCGCAAACAAATGAGTCATCTATGATACTAAGCTCCCGTTGTTCACTGTGCTCTGATTGGTCGTCACATCTGCCATCGCAAACATGCTACCGATGACCAATCATAGCGCAGTATCGCATATAGTACTTATTTTATGCGATATTGAGCTTTGATTGGTTGATGACAACTAATTAGGTTTTACCATTTTAAAATAATGTCGGATATTACTACATTCTGCTCCTGACGCTTGAGTCGTTTGACTGCAAAAGGACTAGATATTATTATATTATTTAAAGAGTGTAAAGTAAGTGTGTGAAGGAAGTGCTATGGCTGGATTTTATACATATCTCGACCTACACCAGAAACTTCGCAGTAGTGGTGGTGACCTGAACGATTTCCAATATTTATACAATGTTATAGTTTCTGAAATACCATTCGAGATATCCCAAAAAGACCAAGCTAAAATCATTTCACGACACGTCTACTAAAAAAATGGAACAATGCAAACAGATGTCAGAAAACTTTTCTAAACCGAGAAGTGAACCGTACGTGGTTGGAGTCAAGTATCACGTGGCCAACTTGCGATTCAGTGGATTTGAAGATGATAATGGAAACTTCAATGGAACCAATGGAACTTCCGAATCCAACACAGGCAGAAAATATAATCCCTTCCGTCTGCACTGCGAAAGCAGGAACATCTACTGAAGCACAAACAAGAGTGGATTTTAAAGAATTGGGTGAGAAACAGAAAAAAAGACGTTCTGACCCGACTGTGACAGCAACAGATGAAGAAGAGCTACAATATATGTACACGTCAAAGTTAAAAAAAAATGGCAAACTTGCCTTAGCTAAGATTGTGGACCATCTTAGTAAGAATGCTGATGCTATAGAAGCTGTGACGCAGCTTCTATTCGATAAGAAGAAACCTGCAGTAGTCAAGATTTCAGAAGATAAAACTTTAGCGCTCTGCACAACACTTGCGCTTTCTAAATGGCGATACTCGACACTTAGGACATTTTTACTGGAAGAGACTTGCGCTGCTCTCCCGTCTTATCAGAAGCTTTTAGATGCCAAAAGAAGATGTTACCCATTAACCGGTAGCATACAAGTAACAGAAAAAGGAGCACGTGTCAGGTAAAATCTAATAAAACGAAAAAAAGTGTGATGCTCACTGCAATAAACTTAAAACTAATATCTTTAAAATTGTTTCAGACTCCAAGATCTTTTGGACCACACAGTACAGAGGATTCTCCTGGACTTAGGACCCATCACAAGTTCTAGCAATGAAGGTCTGAAGTTAATGTGGAAATGGGGCCTTGATGGATCTTCATCACAGAGCAATTACAAACAGAGATTCTCAGATCCGGAGTTTGATGATTCCTTTGTGGTGATGACCAGTATCGTCCCTCTTCGTCTGGTTGACGGCAAAGAGTTGATTATTTGGGAAAACCCAAATCCTGGTTCAACTCTTTATTGTCGGCCGGTGAAGTTCACATTTACTTCAGAAACCTCAGACTTCATAAAGTCGGAAGAATCTGATATGCAGCGAGAAATTTCTGAATTGGTGTCTACGCAGTGTGCAGATTCTGAAATAAGTCATGAATTGCATATGACCATGATCGATGGTAAAGTAGCCAACATTGTCGCTGATGTACGTTCATCGGCAACCTGCCCCATTTGCCTTGCGAAACCAAGTGAAATGAACAATTTAGAGCTGCTGGCTACAAAACCACTGCGAGAAGATATCTACAAGTATGGAATTTCATCGCTGCACATGAAGATTCGCTGTATGGAGTGTTTGCTCCATATTTCTTACAATATGGAGTTTGAACGATGGAGTGCCAGAGGTGAAAATAAGATTTTACAAAAGGCGAAGAAACATGCTACACAACAAGAATTTCGGGAACAAACTGGAGCACTCATAGATATTGTTAAGCAGGTATATATTCTACCTATTATATGACATCCCTAACTCTTTTTTTGTACCTACTTATCCTTTACATTTAATAACATTTATTTTGATTGCAGGGGTTTGGGACAACCAACGATGGAAATACCGCGAGGCGTTTCTTTCATGATTACAAAAGAACATCGAAGATCACTGGAATTAACGAAGACCTGATTTTACACTTTGCCGTTATCTTGCAAGCTATATACTCAGGGAAGAAGTTGATAATTAATAACTTCCGAGGTTACTGCAAAGAAACGGCAGAAATGTTTGTGCATTTGTACCCATGGTACCATATGCCAGTCAGCGTTCACAAACTTTTGATGCATGGAGCTGAAATCTGCAGTCATTTTTCAGTTCTCCCCATCGGTAAGCCATCTATTAACGGAACAAACATGATTTATGTTTGTTCCGTTAATATTAGATTCATGAATTAATTTTATTTTCAATTTTAACGTCTAATTTTGTTGCAGGATTCTTATCAGAAGAAGCATCAGAAGCAAGGAATAAAGATTTCAGGAATGTGAGAGAGAAAAACGCCAGGAAAGTTGGTAGAGTACAAACAAATGAAGACATTCTTCACGGACTCTTAATAAGCTCGGACCCCCATATTTCCAGAATAAGACCCAAATTGTCGAAATCTGAATGCAGTGAGTTATTTCCTGAAGCAATTCAATTACTTCAAGTTGACTCGATTGGCAATGATTTTGAAGAAGAAGAGATTGTAGTGATGGAGGCTGAAGATATTTCTGACCCATTGCTATAATCTGGATTTGAGCATAGCCACACTTATCCTAGTCCTTTTCAGGACTAAATAAAACAGTCCTTTTCAGGGCTACAATTTTATCAATGTTTCTATATGACGACATCAAAACCAAAACCATCATATTTTTCGTATAAAATACTTTCAATGCTGATTTATCTCCGCGATGAATTAACTTCTATATTGGAAGTCAATCATCGGTTGAGGAATGAGTGACCGTCTGATTGCACCACACCCATTTATTTTGTCTAATCCGAGCAGCAATAGGTTATGGCTTGTGTCGGTATCTTTATCTTTAAACTATGATAGACGTTGGCACAGCTGTGACGACCAATCAGAGCACAGTGAACAACGGGAGCTTAGTATCATAGATGACTCATTTGTTTGCGCACTAATATCATTAGCGTTTCCTAGAAACATGGAAATAAAATAGGTCGGTAAGTAGGTACTTGGAAACGGTAGATAGGGTACTTTTACTTTTAAATAGGTACTTTTTGAGGCGTTAACCTAATGAATTCTTACAAATAATTTGTTTTGAACAAAGAGATATCGTTATATCGTTACTGTTATACAAGGTCGCTTACCTACCAATTAATAAGAATTACATTTGAATGAACTTTTTTTGGGGAAATCATGTTATCTTTTGGTACTTTATTGAGGTAGAATCATACAAATATAATAAATAAGCAAGCAAGATGGTGCATTCTTAGCAAAATATATGAAAAAAAGTTGCTATGTTTAGCGCCTTAAAACTCGCGCGGCGGCAAGTGACTGCAACAGGTTATATTTTTTCTGGGTTGTCAATGACTTGAACTATTGATATTATAAAGTCACAACCTAAACAAATTTAAACAAAAAAAGAAAAAATATAATGTGATTCCTTCCATACAAAAAAATAATTAAATATTTTTTTTCTTGTAAAATATCCGTTTGTCAGAAAAGTCCTCCCCACAACTATTGTTAAGCAAGTAATTCTCCAACACATATAAAAAAATCAGATCGAATTTCCGACTTTCGACCCTAAGTCTGCAAATTTTCAAAATGGAACCACTGTGCGCCGTTACTCAGTAGTGTTAAAGGAAAAACATACTTTAGTGCCAGTTCATACAAAGATTGGTAAATAAGTACAGACTGCCACGCGTTCACATATTTTTTAAAGTTATTCGTTATTCCTATGGGGCCATGCGTCTTCAATGCCCGGGGGTTATTTACGAAGCTCTCGATAGCTGTTATCGCATACAAATTGTTACTGATAAATTCCCTTTTTGCGTTTGCCTCCAAATTGAACATTTGGGTGTGAATTTATGGCTCGAAGGTTGGCCGCTGGAGATAGGTCTTCTGTTCTAGGTTGTAAATGAATGGTTGAATATTTTAAAAGGGATGAGGAAAATTACAGGGAAAAGTTTCCCTTGAGTAAAATATAAATAGTTTTTTTTTCATGAGACGACAGGGTCATATACTAGCATAGACATTCGAGACTATACTAGCATAGGGTTCTAGAGAATTGACAAATAATGTTGCCTTAAAACGTGGACACTTTTTATTTGTTATAAAAAACCTTTTTATGCTTCTATCTTGTGATCAACTGGACCCCATACCTATACCTATAACAGAAATACTTCGTCTAAGTATCTGTACTTACAAATTTACGACGTCTCGTCAAACGAAATATGAAACGGAGCTCACATAAACCACGCCCCCGAGTTCACAGAGTCGTAAAATATCACGAGTTACGAATAAAATCATGCGAAATTTTATCGAGTGCCTTTAGAATAGTCCATTTGCAGGAATCACGTCCGCCGGAGAACTGGCGTGCTTCCAGAATATAGGAGTCACATTATATCAATATAAAAATTGATATTTTGTTAAACTTTGAAATCCTTTGAATTGAACAAACGAAAAAAAAAACGTTATATAACATTCAATAAGCCAAAAAATGTATAAATCAATTTTATGCATATAAGTAATTATGTATGTATACCTAGCAGCACGTAAGTCTAGCGGTGAACGAAACGTGGCGGGGATCTTGGCACAGTCAAAGTTTACATAATGTATTAAAATGTTGAATACTTTTTATCCCGAAAACTGACTGTGCCAAGATCCCCGCCACGTTTCGTTCACCGCTAGACTTATGTGCCGCTACCTATATGTATGTAATTTTATAATTGTAGGTATCATTTGTAATCCAAATGTGATACCAATCTTATTTCTTCGTAGCGTACTAAATTGTACACTTTTATTGCATTTTGAAGCATAATGCCAAAAACGCATAATACCAAAATTATAACATTTATAAGGCCAAAACGCTTTAACGCGAAACGCCAAATACGAATAACGCCATAACGCTTTTACGCGAAACCAAATACGAATAACGCCAAAATGAATTTACACAAATGCCAACGACCACCACTTCTAATGAATACAATGACCGCATTAACAACTAGAGATTACTCTACAACGACACCATGCAGCACTACTAGTGACTCTTGATTCCATGTAGCTTTAAAACTATGTTTTTCGCAATTTTCAAGCTCATGATTCTGAGAGACAAGGATTAGGAATCGCAACTTCCTCGCGTGTCAAGCAATCACTTTGTGAATGAAAAATAATTAAATTGGTTGTAATTAACAAAACACGTGACTGGTTTGATTCCAATTCTAAACAAAATATTCTATTGATTTTATTTATACTGTTAATTATGCTTTATGTTCTCTCTCAAAATGCAACTTATTTTGCATATAATAAGGGGCTTGAGCCCCTTATTATATGCAAAATTAGGTACTCAAGCCCCTTATTATATGCACAATATGTGTGGATACATGTAGCACGCGATAAACATTTTTTCTTCCACGGCTATGACACGATTTTTACACGCTGCCAATTTCGACAATATATTCTTATAAAAAAGACAAAATGTCGTAGACAATAAAAAAACGTGAAGAGGATAAAGTATACCTACTTGGACAAGGTACCGGCTGTGCCACCACCATTTTTCTCCTCTGGAGATACTCCGGTATTATTAATTCGAGGGAGATATGATCCGAAAGATAGACCTTTTTACCTTTCCAAGATATTTTAGGTAGGTAGCCTAAATTGGAGTTGAGTAATTTATGTATTTTAGGTTTATTTTAGTTGGCACACGGTTACCACAGACGTCTCCTTTAGTTTTGTTGGTGTAGATCTACGACAGCTGACTAGAAATAAAATTTTTATGGTGGACTAAAAACAATACTACTTTCTGTTCTGAGCCTTATTGCTACGAAAAGCCAAATAACGTTTACAAAAACGGAAAATGTTAATATTATTTAGGAGATTATTCCTATTTTTATAAAAGGTATTATTAAGCTTGACCTGTTTGTTGTTATTGATATTTGTTTATTTGATTTTTGTTTCTTTTTTTTTTGGGCCAAATCTAGTAACTGAAATTTTAACCCCTTCCTATTGATTGGTCTGAAATTTTGTACGTCTTTAGTTTTGATGACAATACAATTATGTATATTCAGTACTAGTTTTCCCACCCGCGACTTCGTACGCGCGGAGTACGGCTTATGGCAAAAAAAGGCATCCTATTTACTTCTAGGATATTAAAAAGGCATCCTATGTAAATAGGATGCCTTCCTTTTTAATATCCTAGAAGTAATTCTAGGATATTAAAAAGGCATCCTATTTAATTCTAGGATATTAAAAAGGCATCCTATTTACTTCTAGGATATTAAAAAGGCATCCTATTTACTTCTAGGATATTAAAAAGGCAACCTATTTACTTCTAGGATATTAAAAAGGCATCTTATTTACTTCTAGGATATTAAAAAGGCATCCTATTTACTTCTAGGATATTAAAAAGGCAACCTATTTACTTCTAGGATATTAAAAAGGCATCCTATTTACTTCTAGGATATTAAAAAGGCAACCTATTTACTTCTAGGATATTAAAAAGGCATCCTATTTACTTCTAAGATATTAAAAAGGCATCCTATTTACTTCTAGGATATTAAAAAGGCATCCTATTTACTTCTAGGATATTAAAAAGGCATCCCATTTACTTCTAGGATATTAAAAAGGCATCCTATTTACTTCTAGGATATTAAAAAGGCATCCTATTTACTTCTATGATATTAAAAAGGCATCCTATTTACTTCTAAGATATTAAAAAGGCATCCTATTTACTTCTTGGATATTAAAAAGGCATCCCATTTACTTCTAGGATATTAAAAAGGCGTCCTAATTACTTCTAGGATATTAAAAAGGCATCCCGTTTACTTCTAGGATATTAAAAAGGCATCCTATTTACTTCTAGGATATTAAAAAGGCATCCTATTTACTTCTATGATATTAAAAAGGCATCCTATTTACTTCTAGGATATTAAAAAGGCATCCTATTTACTTCTTGGATATTAAAAAGGCATCCCATTTACTTCTAGGATATTAAAAAGGCGTCCTATTTACTTCTAGGATATTAAAAAGGCATCCCATTTACTTCTAGGATATTAAAAAGGCATCCTATTTACTTATAAGATATTAAAAAAGGCATCATATTTACTTCTAGGATATTAAAAAGGCATTCTATTTACTTCTAAGATATTAAAAAGACATCCTATTTACTTCTAGGATATTAAAAAGGCATCCTATTTACTTCTAGGATATTAAATAGGCATCCCATTTACTTCTAGGATATTAAAAAGGCATCCTATTTACTTCTAGGATATTAAAAAGGCATCCCATTTACTTCTAGGATATTAAAAAGGCATCCTATTTACTTCTAGGATATTAAAAAGGCATCCTATTTACTTCTAGGATATTAAAAAGGCATCCTATTTACTTCTAGGATATTAAAAAGGCATCCTATTTACTTCTAGGATATTAAAAAGACATCCTATTTACTTCTAGGATATTAAAAAACCAATGCAAAAGTAGGTACTCCACTGCTCTTGATATTTTTTGGCAGACTTGTTATTTCGTTTCAATGGTTACCACAGACCATTCTGTGATGACAACCGTTCCTTACAGTGAGTAATCAACATTTTCCAGTTTTCCCGTAGAAACTTACAATATTCCGGGATAAAAAGTATCCCATGTTTTATTCCTCCAAGGTATAGCTATCTCCATTCTAAAGTTCATTAAAATCCGTCCAGCCGAAAGCTCCACAAACAAACAAACAGACTACGTTTCACTTTTATATATTGTTATTTGTATGAATCACTGTAAATCTAAGGTGGCCGCCGCCAAAAATTAGCGGATTACTTTTTTTAGTTTTCAATCCCCTGAATATGGGTATCAAATGAAAGGGCTTGACTAGTAGAATACAGTTCACCATGAAAATTCCAAAATCCAAGATGGCCGCCACCACAAAATAGCGGATTACTCATTTTTCAGTACCCTCAATATGGGTATCAAATGAAAAGGCTTGACAAGTAGAACACAGTACAATTTACAAATAATTAAAGGGCATCACAAACGACTAAGATACTATAATATTTCATGTTAAGATATCTGTTTATTATAGCATCTTAGGGACACACGGTTAAGATAAGATAATATATTGAAATTATTCATTCTCTCGAAGGCCGTCCTGGGTGCCACACGTATTTCTTCACCGCATTCTGTATATAGGGTGATAAAATATGAGTTTCGGTTTCGCTATTACATTTAATAGATAGCTCATCAGACGATAATTCTGATTTCGAATTTGATGTGAAAATTGCATTAGCGCACTGTAAAAAGCGAACTATTTGGATAGAAAATCACATTAAATTTCGAAAAAGCCGCGGTGAATTTAATCTTTACACAGATCTTTCTACAAAAAAAAACAAAGTAATAAAAAAGCTACAGAACAATTTTTTTTAATTCGTTTCTGTCTGTTGTTTTGGTCCAGGACCAAAAGTACACACATAGGTAACTTTTAACCATGAGAAAAGCCACGGGCACAGCCAATATCCAATAAAAAAAACCGTCACGGATACAAAACTAAGTTTTTGAACTTAGCCTAGCTCGCCTAGCTTCAAACGTCCGGCGCATCTTGAGCAGCTAAACAGAACTAATTATTTAAACAAAGCATAAGTTCGAAAACTAAAAACCCGAATACGTTCAGGTCAAAAATAGCCTCTCAAATACACTCTTGCGATGAACATTTTAGTTTGAACACGTTATCCTTCCTTTGCCTTGCCGAAGTCGGGTAAAAAAAGAAGTCTATGACGCTCTATACATGAAGACAAATCGATTGATACCTCGCTTGTCAAAATCGGACCAATAGGGGCGACGCTGGTGGGAAATCCATTAAATGCAAATTGCACAAAATCCGCATTAATAACTTAACATGCTCACCACCTTTAACCATCTGCTAGTTTTACACACGTGGTGTTAACGTGACGCATAAATTTCATGTAATTTTAAACATGCTTCCAACAAGGGATTAGCAACCTTGTTCTTTAACTATAGGGCGTAAAGTTGTCCGATTTAAGCACATATCATCATTGTACGTGTGCGTTTATTAAGGGAATACGTAAATGTCTTTTTCTGAGGCCAGGATTAGTCAGCGGAGCCTAACGAGGCTCATTAGCGCAAGTTGAGCCAGTGTGCACCGGGCCTTATAATGCGCCGTTGTACATTTGAGGCTGTGCTTGTTTTACGGGCTCTTTAAGGTTTTTTCGGGCTTTTCTACTGCGCTGAAAAAGTAGTGGCAAGGCGGTGACTCTCGCTGGCTCGGGTCTTGAATTTTAATTGGGGAAATATATGAGTGGCTTTCTTGTTGCTGTGATAGTATGGCAGAGCATGATGTTTCATGCAAAATGTATGAGGCGTATTTAAGAGCTAAATAAACAAGAACAAGAATATAATATATTTTTTAATCGTTTCTGTCTATCTGTTTGTTAGTATGTTTGTTCACATCACGTAAAAACTACTGGGCCGATTGCGATGCGGTTTTCACTGTTGGGTAGCTTAGGGTTTTACTTAAACATTGGGGTACTTGGTATCTTAATCCGATGAGTAGAAGCCGAACAATCGATTAAAGTATTTTGGACGGCTGAAGGAATTTTGTTGGTATGTTGGTATTTTAGGTCCTGGCACATGATTAATTTAACCTATAGAAATTACCACGCGTGCGAAGCCGCGGGCATCAGCTAGTTACTTATAATAAGGCTATAAGAACGAAACAGTCTGCACTATGAAGACAATTTAAGAAAAATGGTCTAGGGTACTTAAAATAAGCTACTGAACAATAAATCATTTTTTTTACATCTTGTCTTTCTGTTTGTTTGTTAGTTTGTTAGCTGGTTTGTCTATGTGTTTGTTCGCACATCACGTAAAAACTACTAGACAGATTGCAATGCGGTTGGTTATTGTTGGATAGCTAAGGGTTGACTTAAAAACTGGAGTACTTGGTATCTTAAACCGATGATTATAAACCGAGCTGTCGGTAAAAAAAATGTGGTGGCTGAACTAATTTTGAAGAAATGTAGTGTATTGCACATTGTAGGTACTTTTGGTCCTGGAATAACACGTATGGGCTAATTTTAAACGCGCTGGCAAAACCGCAGGCACAGATTGTATCAGATTAATATAAACCTTGCTATTACAAACATATGGTATGTTCCTGCATGCAGATAGGTAGGTAGGTAAATAATAACATTATATAAACTCATCAAATTATAACAGACTGCGTGAATTCATTATATTTTATAACGACTTGTCATAAAAGCAGCAACATTGCTTAAATTAAATGAATGATCAAATTTAACAGAAAAATGAGTAAATCGTACAATTAATTATAAACACACATTATATTATTTGACGAAGGAAAATATTAATGAATTTTAATTATTTTGGAGAACAAACAGGTGTCTGTGTTTGGTTTGTTTAAACAATAATATGTCCAATACTGAGTTTATTTTGTACAATATCGGTACATACATTGTTTTCATTAAAATTAATAATTCAGGGTATATTTGCGCTATATTAAATACTAGCTTTCCCGCCCGCGACTTCGTCCGCGCGGACTACAGTTTATCGCAAAAAAAACGTCCTAAGTTCTTCTAGGATATTAAAAACCAATGCAAAAGTAGGTATAGCACCAACGCTCTTGATGTTTAATGACAGACTTGTTATTTCGTTTCCATGGCAACTGTTCCTTACAGCGAGTAATCAATATTTTCCAGTTTTCCCGTGAAAACTTACAATTTCCCGTATCAAAAGTATCCTATGTTTTATTCCAGGTTATAAGCTATCTCCATTCCAAATTTCATCAAAATTCGTCCGGCCGTTATCGCGTGAAAGCTCCGGAAACAAACAAACAGACTACGTTTCACTTTTATATATGGTATGGAAGAAGTATTAATCTATCTATATATCAATCCATACTTATAATGAAGCAGTAAGTAAAAAAGTATGTACAATGAAGATAAATAAAAATAAATTGTCTAGGGGACTAAGCTATTGAAAAAGAGAGTAACATTTTTTTAAAAGTTGTCTGTATGTCTGTTTGTTTACGCATCTCACAAAAACTACCAAATCTATTACGGGGAATGGGGAAAAGTAGCATATGAGCATCTGGAGGAGAATAGCTTTCTAGTACTGAAATAATTTGCATAATTGGATCTGCAGTTTTTTTTATCTTGCTTTCTTATAGTAAAGGAGTCAGTAACAAAAATGTATCTATACTTATATTAAAGGAGTCAGTAACAAAATAGTATCTATACTTATGTTAAAGGAGTCAGTAACAAAAAAGTATCTATACTTATAGTAAAGTAAAATGAACGAAAAAATCTGTTCAAAGAAGATAATATTAAAATAAAAGGTTTGGGGGGGTACTTAAAATAAGCTCTGAACAATAATATAACATATAAAAAAACGTGACGGTCTGTCTGTATGTTTGTTTGTTTAAGCATCACGTAAAACCTACTGGACCGGTTGCGATGTGGTTTTCATTGTTGGATAGCTTAGAGTTTGACTTCAAAACTGGTGTAATTGGTATCTCAATCCATTGAGTAGAAGCCAAGCAATCGATCTTCAAATCTTATTGACGGCTGAATTAATTTTGATCAAATGGTATATTGGTATTACAGGTCTTTGAATAGCACATAGAGTATTTTCAACATAGAGAAATGACCACGCGTGCGAAGCCGCGGGCACATCTAGTGTGCATTAAAGATAAATAACGGTCAAGAGCGAATCAGACTTGCAAAAAAATATGAGAGGCGACGAACTATGTTTCTCTTCTATTTTTTTTTCACTTTATGGCGACAACCAGACGCCATCTTGAATTTTGATTACTGTCTTGTTTTTAACACTTGTAAGGTTAAGACCAATCGATTGACGTAAGTAGCAGCAAAAGCGGCCCACGCTTGGTGTCTAGAGCGCCACAAAGCTACAAATATAATATACATATACAAATAAGCTGATAAACCCATTACCCTCCGCGCAGTCGATTAAAAACATGGAGTGTTTTGATCACTTTCACGAGGAAGGGTACAAGCTAATCGTATTCTACTACAGGAAAATGTGGAAAGCTAGTTATTAGTAAAATAAAAAGTCAATTGCTGCGTATATTTCCGGAAAGGGTCTGTCCATATTTTCCCAAGAGATCTATACTAGCTCTAAGATTAGGCTGTACAAAGAAAATTATTTAGGCTTGGCAGGACTAGTCCAAACATCCCCAAGCGTGCGCCATAAATATTATTGCAGATCAAAACAAAGGCCGGCCGTATATCAGTCTCGGAGGAGCAGGACTCTCGTAATTCTGTCAAAGATACTGTTTTTTTATTTATATCCCTCGCTACGTTAGTTTCGTAATAGACTGGTGCTTCATGATGTCGGAGTTTCTATATTTGGACAGTAAATAAATAATAACATCGAGAATAGATTTTTATTTTGGTACCTACCCGAACGTACATTTTAAATGTTATCTACAACAACGAAGGTTATTGGATGCATGGATGGATGGATAAACTCTGTATTGAAACACCACAATATAGAAATATACAATTAATTATCTTAGGCTTTTTTTTTTGTTTCAGATTGTGCTATTAAAGTACCTCTTTGTTATCCATGACACAAATTATGTGGAAGATAAAACTTCGGTTATCTAACATCGCGTTTCACTATCATTATTACCCTCCATAAATTTAGTCGTAAGATACTCGTACAGCGGAATGTCAACGCCGCATTCTTACGGAACATCAGCTGTCAAACTGCCTAACCAACTAATAAAATTTTAGTTGCCACTTGATGTGTCCTTTAAATTAGTAGAAACTTTATGTTACGGTTAAGCCTATTCAGTGGTTGAGAAACGCATGTACAGAGTTTATTTAACAGTTTAGTTCATAGTAGCTTAACCGGAACTTTGATCGGACATTTAGAAACAAGCCCTTAGTCTAAGAAAAAATATGTTACAATTTCCGGAGCGATCCCTTCCAGACATCCGGATTAACGTAAACAGATTACGGACAGTGGTTTAGCTTACATTAATTATGTACAAAATAACTATATTTACTTATATAGAAATGACAACTAAATACCAAAACCATACAAATATACACATTATATATATAAATATACCCATTATACATACATAATTATATATTAATACCAATATATAAAAGTGAAATGTTGTCTGTTTGTTTGTTTGTTTGTTTGTTTGAGGAGCTTTCACGCAATAATAGCAAGACAAATTTTGATGAAATTTGGAATGGAGATAGCTCATACCCTGGAATAAAACATAACCTACTTTTTATCCCGGAAAATTATATTTTTCCACGGGAGAATAAGGAAATGTTGATTACTCACTGTAAGGAACGGTTTCCATGGAACCTCAATAACAAGTCTGTCAATAAACATCAAGAGCTTGGTGCTATACCTACTTTTGCATTGGTTTTTTATATCCTAGAACATAGGATGTTTTTTTTGCGATAAACTGTAGTCCACGTGGATGAAGTCGCGGGCGAAGCTAGTACCTTATATGTAGTATTATATGTATGTAAAAGTAAAGTAAAATAGTATTTATTGCCACTAGGAATAAAGTGTGTCAATACAAAAAGGATATAATTATATTTAAGGGCAAAGAGGGTAAACTCAGCATGTGCAGCGTTCACATGAGAATGTGAACGCCGCGCTGTTTTTCACCTACTCCATTGCCCGGTCTACGGTGTTAGCCGAGGAAGATATGTTATTAGCGGACAAAGTTTATTAAAAAAAATATTAACATTAAGTATACTCATATATCAGCGAAACAAAACAACTAAAATCTATCCTTATATACATATATAAAACATACAAAATAAATACATAATTATTAGTAAGTCTGAAGATGTGGGGATGCATGTGGGCTTGTGGTATATGTATATTGTGTGTGTATGAGAGGGTGCGTGTGTGTATTATTATTTGTTTGATGCTGATTTTTTGAAGGTTGCTTCAAAATTGTGTTTTTGGCGATCAAGCAGGTTCTTTTTGTACCGGATTTTAAATGTATTGCTACTTATTTTATCTCTTAAGGGTGGTGGGATATTATTCCAAATCTTTGATGCACTATATTGTGTTTTTAGCGATCAAGCAGGTTCTTTTTGTGCTGGATTTTAAATGTATTGCTACTTATTTTATCTCTTAAGGGTGGTGGGATATTGTTCCAAATCTTTGATGCACTATATTGTGTTTTTAGCGATCAAGCAGGTTCTTTTTGTGCCGGATTATAAATGTATTGCTACTTATTTTATCTCTTAAGGATGGTGGGATATTATTCCAAATCTTTGATGCACTATATTGTGTTTTTAGCGATCAAGCAGGTTCTTTTTGTGCCGGATTATAAATGTATTGCTACTTATTTTATCTCTTAAGGGTGGTGGGATATTGTTCCAAATCTTTGATGCACTATATTTGCAGCAACCTTGAAAACGTGTAGTTTTATGTTTATTTTGTGCATATCTTTGGCCCATGACAGCTTCTCAAAGAGATATTCCGGCTTCTTATTCCAAAGAACTTTTTGCGTTATGCATGCTAAGTGAAGCTCTCTTCTAGACTTCTGTCATCTGATGTATTAGTTTATTGTAATAACATGTATTAGTTTCGTATAAATAGTTATTGATTTACTGTATTTTATATAAGTATCTATGTAATAGAATGTTATTTCTTTGCACCGCCGTCTACACCTTGTTCTTCCATTACTGTCCATCCAAAGGTTGTATGGAAGAGATCGCTCTTTGCGATAAGACCGCCTATTGTACTTAAGATATCTTTTAAGATGCAATAAAGTATTATCTATCTATATATAGGAACACTTTTTCATTGAAAAGCGAAGCGAGGTCTTCTAATCATATTGGACAAATCGGTGTTAAATGGGAGAACAGTATCGATGTATGAGAGTTTGAGAAATTGAAGTCTTAAAGCCTAAAGTTTTTAAAATTTGATAAAGTCAATTAATTCAAGCGGGATGTCGTTTAATTATTTTTTTGTTTAATTAGAAATGTGCAACAAGCGCAAATAAAATTTAAAGAACTTTCGAGTTTATAGCTAAGAACCATCTCGATCACATCAGCATTCAAATAGAAAAACCACATCAAAATGGGTTCATCCGTTACGATACAAAGATACGATCCCGCCTGGCATTTCCAAGAACTTCAATATTCAAGGTGACCTCACACGGCCTTCAATTATCTCTAAGATTCTTATCACAATTTGTGACCTAACTCGCTCGCTTTTGTAATTTGTGTTTATAACTCGCACTGAGCCACTAATAGTTTAGAGTCAATTTTTTTTTTTTAAATTTAGCGCTTTCTTTCAGCCGAAAGACTAGCTCATAATCTCATACCTTACTATTTTAAAAAGCTCAGCTTGTTAACCCTAATTTATGTATTTATTTTAATTCCATTGCTTACTGCACCTACAGTATTGCGACCAAATCGCACAGTAAGCCAACAAACTTACAAATTTTAATTTAAAAAAAAAAACTAAAATTATACTAAAATAAGTATAATTTAAAAAAAAATACGACCCTTTTTTTTAAATGAATGTCTATATTTTTTTGCATTGTCGTTTTCATTTATTTGTGAGCTACTCTTAAACTTTCATCAGGATAGCTAATCGGGAAGTGCTAAAGCTTTTACAAACTGATACATGCGTTGACAAAGATATCAACGATCCCTGAGCAATTAGAGCTTTGAGCATATTACTGGCCTGGGCAGTGGTAGCATACCGAGCGGTCTGCGAGCGCACAGATGGTGCTACGAGCAGGCGCCGCATGCGCCGCCGCTGCAACCGGTCCAATAATACTAAGCCCCACTAATTTCACTAACATCTATAATAACAAGAGAAAAGGTTCTTTGTAAATATGTTTGTATCCCTAGAACTACTGGTCCCTTATTCTCTATGCCTATAAGGCCATGTAAATATAACGCGCCGCGTTAAGATATCTGTGCGGAATTGTTCGTATATGTTCGTGAGTTATCGTAATTCGCTGAATAATTCCACAGCGCGACGCGTCACGGTCACGTGTATGAACTGTCATAGCAAATAAGGCCTCTGAATCGATTATGAAAATTATTTTAGCAATAGACAGCTACACTACCCAGATGAACTTATGCTACTTTTCCCCGGAAAATTAAAAGTTTCCGTGAGATAACGAGAAATCTACGGGCAGAGTCGTATGGCAGAGCAACTAGTCCTCTAATAAAAATGGAGCTTGCTACACAACTCCATAATGTCTTACACAACAATACAGCAATGCTAGTTGGCAGCAAGTTTTTGCGCGAAGCAAGCGCATAATAACCAGTGTTTACGACTTTGTTGTTCTTTAGTTTAATGTGCTCTTACGAGCAGACGTTGAGCTCGGAAGTGTAGACAGTCTTGTGATATGGCTGGTTGTGGCTTTTAGCCCAATGATTATTGCAGGGTTTCAGGATATGTTAAGTTTTTATTAATCTCAACTAGCTGATTCCCACGGCATTGCCTGCGTGTTTTTTATCCAGGTTATAAGTATCTTAGGTGTTATACCAGGATCTAAACTATTTTTTACCATTCAGCCGTTATGAAGCTGTGGTAACAAACATAGTTAATTATTTATACACAGACTGACGTATTTATATTAATTATTAGTTATGATTATAATATACTGTCGATTTTTTTGTTTCCAACTAGACTAAACTAAACTAAATTTAAGTTTAGTCCTGTCAAACGGATTATTTTGTTTCCAAATAGACTAAACTAAACTAAATTTAAGTTTAGTTCTGTCAAACGGATTATTTTGTTTCCAACTAGACTAAACTAAACTAAATTAAAGTTTAGTCCTGTCAAACGGATTATTTTGTTTCCAACTAGACTAAACTAAACTAAATTAAAGTTTAGTCCTGTCAAACGGATTATTTTGTTTCCAACTAGACTAAACTAAACTAAATTTAAGTTTAGTCCTGTCAAACGGATTGTTTTGTTTCCAACTAGACTAAACTAAACTAAATTTAAGTTTAGTCCTGTCAAACGGGTTATTTTGTTTCCAACTAGACTAAACTAAACTAAATTTAAGTTTAGTCCTGTCAAACGGATTGTTTTGTTACTAACTCACTAAACTAGCCTAAATTTAGTGTTATCCGACTAAAATAAGTTCTGCGACTGCACTAATTGACTTGGGGGAGAGGGTTTTGTGTAATGCACAGCCAGTGGCGGAGAAGGGGGTGCTGGGGGGAATGGAGGGGAGGAATTCGGAGAGGGCGGAGATGAAAAAACGTGAGGGGTGTATGGGGAAAGTCAGAAGAGGGTGGGGGGATGTGAGGGAAGGGTGGGGAAGTTGGTAAAAAGGGAGAAGTGAGTGGGGAAAGTTGGAGGGTGGGCGGATTTTGAGGGGAAGGTGCGGGAAAAGGAAAATGTGACTGTAAGTTAGGACAAATTGTTGGAGGTTGGGAGTGTATACCTTACTACCGTACAAAGGAGAAATTAAAGGAGATTTAATAATATATATTCAAAGCTTTAGATTAGATATATTTAAATAGATTTAATATAGATTTAAATTTTGCTTTAGCTACTACTCATTTTGGAATCGCCTCTCAAAGTCAAAGTATTTTATTGTAAATAGGCAAAATAATAGCACTTTTACAAGTCAAAATTAACATCTCATGATCAAAGAGATATACAAAAATATTATACATAGATCAAATCAATAAAATTTAGGTAAGCTAGGTATGCTTTGAGTTTGAAAAGGAAATTTCTCTTTCGTAAGCCAACAGAGTTAAATATCACACTGGAAAAGGAAATACCCTTCCGACTCTACCCCTACCTTACAATACCCAATTGACTATTTGACTCTACCGGTGCTTTGGAAACCGGTTCTCGACTGCATCATATTGTTTTTGGGACCTTTGTTATTGAAAAGCTCGTAAACCACTATTATACTTATGTGTGAAGTCAAGAAGATACCAGCGGTATACCTTCATTCATTATTTGATTTAGTAAAAAATACTAAACCAATGTATATGAAATTTATGTAGAAAAAGGCTCATCGAAATCAGGTACAGAAACTCCTAGAGCAATAGAATAAGATACCTCTTCTTCTGAAAGCCTATTAATGACATGGAAGAACTGCGCTCATACTACCTTCAATATGTTTGTGTTATATGAGCGATGGTTCAATAGTGAAACTTAGAATCCAACGATACCGGGTTCGTTCCTAGACTACACACCAATGACTTATCTAAGTTCTGTGCGGTTTTCAATCGCTCCGTGCTTTGGAGGACACGTTAAGCTATCAGTCCCGGCTGTTATTACTCGACTGCCCAAAAAAGAAGTTGATTGTTTTTAGCATTCATGTATGTACTCGTATGTATGTATGTTTATATGTGAGTTTCTTTATTCACTCTACATACTACATTTAAATGCCTTAACAAATTTAGATGGATGTGGTATCGTTAGTATCCTTACATCCTCCCGAGTAACATATGCTATATATTTTTTGAAAACATTCAATATGGCGGCAGTATGGCACCACATTCAAACTCGAAAAAAAACTTCGAAATTTACAATTTGGGTATCAAATTTAAGGCCTTGATAAGCACATTCCAACAGTGTATAATTTATTGGCAATAACTCTTTTTTGTAAGGGCAAGCGTGTTTTTTTTAACTTTTAAGATAGTTATTGATTAATAGCAGTAGCGACTGCTATTAATCAATAACTATCTTAAAAGCCACGTCAGAGGCTCTCAGGCAGACTAACAAACTCTGCCACCAGAAGCCAGCACTACCTCATACGACAAGTAAACACACAAACAATATGTTGGTAGGCTAGCTCGATTATGCTTGCTTAGCTATATATGTATAAACAGACACATGTTAGTTTTCAAATCCCAGCTCTCCAAGTAGCTACAGCTCAACGTCACAACTCATCGAGACATCAATCTCGGAGTTGGCCTGCCGCCAACTCGTGCCCTTTCACTCAGCCGCTGATACAATGATGATGCTCCAAGATTCAGATCTGAGATATTGCTGCCACAAGCCACTTGTTATGTTGTTATACGCCGTCTTTCGAGAGATGAAAAGGTTTTAATTTGATTGCTTTGACATTTTTTGATTAAAATTATTTGGATGGATTTGAAAATTGTTTTAACAAGCACAGTCAAGTACCTTCACAGAAAAACACACCAAATTAAAAAACGCAAAAATTATTAGGTATGTGAGAATGGTCGCTTACCGACTTTAAACCATTATAGATCCTTAATGGTCATTCGAAATGAAAAATAATATGAGGTTTCTCCTATCATTTTTAATTAGATGAAGTAATAATCGAATGTGCTAAAATCCCGACTGCGAACAAAACTAAAAAGAGGTAACAGAATGGTTGCTAACCAACTTTCAATTTGGTCAATAAAATGAAAAATTATAAGAGACATCTAAAAATGATTTTCAAACACTTATTCAATGATACCTCACTTAGTCGCAGTCTTTTTATACGCTTTATATTAGCTTCACTTGTATGTTTGTATGTTTGTAACCGACTCCTTTGGACGCTATTTTGACCCACTTTAAACGGTCAGATTTCATTCAAATTTTGCACACCTGTCAAAGACCGATGACAATGCAATAATTCGAAAAAAAATAATTGTATGTAAATAATAGTTTAAAAAAAATAAAAAACACGCTTTATATAGAAAAGCAAACTAAAAAATAG
This sequence comes from Alsophila aescularia, assembly GCA_946251855.1. Taxonomy (NCBI): domain Eukaryota; kingdom Metazoa; phylum Arthropoda; class Insecta; order Lepidoptera; family Geometridae; genus Alsophila; species Alsophila aescularia. Next base: position 66,828,402 of record OX276376.1, read on the forward strand.
AAAACAAATTTGAATAGTGTAAATAAGAAAAAAATATGTATTTAAAAAAAAGCGTGAGGTGCTTCTCATATCTGTCAATGAAATATTTATAACTATTGACCCATGCACCCCACGATTTCTTTGAAATATTTTTTTTTCTTATTTACACTATTAAAATTTATTTTCTATTTTTAGTTTGCGTTTCTATATAAAGCGTGTTTTTAGTTTTTTTAAACTATTATTTTTATTCTCTTACACTATATGGCGTCTGCTTGGCGCCATATTGAATTTTGATTACTGTCATGTCTACAAATCGATTAAAGTAAGAATCATCAAAATCGGTCTACGCGTTTGGTCTATATAGTGCCATGAATAAATAGCCATACATACATAAGCTGATAAACACAAACCATCCGCTCAGTTGAGTAAAAATATCAAGGTCGAGTTCGCCGTGCTCAGCCTGTTTGTAGATTCAGTGTTAGAGATAATCTTATGTAGAATTTCAAACTGCAACGTTAGATATACCAAAAAAACACCGGAAAGGCGGTGGCAATCCAGTAACACATCCACAATTCCACACGGTTATATAAAAATGAAACGTTGTCTGTTTGTTTGTTTGTTTGGGGAGCTTTCACACGATAACGGCTGTACGGATTTTGATGAAATTTGGAATGGAAATAGCTTACCCTGGAATAAACATAGGGTACTTTTCATCATCATCATCTTACTTCACTCTCAAACGGCTGAACGGATTTTGATGAAATTTGGATTGGAGATAGCATAATATGAAAAATATCCTAGGTGTTACTCCAGGGTTTATACCCTGGATTGAAGATAGCATAATATGAAAAGTATATAGGGTACATAAACCCTGGAATACGACATAGGATTCTTTTATAAATTCATCATTATTATAATTCATCATTATCATCCATCACGCGGGTGAAACCGTGGGGTGCAGCTAGTATTACATAGATGTCAAATGTTTATTATTTTTTCCATCCACACTAATATATAAAAATTAAACGTTGTCCGTTTCTTTGGGAAGCTTTTACACCAAAACGGCTAATTCAATTTAAAATCTTTGTAAATAGGTACTGTACAATATAGAGACCAACATAGGATACTTTTTATCCCGGAAAATGGTAAGTTTCCACGGGAAAACTGGAAAATAACGATTACTCGCTGTAAGGAACGGAATAACATGTTGCCGTGGAACCGAAAAACATAACAAGTCTGTCAAAAAGCATCAAGAGCGTTGGTGCTATACTTTTACGTATATTTAAATATCCTAGAAGAACATGGGCTGCTTTTTTCGCGATAATATTAATCCGCGCGCGCGATGTCTTGTATTAGATAGATGTCAAATATTAATTATAAACATATTTTTCTATAATTTATAAAATTGATAACGGCTGTAACTCACGGTTTATTTTGACGAAAACACTACCGGTGGGACGTAAATGACCACCCATTATCACGGAGTTTACGCAGCCTACAATCTGTGGTTTCAAATGTGGTGATTATTTGAACTAACAAACTACTTTAAATGGTTTAACTAAACAATCATTATTAAAATTAAACCAATTTTTATGATAAAAATAAAAAAAAGCACGTTTTTTCTTATATAATGGAGATATGAATTGACGATTATACACAAAATCATTACCCTTCTCTTGCTTTGCTATAGTCGGGTAAACAGTCGAAGATTTACGTTATAAAAAACCTATATTTTGGATTTTCCCACTAGGCGAGCGCTGACCGTCAGGCTCACAACCTGTTTCCCACTAGGCGAGCGCTGACCGTCAGGCTCACGACCTGTTTTTCTTGTCTTACCATAAAAAAATAAAGCCACATACCTCATTCAAACTGAGTTTTGCCTGTCATCTGATTGGTAGCTGCAAAAAAAGCGAGCTCCACTTGGCACCGCGCCAGCCGTTTTGCTGACGTGGACTGGAATTTTCTCCGACCACGTAACAGTGACGTAATCGGTCTGTCTGTTTGTTCTTTGCATTTGATGATAATGGGATTAGTACGTAGCGTGGTTTGAAAGTTATTTGTAAGGTTGTAACTACGGATAAAAGTTTTGCTATTAATATTTAACTCGTGTAGACACAAACGTCGCACCTAGAATGCCCTGTGGCCAGGTGGAGTGATGACGGCATGCATTAGGGAAGACCTACGTTCAGCAGTGTACAATTATAGGCTAATAATGAGACTCACGCGAGTCAAGCGATCGGTTAATAAATTAAACAGCAATTGATCGTCGAAACAAGATGCACGACGCGTGACATAATAAATCGATACAGGCCTTGAGTTCTTTGTTGTTTACACGATACAGGTAGAACCAAGTCGCAATATTAGATAAAAATACTAGAAAATCAATGCAGTAATAATATTATTCCATGACAGCTTCATAAAAAGTTTTATGAATGAATCAGGAATTGACTGTCGTAAATAAAACGCGCGGCGCGTGACTTCCAGAGATGTAAATAACCCAAACAAAATATACCAACTCCTCACTTGTTATGTCTTAATTGTCAGTCACTTGTTATGTCTTAATTGTCAGTCACTTGTTATGTATTAATTGTCAGTCACTTGTTATGTCTTAATTGTCAGTGACTAAACTTATCAGTGACTTTTTAATTGTTGAGCAAAAACCCAAAATCAGAGTATTCAAACCGAAAAAGCCAAACAATTTTTTAAGTCTTCCGAAACAAAATTTGATATGGGCTCTATGGATTCAATTACCAAGCCTTAGAATGTTCGTTTCATCTGTCAAGGCAAGTCGTATCGGTGTTATTGTACGGAAAATTTAATCCTGAACCCTTCATTTGCCATCGCTTTGTTAGGGACTGCCTCTTGTTGATGATGTAGAGCTTACAATAATTTTGTGTTCGCGGAAATGGAACGAGAAAGGACGGAGAGTTTGTCTTGTTTAAATTGGTGTGTATTTTTAAGGGTTTTTCAATTCAGAGACAAATTTTTTTGATAAGGCGCATCATTTATTCTTGCAGCCTATATTGAAATTGAAAACTCTGAAAGTGTACAGCGTACAGTGTACAGCTCTAAAAGATTAAATATATCGATTTCTTTACTCAACATTATATTTGATCGCGGCTTGTTTTAATTTGTCTAGTTGTTCCTAAATAAAACATTATTCTTTTCACGTAGCTTATAAACCTCACAGCTTTTTACCCAACTGCACGGTGGGTTATGTATTTGGGTGGTATGTTTGTTTGTTAGTACGTTTCTTAGGCGAGGTTGTATTACCGACGGAATAAAAAATCACCTAAACCTATCAAGTTGGGAATCAATATTAAGGTCTTTAAAAGGCCATTCCAAATATATATATTTAATTATATATATAATTCTCATACCTAAAGAGCAGCAATTGTCTTTGATTAGGACCTTTTTAATATTTGGATTATTCAAGTTAATGTGATGTACTATAATATAATGTTGCAATTGCAACTATTAAAGTAAAGTAAAATATGATAGTAAATAAGAAACATGAAATTAATATCAATACTAGTTGCGGCCCGCAGTTTCATCCGCGTCCCGCAGGAACCGTGCATTTTTACGAGATAATAAGTAGCCAATGAGTTAATCCAGGGTATAAGCTACCTCCCTCCCGTGGGTTCCCGCCTTGACGTGGCGGGGGGGCTCTAGTAGCCGTGGTTATCCTCGGACCACGGTGAAGCTAAGAGGAACCCGGGGCCGCGCTGGCAGGGTGCTGCTGGCCGGCCCAAGGAGGGGCCGCTTCACTGGGCTTTCCTCCACAAGCCCACGCTGAAGTGGCCACAGTAGGTTGCGGTGCTGTATGGTGTTCGCGGCATCGCAACTGAGGTGGGGCCCGGGTGCTCGGCACCGGCTCGAGGAGGGGGGGCCCGGGCACTTTGGTGCAGGCTCGAGGAGGTGGGGCCCGGGCGCTTGGCGCAGGCTCGAGGAGGTGGGGCTGGGGTGCTCGGCACCGGCTCGAGGAGGGGGGGCCCGGGCACTTTGGTGCAGGCTCGAGGAGGTGGGGCCCGGGCGCTCGGCGCAGGCTCGAGGAGGTGGGGCCCGGGTGCTCGGCACCGGCTCGAGGAGGTGGTCCGCTTTTAGTACTACTGAATATCAGAAGTGCTCGAAGTGGACGTGCTCCATGGCTTTCCGAATCTGGCGTCACTGTATAAGGTGCAGCGGGCCGGACAGGCTTCCTGGCGGCAGTCGTGTAGCTGTGGCTGTACTGGGAGGTGGCATTAGATTTGGGAGGCCATGGAGCGGGGGATGTTGCGTCCGTTCTCTGCGCTGCTGCTGGGCAGTCTGTTTCCACACGGGTTGGTCGGTAGTGGTGCGGGGAATGTGATGTGCAGGGGAGGGGTGGGGCAGGCGCTTTGGTGCAGGCCCCAGGAGGTGGTCCGCTCTTGGCACTACTGTATGGGCAGTAGTGCCTGGAGTGTGACGTGCTCCATGGACTCATAAATCTGGCGTCACTGTCGGTGCAGCGCCGGATAGTCCGCCAGCTATAGCTGTGGCTGTACTGGACGGTGGGCAGATGTGTGAGGCCATGTGGAGCTCAACGCCGGGAGTCGGAGAAGGAATTCATTCCCTTCCGACCCCCCTGAGGCCTAGGTGGTGGACACGGGGGTGTCTGCCCCAGCATAAGGCCTCGAGGTGGCGCGCACGGTGTTCTGTGCGCCCCTTAATGGCGTTCATGGGATGGGGAATGGCTCAGCTCCATCCCAGCCAGGAGGGGGTCCTCAACAGGACCAGCGCCGTCAGGGCCGCGGACGAGTGCGAAAGCGTACCCGTAGCCCTGGCACAAGGCGTACTGTGGAACACCGTGGGGTTTTAGTCGGTAAGAGTCCGACATAACCACCTTGCTGCCCCCGCAGCTTGGTGGTATCCATGAGGATTTCCCCACGTAAAAAAAAAAAAAAAAAAAAAAAAAAAAAGGGTATAAGCTACCTCCGTACCAAATTTTATCTAAATCCGTTCAGATGTTTTAGCGTGAAGAAGTAACACACACACACACACACACACACACACACACACACAAACACACACACACACACACACAAACACACACAAACACACCCTTGCATACATACAAATTCGCCTTTATTATATTAGTGTGATTATTTTTGCCGGCGTTCAGCTCGTATTCATTAATTTTGATCGCAGTCGGGTTTTTAGAATAATTTTACTTATTTAATATTGCTTAATATGAAACCTCATAAACCTATCTCATACAAGAGTTGCCCTCGTTTCATTTTAGCATTAGTAACTGGAATTCAAATACACATTAGCAAACACGTGTTTGTGGCGCAGTTGGTCACTTTTTGTACCCAGCAGCTCTACGTATGTAAAGTCTCCAAAGTCGCTATTATTATCCCCTCCACATGCTTCCACGTGTTTGGTAATTGATTCACCTTGTATTCTTGGCCGTGGCCGCAGAATAAAAAATCCGTGGCTCTCGTGGTCACAGTGACGTTTGCTAACTAACACAAAAACACACGAGACAGCAAATGTATGCTATAGTGCATACTCTAATTGGATTATACAGCAATATATAAAAGTGAAAAGTTGTCTGTTGGTTTGTTTGTTTGATCGTATGTTTTTGTTTGTTTGGGGAGCTTTCACGCCAAAACGGCTGATCTTATTTTGATTAAACTTTGTAAATAGGTACTGTACAAAATAGAGACCACTATAGGATACATTTTGTCTCGGAAAATTGTAAGTAGATACGGAAAATTGGAAAATGTCGATTACTTGCAGTAAGGAACGGTTGCCGTGGAAACGTTTTTTTTTTACGGACTAGGCAATCGTTTACGATCTCACCTGATGGAAAGCAATGATGTGGTCGAAGGTGTAGCACGCTTGCCTAGTAGATACCTATTCACTCTTGACTTGAACATACCGGGGTTATAATTTACCGGAAACACTGACGAGGGCAGGGCATTCCACAATAATACAAAAATGACAAAAAGCATCAAGAGCGTTTGTGCTATACTTTTGCATTAGTTTTTACCAGCAACGCGCAACGCATATGCCCGCTAATGTGTTTATCAGCCTATGTATATATGTTTGTTCCTTTGTGGCACTATATAGACCAAACGCGTGGACCGATTTTGATGATTCATACATCAATAGTTTTTACTGAATCTTGCAAGTGCTACTTAAGGCATGACATTAATCAAAATTCAATATGGCGACCACTAGACGCCATATTGTTAAAAATAATAAATTAAAGTCGACGAACTATATCAAGTGGGGTATCATTGAATAGGTATTTGCATATCATTTCCAGGTTTAATCTTATCATTTTTCAATTTGAATAACGACAAATGATACCACCTGTAACGATTTAAATTTGGTTAGCAACCATTCTCACTAACTCATATAAATATAAACTATTTTTTTTATGTAAAATATAATATAATAATACACAAAAAACCCGACTGCGAAGTAAAATAAAAAGAGGCAAACAAGCTTTAGATTTTCGATTTTGAAATATAAGATGCAGTCGGAGGCATGAAGGTAGCTCGCCAGGTACTAGCTGATCCCGTCAAAGGAGAAATGAAATGCATGATGCAACATAGCATGCCTTTTACCGTGATAAATTGTAATCCACGCGGACGAAGTCACGGGCGAAAACTAGTTGCATTACAAACATGAGACCAATTAAAAAATTACAATAACAAAATAACATTCTACCTTAATACGGTTAGATTACAACCGTTGCACCGAACATAACCGAATTCCATAGCATAATCCTCTCTGATTGAGGGATCGCGCGGCTTACTGGGGATAGGTTGGCTATAACGAATAAAACAAATAACGAAATATAACGTTGCTGGTAACGGAAACATTTCATTTTAGATATCGTTTTTGACGCGGATTGTTCGTACACTTGCTTGACTGTAGACCACGGTCAAAGACAGAGTATTGTCTGTAAGAGGCTGTGATTTGATTTAATTTATAACCTGACTACGGCGAAGCAAAGGGATGGTAATGAGTTCAACAGACTATGTATGTATGTTGGTATTTTGATGTTCAACCACAGCGTCGCCCCTATTGGTCCAATTTTGACAAACGATGTGTCAATCGATTCGTCTTCATTTATAGAGTGTCTTAGGCTATTTTTTTACCTAACCACGGCGAAGTTTATGTGTTAAAAAAAAAGATGGACTGATTTTAACAAGCGAGGTGTCAATCGTCTTTATCGCAAGAGTATGTGACGAGGTCCAAACATCTTTCATATTAATACTCTTCTGATATCTTAATTCTTTCATAATCCATTTCTTTTCATTTTGATAGTTCATTATTGATTCTAAATATAAATAACCTGTCATTCTTAAATTGTCATTGATTCGCTCAAGTCTGTGTGCCTGGACCTAACTTTTAAAGAAACAGAATACACACGTTATATATACTAAACTAAATATAATTCATTTCAAAACCTAAGTTTGCTGAATATAGCTGAAGGAAACGTGTACGTATGAAGACTAGCAGCTACGAAGCCTCCGCTGCCCGTTGAAAAATGAAGGCTCGCACTACTAAGTACAATTAAATTATTTTGAGCAAGGAGTCCCTTTGAGCTGGTAGACACCCTCGGGGGGGGGGGGGGGGGGCTCCGGCCACAAGTATCATAGGCTATTTTTTACCCGACCGTAGTGGGTTTTAGTTTTTGAACTTATGTATTGTATATATTTTGATGTAATCCATACTTCGTTTCATATTTCAATATATCTTGTGCAAGATTTTTTAAAAGAAAATAAGTATTTTCATCATGTTTAACAATAAAGTAAGTGTTTGTATTTTAATATTATTTTCAACATGTTTAACAATAAAGTAAGTGTTTGTATTTTAATATTATTTTCAACATGTTTAACAATAAAGTAAGTGTTTGTATTTTAATATTATTTTCACAATATTATGTAATTCACTTTTCTTGATGAATACGACGTAATTATCTTCTTAAATACAATAGTTATTCACTACGAGATTAATTTTATTTTAGAATCACCGTTCCTGGTGAGCATATCTTCTATACATATAAATATTATAATAAAGCAGTAAGTAACAAAAAGTCTGTACAATTCAAATAATGAAAGTTACATATAAAAAAATATGTTTAAACAAAATTTCTGGGCATTTATCCCTAGTTAATTATATGTACGACTACAGGTACGACTTAAGCAACTCTTTTCTGAAATTTTTGTTGCTTTTGTATAGCTACAAGAAGTCTGCAGAAATTGTAGGAAACTCATTCCCTTTTAGAAAATGTTACATTTTTTTTACCCACGAACACATTTGAATAAAACTTGAACATACACTTAAATATAAAATGCAAATGCATTCATAACGACACCATCACTTGAAACCTCTTGCCAAATTGTACTGTATTCCTCTTGGAAGAAAGCACTATTCATTACCACAGAATAAGACCGCGAGGGTTGAACACCACCACGCTACAAGTAAGGGCTGATCAATAGAGACAAATAAATTCACCGTTCCACACTAAAGTAGTTACGTGGTCAATCAAAAACTAGAAGGCAGATAGCAACCTATCGTTGTAGATATATTAAGCTATTATTTAACTATGATTAATACAATCAGAAAATAAAACAGAAATTTTAATTACTGTCTAAGAGTAGAGATAATAATTATCAGTATCGAACGATGACATCGGACGATATCGACATCACAATTAGCAAAAACAACATCATTTTTTTAATGTATGTATTCACGTTTTTATTACTCACTTTCTTGTTAGTCTGTCTGTCTGTCTGTCTGTCGTTCCGGTGGAATATTCACTTCTTCCCGATCAGCTATCCGGCTGAAACTTTCAGGGTAGCTTACAAATCGACGACAATGCATTCTAAAACCATTAAAAAAATAAGTGGTTTTTAGATTCGTTTATTATGTGTGCTGCTTGTTTTTAATATGAATATGACTGGCGTTTTTTTTTTAAATCAAATAGGCACAGGTATTTCAAATAACAAACAATGATTGAATCACAATGTTTTTAAACTAGGCGAGTTCAGACCTTAAACGCAAAGAGACAATACACATTAACGAGACCGTCGCTAAAACCTTTCTCGAATTTTCTTTCTATTTTTACAAATTAAGAAGAAGCACAGTCCAGCTCTAACTGACTTAGCTAACTTAGTTTAGAGGAACAAAATAATACAAACGTTTCATGTAAATAAAATCGGAGCAAAAGCGTCTTTGAAAGCACAGAACTACAGTACTAATTTGAAAAAGGAAAAATAAAATGTTCATAAAATTATATCTTGTGAATACATCCTACAATTTTAAACACATAATGAAGACAAGGCTTTTTAGTTTATATAGTAATTAAGCGTGGTAAAAAAAACATTACATAATTGAGTTTAAATTATATAAAGAAAAGTTCAATCACGAAGCAGGTCAAACAAAATGACCTTGGGAGTAGACACATATTTCTGATTTATTTCTTTGTTGGTCACAAGGTGTAAGGTTTTATTATTACCAATACAAAATTTTAAATTAATTGTTTTGGATACAGACAATATACCTTTAAAGATATTTATAAAACTATATTATACATACCTTAAGACTTTACAAATACCTTCTTTTATATAGATATATTTTGTTTCTTCTGTTATGTTTGTACACAATATGTGACATTTTGCACCTTCTTAATTAAAGTAGAGTATAATTACAAAAAATTGGTCATGTGCGTGTTGGACCGCGCTTATACCTTATACCGGTTCCGTATACCTACAGTTTTTCCTTCATATCTCGAAAAGTTTCCATCAGAGGTTAATTCTCATCACAAATTAATTTCCGTTACGATTGTGCAATATCACATTTAATTAGCACGAATAATTAAAAGTTTCTAAGTCAAATATTTTAGAAAGTAAAGGAGAAGGGGGAAGGGCCATACATTGGTAAATATTAGTAAAAACATACAGCGTACTCGTATTATTATACGCCTAAAAACAAATGTATTATGTAAATGTATGTATTTATTCTTTTGATATTGAAATGTACATTCAATTTATCGTTGTAGCAAATTTCATGCATTTCGTTTTATAACTCAGAAAATGATGTTGCGACAGACAGAAAAGCACTAGACAATTTTATAAGGGTGAACTTAAGAACCCTTAAAATATAAAACGTTTATTAAAATTTCGTTTCAAATTGGTATAGCTCTTACGTATCTATTTAGACAAGATTCTTAGGACTCTAATAACTTACGTATAACGTTATAACTTAGAATAATATAGCAACATTAAAACTAAGAATGTAGAACACAGCTTAAGAAATTGCTATTATGATGAGCGGTGTAAGCTTTCCCTGTAATGCCGTCAAGTAAATACTCAGGTAGATTTAATATTAATTTAGGTGAATTTCCTTGCTGCTGTCACAAATGCAATTTTAGACGGGACTTGATTCAAATTATTCGTAGTTTGGCGCAGTTGGAATGTTAGTTGTTTTCTAGTCACTACTCAAAATTCAAAGTGGATATACTATCGAGAATGATCTATATATTAACTGTAACAATTTATTTTTTCACGAGACGTTGCTGTTGACAAATTTTAATATCTGATTGTTGAAAGCACTACATTTTGATATATACTTCTAAACATGAAAGGAACAAAAAATGAGAGCTGGATATCGATTGGCTATCATTGGTGAAAAAAATCGCGAAATCCATACCAATATAAAAAAGTGAAACATTGTTTTTAGGATTGTTTTTTGCTTTGTTTGTTTATTTGTTTGTTTATTTGAGGAGCTCTCACGCGACAACGGCTGGACAGATTTTGATGAAATTTGGAACGGAGATAGCATATACCCTGGAATAAAACATTGTCAGAAAAACTTTTTATCCCGGATAATTCAAACTTTCCACGAGAAAACTGGAAAAACAGGAAAAATGTTGATTAATCGCTGTAAGAAACGGTTGCCGTGGAAACGAAATAACAAGTATGTCAAAAAATATTAAGAGCATTGGTGCTATACCTACTTTTGCATTGGTTTTTAATATCCTAGAAGATGCTTTTTTTGCGATAAAGAGTAGACCGCGCGTTCGTAGTCGCGGGCGGGAAAGCTAGTAACTTATAAAAAATGTACTACTAATAACTTAATTTCCAATGCATACTAATATTATGGATAATGACAGATTAAAATCCTTTATCTTCTTACGCAAGCATTGCATTGCTAATGATAAAAAAAAACAGGCGCTTTATAACGAACACAAATAAAAAGTGCAGTCAAAAGATTATTTCCAATCGTTCCAAGCGACCGACTTATTTTAAATCTGGTCGAGCCACAAAAATCTTTACAAAACCAATACACCTAAATCGTTCAATGGTGGCCCATAAAACCGTGGGCATTCGGTCTAACGAGGCCAGTAATCCAGCCGACAATCGTCGTGGGCCATAAAATTCTGAATCAGAGATGTTGTGATTTATGCTTTGGCCGGAACCCCCGTATTTATTCGAGTAAAATTAAATAGAAGCACCAAAAATAACGGTCTATCGGTTTCTTATACCTTAATGACATTATTAATTTAGCTTCAAATACGACTTTGTAATTTGATGAGTTGATTCATAAAAAAATTGTTTTAAAATGTAATGGACATACAAAAAATGAATATCTCTTATTTTAAAACGAATATTTTTTACTTACATTTTTAATATATATAGTTCCCTTCCAATTAGGCACAAATACCTTATACATAAGCTTCACTGATGACTATTCAAAAAAGAAAAAGTGTCCGGATTTGCAAAAGTAGCCGGACATTATCTTCATTCCTATAACTTCGAGCGTACCCCTGAATAATCGACTAGGTGGGACTTAATGCATTTAAATGTCCCGCGACACTTTCAATATAAAGCCTTCCATTCTGCGGGTCTGTTTGTAAGAATAGTGGGAATAGAAGTTTTGCTTCTGTTAAAGATTTTCTGTGTATATAGTACCTACATATTAATGGGCATATAGTAATATATAAATAGTGACAAGCACAATGCTGTGCCGTGCAAAATTTTACAATCCAATATTCTGGGTGCCACAAGTTTATTTAATGTATGTATATCGGAGACAATCAAAGTTTTGGACCAAATAATGATAGCTACGAGTTCCAACCTAAGATCAGATACAGCGCGGCTGCATCGACGTCTGTCAAGGTTATGATGGTTCATAAGGGACGTCTGTGAAAGAGAAAAAATGAGAAAAAAGGGTTGGATGATTGTATCGAGCCACCATTATTTGAACCATATTTTTGATCGTCTTCGTATCCTTAACATGGCAATTGTCTTTATTGACTAACAACTAAGTACAACTAAATACAACTATCTAACTACTACATGGATTTGTTGGGCAACCCTTTAAATATGCCATTGCAGGCGTATAGTAGGTAGTCCAAGTGTCCAACCACTTTTTTTCTCACTTTTGCAGCGTACCCAACATGCTGATGGCATTGCCCCGTTGAATTGCAATGCTTATTCAATGAGCTAAATAAGTACCAGCATTTTTTTACAATCACGAGGCAATTGCTACGAGCAGGCATGGCACTTACCATCAGGAGAACAACCTGAACTTCTCGTCACTCAGTAGTTAAACTTATAACAAATTAATAATTATTACAATTTAACGGGCGCAATTAGTATTATTGCACTTTTAATATTGTACAATTTCTATTCTGAAATTAAATTAATAAGAATGAAAACAGTCTTTGCCTTCAAGAACTTACTTTTAATTTAAACATATTAGTTCATATCATAAGCTTAATTACCCTATCCATAAAATATCCCTCTTAGACATTCGTAGACGCTCGTAGTTCCGTAGCACCGAAGAGGCTTAGCGTAGCATCGTAGAAAAGCAGTGCTTTCGTTTTAGAATCCAAACGCTTTGCCCAACAGCTTGGCAACGGTAAAGCGTAGGAATTCTAAAGCAAAAAGGCTGCATATTCTAGAAATCTTCGTCTTCAGGCTTGATTCAGGATGCTGACAGTGTAATTAGAGACTTGTACAGCAATATAAAGAATTAACGCTTAAGTTTGCATGTGTAAGAAGTAATGGTTAGGCAATATAGTTCGCAGAACCGACAACCGCTGGAAAATAAAGGTTCTCGAATGGCGATCATGAACAAGCAAGCGAAGTGTGGGGAGCCCCCCACACGAAGGACCGACGACATTGTAGCCATCGCAGGAAGTCGGTGGATGGAGGCAGCACAAGACCGTTCGTCATGGCGCTCTTTGGGGGAGGCATATGTTCAGCAGTGGACTTCTATAGGCTGGCATGATGATGATAAACGCTTAACTGGCGCTTTTGCTCTGATTTCACATGATTTCTGATTTGATGGTTCAATTAATGTAGAGGTCTCTAGAACACCCTTACTTAACACGATCACTATACGTACATATCTCTGACCAAAATAGGATTCCTAATTATTTTTTTATAAGCTGTGATCACAGGCAACCTGACTCAGAGAAAATACATGTAGTTTGCACAAATGCACTGCATGAGAATCGATCAAGCAACCTCACGCTTTGCAATCCGACTCGTTGACAACTACGCCACCGACGCTGTATCATGATAGCGGTTACATAGAGAATGATGATCTTGTTAACGGTAGCAAGTTTTTGTTCATATTTATGAATGAAACTGTATGCGCGATTAGTGAAGTAATAATATATCGTACTCACCACCAATATGTATTGACTAAAGTCAGTCTTTTACGTTCCGGTGTTACCATGCGAGTATCTTACCTGCAACAAAATAAATTAATATTTATTTACAATATAAACCAATTCAGAAAAATCGATGGGAAAGTTTACCTATCTTCAAAGAACTTTGAACATTAAGCATTTTTTTATTGGCTTTAGTCCGTTTTTATTACAGTTATATCAATAAAATATTTCATTTTAATGGGAGTATGGAAAAATATTGAGGAGGTAATGTTTTTATTGTGCGCAATTTTTGCCTAGTGGTCGTTGTGCTCGACATTATTTTTGCCTAGTGGTCGTTGTGCTTGACATTATTTTTGCCTAGTGGTCGTTGTGCTCGACATTATTTTTGCCTAGTGGTCGTTGTGCTCGACATTATTTTTGCCTAGTGGTCGTTGTGCTTGACATTATTTTTGCCTAGTGGTCGTTGTGCTCGACATTATTTTTGCCTAGTGGTCGTTGTGCTCGACATTATTTTTGCCTAGTGGTCGTTGTGCTCGACATTATTTTCCACCTAGTTAAGTAGTAATTTAATAACTCAACATCTTCGATGTTATTATTATGTACTAGTTTTTGCCCGCGACTTCATCCACGCGAACTACAGTTTATAGAGAAAAATAGCAGCCTGTGTTCTTCTAGGATTTAAAAAATAGCAGCCTATGTTCTTCTAGGATTTAAAAAATAGCAGCCTATGTTCTTCTTGGATTTAAAAAATAGCAGCTTATGTTCTTCTAGGATTTAAAAAATAGCAGCCTATGTTCTTCTAGGATTTAAAAAAAACAATGCAAAAAAAGTATAACACTAAGGTTCTTGATTAATTTTGACAGACTTGTTATTATTTCGTTTCCATGGCAACGACATTTTCCAGTTTTCCCGTGGAAACTTACCCTTTTCCGGGATAAAAAGTATCCTATGTTGGTCTCTATATTGTATAGTACCTATTTACAAAGTTTCATCACAACCGGGGAGTTTTAAGGCCAAAACGGCTACGTTTTGGCGTTAAAACTCCCCAAACAAACAAACAAACTTTATATAATGGTGTGGATTTCGGAGTATTTTTGGTGAACGAGTTATATATCTGTCTAATACTATTGTTTTGTACTTATATTTCTATTTAACACGTAATTTTAGATAACACTTTGTCCGAGCCGTAAGCTCTTTATTATATTGTTCTGAATAATAAACAAAATAAATTTGATGAGCATAAAACGTAGAAAATTGTAAGTCAACTCGAGAACTCAACTTGAGACTCGACAACAAAAATGTCAGGGCAAATGTTAAGAGGAATATTTACTGCCTCCTTGTCCATACAAAAAGACAAACCTCTTTTCTACCTCCCAATATTTTCCGGGTTTTTTTTCATGTAATTATTACATTATTTACTAGCCTTACACGTTTTTTTTTTTTTTTAATCACCTTAAAGTTACAAGCATCTGAATCAGCCATATTTTTGCACTGAAACTATTGACTTATATTAAAGAATCCATTTTTTTTTAATATTATAAAACGTATAAGCCTAAAATACATCCTCTACGAGCGATTGACACCAATAACAAATCATTTTGCTACAATTTAAGGGGTGGAAAGAGGTTTGCCGCGGAACGTAAATTCTATCAAAAATGTACCTAATAATCTCACAAGCAGCAAATCTCAAAGGTATCAGCAACGGAAACAGTGTTCGGTATCGGATCCTTCTATGATACACCACACAAAAATGGAGCAGAACTGTAACTCCTGAAAACAGAGGAGACTGGAGGATGTTTCTAAACTTACAGCGAGCCTTCAAAATTAAAACGAATGGTGGTCTAAAAGTATTAAGGAATGTTAAGCGAGTATATGTTTGTTTATACACAGAAGTTAGAGTAAATACAAAGGCTAAAATGAAGCACAAGTACTATTTTTCATAAACATCTAAACTTTAATAAGTATAAATTGTAGATCAAGTCCAGCTACTAATTCATAGGCTATATACTCGCCGTAATAGAGAGGACTCGAATCTTTTCATTGCTCTTTTAACACTCTCCAAGTTGACGCTCAACTAAATGCGCCACAAAAATATCACTATCAGTTTAACCAACAAATTATAAAAGACCCTATTACCTATTCTGGTAGGCAGCAATTACAGTGAAATTAAAGCTTTATTATAATTTGTGCCGACCGCGTTTACAGTCGGAGATAACATCGGGTCCGCTTGTAAGTGTCGCTGCAATGGGGACTACAGTGATCGCACAGTAGTTGAGCTGCTGATGTTTTTGGAACATTCGATATAAATAATGCATTATTATATCAAACTAGTAACTCGATTTTACACTGGTAGCGCTCACACTGTGTCATTTTTCTTACCCATAGCATCTTTATATCCGTCGTAACTTCTACTCGTATAAAATAAACACGCCAGTAAGCGTAATTCAAAATCTTTGGTAGCAACGATCGTGGCGTTTTTTGACCATAGACAACTGCATTATTACTCGCGTACTTGACAAACTTATTATTAACCGAGCGAGCGCGAAGCGCGATCGAAGCGCCTCCGTTTCAGCTTGGGCACAAAATTTGTGTGTTTAATGCTTTCGTATGTCCGGTGGATGTCCGGCTGTTCTCCTCTACAGGTCGCATTTCTCAACCGATTCTCGTGAAATTTTGTGAGCAAATTTGATAATTACGTATTTTTTGTCGATTCGGTTTTTTGAAAGTTTACAAAATGGTGGAGATATTTTTTGCAATCGTTTGACCACGATCTCACCTGATGGAAAGCGATGATGTGGTCGAAGGTGTAGCACGCTTGCCTAGTAGATACCTATTCACTCTTGACTTGAACACACCGGGGCTATACACCGGGGTTGTTAATTTACCGGAAACACTGGCGAGGGCAGAGCAGAGCATTCCACTCCTTTGCAATTTTTTCTTCAGCTTTTATACCGTCTTACGGGGATGTTGCCACGGGAAAACTGGAAATTGACGATTATTCGCTGAAAGGAACGGAATGCTACTAACGGTTACCGTGGAAACGAAATAATAACAAGTCCGTCAAAAAGCATCAAGAGCATTGGTGCTATAATTTTGCATTGGTTTTCAATATCTTTTCGATGCTTTTTTTCGCGATAAACTATAGTCTGAACGGCAGAAGTCGCCGGCGAAAGCTAGTAGATTATAATCGACATATAAGCTACAAGATTTCATGTACCTTCCGCTCACCTCACACACCTTCCGTTCTGATCACATCATCGCAAACACTAGGTAAGGTACAGTGACAAAAAACGCTAGCGTATATGAAACCAGACAATAGAAACTACTAAAAAAATACGACTGCGAACAAAGTTTAAGTGAGAATGGTTGTAAATAACTTTAAATCGTTATAGATCCTAAATGGTCATTCGAAATGAAAAATGATGAGAGAAACCTTAAGATAATTTTCAAATACCTATTCAATGATACCTACTTAACATATTTCGTACACCAATTTTTTTCTGGTTGTCGTCATTTTGTTTTTTTTTTATTACTGTCATGTCTTTAGTGACACTCACAAGATTAAGACAAATTAAGACGTAAGAAACATCAAAATTGGTCCACGCGTTTGGTATTTAAAGATCCACAAAGGAAGAAACATACATAAGCCGATAAACACTACCCTCCGCGCAGTCGGGTAAAGAAAAAGGAACGATTTTTCAGTGCCCGGTTATGTTTGCGCGAGTGGTTCCCCGTTAAAGCTTTACCATTGTTTTAAACTGCGACATTACGATACGGCTGTAAATTCAAGTGCCTATTGAGATAATTTTCATCAACCATGACGCGTTTCGAATTTTATGAATACTCCAGGGTGAGATATTGCGGTGGAATTTAAACGCAGATTTTAAGGGTAATGACTTGTTTGACTTAAGTTCGTTAAAAGCACATTCAAATTCCACTACGTTCTGCGACAGTCATTTTGAGGTTCTTTTTTGTTGAAAATAGATTAATCATTAGACTGCAGTTAGTCTGTTTGTAATCAAAGGGCACAAAACTTTTGGAAAAGGTTAATGAAACAATAGAAAAGAAGAATTAAAAATATGAAGTTTTTTGTCTCAAAGAACACATCATAATAGTATCCACACATAGATCACGTAGATCTGGGTGATTAAAAGTTGACAGATTAGGTACCAGATCCTCGGGCGTGGACCGCATATAATTGGCTTTTTATACGCTTTATATTAGCTTCACTTGTATGTTTGTATGTCTGTAACCGACTTCTTTGGACGCTATTTTGACCCATTTTAAACGGTCAGATTTCATTCAAATTTTGCACTCCTGTCAAAGACCGATGACAATGCAATAATTCGAAAAAATATATATATTTGTATGTAAATAATAGTTAAAAAAAATAAAAAACATGCTTTATATAGAAAACATCAAAAAGCAAACTAAAAAATTGAAAATAAATTTGAATAGTGTAAATAAGAAAAAATGTTTTAATTAAAAAAAAGCGTGGGGTGCTTCTCATATCTGTCAAAGAAATATTTATAACTATTGACCCATGCACCCCACATTTTTTTATGAATTTTTTTTTTTTCTTATTCACACTATTAAAATTTATTTTCCATTTTTTTAGGTTGGTTTTCTATATAAAGCGTGTTTTTTAGTTTTTTTAAACTATTAATTTTCGGTCTTAGTCACAAACGGAGTAGCGTTTTGATGCACGTGTTCGCAACGACTCTCATTTGACACACAGTACACGTCTACGTGTTATATTATATAGCTGTGTGGATGTGTTTGCGTGTAGTTGTATCTAGTAAAATGTTTGGTAACGTGCTGTATCCTGATCTATGTGTCCACAGGTTTAATCAATATTTGTTTCTTTTTTCTCCGTCAAATGTTCTCCTAAGTAAGTACTGTTGTTTGTTTATTTGTTTGTTTGTTCGTACGAGGTAGTGCTGGCCTCTGGTGTCAGGTGTTTTTCAGGCTGCCCGAGGGCCTCTGACATGGCTTAACGACAACCGGGACCGACAGCTTAACGTGCCCTCTGAAGCACGGAGCGATGTAAAATCGCACATAACTTACAAAAGTAACTGGTGCTTTTATTTAAAATAATAATATAATTATGTCTGTATTATGTTGTTTAAGTGTTTACATTTTTCTATGGAGCTTTTCTCGTAGAAACTGCACGTATAAATAAAGTCAGCATAGAAGTTTGCGTCATCTAAATGCCCAAAATAATTTCTAGTAGTTCTGCGAACAATAGACGAGAAGAGAAGAGCTAGCATACAACCCAAAAGACAATATCGAATTGAAAACCTCCTCTACTTTGAAGTCAGTTAAATAGGCACAAATCAAGCTATAGCTTCTCTAGACGATACACAACCGGCGGCATGCCGGCACAACAGTCCTACGTCGCCGCCTCGGCCACTCAAAGCCTTTGTACACAGCATTCCTCGAGCACCTTAATAAAGGCGCGGATGCAGTAAGGCAGCTCCCTTTTATTGTACACAGTTGATTTGTAGCCAGCTAGCGAGCAGCGCTTGAAATATTTCAACTGGGAAGCGAGTTCAATCGGTGATAGTTCTTGAGTAAGTTCTAATATAACAATAACAAATAACGAAGCAAAACTATGTAGTTTACTTCCACCAAAGGGTTCCGAGAAACGGTAAGTTAACGTGCGCTATTTATATATGTTATTTTATTTTTTCATTTATCATTAGTTTGACTTACAGTTTGGCGGGAGTAAGTTGCCTAGTTTTTCTTCGTTCATTTTAAATATGAATTTCCGCAAAGTAACGCCTGAGTCTATCAACTAAATATGAATTTCCGCAAAGTAACGCCTGAGTCTATCAACTAAATATGAATTTCCGCAAAGTAACGCCTGAGTCTATCAACTAAAACTATTACACTTTAAAAATATTTATGTATATAGATGAAATGAATGCTCATTATTCTTCCGCGAAGTGAAATCAGTGACGTGACTAATTATTGACGATACAACTTCTACTTACAGGGTTTTCAATATATGTGACAGTAATGAATTAAAATGTTTACTATCGTTCGCAGAGACATCAAATAACGCTTATCTAGCATTATTTTTATAGATTTTTGAGAGTTGAATGCTAGTTAATGTTAATTACTACTCTGAGTGCGGCAGTTAACAAACGTTCCTTTGTTTTTTATTTATTTTTTGTAAGATAGCTTTTGACCACTATCTCACGAGGTGTTAAGTGACAATGCAGTCAAAGATGTTATTATTGATAATTAATGGTACATATAAACACCCGAAAAAACCCATATCTTGACTCAATAGTGAAAAAATATTATGACTATATCTACAAGTATTCTACAACTCAAAGAAAACATGCAAAGCTCACGTAAACAGAACTCCGCAAATAATTACCAAAATATCCTACTACAAGAATCTCATTCCAACAAAAAAATATGTATAATATCACCTCCCCTTGTACGAAGAAATATTCAAATTGTCCCGAAATAGATACCAATTCTTGGCGTCCAATATCGCGATATGAATAAAGGTAAGGAGGAAATCTAGCGGCAATGGCGCAGTGAAACCGGCGCGGTTACTCCGCGGAGGTAGCGTTAAATGTGTCAGGAGGTAATATTACAGTACCGTAGAGTAGCTGTGGTGTTGAAGCTGGGAGTTGCAAACTAAAGTTACTTGTTCAGTTACATAAGTAGCAGTAAGTCTGTTGTAAGTAGTGTGATGAGAGTAACATGTTATTTTGTTAATGTTTATTGTCTCAAAACTTGCTTGAAACAGGCAATTGGAATTCACATTGAAAACTTTGCATGCAACGAACGTCGTAACGCACTGAAGTTATCAAACTTCAGTGCGTTACGACGTTCGTTACATGTTGATATGTCAGTTATAGTCTTAAATTCATTCTTTTATTATTTTGATTATAATATTAACTTGATAGTTTTAACTACTATAATCAGCAAATATAGAGCGCTGGTAGGTAGCGGTTTACTAGTACGATTTAGAATCTAACGATACAGTGTTCGGTACTAGGCTCCGCACTAATGAGTTTTCTAAGTTAGGTGAGGTTTTCCATTGCTTAGTTCTTCGGAGGGCACGTTAAGCTGTCGGTCCCAGCTGTTATTGATTAGTAGCATTAATTAAGCCATGTCAGGGGCCCTCGGGCGGCCTGACAAACCGTGTCTGTGAACCATTACGTGAAGACAAGCAAGAAAAAGGCAGAAAATATGTATTAAAACTACTGACCAAAAATGTTTCTATGAGTATGTCAGGGTTTATCAGGTCGTCCATGGGCAACTGACGTGATTTAACGACCGCTATCAATTGTTAGCGACTGGGACGCAACGAACCCTCCGAAGCTCATGGCGATGGCAAATCGGCACATAGCTTATTATAAGTCATATGTGCGCGGCTTAGGATTGAACCTGGTGTTGTTTGATTTCAAAGTGCACATATACACCGCTCGGCCACCTTCGCTCAAAATTTTACTGCATTCAGGGATGCTTTAAAACTTAATGTTTACTTAAACGTACGAGTTTTACTTCTTGAGAGAAATAAATTCCTGACAAAGACCAACTAGACAAACCTGTATATAGGTGATGGGCGTAGAGTAAAAACTACTCTTTTTAGTTTTATAATTGTTATTAAAAAAAAAAAAAAAAAAAAGAAACAAACAAGCTTTAGGTTCTTGCTTTTAAAATATAAGATGCAGTTGCAGCGCTGACCGCCCGCAAAAATAATAGTACAATAAATTGATTGTTTTTTATATACGTTTACATATTTTACTTTACTTTTATACTTGCAATTGCAAAATTTTACTATAGTACTTACAATACTTGAATAAACTAAAATTGAAATTTTTGTTAGAAATTTTTTTTTGGAGTGGTCCATTCTGATTAAATTTCAAATACAAATTCAAATTTAATTTATTGTAATAAAAAAACGGCATTAATTACACCAATTACACATTATTACAAACAAAAAATAAATAAAATATAATTAACAAAATTTTATGGCACAGCAAATGTCAATTAATTAATTAAAAATGTCAACTATACCACATACATGTAAAGTCAAATAAATCATAAAACCAGATACCTTATCTACAATAAAATAATACACAGAAACAATCACAAAACAATGTCAAATTAAATACCTTCACAATATGTCAAACAAATGGACAAAATGGTTTTCCAGTTGTCAATAAATAGGTCAATATCAGGGTTAGCGTCAAGGAGTGCATTGAGGTTGTGTAGAGACCGACACAGGGGGGGACTTGGCCCGGGCAATAGTGCGACTACCAGGAACACAGAATAACTTATGTCTTCTGTTGGGCCTTTGCCGCACATAGTTGTCCGGGACAAATAACCTGCACAGTCGTTCATGTAATTCTGAAGAGTCGACGGACCCTCTCAGTACTTTACAACAGATAGTGAGCTGGTCTAGCAACCTTCTCACTTCCAGAGAATTGAAGCCAAGCTGCCCAAGCAAGAACCTAATGGGATAGAGGTAGGGATAGAAGCCATAAAGCCTTTTAGGCTGTAGGACGTGCCAAAGAAATGTACAAACGAACAAACATATATACAACCCAAACACATAACCCTCCGCAGTTGGGTAAAAAGTAGCGGTGCTGTGTGAAAATCCATGAAAAAAAATGATACCAGTGAAGCTTCATCCACTTCGAATACATTTTCGGTCACAAATAATGACAGCTACTTGAAAATATTGCTGTCCGGACACGACGCCAGTTAGCGAGTCATTACAGTCACTGGCCTCGTGCACGAACCCATTTGAAGTCAGTTGTAGGAGTGTCTTTAAATGTATTCGTACATGAGACCAGTGAAAGGCCAGTGACTGAACTGACTCACTGAACTGACTCCCAAACTCTCCTCGTGTCCGGAGTGCTTAACAAAACTGTGTAGTAACATAGTCTACCAGAATCTCGATACACATCTATACCTATTCCAGGTATCAGTATCATCTCTAAGCAGTAATAATTTCTGTCCCAACCCTTGGGCAGTTTTGAAGACAGAGGAAAACGCACTCGAGTACGCAGCCCATTCGGCCATGCTCGGCTGCGCTCGGGATTTAATATTCTTAAAATTGCCCTCGTCCGAAGCTCACAGGTCTGCAGACATTTCAAAACGCGAAGGGGGAGAAAAGAATTGCAATTTTTTCCCCCTTCACCCTTAATTTTAAAACTCGCTTTTTCCTTATCGGTTCAAAAGGATGCTTCTGCTAAATTACATTTCTTCTCGACATTTTTCGTTTTTCAATTAATGCTCGCTGCTCACCTGTTTTAATTTCGATGGGTTGAAATCGTAGAGGGAGTAGAAAGAGTAAGCGTAATTCGATATCTTTGGTAGAAATTAAATGCCTTTTTTTATTTGCTTGGTTTTTTTGAAGCTTTTTTGTAGTTTCCAGGCAAGAATAAAAAATATTAATATTAAGTATTATTATTTAACAGAAAAACATAATTGTATTTTGTAATAAAAAGTACATAGGACCTAAACTATACTTATAAAAGAAACCTACACAAAAACTAATAATTATTAAACTAATAACCTAAAACTAGTTGTCTACTCGGGACCACGGTCAATGCAACTTGATCGAAACGTCGAGGTAAATAAAAATAATGATTTCAGCGCGATTAGGTCGCGTTTAAATTATATACCTATAGTTAGTTGGCGTCCATGAGGCATGGTGCCAACATGGTATCAATAAAATTTATACCAATATTTTTATTTTATCACTTTATGTCCTCTAGAGGGCGCCATAATCAATTTTATATGACGTCACATAACCTAACCTGTGGACAATGAAGACGCTATACTACAACTATACATAGACATATTCAATTGTTCAGTTGCCGAGTTTCGGAGATCAATTTTATTTCAAATATGTTATGGAGACGATTAGTTAAGGACTTCTTCTTATTTAATAATGTTAATGTTGACTTACTCTATTGCATTAGGTAATCCTGTAATAATAGTGTAAATTGGATACAATAAATAAATAAATATATATCGCTACCCAGCAAAAAAAGATTTACTGTAAAGAAAAAAAATATTGTCAAATTATGATAAGTACATAGTTTAGAAGTTATGAAGGAACAGATGAACATACACACAATCACATACATACCGGTCAAAATGCACCAATGACTTTTCTAAGTTATCCGTGCTTCGGAGGGCATGTTAAGCTGTCGGTTCCGGCTGTCATTGATTAATAGCAGTCGTTAAGCTATGTCAAAGGCCCTCCGGCGGCCTATCAAACTTTGACACCAGAGGCCAACACTACCCCCACATACGGTAAACAAACAACTGGTCAAAATCATAACCCTCTTTTTTGCTTCGCTGTAGTCGGATAAAAAAAAACAACATTCGTAATGTTTTTCTTCAGATACAACCAAGAAAGACACGTTACGCATTGCAGGCACGTCCGGACCCACCTTGCGGTTATACGAGTATGAAGACCCAATTCTGGCTTATTATCTTACTTCATAACACTCGAGGTTTCGTTCGCTCTCGCTACGTGTTCTTCTATTAATACAGAACCTTGTATAAACGTGATTTTATGTTATTCTTCCACATCTCCATTTTTATTGGCCACGTGTAGCAATTAGATGGAATTCAAGGTATTCTCGTTATCTCCATTTGATGTTTATCTGAAAATGTGTACAGATAGTTTCATTTCATACTTTTTACTGTAACAAAGGTATTTGCTAGTTAATAAACATTTGCTAGCAATAAAAGCAGATGCCATTATTATTTTCATTAATAATTTCAGTACCTGAGTATATGACTCAGTTTTCTAATACAATCGTTTGTAAAATAATGCTAGCTTTCTTCTGTAGTTGTTTTTTTCGTCTTCCCTTGGGTTTTTTCTCGGGATAACAGTTTATTTGATCTATGCCCGCCCCTATGTAAAATTTGCCAAACAATAACTACTTTTTGTGTGTGAAAGTTTCAAAAATAAACAAAGCGTTTCACTCAAATATAAACACAGGTTGTCTCGTTGATATTTTCTCTTTTAGCACGCCATCAAATATTTTAACAGCTTGTCGTTAACATTTCAAATTACTATTAAGCAACATTGTATTTTTAAATGTTCAGAACCTGCAACTTATTTTCGGGAGCCTGAACTTTCAATTTACCAGCGCTTTGGTAAAAGACAAGCGATCAGTATTGTCCTAGTTTACGAGATCGTTAACTTCGATGTAGATAACTGCAAAATGTGGGATATTAATTAAACTAGCCTTAGAAGAATATTCTTTGGAAATATAGGTAGGATACATTGAAAATGTCAGGACCTAAATGCGCGCCTTAGTGTATGTACACCGCAGTTTAACTATTCAATTTGGGTGAGCGCCGTGCATGCAGATTTAATGTGCGATATCGAGTGAGCGGTGTACGAAGGGTTATTGATAGTATATTTCGAGTAATGAGTGAAAGTGCCGAGTTCTTAATGTGCTAATTGCAGACTATCATGTAGGTGCAGGGTTCCGCTGAAAGTGATGAATGAAAATCAACAGATGTATTTGTTAAACTGGAGTAGGTAGTACTTGTTTAGTTTCTATTTTCTCAGATGGGTTACATTGGCTCGTTTACTATTGTTGGGTCTGCGGGGCCATCCGTAGGTGACAGATTTGTGTATAGTGTGAGAGCTTGCGAATGATTTTTGTAAACGTGAATCTAATAACAAAATTCTAAGTTTGTTGCAACTTACTGCAACCAGAAACGTTATCGTACGCCTTGTGAGAAACCTCGAAAATGCACAACTTCAGAGAGAATAATATTTTAATAATATATACGTTGATAATGTGTTATGTTTACGGGTTTTATTTAAAACTTACTCTCGAAACGTGGCTAAACGTAATATTCACTAATGCATCCGCCTCATTAGTAGATACTGTTTCGTTATTAACTTTTAATTCGTGTTAAACGAATGGAAGCAATAGTTTCATTAGACTCTATCTTTTACAAATGACAATATTTGAAGTAAACAACATAAGAATTATTTCATTACTATGATTTTGCCAAATTTCAATATTAATCAAGTTCAGAAAAAGTATGTTTTTTTTTTAAACAAGTCATGTTTTGCTAATAAGAAGTTTAGGTGGTGGCTTCTAAAATAAGAGCAACATTTTATAGTCTTGAAATAGATCCACAGATAGCGCTTAACTGAAAGAAGATCTGAAATAACATCAAACCGGTACCGGAAGTACCAGCACGATGCGACAAACAGCATTTGATAATGCAGAGAGCAATCATTTGCATCTCGAGTCGACTGAGCGAACTAAGCCGCTTACAATAATGTAAGCCGCACAGAGCTCGGCGTTAGCATAACTTTGTGTTGCGATGCAACGCAACACAAGCTTTGAGCTCGAGAGATGGAGGACGACACAAATTGCTTACACAAATTCTGTAAAACTACTTGCTCATAATGGGAAAAGTAACGTTTTTGTTTAAATAATATATTATGACAATTCACCTAAAACGTAAGCACAAAGCCTTGTAATAAAAGCAGTGCAGAAAATAAGTATGGAAATCCATTGAAAACCACATTTTTTTGTAAAAACAATGCAGGAAGTATGTATGGAAATCCAATACTACATCAAAGATTTTAATTTTCGTTTGTATGTCAGTTTTTTAGTCGTAGCAGATGTTACAGAAAAGGTTTTATAAGTTTCATATTGAATTTACTGGCCGTAAAGAAATTTTTACATATGAATGCAACTAATATAACTTTCTATATTTTTAAAATGATTTGACTTAATATGTTGTTGATTTGAATAAAGTTTTCGCTGTAGTGGAAAGAAAATCAGATTATGACCCACATACAAGTGACTTCATGCTTCATGGTTTTAAAGCCCTCGCTAAATCCAATCTAACGCTCGGTGCATTAATATGTCACTTTCCGCTCGATACAACAATCTACTATTTCTGCTAAAGATGTGTTGATAAAACTGAGAGAGACTGAAACATAGTCATTACGATACATCAGTTACGAAATAACATGTGCACCACAAGATCAACTTAGCGAACGAAGCCGCTTACTAAGCAAGATGCACAAAAATCGGGTTGCGATGCGATGCAAAGCAAGCTTTGAGCGAGATGGAATACTACTCGTACACAAGCCGTTTATTAATCGACTTCGAAAAGAAGGAGGTTATTTTTTAGGGTTCCGTAGATAGACAAAGAATCCTAATAATTTCGTAAGTCCATCTTTCCGTCCGTTTGTCCGTCTGTCTGTATGTAACAGCCATTTTATTTAGATAGTATTAATACTCGTGCCACAGAGTTGAAATTTGGAAAATGGATAGAAAATTATAACCGCAAAACAGATACAAAAATATATTGTCAAAAATATGTTTTTATTGTTGCTGTCATACCTACATGAAAAGTGAAGTAGATAAAATATATTGTTTTGTTCCACATCGAGTACGATCTAGTTGAATACGTATTTTAATGGTATAATGAGGTTTCTTTGACATTTCTTTTTTGGTTCTTACGAAATATTTGAATTTGAGGCAGTCTAAAAAAAAAACTAAATAAAAATGGGTACTCGCGCTTTATACGTACTTAAAATATTAACACGTTTATACGGTTAACTAGTTAACGAAATATAGCCGACCAAGATAACGCCCGCGTCATCTCAGAACAAATTTCATAGTGAGATACATTATCCATCCGTGCAGCTTTGCTGTTGCATTATTTAACTAGCTACGCCCGTGGCTTCGCACGCGTGGTCATTTTTCTTAGTTAAAAATACTCTATGTACTATTCCAAGACCTAAAATACCAATATACAAACATTTGATCAAAATTCCTTCAGCCGTCAATATCTTTTTATAGTTTGCTCGGCTTCTACTCATTGAGTTGAGATACCAAGTACACCAGTTTTTAAATCAAACCATAAGCTATCCAACAGTGAAAATTGCATCGTAATCGGTTCAGTAGTTTTTACGTGATGTGCAAACAAACAAACAGAGAAACAGACAGACATTATTAAAAAAAAGTTCAGTAGAGTACTTTAAGTACCCTAGACCATTTTATTTATTTATCTTCTTTGTACAAACTTTGTTATACATATTATATTATATTTTATTATTTTAATGACTCGCCTTTACCGCAGCGAAAATAAACCTTTACTACTCCATTAGCCCTAACGTACCTCCGGAGAATCCCGTTTATTACCATCACGTATCATCCATCATATTTATTTTGCACAAACGTATTCAGTTATTTCAAAACATACTTCATTTATTTGTATTTCCTTCGACGGGTTACAGCCATTACTTATCAAAATATTTGCCGTGCTGAAAGCCCATCGCGCTCGCTGTTTGTATTTTTACTTGTTATTATGACGCTGTGTTGTTTTATAGACGGCACTAAAGTTTTGCGACCTTTCTACCGTTCGTTTTGCTCTACTGCTCTATCGATCATTGAGGGCCGTGTGATATATGCAATCAAATCAAGTTTATTGCAACGAGTTCGTATGAAATGTTTGCTTCTTTTAGATAGGAAAAATCAGTCGGAGTGCGCGTGATATTTTTTTTATTACAGATTGGTTTGAGTTTTGTCTTATGAAGTCCAAATTATATACACGAGCATGATATATTCTGACTATTCGTAACACAGACATTTATATATTTCCGAACATACATTATATTTTCACATTTAAATATTGACAAGCCACTGTAACATTATTGATCTCTTTAAATCTTTCCATTAGAGAATCGCGGGATGTCATGTTATATTTATTATATATAACATTTTGCTCTCTTCTATAGCACAAATATAGATTGAATTTATTGATACACAGCATAATGCCAAATAAAAAAAAAAACAATGCTGTGAAAGTGACTGAAGTATACTAATCTTGCAGTTGCTATATCGGTAAACTGTATAATTTGACATACTGCAAAGGCTTCAGAGCTCAATCTACCAGCTATTAGAGGGTATATTAAATTTACTTTGTAGAGATCCTCAAATAATTATTACAATTTTCATTTCGCTTGTTTGTATGTCCTGGAATTTTGCAATCAATATTTCAACCACTTCCACTGAAGCCATCGGACTGAAAGCTCGGTCCTTGGCCTCGAGCCCGCGGCTTTGCCCGCGTGGTCATTTTTCTGGGATAAAAGTATAGTGTGTTGTTTCAGAAATTTTATTTAATCAAAATTTGTTCAGCTGTCAAATAAGCGTTTATTGGTTACCCGGTTTTTACTAGTTGCATTGAGGTGCAAAGTACATCAGTTTTTAAGACAAATCTTAAGTTATCCAACAGTGGAGACCGCATGTCATTCGGTCCAGGATTATTTACGTTACACCAATTCAAACCAACATAGTGAAACTTGATAATTTGATTCCCTTAGACCATTTTGTTTTTATTATTTTCATTGTACAGACTTGAAACGACTAGAAAAGCACCGAGGGTTCTGTACAAAAAATAATATTTAAACAAAATATTTAAAAAAGAAGTGATGTATCTATAAATTTTAGATTTTAATATTTTTCCCTTTACTTGTGCAATGTGCAAGAAGAAGTAATCTTCTTGCCAAATTTCATTCTTGGTGAACTACCCTTTAGGTCAAACCTAAAGGGTAGTTCCCTTGCGAGTGTCAAAATTTGCGGCATAAACGGCCATATCTTTAGATTGTGTTTACTTAGAAGTTTGTTATTTTCACAGCTCCAAGGTACTGCAGATATTAATTTCAACTTGATACCTCTACGTTCCTGAGAAAAAGGGAATTGACAGACAGACAGGCGGTCAACGAAGTGATCTTATAAGAGTTCCTTATATCCTTTTGAGGTACGGAACCCTACAAATTTAAGTAAATTCCATCTGTAAGTTTACTTTACACTGCTATTCGAAAATGGAGCTGAGGTAAGTCAGACAGTAACTAAACTATACAGAACTCCTCTCGATACCTACTACCAAAATTAATATTTATTAGTAAACTCGACAGCAATATTACCTATCAACTCAACAAACTCGGGCACATTGGTTTTAATTAAAATTTTGAAGGTGTCTTACGAAGTAACTTCCCAAATATATCATTGGAATTCCAATTCAAATTAGATGAAAAACTTCCCCTGTCAAATACACGCTCGATACCGTGGCTTTCCTTAGAACAGCCATAAATTTCTTTGCGACACCTATTTGACTATTTCGAGCACACATTTCATACTGACAATGAAAGGTTCCTGGAAATTACCCAGAAAATTGAGAAAACTTTGCCATAAAAAACTTTTTTGGTCACGGTAAATGACTTTACTCAAAATAAGTTAACACCAAAAGCACCTTTATAATCTAGGTAATAAAGTGCAATTTACGTTGAGGTGTACCTATGAATGTGGTTTATGCAAGTTATCGGGGTGGTTCTTGTAAGTCGCCTCACGTCTTTTGCCATATTCAGGGTTGGCACAACGTTTATTATTCAATAGCTAAATGTAATAGACATGTTTAAGGATACTTTTGACGATGCGGGTGCTGGTGGCAACATTTTATAGAGGGATTTGTAGCAAGGAAACGGGATCCGCTTTCAATGAATCTGATTCTATATTGTCGGGGATCTAGTTTGGCAATAATATTCTGTAGGGCATTGTTAACGAAGTATTATAGGAAGGTTCCTAATAATTTTTGCATTAGTTATTCATTAAATAAGATTAGTTAGTGCATACTACTAACTAATCTTATATAATGAATAACTAAAATTAAAATATATATGTTTTCCAAAAAGATCTGTTTATTATGTTACGATTTCTTTGCTGTCATATTTATATTTAAAAATAAATCAATTTTCTTGCTATTTTTTAACCCCCGAACAAAGAGACGGGTGTTATCAGTTTAGGGTTTGTATCACTGTGTGTGTGTTTGTGTGTGTGTCTGTCTGTGGCATCGTAGCTCCCAAACTGCTAAAGCTGAGGTAAATGAGATGGTTCTTAGCTATAATGTGGGGGGGGGGCAAGTCTAAGTTCTAAGCAAGTTCTAAGTGGCAGCTATCAACAGAAGACTGTTATCTTCAATCTTCATATTCTACAATCTATCTTATTCTAAGTGGCAGCTATCAACAGAAGACTGTTATTTTCAATCTTCATATTCTACAATCTATCTTATTCTAAGTGGCAGCTATCAACAGAAGACTGTTATCTTCAATCTTCACATTCTACAATCTATCTTATTCTAAGTGGCAGCTATCAACAGAAGACTGTTATCTTCAATCTTCATATTCTACATTAAAAAGTCTGTAAAGTAAAGATAATTAAAAAAATGGTTTAGCCGGTTAAAGCATTTTGAACTTTATGCACACTCTTTGTTTACATTTGCTAAGATTAAGTAATAGTAACTACGGGCGAATTGGCGCGAAAATA
This sequence comes from Alsophila aescularia, assembly GCA_946251855.1. NCBI lineage: Eukaryota > Metazoa > Arthropoda > Insecta > Lepidoptera > Geometridae > Alsophila > Alsophila aescularia. Next base: position 66,859,413 of record OX276376.1, read on the forward strand.
TTCTCGTCGCTGCGTTCCCGTAAAACTCATTTTCCATTCCTTGCTCAATGGTTTGACGCAATCGCACAAAACTCGGCCTGTGGTTGCCTGAATATATGTTGCACTGACAAACCGAACCAAAGACATAAGAAAATATTATTTATGGAAATACAACCACGGAAAAAATATAAAGACAAAAATGGGGTGATTTTCCAGAAAAAATATTGTATCTTGGAAATAAGATCGATGACACCCTGTTATTGTTTTATTCAAATATTACATGAATGTATCTATCTAATACCATTAAAATATCAACACAGTTTAGTACAAAAAGTGACCAGAATATCTATTTAAAAATCAAGTTTTTTTTTAAAAAAAAACGTCACAGATTTAGGTCAAGTTTTATACGTGTTTTATTTATTATACTAAGGTTATAGGCACTTATTTAGTGTTTAAACATAAAGTAAAATATCCCTTAAAAGAATAAAACACTCAGATTGGATAAGGAACGCGGGATTTCATTTAATAGAAATCTGTACAAAACTGGCTGCCACAGCAACCAGGGTGCATTTAGAGTTTTCGTTTTGGCAACAGGAGGGGCCAGCCGTGTATCGGGCGCCCGGGGATTTGGCAACAGGAGGGGCCGCGTGTATTTACCGGGGTCTTTTTTAAATGGTGTCTGTCTGTCTATGTGTCTATTTGTACGCACATCACGTAAAAATTACTGAACCGATTGCGATGCAGTTTTCACTGTTGGGTTTCTTTTGACTTAAAAATCTGGTGTACTTGATATCTCAATCCAATGAGTAGAAGCCGAGCAATCGAAAAAACTATTTGACGGCTGAACGAAATTTGGTATATTGTACTTTATAGGTACTTTTGGCCCTGGAATAACATATACTTTTACCCCAGGAAAATGGCCATGCGGGTACAGCCACAGGCACCGGTAGTAGAAAATAAGACGAAGCAAATATAACTCCAGTTAATTAATGGTTATTTTTCTTCATCAAAATTAGGTGGACTCAGAAGTATAACCCTGGAGGGTGTTCTGGAGACTATCTCACTTTATCCTGTTACCCTCAGGGATTAGCAATCTGTTGAAATTGCCAACGCTCTTGTAAATATTTCGCGTGTTGAAGATGGTGGTAGTTGAAGCGAGATTAAAGAATGAAAGAAGAATTTCAAAAGCTTTACTTTCTAGGTATACCGGTACTTGTTAACAAAATGAGAGAATTGGTCTTGTTGAGAAATAAATATCTATCTATTCTATACGTCTTATTATAAAGCAGTCAATAACAAAATTAAAATGGTAACAAGAATATATCATCTTCTTTTAAATCGCATCTGTCTGTCGGGATGTGTGTTCGCGCGTCACTTAAAACTACTGTACCGATTAAATTTGTTGCACTGTTGGATAGCTTAGGATTTGACTCACTATCCGATAAACTTATAATCTCGATGCGATAAGTAGAAGCCGAGCAATCGATAAAAACCAAACGATTGTAGCTGAACGAAATTTGATGAAATTCATTATTCTGTACATTATAGATACTTTCATCCCAGGAAAATATCCAAGCGGGCAATATCTCGGGCACAGCTATTAAATAATAATAATAAAAAGCTTAAAACAAAAAATACCTAATGTCAAAACCTAAAACCCGGCTACGACAAAAGTACCTAGCAATTCAACGATACTGGGTTCGATCCTTGGCCGCACCAATCAAAAGTAATGTGCGGATTTGCTATTTCTCTATGCTTTGAAGCCAAAGGGTACGTTAAGCCGTCGGTCCCGATTACTAAAAATTGGTAGCAGCCGTTATGCCACGTCAAAAGACTTAGGCGGCCTGACAAACTTTAAGGAGATCGGCACTACTTAACCATTTTACATTAACATTCAATTTTGAACTGTTACTGCTTTTACTAAAACATCCTATATACTCTGATTAACTTTAAAGGAAGATTTATGAGCAAATTAACTTCTTCGAACCGTATTTTCCTTCCAACAGCAATTAGCTGTTAAACGAAACTATCCACAAAGCGTTTGAAACAAGGTGCCCAATGCGATCCGAGGCCTGAATTAAACTTTATCTAAGGGTACAATTAAGGCACCATATAATAAACGGCAAGTAAGGTATGTAGATTTCACACTGTTATGTTCACATATGCATACCGTGTTAAACAACTACAATACTGGCAATCGGCATTGCATGAAAAATATGAGTATGTTTGTACGATAATTATTATGAAAACATTTGAAAATAAAATTACAATTATATTGAAAAATTATAGTGTACCATTAGATTTCTTAAAACGACTACCTACTCGATGGTGAATGTGCGCTCTTGTCCCCAGCTTACCCACCTATCTTCACACGTAGCACAAAATACCATGTAAAAATAGAGAAAAGTTTTTTAGACTTTTCTCTATTTTTTATACTAAAGCCAATAATGTATATTTTTTCATTTTTGTTTGTCTGTCTGTCTGTCTATCTGTCTGTCTGTCTGTCTGTCTGTATCTTGGCTAGGCATCATGTTGAAACTACTGAATAAATTTACTTGAAACTCGGTACGATTTGAGTTTATACTACGAGGTAGGACATAGGATACTTTTCATCCCGAAAAATGAAACGGTTCCCGCAGGATAGGGGTTGAAACCTTACCACTCTGAAACTACTGGACGGATTTTGATGCAACTTGGCACAGTCATAGTTTATATGATGGGTTAAAATTGGGGGTACTTTTTATACCGAAAAATTAAAGCGTTCCTGTGGAATAGGGGTACAAAGTATGTTAATTTAAAAATGAAAAATATCTATACGTATAATATAAGCAATAACAATATAAAAAAAAGTATCTAGGGTACATAAAATAAGCTACTGAACAAGAATATAAAATTTTAAAAAAACGTGTCTATCTGTCTGTTTGTCTGTATGTTTGTCCATCCACGCATCACGTAAAAACTACTGGGCCGATTGCGATGCAATTTTCTTTGTTGGATAGCTTAAGGTCTTACTTACAAATAAGGGTACTTGGTATCTACATCCGATGAGTAAAAGCGGAGCAATCGATAAAAATATTTTTGATGGATGGAAGGAATTTTGATCAAATGTTGGTTTAAGGTCCTGGAATAGCACTAAGAGAAAACTTTAACCTAGAGAAATGACCACGCGTGCAAAGCCGCGGGTACAGCTAGTACATAATACTTTTCACAGATCTATACTTAAAATAAAGCAATAAATACGAAAAAGTCTGTACAAAGAAGATAATTTAAAAAAATGGTCTAGGTTTCTTAAAATAAGCTGAACAGGATTTTTTTATTTTTTTAAATCCTGTCTGTCTGTTTGTTTGTTTGTCTCTATATTTGTGCGCGCATCACTTTAAAACTACTGATCCACTGAGATACGGTTTTCACTGTTTGATAGCTTAGGGTTTGACTTAAAAACTGGGGTACTTTGTATCTCAATCCGATGAGTAGAAGTCGAGTAATCGATAAAAACTTTTCGACGGCTGAAGGAATTTTGATCAAATGTTGGTATATTGCTATTTTAGGTCTTGGAATAGCACGTAGACTACTTTTAATCTAGAGAAATAAACACGTATGCGAAGTCGCGGGCACAGTTAGTTCATAATACTTCGTGCAATAATCATTAAATAGAGGAATAATCAAGTCTCGAATACTTTTCATAGCAGCGCAAAACTTTGCAAGGGAAAATTGAAAATGTGAGCTAGTGTGAGTGATCAACCTACTCGTACTACAGTTTCCCTTCCTCTGTTTTACTGTATATAAGGTTAGATGTTGTTTTGGGTTTTACACTTTATCTGTAATTGTTGTGTAGTGCCGGTTAACTATTGCCACGTTGGGATGGGTCGGTATTTAGTTAAAGCCTTTGGTTAGGTTTAATTTTTAATTTGGATTTAAGTTTCGATTCACCGTTTGTTTGTTGAAGTTAAACGATTTGTAATTTGGCCAATTAAATACATTATTTTGGGTTTATAGATAGATAGTTAAGTCTTTATTGCACTAAAAAACTTAAATTAAAGCACATCAACATTGACCTTAAAATTGTACAATCGGTGGCCTTAACACTAGGCAGCGATCTCTTCCAGGTAACCTTAGATTAGAAAGCGAGAACATGAACATTAATGAACGATAGTGTGCATGAAATGAAATGAATAAATTTATATTTTAAAAATATAAATACGATAAAATATTACATATTACTTATTAAGGGTGGGTTGCACCATCTTACTTTAGCAATAACAAACATCAACATGTCAGTTAAAGTACCGGTTATGCAAAAAATATGTTGCACCATCTGTCAATTGCTATGTAACGTCATAACTTTAACTGTTAACCGTATGTAAACTAACAGTAACATTTACTGGGATTATGGTGCAGCCCAGCCTTAATAACATAATATATTTTTAAATGTGTAATCTATTAAACAAAGTTAGTTTTGTTTGTCTTTATAAGTTTACTAAAAATGTTATCCTATAAAATTTAAAATAAATTACCTTTATTATAAATAATCCATTACAAAATTATACTTAATTAATACAAAAGGTTTTTCATGTTTAATATATTGGAAACAAACAGGCACGTCTCTCTTGTGAATATAATGAATTCCAGGATGAACTAAGATCAAATATTTCTCGGCCTATTTACATCGTTACCCACAAGGCTCTTACATTGCTTGCTACTTTTGTGATTTCCCCCGAGCACAGCAACGATTAGGAAAGCGAATCGCATCCAATTTTTATCATCCACTTACGTATCTATTTAGGCTTTTTGTTAAATTGCCTCCAGCATTGAACGGTTACGAGCTCGGAGGTTTACCGCCAGTTTTTTTATAGATTACTCTCATAAAAAACGTGAGGAGGTTTTATTGCCATTAATGGGTAATGATTACGCATCTAAAGCCATTGCAGTTGGATTGTGAGGGCGCTTATCTAATAAATAAATAGGGTGCTTTACTCAGCATTTACTCCATGAGCCGTTTTAGTAATCGTGCTTGAATATCTGGTAATAAATTACTTAAATATTTACACGTGAAGTTAGGAATAATAATGTTTTTTTTAAATAAGCTCCATTTAAATACATGTTTAATAAGTACATGTCAATCATTGGTCCCTAAACTAGGTTAACCTGCATCTTGGGGACCTCCTTTATATTTGGTACAATTCTTTTCATGAAATCAAAATTTAAATAACGCAAAGATTTGAATTTGAACATGCAAAATAGGGAGAGTGTTTGTGTAATGTGCGTGGAAGTGTATTTATGTGTGAGGGCGTATGTGTGTGTGAATGAGGGTTTTGAGACACACTCACATCCGTATGTGTCTGAGAATGTGGATGGACATTACTTACTTTTTTTTGATCGAAAGAGCTCAATACCCTACCTTATTTAATATATGAGTTTACAACCATATGCTCGTATTTTAAATTTACTTTCCGAGTGCATGAATTCCTAAATATTTATAAAAGCAACTTAACTTTTACTTTTTGTATGGCGTTCAAAGTTATAGACCTTGAGAGCAAGTTCCATTTTAGGCTTAGCGTGTTTAATACCTTTGACCATATGGTCACTTAATCAGGACAGGATCAGGATCAGCAACACTATCATGTCTACAATATTCAAATGACATCACTATTTCTTTCTGATAATGCTTGCTTGTCTTGTGAAGAAGTGCTCGCCTCCGGTGTCAGAGTTTGTCATTAATCATTGCTTAGTGACAGCTTGACCGACAGCTTAAAGCTACCTCCAGAAGGCACTTTGTATAATTGTTACACACGCACGTTTACATTTTATTTTGCTCTGAAAAACCGGGTATTACGCCTTTTTTTTTTGTTGAATCCTTTAAAAATTATATTGGAGTGTACAATTTTTGGCATAGTAATTCTTAAAAACGCATGTAATAGCAAACGCAGACCTTCACATAGATTAAGTCAAAGTCAAAGTATTTTATTGTAAATAGGCAACACTTTTACAAGTCAAAATTGACATCTAATGAACAAGGAGTAATACATGTTACTATCATATCTCGATAGAAATTTGTCTCTCGGTAAAAAAAACACCATCCTAGCCCTGAAAGAGAGAGAGAGTGGTAAAAAACTAGCCAAAACTAATTAAAATAAAGCCTAACATAATTCAAGTTTTTTTTTTTATTATTTATTAAAACTACAGAAATATATGTAAATAGTCTCTTCACTCTCTAAAATGCTCCGTTCTCACAGAACTTGGGAGCTCGCAGACGCAATTTCTCACTCCCAGCTGAATATACAAACCCTAATCCTAATCTTACTACATCTATTGTATCAAAGCAAATGGGGTAGTGTCAAACACAATGCGGCATTATTTACGAGCAAGGATAAGAAATTACGTAAGTCGGTATTACTTAAGGAAGTCACCAAATAGGTATTTATGTTAGAGACCAAGCGTGTTGCTTTATATAAGTGCTTCTTATTATCGAGACGTCGACTCCCATGATTTCCCTTGGCGCATGTTTTTTTTTATATACAATGTCTTACTTTGAAAATAACCTTCAAAAGACACCTGGAAAAAAGAACTTAATTTCGTAGCTTATCTGGATGACTCTCGTCTTCGTAATGGCTGCATTTAACCAAAAGTTTCTGAGCATCTCCGAGTTTGGCTCAGTGATAAAGAAACTTCTGATTCTGAAATGCAAAAGTCGTGTAATGAACTCTAAAAGAATTGTTTAGGAGAGCCCCTATAAGTTTGTTAATGCTACTTGCTTAAGACAATGATAATTAAGAAATACTTTATATTATAAACTAACGTGGGCAATTTTGGCTCTTCAAATCCTTATAATAATAACGTTATTATTTTAAGTTGTACAAATTATACATGTTAACTTTAACCTAATTGTGTACTTTGTTGTTTCGACCAGCATGGATGTAATCAAAGTTATAGACGGAAAAAATGTGTTTGCATAAGTGTTTCATTAGCAATATACTAACAATGGCAAATAAACGGAACGTGATTAAATATGTAAATATATTCGAGACAATTCACACCAATTACCTAGCCTCAAACAAGGGTACCCTGTACTATGGGTAATAGACCATGGATAAATATGATACAAATATTATATCCATATGAACATTACTGCTCATCACACAAATGATTGCATCTTGCGGGATTTGAAACCACTACTGTTGGTTGACTGCGCAATTCAATACTTATAGTTTTGAATACAAAATGAACTACCGCCAAAGCACTAGAACAACAACCAGATTATAAACAGTATTTTTTAAAATTAATAATACTGTAATTAATCGAAACTCTATTTTGGATCTGACATAGTGTGAAACCAATCGTGAGACCTTCGGAATAGAGCTGGCGAACCGTCCCTCAAATCGGATGGAAAGGAGATCGGATAGGCGTTGCTGGAACAGTCTGGCCGAGCGCCAAAATGTATTACGTGCCCACCACGTGCCGAATACGTAACGTTACACGAACTGTAGATAGACTTTAAGTTGATGCTGTCGAGATGCTCATTTGGTTTTGTTGGGTCGCCGCGGGAATAAAAATTGTGCACGAATGTTGAAAGTTTTTAAAATTCTGTTTTGTTTGACATTCAAATCGAAGTTTTTCTCAAGAGACAGTGGGTTTTGATAATTTATTCACCTGGAAGATATTTCACTTTTTTTTTTGTCTCTCCTCTTTGTAAAAATTTGACGCTTCTAACTCAAACGAACCAAATTACAAGTGCTGTACAAAATACCATGGTACAAAAAATTGACTTCGAATGGATCAAAAGCAAATAACGAATAAAAAAACTACTGAACCAATTTTGATGAAATTTATATGGAACTACACTGAAAGTCTACCCTTTTGAATAAAACTATCCAAATCTGTTTAGAATTCTCAGATATTTGAGGCAATAAAATCAAATGCATTTACAAAAAAAAAAACAATATTAATACTATATATTCTCAAAGACTACTGAACTTATTTTGATACAATTTATATGGGAGCAGTATATCAAACAAAAAAATAATTTTCCAAATTGGTCCACAATAGGCTATTTGACTTATTCTAGAAAATCAATTGGTTAGTATTTACAAGTACCTAAGACACACATTCTATTTTTATTTTCTCGTAAACTGCCATATTTTTAGTAAAAATTAATCGTAACGATTGATTAAAAAATTACTTTGGCCAAAATACTCTTTTTGTCATGGCGGTGGTCATGACGTAACATGCAAGTAAACAATAAGGGGTTGCTATGGGTTACTCTAGTAAAATAAATTCTGTTTTCAGGAAGTGATGTGGCGAGTGTCCTACACGATAATAAATAAATAAATATATATATATATATATTAATGTATATATATATATATATATATATATATATATTAATATATATATATATATATAATATATAAGTAAACGTACATCCATCCATACCAATATATAAAAGTGAAACGTTGTCGGTTTGTTTGTTTGGGGAGCTTTCACGCGATAACGGCTGGACGGATTTTGATGAAAATGGAGATAGCTTATACCCTGGAATAAAATATAGAATACTTTTTATCGCGGAAAATTGAAAGTTTCCCTGGAAACTGGAAAATGTTGATTACTCGCTGTAAGGAACGGTTGCTATGGAAACGAAATAACAAGTCTGTCAAAATACATCTTTTTTCTTTGCATTAGTTTTTAGTATCCTAGAAGAACATCCTATGTTTTTTTCGCGATAAATAGTAGTCCGCGCGGACGAAGTCGCAGGTGGGAAAGCTAGTACATTATTATATATAGTATCTCCTAAACATTGTTAACATAATAAAATTTATATATGATTTAAATAGGAAGCAAAGTTAGTACCTAGTGGAAACGCACACGCGCGGTGCTTTGTTTACTCCTGCCGCCCGGCCGATCCCCAAGCCAGCCCGCGCCGTGCAACTGGATGCGCTGGGAAACCTACATACCAACTCTCATGCACGCGTGTCGCTACGCCCCACCACGCATAATCGTTATATTTACGTAATCGTAGTGATATAGACATTTTCGATTTTTACCTAAAATAATACGTGAGGTGATTATTACAGTTGTTGTTAAACTCGACAGTTCGAGAATAAAAGTTTGAACATACAAACAATCTTGGATTCATTGGAACAACCATTGCACCCCACAGTGACGTAAAAATTACATCACGAGGCCTAATGTCAATCGTAGAGCGTTTTCGATCACGCGACCATGTAATCAAAATTAAGGATTAGATGTTTAAAGTAACTTTTTACTTAGTTAAATATTTAAACGGGACTTAATCGCGCTGAAAACTTAATATTTTTTTACCTCGAAGTTACGATCAAGTTGCATTGATCGTGGTCACGAGAAGACACGACCACGACCACGATCAATGCAACTTGATCGAAACGTCGAGGTAAATAAATATTAAGTTTTCAGCGCGATTAAGTCCCGTTTAAATATTTAACTATGTGTTCGAATCGCGAAAGTTTAAAAGTTACAACTTTTTACTTATATTTATAAATATTTGCTCAAATTAATAATAAACTGTCATTTAATTACACATACTTTTAGGATGAAAGCATACGTGAAAAAACATACATGCAGTCGAACCGTCTCCTTTTGTGAAGTCGATTAAAAATTACTTCTTCTTTCGTAAAGATGTATCTAAAAACTCGATTTGATTTTACTTGCTAAGATTCACACCATACCATTCAAAGAATCTTACGAATAGTCGGTACTTGGGTCTTGAATTAAAAATGCTGTCAACTCAGCTCTTAACTAGCGACCATTCCAAGTATTAACTTAACTCAGCTTCAAAATTAACTTAAGCTCCAATTAATAAATCTGAGATTGTTACAGCTCGTAATCAGAAAGTATTTACGAGTACCGCTTCGCTTAAACTGAACACTCCAAAAACCTAATGAGTTTAAAGCATGGTTTTAATGTAAACCACGTTTCTGCTAATGACACGTCCGCTTTACAACCTGCACAAGCTGACGACGTAACATATGAGTATTTATTTATCGAGGATAATTTTGTGCGAACTTTCAAAATGCAGGACCACAACGAATTGTACTGGTTTGGATTTAGTAGAAATACGGGGTTTAAACTTCAAATCACTTGTAGTTTCAATTCAGATATTTCCAATTTAATGTCACTGTTTGTTGTATGTATAAATTATAAAATATATGTGAACGCCACAAGATATTTTTATTTGATATTAAAAATGTTCATTACAATGGTATTATATTCAACACTTATGAGTTTAAAAGTGTATTTGGAGGTTTTAATGCTAGGAAGGATTTTCGACCAGTCTTCCTGTCTGTGCAAGAAAAATGTATGGGAGTGCGAAATACTTATTAATCTTTACACAAATTGTTTATTGTTTAACTTATCACAGTAAGTTCTCACGTAAATCATTACATAAATTATATATTTTGGGCCTTATGAAAATTTTAAAACGTAAATAGTCTTTCCATTGCATTTTATGTGAGAGAAGTACAAGATACTAGGAGGCGAACTTCCCTTTCATTATATTAAACTTGAATTTATAGGTCAGTTCTTATACAGCAAGGCAGTAAGGCTAGAGTACACCAGCCTCCAGCGATGAGCAAGGCTTGGGTTGATGGAGCTCGCACCATCTGCCCCGGGCGAACAATCTGGCGTGTTGATTCGCCCCCTTTGCACTACGTGATGCTGTTCTAGATTAAAAGTTAAAAGATATTTACTGACAGTAAAGTGCAAGAGGACTTGTCTATAATAATCCTGTTTGCATCATTTCGCATCTATTCGGTCGATCAATGACTTGTGACGCGTTGTTAACAACAAACCTATTTCTAATTTTAAATGAACTTTCTCACAATGAAACCTTTCCACATACACAAAGTTTGGACAAAAAGCGAAGTTCATCCGAATTTAAACTGAGTTTGGCGTATATATATCGAAAGTTTTGGATTTCATTTCCTCCATGCCGCCCTTCCCGAAATAACTCGGAATGACAATTTAGGCAGTAAGGAAACTTTAGAGATATCGGGTGATTGAGCTCAACTGGGGTGCTAGAATGGCAAGCGAGTTTCTTCTTATTGGGTTTTAAGAGTTTAGGTAAAAGATTATACACAAATCTAGAAAGTTCAGCAAAAGATGACTCATGGTACATCGAGCTTTCACCGTCACAAGCCTTAGCAATAGCAGGTTCGGTTCCGTGCTTGCTATCCACATTATGATCTAACCGACTTTGTCGTTCTCAGGTCTACCTTCATCTGGGCAAAAAATGTAGTAAGCATGTTGGATTTTAATGAACAGAAATCAGCAGCCATTGAAATCACTTTGAATAATCTTTTAAATCAAATCATACGAAGAAATGGGGCGTTCATTCACGCGCGCGCCGAGGATCTACTTTGATTCACAAGTACGAAGTACTGGGCATAATTTCAGACGTTTGATTGGTACTCTGCATTATTGCTCATCATCAGGCATAATAGTGTTGACCACTATGCCTATTTACCAATAAAAAACTACAACTGGCCCAAAATAATAACTATTTTGGTGATGATCAACCCATATTTCATCTAGTCTGAATTCAGCGTTTATATTTTTCACTTCAATGTCTAAAACGAACGGAATTGTTATACTTTTCCTACGGCTGTTGTATCGCGGGTAATTTTCATAACTCATTATGGGATCCATCCACCCAGTAAAACTCTAGCCACGCCAGGGCTTCCAATATGTATGGAAATAAACATTGAGTAAACTAGAATACAACTTTGCATTATTTTTCCAAATTCTTGTGCATTGTGCACAAAATAATATTTTAAATATGTTTATTGAAGATTGGCTTTATAAACCGTGATAATCACAAAAATATGTCCGTTAAAACTACTTTCAATTTTGTATAAAAACTACCACAAACCATTATCCGAACTTAAACTGTGACTATGAGAATACTGTTAAAAGACTCTACCAGCTGAGCCAAAATTGTATCCGCTTTACTAACAAGACGTATTCAAGTTTTAAATAACTAGTTTTGTTTTATTATTAATCTCAAATCCCAGTAAAATGCTATCCACGGCAACCCTAGCTCTAACCGGTTCGTTCATTCGGGGGAAGTTTCTGTTGTTTTCAAAACAAAAGACTTTTCTGAATTGGGTGAAAGGATCAAGTTAAATTGTATGGAGTCTGCATCTGGAGAAGGCATTGAGTTAAAAACTGAATACCAAATCATTTTCAAAAATTATTTTACTTTATTGCGTGTAAATAAAGACGGATCTTACACAGTACCGCTTGCCGCTGCATTGTGCGAAGGCAGTGAGATGGGTTTTAGGCACACCTTCAGTCCACGCGGTGCACATGAATTACTGTGCATCGTGTACAAAACGTCGCGCCGTGGAACGATAACCACGCGCGTTGCTACAGGAACAGTCGCCGTGTAGATAGATATATTCAATCATTATTGAACACCACAAATAAAACGAGGAATTATAACTAAAAATACACTAAAAATACAATACTGACAATAAATGACACAATGGGCACTATTATCGCTCAGGGCGATCTGTTCCAAACAACCGTGCCTGGAGACACGGAGAAAGTAAGTGGCGTAAGTTTTTAGTAAATAAATAAATTCATATCAACACCGTAATGTATATAAATGATGTTAGACTAGGCCATAGACAAATAATAGAACTAGGCGTAATGAAAAATAGATCCGCTTGATCGCGCACCGCAGCGGCAGGCGGCGTCGTGTGGGATCCGCCATAAACTTTAATGATTACCTTGAATCAGTTTTTTTTATTTAATATTTATTCAAAGTCAAAGTTTTTTATAGTAAATAGGCAAAATAATAGCACTTTTACAAGTCAAAACTAACATTTCATGAACAAGGAGAAAAATGTAAAATATAATAAAAATAAAAAATAAATAAAAAATAGGTAAACTAAGTATTCTTTGAGTTTGAAAAGGAAATTTCCCTTTCATGTGCCACCAGAGTTAAATCTCACACTGGAAAAGGAAATACCCTTCTGAATCTACTAATCGTAGTGTTTCGGAAATACGCCCGTTAGAGAAGAGAGCACCAAGAAACTCTACGGGGATGTACTTTTTCCATATTTGTTAATTCTTTATACATTTTCTCAAATGTCACAAATTATAATAAAACTTACGTACATAACAAATATATTCACTCTACACTTGAAGACACCCAGTTGTATTTGTCGGGAAATAAACACACAAGTTTTAATATAAACATGAATTGCTCGTAAAAGTACACAGAACGAGACACTTTCTCGTTAAAAAACACCTAGAAATAAGTCCATGTAAATATAAATTGCATTAATAAAACATAGCAACAAACAGTTCGTGGACTAGATTTACATTTTCATATTAAACTCGGCTTGTTGAGTAATGCGGATCGGACGAGCAAACTTTACTTTAATCACTTCTTGATATGAGTAGATATGTCAAAGCTTACGTGTGCGTTGTTTAGTACTAGGAGAATAGATAGATACTAGGAGCGATACTAGGAGATTAGATTTTGTTACAGAATGTGCTTATAAAGTGCGATGTTGTCATACAATATCACAATGATTTGTGTTTATTCGGACAGCAAACTGGAAGCCGCATAATATAAAGTGCCGTTTAAGTTCGTGAGTTGTCAACTAATAACTTTTTACTTGCCACTTGATATGTCTTATTTAAAGTAATTGCAAGTACCTGTGTACCTAAAGTCCATAAAATTACAAACAAAATTAAAAAAAAAAACGGGCCGAAAAATATATATTGCCTAAACTTGGTCTCTACTCGAGAGCTTGTCTACCTAACGAAGCTTGCCGAATGCTGCCCAACCCAGCTGATCTCTTCTGTTGGCTTCTTTCTCAAAGTTCATCAACAGCCTATCTGTCCACTGCTGGACGTAGGCCTCTCCTAATACACGCCACTGAGCTCGGTCTTCAGCTTTCCTCATCCATTTTCTTCCAGACGCTTTTCGCAGGTCGTCACTATACCTGTCAAGGACATCCTACACTACGTTTGCCTAAACGTGGTCTCCACTCGAGAACTCGTCTACCCCAACGGTTATCGGTTCTTCGGCAAATGTGACCAGCCCACTGCCACTTCAGCTTGCTTATCCTTAGGGCTCTGCCGGTTACCTTGGTTCTCTGTCGGATATCTTCATTACGAATCCTGTCCCTTAGAGAAACCCCAAGCATAGCTCTCTCCATAGCTCGCTGAGTGACCATAAGTATGTGGACTAGGTTGACCATGAGTGTAGGTTTTGTACGCACTGTTTTGTCTTCAGGCACTTTGGTATGGTAATCTCAAAGTTGTTCCTACATAATTGCAATATTTGCCAAAGTTATATTGTTGGACAACTTCAAGAAGTACACCATTGCCTGCAATCGGTTCCGTGTCAACAAGATATTGATATTATACATGATTTTGGTCTTATCTATGTTCACTCCGAGATCGATCGTTGAGAAGCATCAACTAGGTTGGTTAGCATACTTTGCAAGTCTTGCAGCGACTCCGCCATTAGGACTATGTCATAGTCAAATCGTAAGTGTGAGATGTTCTTGCCATTGTTATTAATGCCCATTTCTTTACAATCCAGCGTCTTAAACATATCTTCCAAGGCATGAATATTAAGTTTCCAGCGCGATTAAGTCCCGTTTAAATATTTAACTATGAGTGAACAGTTTCGGAGATATATAAACCCCCTGTCCCCCTGCGCAGATAGGATATGCTTAGACTGCTGTTTTTGTACTTGAACACTCGTAGTCGCGGTGTCATAGAGAAACCTCAGCACTTCGATGTACTCGTATAGCCAGCAGTCCACTTGACACCGCTGCAAAGACTCCAGAACCGCCCAGGCTTTAACAAAGTTAAAAGCCTTCTCATAGTCTACAAAAACTAGACACAGGGGCTGGTTATACTCCTCAGACTTCTGTATAACCTGCCTCACCGTGTGTATGTGGGTTATGGTGCTAAATCCTTTCGAAACCCGGCCTGTACAGGAGGCTGGAATTCGTCTTCTTGCGAGACTTTTTATTATTTCGTTTTCATGGCAACCGTTCCTTACAGCGAGTAATCGACATTTTCCAGTTTTGCCGTGGAAACTTGCTATTTTTCGGGATTCATGTAGGTCTCCACATTGTACAAGACCTATTTACAAAGTTTCATTAACATCCATCCAGCCGTTATCGCGTTAAAACTCCCCAAACAAACAAACAAACAGACAACGTTTCACTTTTATATTATATTGGAGTGGATTGGTTACTAATAGCTTTAGTCAAATCGTTTAGGCTCTTCTAGCTGGAGACAGATGGATGGAAAAGATGCGTTGTTAAAACAATAGAGTTCTCTTTAGACCCTTTGGGTACAAATCCCCAAAAACTTTTCGAATAACAGAAAAGCTCACGATGCATAACGCTTGTAGTTTAACTGGCCACTAATACTCTTTTTCTCCTCATTAACGACCGTTCGAAATCTCGATTATACCGCCCGCCGAAACGGGCCGGAAGCTGCACTCAGGGCGGGTGAGATAAAGTTATCATCAACGGACTACTTACCGATGTGGAATAATACAACAATTAACGGGTTTTTCTGCAACGGATTCTTGGACAGTTTTTTTTTAGCATTAGGTGGGTTTTTTTCTAGCAATTGATAAGTTTTATCGTATATTATGTTTTAGGACAATTAAATAGTTTTCAATGTAAGTAATGTAACATTGGCAAGTTTTTTAACATTGTTTTAAAAATACAGTTTTTAATTTTAAAAATATAAAATAAAACAAATGATATAAAATAAATATATATCATTTGAATAAATATTTGTATAATTAAGCATTGGGTCTATGGCAGAATGATAGCAATTAAACTAGGGGCTCTGTGAGCTTTAGACCTCGCGCATACAAACTATTTTGCAAACAATCTAGCAGTGCACAGTAGCGCTATCTAATTACCTTATTGTGAAACTAACATTGATAACCAAAGTGCTCTATCAATCCCTACCTAGTAAGGTAAAGGTCTGATTCCACTGGTAGAAACCTAAAAGTGAGAAATTTACTGCATTTTGAGGAGCTATTCTGCTCATCATGCCGAAGACCCTGACCAAATTTTGATGAGACAAAGTTACACAATCGAAATCGGATCTAATAAGGCGGAGATATTCAGTAGCCCCCTTTTTGCCCCTTTTTGGGGGAAATCAAAAATTCCCATTCGACTCAAAAATTCGACCTACCTTGCTCGCGGGTGCCAAAGCTACGCACTAGCGCAAGGTAGTACGCCTGCGCACGCGTAGCAAGCGACTGCTATATTACCAAGTTTTGTCTAGATCGGTTGAGAAATGCGACCTGTAGAGGAGAACAGAGATTCGGACAGACATACGAAAGCATTTTTGCTGAAGCTGAAACGGAGACGCTTCGCTCGCCCTTCGCACTCGCTCAGTCAATTATTTTAAAGTCCTAAGCAGGTGTTTGCAGATATGCATATTGCGATTTGTCAAATTTGACATGTAGTTTCGTGTATTTGATATTCAATGGAATCTTAAAGCAATTTAAAAACTATTGCTACACCAGCAAAGTCGTCTATGTCTTCTTTTTTGCGACATTAAACGCTTTTTTATCCATTTTCACTGTACACACCATTAACAAAATATTAAAGGCACCATTATCGTAAACTGTCCAGAAATGTTGCCACTAACAGACGTCTCGAAGACAAACTGTCAAATAAAAAAGACACTCGGCCCCGAGAGCAGCCATTTAGCGGACGAAACCACGTGAAATGGTAGTATTATGTTTATAACGGTCATCAAAAGTTTGCTAGGAAGTGCACAGTACAAGATTCGAATAGTACCTACTTTAAATTGTGAGGTTTTTAGTGATACTAAAATGAATGATTTCTACGTCCTTTTTTACCCGAATACGGCGAAGTAAGGGAAGGGTAATGAGTTTAACAGTCTATATATGTATGTGTATATGTGGATGCGTCCACCATAGCGTCGCCCTTATTGAGTCGATTTTTGACAACCGAGGTGTCAATTGATTCGTCTTCAGATATAGTGTCATCGCTAAGTTTTTTACCCGGCTACTGCAGTTAAGGAAAAGTTATGTTTTCAAACTAAACACATGTTCCGATTTCGACAAGCGATGTATCAATCGATTTGTCTTCATTCGAGGTCTCCCGGCAACGAAAATGCCACTGCAACACTCCGCCAGTCTGCGCTGCATCATCTCGCGTATAGCATTAAGCGATATTTCTCTCTCCAAATCATATTATAATTAGAAGCCAGTCCGTATAATAATTAACTAACTTACGCCCGTGACTTTGTCCGTGCAGACTACAGCTTATCGCAAAAAAAGCATTGTATGTACATCTAGGATATTAAAACCCAATGCCAAGCTATATGGCACCAAAGCTGTTGATGCTTTTTAACAAACTTGTTATTATTTTGTTGTTCCTTACAGCGAGTAATCAACATTTTCCAGTTTTCCCGTGGCAACTTACCATTTTCCGGGATAAAAAGTATTCCATGTTGGTCTCTATATTGTACTGTACCTATTTACATCAAAATCGGATTAGCCATTTTGGCGAGAAAACTCCCCAAACAAATAAATAAACAAACAAACAAGTAACATTCCACTTATATTGGTGTGGATTAGATTGAACACTTTACCTGTGCTTGATTCTACTTTGAGTCGGCAGTGGAAAAAGAAATTATGTTTTCATATTCAAAGTATGGTTTATCTAATTTATTGACTTGCTCTATCAAGTATTTTTTTTTTAAACTGTTTAAGTGGACATTTAATTTTAAATTGTCAAAGTGCTTTATAGTTTTCTATTTAAATTAAAAAATGAGTTTGAGTTCAATAATTTTAAACAGTTTTAACAACGCTAAACTACAGTGGGGTCCTCACATCAAGATTCTTTCGAGCTGACTGAGCTCAGCTGCATTTGCAATAAGTATGTAAAATAAGGCCATTGACTGACGTGGCGACAGCAAGATATATAAATGCTTTGCATATTTTTACAGTTTGATTATTTTATAACTTACGGTATCTTCTTCTGAAGGTCTAAGTGCTGCAGGTGACTTAGACACATCTTCATTTTGCAAATGCGGTCTGTCCGTGTGATTTATGACATGGGTCAGCGCGAACATCAAATACACTTAAAACGTATGATTGAATTGTTAGGGCCATAAGTTTTGTTAAAAAAAAAACTAAAAAAAAAACGTGTTTAATTCTAGAAACATTATATATTACCAAAAATAAGAATACAGGCATACGCTTACCAACCTATACTACGCACCGTATTATACCTCGAAGTATAACGAACTATTGCAACAACAGAAGGGAGCTGAAAAATAATACCGTATCTATACCGAACCGAAAAATAATATCGTATCTTAATGCAGATACAATGCGGGGATTGGCATGCTGCCAATACAACTGGCAATTAGAGCTTTTATTGTACCAATGTCTGACACGGACACTTGAATGGAAGTCGTTAGGGTTCCGATTTCCTCTCGAATATTATGAAAACGTGATCGTTAGTGGCATGATGGGCGTTGAAACGGGCGGAGAACACTGTGAGTAGATGTAAAAAAACACCAATAATTCCAGCGCCAGCTGAAGTTTTTAATAATCTTCATTATTCGGGATTTAAACTATTATAACATTTTATACACCGTGACATAGTTCTTCAAAAGCTTGCAAAAGAGTTCGTTTTATAAAATATAAAATATATGAAACTGTTTCTTTCACTAACAATTTAAAACTACTGCTCGGTTAAATGGAAACTCCTGCTAAACTTTTATATGTAGCCGAATAGAAGATAAATAATTTTCCTTTACGGTCCCCAAAAAAAAAACTGCAGTCTGCCGGATATTTCCGCATATATTTACACTTCCGATACAACTCTATTAACATCACAAATTGTTATGTAACGGTGCTTGAATGCTTATTTCGTTAGCGCGGTGCAAATCGACGGCGTTTTCAATATGATATTGGAACAACAGAATTTAATTCAAGTGCAGTAAATTTTGCTGGTGAGGTGTGGAATTCAAGCGTTGTTTAATAAGTTCTTGTAAGGTTTCATAGATGTACTAAAACTTTTTTCAAGTATATACAAAATGTTACAAACATCTAGCCCGTGGCGTTCCTAGTTTACGACTATCAGCTGTAGTTTCATACATAAATCGATCCCTTGACGCGCAAAAATCAGTTTAGCTCTTCAAAGTTTGAGCCGCCATATTACTTTTGAACAATACGATATCACTCGGTACAATTCCCTCATATCCGTATGTACATCACTATTAACTGATTTTGTATTTGTTTTGGGCCATTTAATCCCGGGAAAGAGTCCACTGGAAATCTATAAAAACATAGATGCAACTGTACAAAATAAGACACTTTGTCACCACACTTCTCAAGGATAACGCGCCCTCGATTCTCGAGCGATCTAAATTTGCTTTACGACAGTCATGTCTAAATTGATAAATTGCCGGATAACCGATGCAGTTTCCGTTTAACGAGAAGAAGAGCACTTGAGCAGCAAATTGAATGATATTCATGTTAAAGAAAGCGTCAGTTATGAGTTTACATTCCTTCCAGCTGTATAGAATGTTTCACTTGCCGTTAAGTTACAATTTGTAGTGAAGGTTCATTCTGAACCATTGGAACCATTCTGTCATAGTTCACGTTTCTCTGGTTGCATTAAGAGTTAGTTCCCATTATTTGCGTAAGCCTAGAAAATCACAGGAACACACATAAAACTGACACTCTAAGGTGTAATCCATCTTCAAAAATACCAACGTCACCAGGATGGCATCACCAGATAATGGTCAAACGCAAAATAATACTAATTCTTGAAGTCAAGAATGTACAAGGAATCTCTTAGCGAGCATATTCCATGTTGCCTGCCGTTCGCGACACGCTGACCCGCATTCTCCAGTATCCTTGTAACCACGGTCAATACAACTTGATCGA
This sequence comes from Alsophila aescularia, assembly GCA_946251855.1. NCBI lineage: Eukaryota > Metazoa > Arthropoda > Insecta > Lepidoptera > Geometridae > Alsophila > Alsophila aescularia. The sequence continues at coordinate 66,879,358 of OX276376.1, forward strand.
AACGTCGAAGTAAGTCAAAATGGTATTTTGATATTATTTTGTGCGCGTATAGACCTTTTTTACTCTAATAGACATGTTCCACCACTCACATACAGTGAGGTAGCAGACATGTTCCACCACTCACATACAGTGAGGTAGCAGACATGTTCCACCACTCACATACAGTGAGGTAGCAGCAGTTAAAATTATTGCCTCTACGGTCATCTATCTATACTTATAATTTAATATATAATACTTATAATAAAGTATTAAGAAAGAAAAAGTCTGTACAAATAAGATAATAAAAAAAATGTCTCGGGTTCTTATAATAAGCTACTGAACAAGTTTTTTTTTTTAAAACCTCTATGTCTGTTTGTCTGTACGTTTGTTCGCGCATCACGTCAAAACTACTGGGCAGGTGCGATGCGGTTTTCACTGTTGGATAGCTTAGGGTTTAACTTAAAAACTGGGGTACTTGGTATTTTAATCCGATGATTAGATGCCGAGAAATCGATAAAAAACTATTTATGGGCTGAACCAATTTTGAATAAATGAGTATACTATACTTTATAGGTACTTTTGGTCCTGGAATAACACGTATGTGCTACTGAATGAAATGAAATGAACACGCGGGCAAAGCCGCGGGCACAGCTAGTACTTATAATAAATCAATAAGTAGGAAAGAGACTGTACAAAGAAGTAATTTAAAAAAGTTTAGGTTACTTAAAACAGGCTACTGAACAAGAATATTACATTTAAAAAAATCGTGACTGTCTGTTTGTTTGTATGATTGTTTGTTCGCGCATCACGTATACTACCTACCAGACTGATTCCGATGCGGTTTTCACTGTTGGATAGCTTAGGGTTTGACTTAAAAACTGGTGTCCTTGATATCTCAATCCGATGAGTAGAAGCCGAGCAATTGATAAACACTTTTTAACGGCTGAAGGAATTTTAATCACATATTGGTAAATATATTTTACGTCTTGGAATACATAGAGTACAGATACATAGAGTACTTTTAACTTTAACCTAGAGGAATGACCACGCATGCGAAGCCGCGGGTACAGCTAGTAAACAAATACAAAATCATAGTTAGTAACTAAAAAAACTTTATTACCCGACTGCGGAGGGTTTTGTGTTTGGACTGTATGTTCCTACAGCCTGAACGGCTTGATGGATTTTGATAAATGCGATATCATTGGATTTGTCTTAACCACAAGAGTGACATAGGATATATGAAGTGTTAAAAAATCTAATATATGGCGTCTTAAACAGTTGCCATATTGTATTTCTAAAAATATTATTTCTAAAAGTATTAAGAAAAATTACCAAAACCATCGAGTGAGAAATCAAAATAAAGGTCTCTAATAGACCATTCCGAAAACATGTAAGGTCAAAGTCAAAGTCAAAGTCAAAGTATTTTATTGTAAATAGGCAAAAATAATAGCACTTTTACAAGTCAAAATTAACATCTCCTGAACAAAGAGACATATATAAAATATTATAAAAAGATCAAATCAATCCAAATTTAGATAAACTAAGTATTCTTTGAGTTTGAAAAGGAAATTTCCCTTTCATGTGCCAACAGAGTTAAATCTCACACTGGAAAAGGAAATACCCTTCTGACTCTACCGGTGCTTCGGAAATACGCCCGTTAGAGAAGAGAGCACCAAGAAACTCTACGGGGATGTATTTTTTCCATATATGAACAAATATCTATATATGAACAAATCTTTATATATTTTTCAAATGTCACAATTATAACAAAACATGTAAACTACAAATATAAAAGGTAAAAGTGACAATGAGATATCATATGATATATATGATATTATATGATCACTTATTATTATCATGGAGCTTGGAGACATCAGCCCATGCGTTTCTGTCATTAAGGGTAACTAAAGAGATTCCAATAAAAATAACATATAATTAAAAAAAGTGCAAGTCGGACTCGCGCACTGAGGGTTCCGTACAGACTTTTACTTGTGCTATAAGACATTACTTCTTGCCAAATTTTATGATTCTAGGTCAATGGGAATACCATATAGGTTTTGATTCCTTTGCGAGTGTCAAAATATACGACATAAACGGCCGTACCATTTGATTGCGTTGACTAAAAAGTTTTTTTTTTTCACATTACCAAGGGATTGCAGACCTGAGTAATTGAAATTGATTTCAATTTGATAACTCCCTATCTTCAAAAAAAGGTCTTGACAGACAGACAGACAGACGGAAGGACAACAAAGTTATTCTTTAAGGGTTCCTTTTTTCCTTTCGAGATACGGAACCCTAAAAAGACTAAAAAGTTGCAAACAAGCTTTCTTGATTTTGAAATATAGATGCAGTCAAAGATATGATACCAGGTTCTAGCTGATCCCGTCGATGGAGAAATGGGATACGTGAGGCCTCCGATTTTATATTATATTTCAAAATCAAGAATCTAAAGCTTGTTTGCGTGTTTTATTTTGATAGTCGTTTTTTTTAAGTTATAATTTTAATGAATAAAATTCGAAAGTGAGGAGTGAATAATGAATCGTTTGATTGGTTAACAAAGTCAATCGAAAACAACTTTGATCACTTCGAGTTTTGGTGTCTTCATTGACAGGTTTGTTTTTGTAAGAAGTAGGTACATAACAAACTTCACGAAGCTTAACAGTTAGTACTTAAAGCAAGCTCCAAAACTTCTCCTATTTCAATCACTCCGCCATATCTATAACGAACCTGATACGTAGGCATTAATTTTGTCCTAACTAAAGCCCGACTTAACGTTGCAAAGTTTGCCCGAATTTCTACCACATTTTCCGATACCCAAATTAATTTAAAATACCATAATCGTGATACCCGAGAGCGGAGTCCGAGGTGAATATGTATCACGTAACGTCATTAGCATAGAGTTAGGTGGTGAGCTGGCTACTGGTTTGAGTATGCCTAATTTCATTAGTAGTTTTTGATGGTAAGTTGATGGTGGTAGGTATATTTGTAAACTATTTGATGGAGCTTGCCCAATATATGGACAGATGTAGATAGGATTTGTAAACTATTTGATGGAGCTTGCCCAATATATGGACAGATGTAGATAGGATTTTTCATCATTAACCCGAACCAAAATAAGTTACATCATACGGATGCGACCTGAACATGGTTATTGTTTAATTTGTTTTATTTGTAACAGAACCACAGAATATGTTACAACTAAAAAGCTCTGTGTCGACAAACAAGCTCATAGAATTTCTCAGGTCGCAGTATGTTGCCAGCAACATATGTGTCCATGTATATAAAATATCAGTTATTTCACTAATTGAGTTGCAGCGTCGCCTCTGGCAAGCCGCCAGAGGGCGCGCTTTTCACTTCATCAGGATTATTCGCCAGCGTAGCCGTGTAATGCCAATACAATATTGATTTTAGATTATTTCTCTGTGGTCTTTAAGTTTGGTTGTTTGTTCGAGTCAGAGTCAGTAGAAGTCTAGTACATGTGTGCTCTCCTGGCTTGTTGAACTTTGAAAGGTCTCAGGATTAAAACAGAATTTCACATAATTAATAATGCATCAACACGTTTGCATCGACCTTAGTCTCTCACCATTTGTTTGTTTGTGTCAAGCCGCCCGAGGGCCTCTGACATGGCTTAACGACTGCTATTAATCAATAACAGCCGGGACCGACAGTTTAACGTGCCCTCCGAAGCACGGAGCGATGGAAACTCTCACCACTAGCATTCAAGGCTTCCGTCCACCAATCAATTGGACTACCAGAACTATCTAGCCTACTCCTTCGTCACCGGTCTGTTATTGCCGTAAACAATATAAAGCTAAAGAAGATGCCAGAGACATCCGTTATGATAAAACGTTTACCTTCTTAAAGTAGAAAAGCGGCCCCACCTCATCTCACAACTCTGTCACAACTAAGCACATCCGTCGTCTACATAATGGAATAATTTAAATTATAAACCCCTCAAAACCACGGAGTCTGAAGAACGCAATAAAACAAAATGAGAAAAAGAATTTATCCGTCTTTGAGCTGACGAGACTAATCCTGGTGCGGTTATGCCAAGAATTTATTATAAAACCCGCCTTTACATAATGCCCGGTTAATATCCGAAACTGGACGATATCAGCACGCTTGATTTAAGACTTAACCAGCTCTCCTTATTTCTGCTAATAGTCTTTTTATTGGCGCTATGGTTTAAACTGCCATTTTCTCTCGTTTATGGAAGAGTAACGATATGATTTCAAAAGTGGTCCACTGTGACTAGGAAAATTTACATTGTTTTACGTAAACTGTAATAGATTTTATTTTTAAAAAAAGCAGTATCTTTTGCGCATCTAGCTAATTTTCAAACCAGAAATGTTAAATTCTCGAAGTGAATGTGGACTTTCTTGCCAACGAAGTGCTGGTAGGTTTTACCGCCACGGCTCAATCAATGAGATCATTAAACGGGCGCTTGCCACCATCAACGTACCTTCTGTACTAGAACCAGTAGGGATATTTCGTGATGTTGGCAAGCGCCCGGACGGCCTAATGCTGATCCTCTGGGAGCGTGGAAGGGCTCTCGTATGGGACGCGACTTGAGTTGATACGTTAGCCCCTTCTCGTCTCAGCGGGTCAGTCTTGAGGGCCGGAGCCGCGGCGGAGGCCGCAGAAGAAGCCAAGCGACGCAAGTATGTATCGCTCTCAAGCGACTATATATTTGTGCCGCTTGGTTTTGAAACATTTGGTCCATGGGGTCCCAGTATTCTCCCCGCGTTATCGACGTCGCTGGTGACAAGAGAGCTGGCTCATTTCTCGCACAGAGAATAGCTATTGCTATTCAACGCGGAAATGCAGCTAGCGTTCTTGGAACCATGCCACATGAACACCAATTATTTTTAGATTATTAGTTTAGTTTTAGGTGTAGGTTTATTTGTTTATGTTGGTTGTGTTGGTTTAGGTTTTTGCTTTTTTATATTTGAAATTTAAAATTATATGTGTATCAATACAAACTAAAAACATTAAAAATTTGAAATTTATCAAAATTAAATATGGCGACAACCAGACGACATATTATGAAAAAAAAAAAATATTAAAGTCGACAAACTATGCTAACATGGGTATTTGAAAATCATCATTAGGTTTTTGTTATAATTTTTCATTTCAAATGACCATTTAGGATCTATAACGATTTAAAGTTGGTTAGCAACCATTATCACTAATTCTTATAAATAAAAACTAAAAAGATTATAAATAAACAATAATTATTAAAAACAAAAAACCCGACTGCGAACAAAACTAAAAAGAGGCAAACAAGCTTTAGATTTTTGATTTTGAAATATAAGATGCAGTCGGAGGCATGAGGAGCTCGCCAGGTTCTAGCTGATCCCGTCAGAGGAGAAATGAAATGCATGATGCCTCCGACTGCATCTTATATTTCAAAATCAAGAATCTAAAGCTGGTGCTTCATTTTAGTTGTGTTCGCAGTCGGGTTTTTTGTTTTCTTTTTTTTTTAACTCGTATGTATCTGTGTATGGATGTCTGTATGTATACATGTATGTTTGTTTAGGTCCAATCTTCCAAGGGACCCCTTGGGCCCGGAATGAATTAGAACCACTTCCTTGTAATCACTTGAGCATAAAAAGCGGTATTAACCGGTATCCCAGTAGTACCCATAGCGATGGTGGCCTAACGGTTCTGTAGTGCAATTTAGAATCCAACGATACCGGGTTCAAAACCTAGGCTACGCACCAATGACTTTTCTAAGTTATGTGCGGTTTTCCATCGCTCCGTGCTTCGGAGGGCACGTTAAGCTGTCGGTCCCGGCTGTTATTGATTAATAGCAGTCGTTAAGCCATTTCAGAGGCCTTCGGGCGGCTTGATAAACTCTGACATGAGAGACCAGCACTACCTCATACGACAAACAAACAAACAGTAGTAGCTACGTTTCTTCTGTGTAGTGTTATGCGCAGGTGGAACGTAATACCTACTTATATACTTACCTACCTACGGAGTTTTTTAAATGAAATAAAGTTTTAATTTTTAACGTTGCTTCAATTCTGATGACAATGCATTTTTATTGTAAGCATGACATGAATCGACATCCTGGATTAACATTAATCCTAATACGAAATAATAAGGAATCCTAATTCAAGATGAATAGCTCCAGATAAAGGAACTCTTCAACGGTCACAGACACGAAATTTTGTGTATGCCTTTTATTATAATAGCCGGTTTTATGTTTTACCATGACAAGGTCACACAGGGTTGGGTCCTGACTAGGGAACTCCTCAACGGCTAACAGCACAGACACGATTTTTTGTGTAAGCATTTTATTATGATAGCCGGTAGTAAATTTTACCATGAAATGGTTGCTGCACTCAGGGTTGGCGCCTGACAAGGGAACCACAGAACGGTTAATAGCACAGACAAGATTTTTTGTGTGTTGCATTCAATTGTGATAGCCCTTTCTAAGATACTCCATGACAATATGGCTACTGAATAAAAGTTTTTTTATATGTTTTTTTTAAATTTATTTATGTAATTGTACAAATCGTGTTTTTTCAAGAACTGAAAAATTTGTAGAGCTATGTCAAAAAGTAACGTGCAGTTACAATAAACCTCTGTCAATAAATAAAGTTCATCCTTGCAGCTTCATGTTTACAAAATTAGACTACCTCATTTCCAATACACAATATTAGACATATATAACGTCCAATTTAGAGAATTATAATGTGGCGTGTCCAGGTCTGGGTTCAATATATTATTTTAGCGGCTGTCAGCACTATTGTGTTGAATTGGACGTAATAGGATTAATGTTAATCCGACTGAATGATGATGAAGGCAAATTTTATGCTTAGAATAATTTGGACTACACCTGGGACAAATAAGACCTAGTTGTTCGTGACGGTATTGTTGCATTTGTAATTAATCTTGCCTTGTTCTAAACTGTTGTGCAGCGAAGTATGTTTAATACTATTACATAGTTAGTAGAAAACAACAGAGTTTAGTTTGGTTAAGTACTCTAAATTCATTTATTATCGCATAGTTGTATATAAAAACATTGCATATTTTATCAAAAAATTATGTACACCAAAAGCAATTATATTAAGTATTATTTATATTGATCCATTTAATGACGTCCATTGGTTTATTTTGTCGTATGAGGTAGTGCTGGCCTCTGGTATCAGAGTTTGCCAGGCTACCTGAGGGCCTCTGACATGGCTTAACGACCGCTTTTAATCAATAACAGCCGGGACCGAAAGCTTAACGTGCATAATACACACAAATACATGGCACCCCCGCTAAATGGGGGTAATAGTAATAGATTATCTGTTTAATTTCTTTTGGTGTGCATATTTTGATGTCAAATGAGTGTGTTTAATAAATCATTTTGTTGTAAAAACAGAGATAATCTGGAATGCAGTTTAAAAACACTTTTCAACTGCGGCTCAAGAAAAGTGGGATCGTTAAGTAAATTTTTGGCAAAAGTAAGTCGGAGCTGAGTTACTCCCGGCCAATAAAGGCCCATGCTCGAGCGATGCTCGATCACAGGTGCTCTGTAAAGAATGTATCCCCCTTTCCCCCACCGGTCGTAAAAGTCCACGGCAACTAATTTCCAAGCGCACATATATTAAATCCAACTTCATTAAGCATTGAACAGGCAATAACAGCCAGGATTAAGCTGCTCTTGCGTCCGCCCCTTAATGATGGTAATGAAGAAGAACGACCACCCCTTAAGTTCAGTGATAATGTGAATTAGTTTCTGTTTGTTTAAATGCGCCATTTTTTCGGCTGAGAGCGTCTTTAGTTACGTTTGTTGGGCTATTTGTAGTAATTTTGCGTTGACAGAGTGTTACTCGGGTCTGTTTTATGTGCGGTTGCACAAGAAACGAAGAAAACGTTACAAGGGAATTAACGAAAGGTTATATAATGTTTCCACAGTTTCGCACTAGAATATACCGAATAGAAACTCATAGACAGGCCTCGCAGGATTCGTGGTTTGCATTGGCTTCGTTTTTTCTTGCAACTGCTTTTTACTCGTCGAAGGTTATCCTATCTAAATTGGACACTGCAATTTACCAATAAATTATTCTACACTTGATTGTGTAAATCTTGTACATATCGGCCATTAACTGGATTAATTTTGAAGGAAAATTAGTATGTTATTCTTGTGCATTCTCCAGCTGATTATTTTATATTTCTAATCTTGTGTGTGACTTCCTGTACCTCTAATGGACCAGGCCTTTGATATTGCAAACCCAAATTGCAATACCGACTGGTACCATTTTAAATTTAGTAACAGGAAATTGATTTTGTGCATTTTTCATTTTTCAATTAGCAAGTCATTGCGAAGGTTGATACGGTTAAACTATGCGTGTTGGCTACCATTTAGTCATACCAGCAAACGATTTCGCAATAACTTGACTTTTTAGTATGTACCGGTTTTAATACTGGTTTTGTAGTCTCGCTATTTCAATATATTTTGCATCTAACTGGTGTAGTAAAGTCAATTGATGTTTCTTACGTATTATTATACTGTATTATTATATTTGTCAACTTATGTCCGACCTTTCTGGTCTTTTATACTTGCATTTTACCTTTTAATGTCAATCTTTTGTACAATACTGGCTGCCACTACTTCTTTGGGGCTTAACTAAGAGAGGCTTTGTTCGGTATTGTGGACCCCAAGGAATGGATGCCTGGTGATCTATGGCAGCCAGTACTACTGTACCTGGACTCCGACTATTTCGACCGTTCCAAGGTTTTTCCCGTTACATAGAGATATAACCCTCCTCCAAAGCGCGGCCACGGGTCTGCGGACACCTGTCCCCTGGGAGCTGCTCTGCTGTACTTCTTCAGCACTGCTGCTGACCACGGTGGCATCGTCATCACTACCGCACCCGTACTATCGCTGCACCCTCCACACCACGGAACATCTCCGCGCACGCCTCCAAAGCTAAATCCCAAGCCAAGGGATAATTTACAAACACCACTACCTCCTCGAACTCACTTCCTTTGACTATAACTATTCTCTCTGAATATACTGGTACTTATTTATATCACAAGGGATAATTTAGAAACACCACTACCTCCTCGAACTCACTTCCTTTGACTATAACTATTCTCTCTGAATATACTGGTACTTATTTATATCACAAGGGATAATTTACAAACACCACTACCTCCTCGAACTCACTTCCTTTGACTATAACTATTCTCTCTGAATATACTGGTACTTATTTATATCACAAGTGATAATTTACAAATACCACTACCTCCTCGAACTCACTTCCTTTGACTATAACTATTCTCTCTGAATATACTGGTACTTATTTATATCACAAGTGATAATTTACAAATACCACTACCTCCTCGAACTCACTTCCTTTGACTATAACTATTCTCTCTGAATATACTGGTAGTTATTAATATCATCTTTTTCTTTACACCTACCGCCACTGCTATGTAGGTCGGCTTATTTCTTCTACCATCTAAACTGCCAGGTTACATCATGATTATGAAACTAAATATGTATATTCTAGAGCAGACTTGAGAGTCGTGTCTCGTAGTTGAGTCTTCTCTTTATCAAGGCCTATTCAACTAAAACATCGAGGTTAATAAAATAAAAACATATAAACATGAATCAAATATACGTTAAAATGTCGCTTTAAATATAAAAAGGCCACACAGTGTAAAAACAAGAAAACTAAATAAAAACGCTCATTCACACGGACCGGACAGCCAGTCTACAAGAGGAGCATACAAAAACGCCGGCGTCAAGTGAAGCCGCGGCGTGATTGACGTGGGTAGACGGATACTGCGACGCGTGGCCTCTGAAGAAGCCATATGTTACATGGGTTGTTTATGCAGTGAATTAGCTTCTTTCAGACCACTGTAATAACATATATTTTTAGACAACTTCCATAGTAGACATATCGTTTTTGTGATATATATATATACTTATTATTATTATTATTATTATTATTGTTTTTCCTTGAAATTCATTTCTTCTCACTTATTAGTTGCTTATTAGTTGTTAGAGGTTATTTCGCTGCTACTCACGTGCGTGGTATTCTTAATAGTCAGCGGTACTCTTACGCAATTTTGACGATACTTTCTTCGTCAGTTATTTGACACCATTCAGAGACTACATTATTTTATTCCTTTGTCGTTGCTATATTATATATATACTTTTTTATTTATTTATTTATTTATCTATGTTTATTTAAATTACTTATATGTAATAATAATTATTATTATTATTATATATATATATATATATTTATAAATGTATTCATATTTAATTTCATTTTTTATACTCATATGTTTATTTTTTCCGCTCCCTCTGGGCTTTAGCTGAAAACCAGCGCTGCGTGCCTTCGGCAAACAGCCTAATGCTGAGTTAAGGCCCATTCATCACCACTTTAGCTGAAAACCAGCGCTGCGTGCCTTCGGCAAACAGCCTAATGCTGAGTTAAGGCCCATTCATCACCACTTTAGCTGACTACCAGCGCTGCGTGCCTTCGGCAAACAGCCTAATGCTGAGTTAAGGCCCATTCATCACCACTTTAGCTGACTACCAGCGCTGCGTGCCTTCGGCAAACAGCCTAATGCTGAGTTAAGGCCCATTCATCACCACTTTAATTATCTACTTTTACCTTTTCTTTGTTTTCCTTTTCTATTGTTCCTACTTAATTTTTCGAAATATTTGTATCTTTTATTTTTGTGTGTGTTGAATAAATGTATTTTCTTTCTTTCTTCTTTCATAGTGTTCAGGCGAGTGCTTCGATAGCGTGATCGTAATGGTAACAACAACTACCAAGAAAACTTCACTCCTTTAGACCGGATAACTTAATATTTGTATGTAAATAAATTATAAATAACTAGCTGATGCCCACGGCTTCGCACGCGTGGTGATTTCTCGAGGTTAAAAGTACTCTATGTGTTACTTATGGACCTAAAATACTAATATACTAACTATTCTTCATCTTATTTAAGAGCTCAGTTCTTGTCGGTGGAGTAATTTCCAGCGTTCCTTATCTTCTACGTTTTGACTTCCCTATACGACATGACATTTATCTTCTCCTTTATTTGATCTATAAATGTTATTATGATCTGTAATTTAAGTTGTTGTTGTATAAGGTGGCCAAACATCTTTCCTCTTATGCTTTCTAAGGTCGCCATTAAGTTTCGTATACCAACATTTGATCAAAATTCCTTCAGCCGTCAAAAATAATTTTATCGATTGCTCGGCTTTTACTCATCGGATTGAGATACCAGGTACCCCAGTTGTTTTTAAGACAAGCCCTAAGCTATTTATCAGAGAAAACCGCATCGCAATCAGTCCAGTAGTTTTTACGTGATTCGCGAACAAACAAACGTACAGACAGACTCAGTTGTTCAGTAGCTTATTTTAAGACCATTTTTTTATTATTTTCTTTGTACTGACTTTTTCGTATTTATTGCTTTATTTTATGTATAGATAAATAATTCATAATTAAATAATTTATATATAATAAACTGCTTAATAACTTCAAAGATTTAAAAGAAAATTGACACACCATATGTCATGGTAGAATGTATGCGATCGTCATATTTAAACGTGTATTCTACCAAAATAAATCATTTCATTTCAATCATTTCATTTTGCATACAACTGTTTAATGGTTATCAAAGGTACCGGCTGGTATTTTCTGCCCAATGAGAACTGTTTTTTTTTTCCTTTTCGGATAAAAAAAACTTTCTTTTCGGTTTATTCGCGTGGTCAAGCACAGATTTCAAATCAAAAATATTGGGAGGAGTAGGGATTGAAAATTCAATCCTCTTACAGACTTACATGTTACCTCTTCCGTATTTCTGCTCTTCTTGTATTAATGCAGAGAAAAATTGTTGACAGCTGTCAAATTGAAAGGTGACAGCTGTCAATCGTCAAAACATCCAGTATTGACAGTCGTTGTCAGAAATGAAAATTACAATCTACGTTAAAAATGACTGCTGATCATAGAGTAAGGAAAAATGTCCCTTTAAGAGGAGACGGTGTAAGATTTTTATGCCTTAAGATCGTGTCTATGCTGTGACGCCGACCAACTGACTACCGCCATAATTAATTTTTTGAATACTTTTTTTTGTTTCAGCTTTGTTATTTTCCATTGGAAAATAATGCGTTTTGAGTAAATATTTAACGAAAATAAAGAAGGACATGGTTAAGTGCTATAAAGGAGGCTACGCCCTCAAAATATAGGAAGGAAGGCCACGAATTATCGTTTCACAGGCGAGTGACTATGTTTTCATGTTTTTGTAAAATATACGCGTTTATTGATAAGTTATCTGGTGGGAAATTGTAATATTCTAACATTATTTGACTAAAATTCCGCTCGTATTCATCATAAATGCAAATAATTTCTCCGCTAGAAAAATTGAATTAAAATAGTTAAATTACGTATTTTGTTATTTATTTATTGAATAAATCAATTGATTCCAACAGCATTGTCGAGTGTACCTTATGATGTACATGTCTCTGAACCATTATAGGTAAATTATGTACAGAAAAGGACTCAAACTTGTGTTTTATGACTTACCTATGTTTATTATATATTCAGTATCACGGACTGAATACCTACTTCAGGTCTTTGCAGTGAATTTCTAGTCCTGTATTAATAATTAGGTACGTGCTTTTTTAAATATACGAACTGACATAATACTTGTATGTGTTTTTTAATCGACTTCAGAAAAGGAGAAGGTTATATGTTCGGCAGTATGTTGTTTTTTTTTTTTTTTTTTTTTAATTTATGTCGGGCGATAATTGAGTACACTCTCCCCCGGGAGTCCCATGTAAATTGTATCAAAATTAGTTCAGCAGTTTTTCGAGAATAAATAGTTTTGTTGAGTAAATCCATTCAATTTTGTGTTTATATTGCCTTTATCTTTTGTTTATCTCTAAGATTTCTAAACCGATTTAGATGGTTGTTTTTTTATTCAAAAGGGTAAACTTTCCGTGTAGTCACATATAAACTTCATCAAAATTAGTTCAGTCGTTTTATTAGAAAATCAATTTGTTTTATAGTTTATGTTATGATTTCTGAACCGAATTAGATGATTGAGTAAGAAGACCTCTAGTGTGGTACTGTATACATTTCATCAAAATTGGTTTAGTAGCTTTAAACAAGCTTTAATTTAATTTACTGTTTTATAATGTTTAGGACTGGATTGCATGTCAATTTTGAACAATTTAAGGACGTCTAAAGTTGCTGAAGTTTTGCACATCGGTGTAGTTCTGATGACAATTAAAAACTGTTGTAGTAGTAGTAGTAGTAGTCAATGGAACTTCACGATCGGATGGAATCCCTTCGAGTTTGGGCTCATTTGGTTTGTCTTGATGAGATCATGTCTGGTTCTATGTTGTATCAAGGTTCTGATGATGGAGCCGGAAGTTAGTCACAGGTACTCAACAACAAAATGATGGAACCCCTTCGAGTTTGGGCTCATTTGGTTTGTCTTAATGAGTTCTCTGGTGTTATGTGGTATCCAAGGTCTGATGACGGAGCCGGAAGGTAGTCACAGGAACTCAACAACAAAATGATGGAACCCTTTCGAGTTTGTGCTCATTTGGTTTGTCTTGGTGAGTTCTCTGGTTATATGTGGTATCCAGGGATGATGGAGCTGGAAGGTAGTCACAGGAACTCAATAACAAAATGATGGAAAACCTTCGAGTTTGGGCTCATTTGGTTTGTATTTATGAATTCTCTGGTGTTATATAGTTTTCAGGGTCTGATGATGGAGCCGGAAGGTAGTCACAGGAACGCAACAACTAAATGATAGAAAATGGTCAAAACTAATTCAGTTGTTATATATGTAGGTTTTATTCATCCTTGGTTTTAATTTACCAACGCTTTGAGTCTAAAGTGAGTGAGTGTCTACTAGTTTCTTTGGCATATATTTTTTCCGATGTTTGCTTAGGCCACTAAAAATCAAAAAATAAAATATTTTTCAAAAAAAAATTCAATCGCCTGCATAATAAAAATGTTATTTTGTAAACAACCACTAAAAAGAATAAAATAATTAAAATTGAGCCAGAACAAAATCAGTTTTTCGAAAATAACCAACATAATAATAATGCATAAATACAACATAAGATAAGAAAGAGTTTTTCGGAGTTTATTTTTTCCCTGAATATGTGCTTATTGTCCATCATAATGAAGTCAATCTCATTTTTAGTCACCATCAACCACCACCATCGGGACTTTGCCAAGTCCACTTCCTCTGGGGTTGCTTTTTGAAGAAAGAGTTCATCAAAAAGAACCCCTCTTTTTCCAAAAAGTGAACTGTGATTTCTGTCTCCATAGCCGTGTCGACCTATTTTTAATTCACTGCAAGTCTGTACTCCCTTTTTAGCGGTAAAGTCTCCCATGATAACGTTGTAGTGGGCCCTTGTGGTGTTATGTAGGGCTGAAGATATATCATCAAACATATCTTCTACCTCATCATCCGAGTGTGCCGAGGCGTAAACCTGTACGATCTTAAGACTATACCTTTCGGTCAGCTTAAGAACCAGGTACGCTACCCTGGTCGACAAACTGGATATTTCTACATCATTATCAGTGAGGACTTTGTTGACGAGGACCCCACGCCACCCTGAGACTGCTGATCGCCCTCTCGGAAGTAGAATAGGTGGGATGTATGGGAGCGAAAATAATCTTAATGCTCCAAGCCAACCTCACCTGCACGCGGTCATCCTGCTGGATAACGATCGCCCAGTTCCCGGTCGCCCTGCTAGTTCTGATCAAGGTGGCGGTCTAGGAAATGGCAGGGCAGGGGGTGCGTAGAATCCCCGGGATACCGTAGGCCACAGGACAGCAGGCAGTAGTACAGAGAGGGGGAGGATACAGTAATTGATTGTTTTGGTGGCCCTGGAATCGGGCCACCAAATTTTTGTAAGAAGCTTAATAGACAATTACTTGCGACTGTTTAGTTATAAGAATTATATTTTTTTTAAATTATCTGTAAGACCTTCATATTGTAACTTATAAACTTTCGCGATTCGAACACATAGTTATATATTTAAACGGAACTTAATCGCGCTGAAAACTTATATTTTTATCACCTCGACATTTCGATCAAGTTGCATTGGTCGTGGTCACGAGAAGACTGAAGTAGCGGGTGTCAGCGTCGAGAAGGGCGAGCAAGGGCGAGCATTGTCTCCAGCTATCCATTTGGTTTTGAACGACATCTGTACATTTCTAATGACATAAACCGCGACGTGAACATTTGTTGCTTATCACGGGATTCCAGGATGCAGCCAACTTGAAACAAACAAACATACATACAACCCATACACATAGCCCTCCGTGCAGTCGGGGGAAAATACAGAACCGATTTTATATGCAATACATTCTGAAGTCTTTGGTTAAAACATTTATAAAACATGTCACTATCACATAACGTATGAAGGCGATAAAATACTTCTATGATACCTTCATCAAAAGCATACTCTGTCACACCGAGAGAAGCGTACCCGTTTTTACATGATTTTACGTCTTCAATGCCTAAAATTTAGTAGAGTCGTCAAAACAGCTTACTTCGAGGGCATAACATGATAAATCATTACTTAGTTAAGTCTTATTTTCCGGAAACTCTGCCGACTCATCCCGGTCTAGCTTTTTGCTAAAATATAGGGGCTCTTAGTAAACGTAATTCATCAATTGTCAGCCTGCTTCCGAATAAGATAATTCTCTTCATTCTTGTTCCACGATATAGTAATACCTATTTACATTTTTTGCGTAACATGCTAACCAACGGAATTACTATCATTTTTTTAATATTTTTATTTGTCATTTGTCTGCTTAGCGAGAACATAATATGTAATAATTTTCTAAAGGAAAAATTTGGATCACGGACGGGATTTGAACCTAGTACGCATGGATATATGAAGGTTCGAATCCCGTCCGTGATCCAATTTTTTCCCATTAAAAAATTATTAGGTATATACTATTAAATTGTTCATATCTAAATATATAAAAATTAAATGCTGTTTGTTGGTAAGCGAATCACTTGCAACGTCTGGACCGATTTGGCTATTCTTCATTATATTCTTTCTTTAAATGTTTGTCATAGTCCGAATCAGGTTCTAGAGAAAGAAAAATTGGAAGAGTTGCCCGGAAAATTGGAAAACTCGGGAAAAATTGATCGTCCTTTTTTCTATGGGATTTTTGTATGAATTCAAACTTGGATGCTTCGATGGAAATTCGCAAAAGACAATTGACAGTCGTGCTTCTTTTCGTTATAATAGCACTTTACGGGTAAACAACAAAGTTTCATATGATAGATATACATAATTTTCATCGTTATTATTATCATCATCCATGCGGATGTAACCTCGGACAGCAGTTGGGGGGTCAGGGGGCAGTATAGTGGGGGGATGGGAGTGGTTGTGGGGGTTTGTTAGCAGGAGTTTAAGAGCAGTGGGGAAGAGGAATCAAAATGTTCCTATAACACAAAAAACTGATTAAATACATTTTGATACATAGCAAACCAGCTTCATTAGAGTTAGCTACGAGCATTAGCCCCAAACAAAGCAATGTCTGTATCTTGGTGACCCATAATTCTGTTTTTCATTTCCAATGTTACTATTGGTTACACTAGAATAAAATATTTTGTTGTACCCTTTTTATGAAAATAATTGGCCGGCTATGATGCGGTGAACGTTGAACGTTGATGCTTCTGTAGGCAGTTTTAATGAACTGCATGCTCGTTCAAACAATATTTCATTGCAATGGTTTCGCTCAGTAAATGCGAGGCTTCGTCTGGTATATTGTTGTTGTTGCTTGATAGGCTGCACCGCGTGCTGTTGTGTTTCTTTTATATTCGCAAAATACTGCTACAACAGCGTTCACAAAATGCTGGCAGAATTGCTTGATTGCAATCCTGATTGGTAGACCCAAAAAATAGTATAAGTTTTATTACACGACTGCCCAAAGGAGTGTAACCATTTAGGATTCATGTATGTTTGTATGTATGTGAATTTCTTTAGTCCACTATAACTTTTAAATCTCTGAAAAGATTTAGACGTTTGGGGTATTGTTAGAATTCTTACATCCCCCGAGTAACATAGGCACACGGCAAATTTTTGAAAAAATAAATGTTGCCTCAGTATAGCTCCATTTTCAAATGCGAAATAACTTCTAGTTTTATAATATGGGTATCAAATTGAAGGTCTTGATAAGCACATTCCACCAGTATATAGCTTATTGGTTCTTTTTTGGCAGGGCAGGCGAGGTTTATTAGCTTTTAAGCTAGTTATTTTACCATAGACTAGGATTAGGTACCACTGAGAAAATTACAGATGATTTAATATAATGCAGTTTAGTTATTGATATATTTAGTCAAATATCGATTTGGTTTCTATAAAAAATATTTGTATGAATTACTAACTGTAATCCTAAACACGATAGTTTCATTTGTAATTTTATTGTGGGTAATGTAAATATGCTTGTCAGCATATTGATCACGCGTATAATGCGAATAAAATTCTTCTAAATAGAAGTCGATACTTCACAGCCTTGTTCATTAAGTTACGAACAGCTTCCTTCGTTTGATCTAAAAGCAGAACAATGGTTGCGTTACACACCTTCTTTGATCCACAAATGGTGGTAATCACTCGTAATCCTGAGCAATTATGAATCAAAGCGTGAGCGTTTCATAGACAATCAAAGAGAATAATTTCAGCGGCGATTATCGCAAGTGACGGTGGCAGGAGAGGTGGCACTCGAGAGGATGGACCGAGGGCCGCATTTAATTAATAGTACCCTCTGGAGGTAAAGAGGGATTTAATTGGAGTGGATTTTGTTGCCTTAAACATGTCTCCGGCGGAGGATCTTTTGCCAAAAAGAAGATCGGCCATCTTGGCGAAAAAGACGGGGAGTCAAATGTTGTTTGTTCTTATTTGCAGAGTATTAAAACCTTTTCAGACAGTACTTCAAGTACATCGACCTTTCGATTTTTCTTGATATTATATTTGCAAAGGTTTTTATTTGTAGTGGTAAGCCTTTAACACAAGTCTACCTTGGGAAGTACCTATGTCTTATACTTAATCGCCAAACAGTAGTTTGTAAATATTTGTATGTTTCGGTTTGAAGGGCAGTGTTTTCCAGTGAAACTACTGGGCAATGGGGCTTAAAAACGAATGTCTACGGGACGCAGATCACAGTGCAGATTTTGCAAACATAGTTCTGGGGGGGACTGCAACTGTTATAGGCAGGCGTGACGCTTACCATCAGGTGAGCGATCTGCTTGTCTCAAAATAATAAAAAAAAGGTATTGCAACTAGTGCTTGAATTTTAATTTATTTTTTAAGAGAAAGATCTTTTATAGATCTACTAGCTTTCGCCCGCGACTTAATCCGCGCGGACTACTGTTTATCGCAACTAGGATAGTAAAAACCAATGCAAAAGTAAGTATAGCACCAATGCTCTTGAAGTTTTTTGACAGACTTGTTATTTCGTTTCCATGGCAACCGTTCCTTATAGCGAGTAATAAACATTTTCCAGTTTTCCCGTGGAAAGTTACAATTTTGCGGAATAAAAGTATTTCATGTTTTATTCTAGGGTATAAGCTATCTCCATTCCCAATTTCATCAAAATCCGTCCAGCCGTTATCGCGTGAAAGCTTCCCAAACAAACAAAGAGGCAACGTGTCACTTTTATATATTGGTATAGATGTATGTTAGGTTCTACATTATAAAGCAGCGATATGAAACTTGGGAAATGGAAAATGAACTTGTTAAATGATAAACGAGAAATGTTGTTTCTTGCCTTTAGTATCGCCTTTGAACGCGATAAATTCATTTTCTTGCACTGAGGCTCTTACAAACATTGCGCATACTAAGTAGATAAAAAAAATTGCTTTCGTTGTTACATCATCATCATCATCAGCCTGTATTTATCCACTGCTGGACGTAGGCAATTAGCACACCACTGAACTCGGTCTTCAGCTCTCCTCATCCATTTTTATCCAGCCGCTTTTCACAGGTAAGACGCCCTATGGCTAAGTGGAGTGATCCTACTGGCCACAGGGCGTCCTACACTACGTTTGCCTAAACTTGGTCTCCACTCAAGAACTCGTCTACCCCAACGGTTATCGGTTATTCTGTAAATGTGACCAGCTCACTGCCACTTTAGCTTGCTTACCCTTAGTGCTATGTGAGTCATCTTAGTTCTCCGTCGGATATCTTCATTACGAAACTTGTACTTATGAGAAATTCCAAGCATAGCTCTTTCCATAGCTCGCTGAGTGACCTTAAATTTGTGGACTAGTGTAACCGTGACTGTTCAC
Organism: Alsophila aescularia; assembly: GCA_946251855.1. Taxonomy (NCBI): domain Eukaryota; kingdom Metazoa; phylum Arthropoda; class Insecta; order Lepidoptera; family Geometridae; genus Alsophila; species Alsophila aescularia. The sequence continues at coordinate 66,898,636 of OX276376.1, forward strand.
GTTTCGTCTCTGTAGGTCATGACTGGTAGGACGCACTGATTGAAGACTTTTGTCTTCAGGCACTATGGTATGGACGACGAGAAGATTTGACAAAGGTTGCTGAATGCTGCCCAACCCAGCTGAATTTGTTAGCTTCCTTCTTAGAGTTGTTCTTACCTAATTGCAATATTTATCCAAGGTAAACACATTGTTGGTTAACTTCAAGAGTTACACCATTGACTGCAATCGGTTCCGGGTCAATAAGATCGTTAAACATGATATTGATCTTATTTATGTTCATTCCGAGACCGATGCGTCGAGAAGCATCATCTAGGTTGGTCATTATTCTTTGCAAGTCTTGCAGGGACTCTGCCATTCGGACGATATCATTGGCAAATTGTAAGGGTGAGATATTCTCGCCACTGATATTAATGGCCATTACTTTCCATCCAGCGTCTTAAACATATCTTCCAGGGCATTAGTGAACTGTTTCGGGGATGTGACATCCCCACCCCATCACCCCATCGCGTAGGGGAGTGCCCCTGCGCAGTTGGATATGTTTAGACTGCTGGTTTTGTACTTGTACACTCATAGTCACGGCGTCATACAGAAGCCTCAGCACTTTGATTTATCGCAAGTCAACTTGACGACGATGTAAAGAGTCCAGAACCGCACAGGTTTCAACGGAGTCAAAGGCCTTCTCACACAAAAGCAAGACGCAGGGGCTGGTTATACTCTTCAGACTTCTGTATAACTTGCCTCACTGTATGTATATGGTCTATGGTTCTAAATCCTCCGCAGGCTCTGGCCTGGTCAGAAGGCTGGAATTTGTCAAGTCTTTTTGCGAGACGACTTGGGATGACAATCGAAAATAACTTACAGACGTGGCGCTCAAGATTGAAATATTTCCTTAAGGGGGTTTTATCCCCTTTTTTCTGGAGTTTCTGGAGTTCTGCCAAACTCCTGCTCCAAACCTCTGGTGTTCTGCCACTGTTAAAATCCGTGCTAAATAACCCCTGAAACTCCCTAAGTACAGGCCGTCATTGTTGCACAACTTCGTAATATATTTTAAAACAACTATCTAAACGTTATAAATAATTATGCATGTGCCAAATTTCAATTAAAAAAAAACTATTAAAATTTTGTTAATAGTTTCTGAATAAAATGTCTGTCACACACAGCCAGACAGACGGATAGACTGACATGCTAGATGGATACAGCCGGACATGACGAAACTATAGGACTACGAACCCTAAAAACAATATCTAAAAATAAATTTAAATATTAAATCTACTCAAATGTATTAAGAACTTTTTATCAGTCAATTATCTCACAAGAAAGAATAGGATCATAAGGTGTGCCTAAACATACTGGGAAATCCACGCATAAATAGTTCAGTAAACATTCGCTGATTTTACATTGAAATTCCACTTGTAGTTATGAAGCGTCAGTCACAAACAGGTCGTTGCTGACGCGAGGTCGCACCGCAACACGACAGTTTACGCGACGCATGGCGAGCGCTGATGCCGCCATATTCGCTGGCAGCCACATACCCAAATGAAGCTGTTTTAATGAAAAATATGAACTAAACGGAGCTAATTACTGCATCTCTCCGTAGTTTTTAAGGCTACAAAGATATTAACTACTCTTTCTACTTGTCCTACCTCTACCTACCTCTCGAGTAGGTCCTTATTTCTTTTGACGTGAATACATATATAAATTTGCTTCCATAGACAGTAGGTGCCCAATGCGAGTGTGTAAACCTATTTTTGTACTGACTTATGGCAGCCGAGGGGCTTTGAGGACTCTAAGGAGGCAATCCAACAGACTGATGATAATGAAATTTGGGATAACGTTTGGTGTTGCAGCTCCATATTTATCATCATCATCATCATCATCATCAACAACCTATATATTAGCCCACTCCTGGACGTAGGCCTTTCCCAAGGCGCGTCACTTAGCCCGATCTTCGGCTCTTCTATTCCATATATATCATGGACATCCAACATTTAATTACACCACTCGATAACTAAAAGATCATACAGTTCATTAAGTATGTTGAGTTAGGACTGTGACGTGTTAAAATATTTTGTATTAATGAATGCGCTACATTCAAGCCGCAAAGTCAACATGTTTAAGCTCTTATTTACAAAACAATAAAACATTTACGCGGACTATTTAACACATCCTAGATTAATACTTTCAAGCAATAAAGCGCTGGAGAAAGTTTACGCCACAGTGCAGGCGCATGCAGTGTGGGGCGTCACCTCGCTCGCTAGGAAACGGAAGTCGCCGTCGCGGCGTCGTCCGCACTGTGCACTTCCGCGGTACTATCTGCCGCTTGCGCTTTATGCAGTGGCTTACCTACATGCCTTGTATGTTTTAAATAAAGTGAAATATAAAGTTAAATTGTTCAAGTTATATGTACGGTTAAATATTGGATCAATTTTAAACTGCTGCATTTATTATTGACTTTGAGAAATTAGAGCTTATTAGCTTCTACTTCCATGTCAGTACAAAAATTATGGTCCTCCTTCGATCAAGGCCTTAATTCGCTATGCCCATTCAGACACGAAACGCGTCGCGTTACGTGTCTGTGTAGAACTATACGTGAATAGAAATATGCGAATACGCGCCTTGTTCAATCGATCTCAGATAATATGCAATATCTAAGTAATATATAAAACGATCGTGTTGATTGACTAACTGTCTGTCAATCAACGCTCAGCCTAAACCAGAGGTGATAGAGACGTGAATTTTTTAGGGTAGCTTCCCTTGGTAAGGAAAGTTGAAGATTCGTACTCTAATGGTGTGAACGGATGCAATGTAATGCAATAAGAGCAATTGACAAATTACATAATCTAAAAATCAACCTATTTTTTATGTGACAAAGATACATTTTTCATCATCATTTTAAGTTCCAATATTTTATTTAAAAGACTTTAAAGCAAAAATCACATCACAAATATATTAAGAAAAATTATTCAGATAATTTCCAAAACAGCTTTCTGAACTTCCTCAACTGTGTCGCTCGTTGTGAATTGTTCGCGTCCATTATTACAGACGGCCGGAAACTTTTATTACCTACCTCATTACCTTTTTACTGCGACGATGTCATTATATATTAATGTTATAAATTTCTCCTTCATATACTCCGTGTAAGTTATTGGTAGTGAAAATCTTACGCTTATTAACCTGTTGGCTATCGGTATCTCGTACGGGATATATAAGGTTACTTTTGCAAAATTGCAAAAAATTAATAAATAAAATGTAAGTAAAAAATTATTTTTTTCTGTTTTTTGGTTCATTTACCTCCCTCAAATACAGATTTTGCGTAATCAAAATCTTTTAATTATGTTTATTTAAAAAAATAGCCCAAGCACTCCAAAAACGCACTCGTCCACAGGTTAATACTTATACCGATATGGGAGATATCTCGACACGAGTTTTTTAATGAACTAGTATAACTAACTATGAACAGATAAACGGGCATCAATAATATACCCTCATCAGTTATTTAATTGTTTTTGTATGAAATGAAAGGTTAGGTTATACCCTATCCAACAGTATTAGATTGTTTAGTCAAAAGTGTGTCACATCCACGGTTGCCTAGATTTTAAAAGTTAGGTTTTGTACAAACATAAATTTTAAATTTGTAATAACAAGTCGGGTAAGTGTATCAAAAAAAGTTAATTAAAGTTAACATTATTTAACAGTCGTGGCCCCTGATTTAGCTAGGCAACCCATGTGCGATTTATTAATGTACATATTACCTAACATATAAGTGTCATCATCATATAACAGATGAGAGTATATATTTCTTAGGCCGTATCTTAGACCAGAATATTATCTGATGTCGCACTAATTCTGAATTGAAATAGATAATAACCCTATTCGCAAGTACATCAAAGTAAGAGAAAAAACATTTCTGCCCTGCCAAAAAACTAACTATTAATTATTATTTTAAGTCCATGCTATTCGGGATGATGCAAGGATTCTAAAAATATACCATATATGCAAATCTGTTCCGGCATTTAAAAGTTATGGTGGAAAAAATAAACTCACAGACATACAAACATACCACATACATGAACCCTGAAAACATTATCTATTATTTATTCTTTGAGTGTACTCCTTTTTTGCAGTCATGCAATAAATAACGCGCCGTCTGCGACTTTGAGTGCTCTCTATCAACGCGTAGCTTTTCAACATTAATGTATTTACATAGGAAACTCAATGTCTAACTAACATCTTACTGGGATGGATGGATGGAAAATATCCCGTGGTAGTACCAACGTACTACTCAGTGTTTGTACCGGGATATTTTACGTGGATCATGCAGCTGCAGGTAAATAGGAGCGCAGCCGGGTGACCGCCTATGAAGGGGTAAGCTGTTTCATCCGAATGCCTACTTTTGTTCTCTTTTAAAGTTCCATACATTCATCGCCGTTTCATCCTAGCTAAATAAAATATTTTAACGGGTGAACCATAAAATCTTGCGGATTTTAAAAATATGTTTAAAATAAAACACTACTATTTTTATTTATTAAATACATCATCTAAATGTAAACCACCTCGTTGAAAGCACTTTTAAAACCTGGACCTCACATTACTGAAAACTTTCTCGAGCTTTGCGCTTGAAATAGCGGCAATTTCACCGCGAATACATATTATCCGCTGGACAAACGTGGTTGTTTTATTGTTGTAATCTCACTTTCCAGGAATCCCCTGAGGGAAAAGTCCGGAAGTTAGTCTGGCCTCCTGGGAGACCAAGGAATTTCCCCTCGGCGTGAAATGATTTTTCCTTCAAATATTTCATACATTGTATGGCATGTAGCCCCATCTTTTTGAAATCATGTTTAACTGATATAGACTTCAAATTCTTGCAATTTCGGAAAAAAAAACTTGTCGTAGCATCATAATTTATGGTTACAGGTTCTCAAAGATATCATCATCATCATCATCATCATGTCAGCCTTTAGAAGTCCACTGCTGAACATAGGCCTCCCCCAAAGAGCGTCATGACAAGCGATCTTGTGCCACCTCCATCCACCGACTTCTTGCGATGGCTGCAATGTCGTCGGTCCATCGTGTGGGGGGTCTCGCCACACTTCGCTTGCTTGTTTGTGGTCGCCATTCGAGAAACTTTATTCCCCAGCGGTTGTCGGCTCTGCGAACTATATGGCCTGCCCATTGCCATTTCAACTTGCAAACTCTGAGAGCTATGTCGGTAACCTTCGTTCTTCTACGATTTCCTCATTTCTGATTCTATCACGTAGTGAAACACCGAGCATAGCTCTCTCCATTGCACACTGCGCGACTCGAGGATATAGGGACCGATTATTCTTTTACGGGAATGGCTGTCCAAACTGTAACTTTTAGTGAATGCAGGGGTTTCTGGTGTTTGGATTTAAAATTTTCTGTGGCCCAATAACGAATATTTGTTTGTTCGCGGAATAAACGTCGAAAAACGGTGCAAAATAAAAAATTAACATGTTTTTACACAAAACGCAAGCTGGTTTCCCTTAAAAGCGTTCCATCGTGACTAAATTTCCATGAACCGAGCTACGAGGTAGTCGTAGGTACCCCGGCAACCCGCATACCGCTACGCCGTAGCGTTTTTAAACGATATGGTGTTTTTAAATTCGGACTACTTTTTGACCATCCGTAGCTTTTTTGTTAAGATACGAATTTATATGTAGTTTCACTTATTAATATAGCCCTACATTTTCCTCCTCACTGAGCGAGCATACGCTTTTTACTAAGTATATTACAAATTATATCATTTTTAATTCTATTACGTTTCCTATACACGTTGCTTGCGCTTGCTTCGCTTGCATTTATTTGCTAATTTTAACCCCCGAACGCGAAAGAGGGGCTTTATTAGTTTAGGGTGTGTATGTGTGTGTATCTGTCTGTCTGTGACACAATTATAAAACTAACATTTAAACCGCATTCGTTCCTTAAAATTTGGGTTCAAGACTTGACTCAAGATCTGAACCAAAATTTATAAGGAACGAATTAAAATATTAGTTTTACAATTTAAACTAATGATAAGATATAATCATTACACGGTAATATATCCTCCAATAAAGTTTTAAATCGGATCTGATTGTAATTAAAAGCTAAAAAGTAATAATTATAAACATATTGTCAATTAGTGTCTACCTTAATAGGAATGTGCCGCGCAGATCAACGGAATAGCACGGGTTTGATTTTCGTCCGTGATTCAGATTTTTCCTTAACCAAATTATTAGAAATGTTCTCGCTAAGCAGACGTTAATGCTAAACATAAAAATAATAGATTATTTTTCCTTATAGCCCACTATAACATGGAAGTCCTAACTGCATGAATATAGTTCCTCGTATATTTCAGTCCGTAGATCGTTTTGTTCAACTGAACTAACTCACTGTGTCTTGTTCTCTGAACTTAAAAGTAGTGGCGTGAGCATGAGAATGGAGCTCATGAATGTATGTAGCACTTGAAATAACTTATGAACGCAGTGTAAGTTTTGGCATGAGGATGCTAACATTTGGTGTTTTTGAAGAGGTAGAATTCAGTTCTCAATTCGTGATTGTTGCTAGCATATATAGGTACATTTAAACGTTCAGCCAGTGAAGGCATCATCTGGGCAAGTATGTTCTACCATCAACGACATGAAGTCAAATAAATAATAACTTAGGTAATAATTATTGTTCTGAATCTCATTTTCCTTTCTACTATAATGATAGTTAAATTAACTTTTAGTAAGGTTAGGCTAGGTTATGTTAGAGGTCAATAACGTGATCAAAGTTGAGGTCAAGTACCCTCCCCAGGTTGCATGTGGTGGTTCCCCACCCTTAGGATAAGTCAGTACCCCGTTTGCTGTACACAAAGCTGTATTGTTTGTAGTCTAATCTACAAATACCAACAGAATAAAAAACTAAAAACGTCAAATCAATCAAAAACTACAAATTATGTATGTGTAGTTCCTAATAGTTCATAATATCGCAAATAGTTTAATTTATAAGTATTAATGCTTGCCCCGGCACCGAATAACCTATAAAACCTGTTGGCAATTGCCAATATGCTACACATTTCAACAACACTCAGGTTCGAACGAGCCTCATCTTCATAATGCGATACGAAATTTCGGTGAAGTAACACCTTGATTCAATAAAACACGTCTTGGAAGGATAACGAGGTTCCTCGCAGGGTAGGGCCCTTTTTATAATGAAATTGGAAATGTTCGCAAGCCTTGAAGGGCCGGACATCCGGGCTTCATTGGAGTCCAAAGAGTTTGTTGCTCAATTAAGCAAACTGGTTCAAGATGCAGGATTGGAAGGTACAGTAACGAAACTTCTTGATTTTGACTACAGAAAGCTTACAATCTTTGGGCAACCGGTGTTTCAGTTTGAAGGGTGAAATTACGGGGCATTTAAAACTTAAATTGTGCCCGAAACTGTCACCGACAGCGACGGATCATCAAACAAAAAGTTGGTCGGGTGCATCACGACGCTCGGCAGTGAGCAAACGACTGATGGAGAAGAAAAACTTAAGCCCAATGTCACATCAAGGCTACGAGCGCAGTGCAGTGCCATAGGAGACTGACAACCATTAAAGTTTTCGTTTTTAAAAGCTTTCATATACCTGACCTGACCTGACCTGGAGCGATATCCAGGATCAACTCCATATAAAGGATCTCTTCAACGGTCAACAGCACAGTCAATTAAGTCATTAAGTCACAGTCATTAAGTTTTGTGTACGCATTTTATTATGATAACCGGTTTGAAGTTTTACCATGATATGGGTGCTGCACTCCGGGTTGGCTCCTGACTAGGGAACTCCTCAACGGTTAACAACATAGACACGAAATGTTGTGTACGCATTTAATTGTGATAGCCCGTTCTAAGTTTCACTATGACATGGCTACTGAATAAAAAGGTTTTAAATGAACTTAATCTAGAACAGAACAATATCGATAAAAAAATGCATTAAAAATATACCTATTACTTAAATACAAAAGTTGTTAGTAACTAAGAACACAGAATAAATAATAGTACTATGAAGCACATATGCGATTGTTTAACCAGTTGCGTGTGGTGATTACGCTTTCCCATTGAGTTTTCATTCATAAAGTGGCCGTGGATATGCGTCATCTTCATCATCATCATCAGCCCGTGTCAGTCTACTGCTAGATATAGGGCTCTCCCAAAGCACGCCACTGAGCCCTATTTTGGACATGCTTGCGCTGCTATAGCAAATTATAACCAAGAAGGTTTAAAAAGATAGCATCTACACCACAAATAAACGAGTCCGTGAGAACTTAATAGAATTAACTAGCAAGGTCGAGACGTCGAGACCTTGCTGCGATGTGGCAGGCGATCGGCATAACATGGTGGGTTAGGCTTGAGCGTACGAGTGGATCGGCATATACTGAGTGTTTCACTTTCGATGAGGCGGTGTGGAATCTGTTTATTTTTTTAACATTTTTGATTATAGATATAACTCAGTTTTCAAAGTTTCCATACTGTCGTTACATACGGTTTGCAAGATAAGTAAGGATTCTTTCGAACATTAAAATCCCTTTTGATGTCGAAAGGATTTTTTGCCGTTTGAATTTTTCATCAGCCTATTTATTATCTACCTATTTACTTTTTGTTTGTAGACGTATTTGTTTGAAAAGGGTTGAAATTATTAATTTTGTTGGCGCCATTATTATTATTTTTTAACTTCCTCTTTTGATGTAACCTCTTAAATGCGATGAGGAAAATTCAAATCTACCTAAAGTTCTATCCTAACTTTCCTTTGTTTCCTTTTGAATGGATAATGGAAAAAAAATATGGTTTGTTTGCTTGTTGTATGAGGTAACTGGCTTCTGGTGTCAGAGTTTTTCAGACCTCTCATGGGCCTCTGACATCAATAACAACTATCAATCAATAACCGCCGGGATCGACGGCTTAACGTGCTCTCCGAAGCACGGAGCGATGGAATACCGCAAATGACTTAGAAAAGTCATTGATGAGAAGCCTATGGCCACTTTACTTAGGGGAGTTCCTATCTAGTCAATAATGGACCCAGCCAGGGTCGAAATATTCGTAATACATGATAAAGTACTAATTAGGACCTTAATACCAAAATATTGCACCATCGTCTGAACAAAAAAAAACACATGTGTAGAGTTAAATTAAAGCTTTTAAAAAACAGTAATTTTCTTATATATTATATGATCTCGAAGTCACTTCATCCCGAATAAATTCACAAAACAAATCTAGTAAAAATTCCAACAGAATGTTTTGTTTCCATTTCAATCCCTTTTTGGCCCGACCCAATAAAAAATGAGAGGTTTTTAAATAACTGCTCAATTGAAAAACGTTAACATAAAATTCTTTACTTCACCGTGAAAAATCTGGCAACAGTTTATTTCAATCCGTAGTTTATATTTCTCAAATCAAATAATGAATACCAAACTTATTTTATTCGAATAAACAGTTTATTCAATAAGGCCTTTAATTTTTTTCAAAAGCACAATCCAATTACTTAAACCACCCCATTTTTCAAATAACTTTTCATACATCTGACATTCCAATTATAAAAAACGCATGAAGCTGAATGACGACCTGCGACAAGCCTGCGACACGATCACATTGCGTGATTGAAATAAAAAAATAAAAAATTACATTCATCCAAGTTCGCTTCAACTTGCTCGTAAAAAGACTTTAAAAAAGCTTCAGCCCTGTCGATCATCCACCCCTACCCTCTGTAACCCCGTGTTGATATTTGACAAGTTTATTGGATCAGTAATTGAATTTTCACAAGCTTTTATTCTGATAAAAATTGGTGTATCGAAGTATTTTTTTAACATAGCAGCTTAGAGAAATTTTCACTTCGAGTGAACGGAGCAAATTGAAATACTTGTAAAACCATTACTGTATCGTTGACTTGGTAGTTTGTCATAAATAAACAATTATTAGGTCTTTGTCTAACAATTATTATCGTTGACTTCGTATGAAAGATTGAGAACTTAAGCAGTACTATTATTGATTCTGTGACACAGGACTAAAAAATCAATCTACACTAATATTATAAAGAGGAAAGATTTGATTGTTTGTTTGTAATGGATAAACTCAAAAATTACAGTACATATTTTTAAAATGATTTCACCTAGAGAAAACTATATTAACAGCGAGTAACATGGGCAGTAGGGCAGTATCTTATTTCTCAAACAATTTGAGATCGCTATGAGCGATAAGACCGCCCATTGTACCTATCGTTTATGTAATTTCTATTTTCTGTTATTGGTTTCCAAACCTATCGATTAAGGTATCAAAATGAAGATATTGTTACGAGCTAGGGTTCGGATAAAATTAATGTACGGCAATTTCACCAAAAATTAACACGTTTATTTTAAAAACCACAAAAAGAAATTAAACCGACAAGTAACACTCAAACACTCTTTAACATGACTGTACACACTAATCAATTATCACTGAATACTCGCTTCGAATCACTATGATTGTTTCGTTCCGAATGCCAAGTCAAAACTGTCCCAGGCAGTCGATGCACGCCCTATTTATACCGCGACGAAAAAAGTACAAAAAAAAAAAAAAAGTGGAAGTTTCCAGAAGGTACGTACTAGCAATATTCGGTAGGTATTTGAACTTTCAAGGTCGGCGGCGCCTTTGAAGTTGCCGCGCCGAGCCGCACCGTAGGTACCTAAGGCCGGCGGCGCCTCTGATGTTGCCGCGCCCTTAGGTATATAACTACCGCGCGCTCTGGAAACTTCTGTAGGTACCTACGCTCTACTGGTGTGTTCCAGAATGTTCCTTTAAATGTAGGTATTGCGTCATTCAGCGATTCTTCCCGAACATTTTGTTACCGCCTATTTTCTAAGAATCGACCGGCGTAACAATATTTAAAGATAATTCCAACTAAATATAACAGAAACTAAAACTTTTAAAAGAAAACAAAAAAAACTGCAAACAAAACTTAAAAGAGGGAAACAAGCTTTGGATTCTCGATTTTGAAATATAAGATCTCCTTTCTGACGCTACCAGTGCTTCAGAAATATAAGATCTCCTTTCTGACGCTACCAGTGCTTCAGAAATATAAGATCTCCTTTCTGACGCTACCAGTGCTTCAGAAATATAAGATCTCCTTTCTGACGCTACCAGTGCTTCAGAAATATAAGATCTCCTTTCTGACGCTACCAGTGCTTCAGAAATATAAGATCTCCTTTCTGACGCTACCAGTGCTTCAGAAATATAAGATCTCCTTTCTGACGCTACCAGTGCTTCAGAAATATAAGATCTCCTTTCTGACGCTACCAGTGCTTCAGAAATATAAGATCTCCTTTCTGACGCTACCAGTGCTTCAGAAATATAAGATCTCCTTTCTGACGCTACCAGTACTTCAGAAATATAAGATCTCCTTTCTGACGCTACCAGTGCTTCAGAAATACACCAACTAGCGAAGGCAGCGCGAAAAAACTCTACAAGGATGAATTTCTGTATAAATTTTGTAAAAAAAAAAAAAACCTTAGCATCTAAGATTAAAAAACCAATCATTCTTAACATCATCTTATCATTATAATAAGTGCATCAGGGTTTCAAATATTAAACAGGAGACAACGATGTTCATAACTTTGACTTTCTCTATTTTGTGTCATTCCAAAAAAAAAAAAGTCTAAACTTAGACTTTTTGGTACTGAACTCATATGTGCGTCATGCCAAAAAAAGTCTAAGTTCCTTCATGATATTAGCACAAGTCCATTATTTTATTCAAGAACTATCTCACCAGAAAAGCCGCTAACACAAAAAAGAACCTACGAGTGAAATAACTAAAACTTTTAACAAAAGCCCTTTTTTCCACGCTTCTTTATCAAACCCCTAAGTGAAGTTAAGTTGCCCAGTCTCTACGTAACTTGGCCGACTAATAAAACACTAAACTGGCCTCTACCGTCCCAGAGTATTTCTAGAGTAAGTCTCTACAGCCGTAGAGATTTTAAGTGCAGCAGAATTCTTAATCCCCCCTCTTTAAGTCCGAATTTTATGTCTGTAGTACATTTTTAATGCGGACTGCTTCGAGTGATAATAAAGTGGTGTTTGTCCTTGTTGAGGTTCGAAAGTTTTTAAGTTTAAGGAAAAAATCTTGTCGTTGTCGGCTTTCTCGATTTAGTGATACAAGATGTCACTGAAATCAACGTTCAAAAATTTTCAAGAATAAAGTGTAACTATTTGACTTGTACTTAAGGATACATGTGCACATTAAAAGTTATCTACCTCTTTAAAAAGAGGTCAAATATCAGAATGTAAGTACATAAATTATTATCAATTTTTAAACGATGTTAGTGATAATCATGACAATCGCGTTACGCAACGCTGTGGTCACACACAAAACCCTCGGTTTACGAAATCTGCAGCGTATTATATTGTATTACTAATCCTAAAGCTTTAGCTGTGTTATGAGAAAATTTCGTATTTCATTTGAATAGTATTAAAAGCATAATTCAATGAATTTAATATCACATTATTAATTAAAACGTTTTGACTTGCTGCCTGCTTCAGTTAGAATTATTGAGTCAGAGTCTTTGTAAGGGCATAACAAATGACAAAATCTCCATCTAATTAAGTAAAGCATTTTTATAGCTCACAAACTTCGGTTTAAAACCAACTCCGGTAATAAACAGACAAAATAAAAGTGGTTACCTGTAAATGGACCTTGAAATTTAAAAGTGTCGTTTGGTATGCATATTTATCTATAATTTATACTACTATCTATACTAATTATATATTTATCTATACTACCTATACTAATATTATAAAGAGGTAAACTTTGTGAGTTTGTAGTGGGTAATCTCTGGATCTACTGTACCGATTTTGAAAATTCTTTTACTAATATAAAGCCACAGTATTTGTGAGTGTCATAGGCTAAACATTAAGTCCAGGCTCCAAGTTTACATTTTCCCACTCCCCACTCCCCTGCCACCTACCCTAAACTCGACCACTCGCAACCTGCAACAAGCACTGAAATGCCTGCGTAACAAGGTAGAATATCGCAAAAGCTATTTGAACACACAATTTAGCTCGGAACTAAATGACGTATATCTCAAAAGTTATTTATTTTATTGGCAGGCTAATAATTTAGTTAGGTAAATTTTGACTAAGCATTAGATAATAAACTATATTTTCTTGCTGTGAGATTTATTTTAGAGATAAAATTTAAGCCGTTGAGTAGAAAAATGTAAATATTACCGAAAATAACGTAATTTTTTATAAGAAAATGCATCGAATGAAATTCTGTTAATCATGTTTTTGTCTAAGTCTTGAGAGATAAAGATCTCAAAACATATATGTTAAGTTTCACTTTTATCAGGTTTGTGGTCGACCCAGCATATTTATGGAAAACCCCTTAAAAAGCAGAGCCTGGTCTTAAAATGACCACGCGTGCGAAGCCGCGGGCATCAGCTAGTAATATTATAATCAGGTAAAGTTTATGAGTTTGTGAGGTTGTAGGGGTAATCTCTGGATCTACCAAACCGATTTTGAAAATTCTTTTAGTAAGCGCGGGCATCAGCTAATTTCGAATAAATCGTTCGATTTGAAGTATTGTAACGAACACAATTTATATAAATCCATCTTCACCATACATGGCATACATTTCCGTATAAGTGACGACATCGATTATTAGCGCCCATAACGGGCGGCGACCATCCTCACGCAATTTGTGCAAAGTGACACTTACGACAACTCGACCTACTAATGGACCATCAGAAGCGTTTAAAGGACGTCCTACACTTAGGACATTTGTGGGATGTAGAGCAGTGATTAAACTTCATTAGTTGTAAGGATATGTATAGGTATATTGCAAGGTATTATGTAGATTCGCTTGTTAGGAGTTACTATCGAATCTGAAAATGGTTGAAATTTAAAAAAAAACTTATTTTTTTTGCCATAACTTTGACCAAGTCTTTTTGATTTTTGTTTACCCGCATTATGTAGAATTAAATAAAACAGAAATAATGTAATATATAATTTTATTTAAGAATTAAAATAAACAATTATGGTAAAAGCATTATTATTAAAATACTTATGTAAACAGACGACTTTTAATGAATTTACTAAAAAAAAGCTATTGGACCAATTTTGATAAAGTAATGGAACTAAAGTCTATCCTTTCAAATAATGGAGAATCATCCAAATCTGTCCATAAATCCGAGAAATACGAGTGAACATACAAATCAATGATTCGGCCAAGATCGGGCTCAGTGGTGTTCACTAAGAGAGGCCTACGTCCAGTAGTGGACGAATATAGGCCGATTATGTGATGTTACGTCTTATCATCAGCCTTTTTTTTTGTTAACCAGCTCTGACCGCAGATTTCCCCGCGTGGTCATTTGTATGGGTTAAAAGTTATCTATGTACTAGTGGCTCTGTGAGCTCTAGACCTCGCGCGTACAAACTTTTTTGCTAACAATCTAGCAGTGCACAGTAGCGTCATCTAGTTACTTTATTGTAACACTAACATTAACAACCAATGTGCTCCATCAATCCCTACCTAGTAGTGAAAGGGTTGATTCCACTAGTAGAAACCTAAAAGTGCGAAATTTATTTAATTTTGACGAGCTATTCTGCTCATCACGCCAAAGATCCTCATCAGATCTTCACCAAATTTTTATGAGACTAACTTAATGTTTAATTACCTTTCAAATGAAAAAGAATCCATCGAAATCGGATTTAATGTGGTGGAGATATTCAGTAGTCCTCTTTTTACCATTTTTTGGGGGTAGTAATCAAAACACCCCGACGAATGAAAAATATTAAAAATTTGTTTAACCTGTGAACCAAGTTTCGTCTATATCGGTTGAGAAATGCGACCTCTAGAGGAGAACGCTGGAAATCCGCACAGACATCCAGACATACGAATGTTTTTTTTCCGAAGTTGAAACAGAGACGCTTTGCGTTCGCTCGGTCATGTGTATATTCTGACATCTCACCTTGGTAATAACCAACATTGCCATATGCCCTTTGTCCTATGCCCTTTGCACTATGCCCTTTGCCCTTCGCTCCTTGCCCTTTGCCCTTCACCTTTCGTACACACTCGTCCACACTCATTTCTCCCTAACCTCCCACGATTTTCCTCATCCACCCCCAATTTTTCCCACCCTCCCCTAACTTTTATCCATCTTCCCCCACCCACCCCTTACTTCCCCTAACCCATTCTGACTTACACCATCCTCCCCTCATATTTGCCTAACCTCCCCCACCCTCCATTCATTTTTCGATACCTACCCCCACTCTCCCCTGACTGTTCCTACCTTCCCTCACCCTCCCCACATTTTTTCCAAACCTCTCGCGATCTAACCCTCCTGTTACACTGTTTAACACATTGTTAACTTTTCAAGAAATCACTTCCATAGATTTCAGACCGTCCCCACCAGTGAGGACTTCGCAACATTAACATACTCTAGGCTTCCCCGGCTTTCTGTTACATTGTTTAACACATTATTAACTTTTCACGAAACCACTCCCACAATAGTGCGCGCTTCCCCGGCCGAAATACCTATTTCCCATAGATTTTAGGAAAGCGAGAGGAAAGAAGAGGTTAAGTGGGGTATCACTGAATAGGTATTTGAAAATCATCTTTAGGTTTCTATTATCATTTTTCATTTTTAATTACCATTTAGGATCTATAACGATTTAAAGTTGTCAGCAACCATTAACTTAGTTTTGTTCGCAAGCGGGTTTTTTGTGAAGGTGCTTTACCGTGATTGTTTCCGATAATGATCGCCAAGTCCCATATCTTCTAGAAAACATATCTTCTAGAAAATTTATATTATTTTAAACAATGTGACATGATTCAAAATTTTTACTACCATGGAACTGAATTTTAAACCAATATGATTCTGGATTTCTATTCCAATCTATCCGTTCGTGCTTCGTAGTTCGGATGGGTTATAAATATTCTGTGTCAGAATGT
This sequence comes from Alsophila aescularia, assembly GCA_946251855.1. Lineage (NCBI taxonomy): Eukaryota > Metazoa > Arthropoda > Insecta > Lepidoptera > Geometridae > Alsophila > Alsophila aescularia. The sequence goes on from OX276376.1 coordinate 66,914,573, forward strand.
AACTGCCCAAAATTCACTTTACTAAATGCTAGATTCGTGATGCACAGTCGAGAACATATTTTTTTTTATATATTTTTATGGTGTGGTGTACGGTTTGTAGTGGAAAGAGAAAAAGTAAAAAGTAAAAATTATTATAAAAAAAAGTAAAAACCAGACTGCGAAAAACATTATTGAATAAAATTGATGAACGTTTTTGCAAGAAGCTTGAAAAACAATTGCTACAGATTAGGTAAAAAAAAAACAAATGTAATGATATTCATTTTGATACCTCACTCGATAGGTTTTGGTATTTTTTTTGACAAAAAATAAAAATACAATATGGCAGCTGTAAGCCGCAATATTAGTTTTCTTGATACTTCATATATTATATCACTCTCGTGATTAAGACGAATCCAATGCTACACATTTATCAAAATCCAATAAGCTGTTTAGACTGTAGGACGAGCCTAAGAAACGTACAAACAAACACATAACCCTCCTTAGTTGGGTAAAAATAAATAGCCTGGGTGATTTTCTATATAAATAATACAATTAAATACAATACAATAATACAATTAAATACAGCTCACAGAGCCACTATTTCCATTTGTATGCACAAATGGAAATAGTGGCTCTGTGAGCTGTAGATCTCGCGAGTCTGTTTTTTACCATCATTTTTCATCTCCTGAAGTTTTAATAATAACAAAAAGTTTTGTGACATTTTGAACATTTTTTGAAATGGCTGATATATCTGATTTTGAAAAGTAACGCGAGTGAAATTCATATTAAATATAAATAAAACGGTCGGAGTATTTGCGATCTTCTATTTCGTGAGTTTTTAGCCGTTTTATTTTTATTTGGCTGATATATATTTTTTTTTACGTTTTCAACCACCATTAAAATTCATATCTCCACCATTTAAAAAAATTCAATAAACTGAATCGAAAAAATAATGCATATAATTATCGAACCTGCTCACAAAATTTTACGAGAATTGTTTGAGAAATCGCATTTCTGAATAGAAGGAAGAGAACAGACACATATCCGCCGGACATACGAAGGCATTTTTGTCTAAGCTGAAACCGAGACGCTTCGCTCGCGCTTCACGCTCGCTCGGTCAAATAGAATCATCCTAATTGGTTATCCTAATCCTAACCCTGGTAATTAAAGATCATACAAATAAACGCTGGAATTGAGAACCTCCTCCACATGTTTTGAAGACGGTTAAAAACCATCATAAAGTGAATATCAAGTATTTTAACACTTGATGACAAAGCAAAATGTGTCATCAGCATGTCACGTCACACGCACCGCTGAAAAGCAATTTCTGAATAAAATTACAGACATTTTGACAGACGGTGGAAACAATAGCACAATGTTCATACATTTTCGGGTTAAATGACATGGCGTGATTCATTATAGGAGGTGGAGAGTAAAGGGGGGAGTCTTCACGGACAAAAGCAAAGTGCAGAGTAATGTCTTCACCCCCCGTTGGGAGACGAGCCACTGCTTACTTTATCGATAGGGCATGCAAAGGAAATTGATCTTCGCTGTGGATTATGGGTCCTGTTCGTTCGTAAACTAGCGGAGGATGACGTCATAACACTATAAGAAAAATGCTGATGTTCATTAGCTACTGCGGAATACAACAAAGTAGGTTCTATATGGAAAATTTGGACGTTATGCTCTTACATGCATACAGGTAGCTCAGGTCTAATTCATTACTATATAAGCGAATTTGTAAATGGGTAAATAAATGATAAATTATCATTAAAATTGATATGTTAACATTGTAAACTTTTTTAAATATAGAGAACTAAAGAAATAGATTTTAAACTGACATGGTCTCTATAATAAAAGTTAACATTAGAAGCGGGAGGTTTTGACTGTTTGTAGAAAACACCCACCCACATTTTACTTCCGCTACTCTGTGATCATGGCGCTTGCGACAGTGATGAAATATCGGAAACTAAGGATAGGTACTTGGTTATTATTTCGTTTCTAATGTATACTTTCACTTAAGAAACGAAATAAAATTTTGTTTAGTTTCTTAACAGTCTATTTTTTTTTTATTAAACATATCACCGACAAAAAAAATCGTAAACAACTAATTCGCTCGACAGAGTCGCCACGAACTTATTTTCGAGAGGTCTCTTCTTTGCTCTAAAAATATTTACTCAATGTCAAGAAGATGTCATACTAACGAGAATTTGCCCGACAATGCCTACTCCGACTGATTGTTTTAAAGATAATTTAACATAAGCCAGACTTACCGTCTCAGGTTTATTAATTTGCAAGCAATTTAAAGAAGCCCCTGTTATTAAAAGCAATATCGCTTTCTAAAACAATGTAAATTTTATACAATCACTCTTAAAAATGTTGCAGAGAAAAAACAGAAGGGCTCTCAGAAAGTCTTAATTGTTTTTCTGGTATTGGACGCGCGCCAGAAAACAAGAATGGGCGAGACAGTACTATCTTGGCCGATCGAGCGCTTGTAATGAATTTAATTGTTTTTCTACTGCCGCTGAAATAATTACAAAGTTTGCTTTATTTTCGTGCGGCTCGTATTGAAAGCGGTGACGTCTCTAGGGCGGATTTTACGGGATATTTCAAAGAAAATGTAGAAAAAGTATTAGAAGTGCTCGCTTTGGCTCCGTGAAAAGTTTTATAGTAGAAATTGCGACTTTTTTATACTAATCTATTCTTCTACACTCATTATAAAGCATTAGATAACAAAAAGTCTGCACAGAAGATAATACTAAAAACTCTGAGACTTAAAATAAGCTACTGATCAAGCATAATAATACATTTTTAAATGAATTCTGTCTGTTTGTCTGTCTATTCGCGCTTTACGTAAGAACTACTGGAGTGATTGCGATGCAGTTTTCAGTGTTGAATTGCTTAGGTTTTGAATTATGGACTGAAATACTTGGTATCTTAATCCGATGATTAGAGCCGAGCAATCGATTAAAAACTATGTGATGAATGAACGAAATTTGGTATTTTATATGTAATTTTGGTCCTGGAATAACACATATGTTACTTTTAACCCAGAGAATGACCACACGAGCAAAGCCGCGGGCACAGCTAGTTCTAAATAAATAACGAGTCGCGCATCGCACACTCAGGGTTCCGTACTACAAAGATCTTATTTTCTAAAAATAATAAATGAAAATAATGTTTTATTCGTATAAGTTTTTAGTATATATTGTGTTAATATTATATGATTATGTTAAAATATGATTAATTCTCAAAATTGTTTGTCATTTGTGTTTATAATTTTAGCATTAACGCCTACTTACAGCTTAGCGCGAACATTTTCTAAAGGAAAAATTTGGTCACATTTAGTAATTGAGGGAAATATTTGGATGGTGGTGAAGTGGTCACGGTAGCGGAATTGGTTAAAGGCATGTGCCGCACAGAGGCATGGATGATGCAGGTTCGAGTCCCGTCCGTTATCCAAATTTTTCCTTTAGTAAATTATTAGACATGCTCACGTCTTTATTTGATTAATGTTAAAATAAACATAAAATATATACTCTTCTCTGTACCTTAATCTATTAAAGGGTCGGCGGAGGGTGAATTTTCCATACAAACGTAATACCAAAATAATTTGTGATTGGAGCATATTTCCACAGCGTTATTATACTATTCGGATTCAGATAGTGTAAAATGTAGTATTTTGTTTCCTAAATACTTACCTGAAACGAAATATAAACGAAAATTCCATTATGCGTATAAATAAGGAAAATGCAATAATTACTTATTTTATATTATTTTGGTATTACATTTGTATGGAAAATTTACCCTCCGCCGGACACTTAAGAGCTACAAGCCCACGACATACGGGCAGACGTACAGGCAGACAGAGTTGCTACAGCAATAGGACAAGCTCCGTTTCGACACTTCGGGTTCACCTATATTCTGTTCTCCTTGTGAACGCCACTGAACTTTGTGTGTGGAGCCCATAAAAAATAGAATACAACCAAACCCAACCATGCAGTTAATATTATATTAATATTATTAGAGTTTTCTTTTTACTGTCAGGATAGCTGTCATTGTGTTCTACAAAAATTATATACTTTTACGGGTTAAATAATATAATGGATAACTGATATTTATATTTCAACCCATTAGAAGATGCCTCAGCTCAGTCTTGGCCTAGTTATTATAACAAAGGCAGTGCTCATTATAATTTCAACACAGACACCACTCTAACCGACCAATAGCTTTATCTATAAATCTGGAAACGTGTCCCTCAGTCACCTGAGCACTGAGCCGGACTGTAGTCTAGATTGATTTCGGATTTATTGCCGAATCGCTCGACTCTCGGCTCTCGTTTAAGATCTGCGATTTATCTCTGAACTCGACGGAAAATAGAAATACATAAGACGCCATTTTGAGTATTTACCCTGCTCGGATATTTTGCACATGAATGCATTGTTCTGATTGATTTGAAGATGAAACTAGTTTTGAACTGGAAGGTAGTAAGTACTTAGGTAGTTGTATTTTAAAGCATTTGTATTAACTACAACAAACAATGGGATATACTTTGACGTAAAATTATATATCTATTATTATGTTAATCTTTTTTGTCTAAGTTATCACACTAAATATGTCATTTTTTACTATTTGCACATTGCGTTCTAATAAGTTTAGTTCATGTTTACAATCTATACATTAATGCGTCTATTTGTTTGTTTCTCGTGTGAGGTGTGCTGGCCTCTGGTTTGTGAGTTTTCCAGACCAACAGCTATTAATCAATAACCGCCGGGACCGACTGCTTACCGTGCTCTCCGAAGCATGGAGCGATGGAAAACCGCAGATAACTTCATGAGAAGTCAGAAGCCCAGGAGCGAACCCGTATCGTTGGATGCTCTCTACACTTGTAAAATGCGTCGATGAACATATTTTTTGTTGAGTTATAAAGACTAAAGTGTTCAACTTACAGAATACAAGATTTGTGGAATTGCTGTACGTACCTGGAAAAACATAACATTTTGGTTATATACAAGAAATATAAATTTAATAAATAAACCGAGTCCACACCAATACATAAAAGTGAAACGTTCTGTGTTTGTTTGTTTGGGGAGTTTTAACGCCAAAACGGTTGGTCCGATTTTGACGAAACTTTGTAAATAGATACTGTGCCATATAGAGACTAACATAGGATACTTTATCCCGGAAAATGGTAAGTTTCTACGAGAAACCTGGATTCTTGCTGATTACTTGCTGTAAGGAACGGTTGCCAAGGAAACAAAATAATAACAAGTCTTTCAAAAAACATCAAGAGTGTTGGTGCTATTGCATTGAGTTTTAATATCCTAGAAGCACATAGGATAGGTTTTTTCGCTATATACACAAAGAAAGTAGTCCGCACGGATGAAGTCGCGGGTGAAAGTTAGTACTCTATATATCTAAAATATGTTGAACTGTCTACTCCCACATACTTTAATTCATCCCCTCCATCTAAATGCTAAAGTTGAGACTTTACTAAACTTCAAGCATATTAGCCCATTACTAAGGGCAGTATGGGCAGTATTGCTAAAACAGAAATTTCAACTTAATCGGTTCAGTAGTTTCGGAGAATATTGGCTGTGACAGACGGACAGACAGACGAGTGATTATATAAGGGTTACGTTTTGTTTTATTCGATCTTACGAAACCCTAAACAGGACCGGGCCAGTAAGGATGTTGAGTAAAAATGGAGGCCTGTACTTAGCAATGGCTTGGTGTGAAAGATAAATGAAGAAGAAAAACTTATTTAAATGTGTAAACATCTAATGGCACTGTACGGGAGTAACGCCGACTGTTGGCGTGGCAACGCACCGCTCTTGGCTCCTCGGCTCTTTCCTCCTCAGCTCGGCCATATTCGATTTTTCACATCTGCCAGGCGTCCCGCGACGACTTAGTTTTTTAATAATTTATGCACTATTTTTAAGTACTTTCTAGATACAACCTTTGTCCAAAGAAGCAACACGAAGATCAGCAACTTTAGTGTGAGTATACCAAAATAAACGATTGTATGTACACATGCAAACCTGATTAGCGACGGTCAATTGAAATATATAATACAAATAATAATAATAATGTTTATTGACATAATAATTGTACAGAACAGTAATGAATCCATAGGCTCCCGAACTAGTAAGAACAGTGTTTCATATTACCAACTATCTGTACCCGCGGCTTCGCACGCGTGGTCTTTTCTTTAGGTTCAAAGTACCATAATGCGCTATTCCAGGGCCAATATACCAACATTTGAACAAAATTTCTTCAGCCGTCAAAAATACTTTTTTCAATTGCTCGGCTTCTAACTCACCGGATTGAGATACCAATTACACCAGATTTAAATCAAACCCTAAGCTATCTAACAATGAAAACCGCATTGCAATTGGCCCAGTAGTTTTTACGTGGTGCGTGAACAAACAAACATACAGACAAACAGAAAGAAAGACACGATTAACAAAAAAATATTGTTCAATACCTTTTTTAAGCACCCAAGAGCATTTTTTTCATTTGAATTCATTTAGTACTATGGGTGCAATGCGCGGTCAAGATACGGACAAACAGACAGACGAAATTAGAAGGCTTCAGTATCGAATATAGAGAACCATTCAAAAAATATTTTTTATTACTTAAATATTAACATAACTTTGGACCCATATCCCGCAGAAACCCTTTACTTTTTCGGGATAAAACGTGTCATTTACAAAATTTTAACCCATCATATAACTTAACACAGTGCCAAGTTGCATCAAAACCCGTCTATGAGTTTCAGCGTGGTATGTGTTCTTTTAAATAAGTTTCAACCCCTATCCTGCGAGAACCCGTAAATTTTTCAATATGTAAAGTATCCTATGTCCTACGTCGTAGTATGAACTCAAATCATACCAAGTTTCAATTGAATTCATCCAGTAGTTCCGGCAGCGTGATGCGCGGCTAAGATACAGACTGACAGACATACAGACAAAAATGAAAAAAAAACATACAGTTTAGGCTTCATTATCGAAAAAAGAGTAACTTACAAAAAAAACACTATATCTTTAATGTACAGAATTTGGACCCATATCCCACAGGAACCCTTTATTTTTTCGGGACAAAATGTATGCATAATTTTTACCCATCTTATAAACTATGTCTGTGCCAAGTTGCATCAACATCCGTCCAATAATTACAGCGTACTACTACTACGTGTTCTTTTAAATAATTTTCCACCCTTATCCTGCAGGAACACTTAATTTTTTCGGGTTGAAAAGTATCCAATGTCCTACCTCGAAGTATGAACTATAAGTATGCTTAGAATTTTTTATACGTTAAAAAGTGACAACATTAGCGTGTCGTTCACATGATGGTAATGTTAGCGATCGCAATTCAATGACACCTGGTTCCATGCTCAGCCGAAAGACTTATAATATGTGCAGATGTGCCACTGATCCCTGCTTCGGAGAGCACGATAGCTGTTGACAAGCCACGTCAGAAGCATACCAGCCTAGAAAACCCTGAAAAAGTCGACACTACTCAGTCGACGGTGCTCCCTGGTCGACATAAATACAAAAATAATAATATATTGGTTTTTAAAATAGATAACAAGCCTAATTTCGCTTGTATATACAAACTTCTCACTACCCATAAAAACTAATATAGAGCCCACATACGGCAGACAGACCTCATTCCATCAAGCCGTAATCTCAGACCCCGCCTGCAGTGCAGCTAGGCCACAAACCACGTCCGTATATTCCACTTCCGTGTGAAACATACGAACTGTACGTATATATTATGTTGCACCAATGTACCTGGTTTTTTGGATTTATTCATTTAACAATGCAGAAAATGACTCCCTGATATATTGATTTGTAAACTCCTAAAATCTTAAACACCCTTCTCTTAGTAACTGTAACGAAGAAGCCACCACACGAGAGAAAAATAATAATTTTCGAGAAACTTATAATAATTATAAATAATTATCTACTTCACACGGGTAGCGCTCACATCGTGGAATTTTACTTTATTAGCATTTTTATACCCGTCGTAACTAAAAATATACCAGTAAGCGTAATTCAAAATCTTTAGCAGCTACGATAGTCGTGTTTTTTTACCATAGACAACTGACGTACTTGACGGACTTGTTATTATTTCGTTTCCACTGCAACATGTCATTCCGTTCCTTACAGCGAGTAATCGTCATTCCTACAATTTTTTGATATCTTGGGTTACATTATTGCAATTTACGCAGGGGTCTCTATATTTTTGAGAAATAAAATAGGGCCCATATTACTTGCTTGCGGCCATTTCATTTCTCCTTTGACGAAATCAGCTAGAACCTGGCGAGCCTCTTCATGCCTTCGACTGCATCTTAAATTTAAAAATTAAAAATATAAATCTTTTAGCCTATTTTTGGGTTTGTTCACAGTCTGTTTTTTTTTAATAATTAATTTTATAATTTTATTTCAAACTTTTTAGATTATATTTATAAGAATTAGTGAGAATAGTTCCTAACCAACTTTAAGATACTAAATGGTCATTCGAAATGAAAATTGATAAGACAAACCCAAGGTTTTCAAGTACCTATTCAAGATAATTATCCCACTTGATATAATAGTTCATTGAATTCCATATTTTTTTTCTTTTTGACAATATGGCATCTAGTTGTCGCCATATTAAATTTTGATTAATGTCCTGCCTTTAGTAGTACTCCAAAGATTAAAACAAATCGATTGATTTAAGAATTATCAAAATCAGATCACGCTTTTGGTCTATTTAGTGCCACAAAGGAACAGACATACATACTTACCTTTAAATCGTTTTAGATCCTAAATGATCATTCAAAATCAAAAATGATAAGAGAAACCTAAGATAATTTTCAAATACCTATTCAATGATACTCCACTAGACATAGTAAGTCAACTTCATTTATTTATTTTTCACAATAATGGCGTCTAGTTGTAGCCATATTGAATTTTGATTAATGTCATATCTTTAGTTTGCAAGATTAACATCGGGTTTATTTGTTAAATTTGACAACAGATTAATTCTAATGGCAGCATTAGACTTAATCTGTTGTCAAAGTTAACAAACGTTTCAGAAACCCGGGGTAAGACAAAAAGATTGAAGTATGAATAATCAAAATCGAATCACGAGTTGGTCTATATAGTGCCACAAATGAACAGACATACGTACATAGGCTGATAAACACATTACCAGGCTTTTGCGTTGCGCAGTCTGGTAAAAATACAAATATACAAAAATAAATCATTCCTCTTTATAATATTAGTGTAGATATAGATAACCGTATACCTTCAGAGGTCCTTACATTTTAACATGGAACCTAGCAACATACCAGTTTTTCCAACATACTACTAGCCAACATATGAAAAAAAAAAAGCAATACCGCGGCCTCTTATCAAACTTTACTAAATAAACAGAGGGTATCAATACAAACAAACACATTAATAGTAAATAGTATATTACGAAATGCATCATCCTAAATCTGCTATCTTTTGGCACCAGTATCTTATAAATGCGATTCTTTAGGATAATAAACTGGATGTGACATTTTTTGTTTGTATTGAAGTCCTCTATCGACTTATTAAGATTTGATCGTGGACGCGACATTTTAACATGGAACCTGATATTTTGCAACATTTTCAATATGGCGGACAATAAAATCAATATGGTTAGAACGCCGTGCAACCACAATGTCTTTGTTTGTGTCAATTTTACCTCGTTATGCTAACTCATAAATTATAAACATAGATTAAAGGATTTTGTGGGTTGCCACAAAATCCTTTGAGCCGCTATAGCATGATTTAAAAACCAACTTATAAACTCACAAACTTTCATTTTAATAATTTAGTACGATGACACGACAAGCATTGTTCACATTTCTGCCAATGTAATTTTCCGTACCATTGGATCCAATACTGGCGCATAACTACTGAAATTCAGATACGAACTGAAATTTAAAGCCCGTAGAAAGTGTTTCTGTCACTGCTGTAGACAATGAAATAAAAATTGGATGAGATAGGTAGTTCAATATATTGAAAGGCAGTAATGGATCCCATAATTGCCGAGTGTCGCTATCTTCAAATGGGTCTATAGATTTATATATAATTCATTATTTCATAGGGTTTATGTAACTTTATTAACGACCTCTATAAAGTAACTGATAATATTATAGCTAATCTACTACCTCTGATTGTGGACAAAACATAATTTAACACATAACATAAGACACACATGGGTCCTATGACTGATTTTTAGTCTGGACATGCAGTTATAATTTAGTGGAGTCCTTGTAATTTGTCCATACCACAGTCATCATCATCGTCATCATCATTACAGCATTTAGCAGTCCACTGCTGAACATAGGCCTCCCCCAAAGAGCACCACGACGAACGGTCTTGTGCCGCTTCTATCCACCGACTCCCTGCGATGGCTACAATGTGTGGGGGATTTCCCTACACTTCGCTTGCTTGTTCGTGGTCGTCATTCCAGAATATTTATTCCCCAGCGGTTGACGGCTCTGCGAACTATATGGCCTGCCCATTGCTACTTTAAGCTGCAAATACATACATTACATACATACATACATACATACATACATACATACATTTATTCAGCATTTATTTGCGATTGGCGTTTTAATAATCTATTTCTATTTCGATTCACTTTAATATAGATTCTAAATACTTCCGGTTTTGTATCCTGCTGACTGCCACTGCTGTGCTTGTATGAACGCAGCCTAGCTAGGTATCCTGTTTTTGATAAAAACAACAGGATACCATTATTTTTTACCACCAGGTAAAAAAGAAAAAAAATTAGAGTAGACACGTTAGAAAAAAGTCATCACAAACCTCAGTCCACTTAATACTGCAGCCCGATTACATAACTTGGCTTCAATCGAATTCTCAATATCGCAACCACTAATGCCTTGCGATAGAGTCGAAATTGCTATGAAAAAAGTGATAATCCGATTGTAGCCAAGTTATGTAATTGGGCCACTGGGCCTTCTTCCGCTGATGCCAGTTTCTTCGATGCTATGCTAAAGCCAAGATGTACTTTTTCATTTTTGAATATATTTATTGTACGTTTTAATATCAAAATCACACGTCTCATACTTACATGTATATCATATTCAAAAAGCATTTCCATGTAGAATAACATTGGACTAGCGTCACCTAAACCCGTCAATATTTTGATTGAACCGGCTCATGTTACTGAAAATATAAACTAACACGCGCGCGATGCATTTTAATCCGCTTGCCGTGTTACCAAAAACCGGATAAACTGAACAAAGGATAAATAGGACTTCACTGCGTGGAGAATTATTATATGAGCGGCCAATGGCGGCATACTTTCAAATAATATGGTTTTCTTTTTTTAACTGAAAGGATTTAGATTTTGTTTTTACTAGAATGCGCAACGCAACGGCCCAGTAATGTGTGTGGCGATATCACAATTTTCAGCCTATATACATTAAGTATGTATGTCTGTTCCTTTGTGGCACTATATAGACCAACGCGTGGACCAATTTTGATGATGCTTACGTCAATTGTTTTGTCTTAATCTTAAGGGTACTACTAATGACATGACATTAATCAAAATTAAATATGACTACAACTAGACGCCATACAGGGAAAAATGAAAAATGAAAGTCGACGAACTATGTCAAGTGGGATATCATTGAAAAGATATATTTGAAAATCATCTTCAGGTTTCTCTTATAATTTTTCATTTCAAATTACCATTTAGGATCTATTACTATTTTAAGTTGGTAAAAAAAAACTATATAATAATAGATAAACAAAACAAACAAACAAACAAACAAACAAACAAACTAATAGATTCTCACTAATTCTAAACTAAAAAATAAATAATATAAACTAAACAGTTTAAAATAAAAATATATTATTAGACGTGCAGCCAGTGCACGGTTGAAGAAAGACTATTTCTTCAACCGTGCACTGGCTGCACGTCCGTGACTGCAACTTATGTTTCAAAATCAAAAATCTAAAGCTTGCTAGCCTCTTTTTAGTTTTGTTCGCAGTAGGGTTTTTTGTTTATATAATAATATATTTTTATTTTAAACTGTTTAGTTTATATTATTTATTTTTTAGTTTAGAATTAGTGAGAATGGTTGCTAACCAACTTAAAATAGTAATAGAGTTGTTGTGGCAAAGTTCAAATAAATTGGACATTACAAAGGAAAACTGCATCGCTGCATCTTGACTTCATTGCGTACAACTAAACACGCAATCGACTACTGTATACATTAATGTCAGATTAACGCAAACCGCACCCAGTCTATTCTTGGTAGTCTATCGCCGCAGTGATAAATCCCACCAGACGTTTAGTGCTGATCGTTTGGGCCCTTAATGCGAGCTTAGATAAAGGCTCGGGTTAGCCAGTGACAGATAACTGATACTTTGGTTGTTTGATAGCCAAACTAATAGATGGCTCATTGATTGGAATTCTTCGAAATAGTTTGAAGTAAGCTAAATAAAAAATGTTTACTATGAAAAATAGAACCATTATAAAATCAGACTAGCTGTCCCAGCTGTGGTGGTCACTGACCTTCTTTCTGAAATAATAATGATAACGTTAGCACACTCATACAAGGATTCCTATTCTGTGTCGTGGGTGGCATCTACACACACCATCAACACACCACATCATAAACATCATCATCAAAACATCTAAGATCCTAGAACAAACACTCATCCATCGTTATAGTGCCATTACCACATTTGGACTCATTTTGCTCAGGCAAGCGATTACTTGCCAGACTGCGCAACGCAAAGACCCAATAATGTGTTTTTCAGCCTGTGTATGTATGTGTGATTCTTTGTGGCACTATATAGAACAAACGCGTGGTCCGATTTTGATTATTCTTATGTCAATCGATTTGTCTTAATCTTGCAAGTTCTACTTAAAACATGACATTAATCATAACTCAATGGCGACAACCAGACACCATACTGTGAAAAAGAAAAAATGGAAGTCAACGAACTATGTCAAGTAGAATTTCATTGAATAGGTGTTCGAATATCATCTTTAGGTTTCTCTTATCATTTTTAATTTCGGATGACCATTTAGGATCTTTAACGATTTAAATGTTGTTAGCAACCATTCTCACTAATTCTTGTAAATATAAACTAAAAAGTTTAAATTAAATTATTATTAAAAACAAAAAACCGACTGCGAACAAAACTTAAAAGAGACAAACAAGGCTTAGATTTTTTATTTTGAAATATAGTAGTAGTAGTAGTATTATAATATAGTCAGAGGCATGAAGAGGCTCGCCAGGTTCTAGCTAATCCCGTCAAAGGAGAAATTATAATATAGTCAGAGGCATGAAGAGGCTCGCCAGGTTCTAGCTAATCCCGTCAAAGGAGAAATTATAATATAGTCAGAGGCATGAAGAGGCTCGCCAGGTTCTAGCTAATCCCGTCAAAGGAGAAATTATAATATAGTCAGAGGCATGAAGAGGCTCGCCAGGTTCTAGCTAATCCCGTCAAAGGAGAAATTATAATATAGTCAGAGGCATGAAGAGGCTCGCCAGGTTCTAGCTAATCCCGTCAAAGGAGAAATTATAATATAGTCAGAGGCATGAAGAGGCTCGCCAGGTTCTAGCTAATCCCGTCAAAGGAGAAATTATAATATAGTCAGAGGCATGAAGAGGCTCGCCAGGTTCTAGCTAATCCCGTCAAAGGAGAAATTATAATATAGTCAGAGGCATGAAGAGGCTCGCCAGGTTCTAGCTAATCCCGTCAAAGGAGAAATTATAATATAGTCAGAGGCATGAAGAGGCTCGCCAGGTTCTAGCTAATCCCGTCAAAGGAGAAATTATAATATAGTCAGAGGCATGAAGAGGCTCGCCAGGTTCTAGCTAATCCCGTCAAAGGAGAAATTATAATATAGTCAGAGGCATGAAGAGGCTCGCCAGGTTCTAGCTAATCCCGTCAAAGGAGAAATTATATGAATTATGCCTACGACTGCATCTTATATTTCAAAATCATGACTAAAGCTTGTATGCCTCTTTTTAGTTTTGTTTACAGTCAAGAAGTATTCATACATATACTAGTTTGCGTATAGTAGTTTATGAAACGGTTGCATAACTGGGGTTATGAAAACACGAGTGTGAGGTTAAAAAACGAGCTGCAGGTGAATTTTTTAATAGTATCACATCAGTGCTTTTAAACCTAGTTATGTGCCGTATTTCATACACTACTTTATGTAAACTCATGCAATAAGAAGGTACCTACCTACTTTTGTTCAAAAAACATTTTTCTTGATTATCGCCGGTAAAAGATCGTTCGTCATTTTTGTCGCTGTTTCCACGATATCAGGTGGAGCCAAATTATCCTCAATATCTTGCTGTTACTTTTTTTCCTCAACATAAAACAGCAAGATATAATAGTACCGAAATCCAGCAGTCTACCGCATATGAGCGCACTTGAGCTTTAGCACGCACAATCATTGATAATAATTGGTCGACGCCATAACTGTACTATGATAAAACAAAACTTTTTAGAGACGTGCAGTGCATAAGGTCATTATGCCACCATTTTTGAGTTCATAATCCTGATTTTATGAAATGAGTGTAGATAAAACTTATTTTACAACTACCTTTCAACTTGTTCGTTCATTTGTATCTAGTGAGTACACGATACAAATCCATTTCTATTAGTTCATTTGTGTTTAGTGAGGACGTAATAAATTGACGCAGTATTTTTCTGGGTCCATTTAAGCTTTTGCATACCGATTTAGGACTTCTACTATTTAATGTCTCCAGGCGTAGACTGTGCAGTACAATGAAATAAACAGCAGAAGACGTAACTGTCCCATTCAAAGGGCACGCAGGCAACACGCGTCGGTGGCATTAGGCAGCTGCTATATTTGCGGCCACTTCTGCAGTTTTTTTAGAAATAAAAGTTTATTTCGTTCAGTGTTTTAAAAAATATATAATTTTATGTATAAAGAACAGTAAAATAAAACAACAAATTGTTTCCCTACTTAAATATGCAGTGATTGACTGTAAGTAGTAAGTGTTTTATCATGGTAATATCTCTGATTAAACTATCACAACTGTCAAATTCATACAAAGTTATCTTGACGTACATACCTACAACAACTCACTTCATGAGACTTTGCAATACTCACGTATTAAAGTTTGATAGTTCCAACCACTTCAAGAGTTATTTTCCAACGTGAGCGCGGAACTGCTGTCGCTCCTCATTTTTATACATAAGTAGTTCTCGCTTGTGACATTCAAAATATATCAGAACTACGTTGGTTTCATAATAATATTGTGAATTTTCAATCTCTTATAACGATCAAAGAAACATTGTTTTGTGACTTCAGTATTGCAGATCAAACATACAATTATTGGCGTTGAAACCACAAACTTATGTACAAGTGACATTTACGAACTGGACTAGTGTAGTACTATCCATACAAATATATAAAAGTGAAACGTTGTCTGTTTGTTTGTTTGGGGAGCTTTCACGCGATAACGGCTGGACTTGATAATATAACGGAGATTTTGATGAAATTGGAAGATAATGGAGATAGCTGATATACTCGAATAGCTTATACTCTAGAACGTATCGAAGTGTAACTCAAAGTAAACTTCTGCCGCCCCTCACTGCCACTATTGCTGAAACCTGCGAATTCATTAATTTATTTTATTTTATTAATGTTCGGGTGCTTACAGCTACCTTAGCTAAATACACACAAAAAATAAAAGCAAAAGGCCAAAAACAGCCTCCACAAATAGGTTCTCTATTTCTTATTTGCTTCTCTTTTTGCAGAAGCTTCGCATCTAGACGCTTCCGGCAAGATATCTTCCTGCCTTCCTGATTGCGGGGTTTTTATGCCCGAAATTCACATTCGCCAGAAGGAGGTTCCCAGAACGCTTCGAGCTCTAGATGTGAACAAGGCCAGTGGTCCTCATGGCATTCCAGCGATTGTATTGAAAAACTGTGCGCCTGAATCGTCTCCCATCTTAACGCGTTTGTACCGCCTCTCTCTTCACTCAGGTAAAGTTCCGAAGAGCTAAAAGCTTGCCAATATACAACCAGTACCAAAAACGGGTAGTCGTGCTGATCCGGCCAATTATCGTCCCATCTCGATAACCTCCTTAGTCTGTAAGTGTATGGAGCGTGTCATAAACATTAGGCCCTTGGCATACCTTGAGGTCAATGATCTCCTCAGTGACCGACAATACGGATTTCGCCGAAGCCAGTCTAATGGGGATCTTTTCGCGTATGCCACTCACGTACTGAGCGAAGCCATCGAGATGCATGGTGAGGCGCTTGCCGTCTCCCTTGACATATCGAAGGCATTTGATCGGGTTTGGCACGATGCCCTTTTAAACAAGCTTCCCTCATATGGTTTACCTGTTGGCTTATGCAATTGGATAGTTGATTTCTTGAGAGAACGATCAATTCAAGTAGTCCTAGAGGGCTGCTCATCTGATCAAATGGCTATCAATGCCGGTGTACCTCAGGGATCGGTTCTCTCGGCTACACTGTTTTTACTGCATATTAATACCTTCTGAAGCCTGGTACTTTTGGGTATGCCGATGACAGTACTGTAGTTTAGAGATACACTTCCAATGCTCAAACCAGCTGTGACACTGTCCAGTTTCAGAGAGAGGCTATGGTAGACCATTTAAATTTAGACTTAGAAGCCGTGTCCAATTGGGGCGATTCTAACCCGGAAAATTGTAAGTTACACGGGAAACTGGAAAATTTTGATTACTCGCTGTATGGAATGGTTGCCATGGAAATGAAATAACAAATCTGTCAAATAACGTCAAGAGCATTGGTGTTATACCTACTTTTGCATTGGTTTTTATATCTTAGAAGAACAACAAGCTTTTTTTCGCGATAAACAGTAGTCCGCGCTGACGAAGTCGCGGGCGGGAAAGCTAGTTCTCAATATAGTAACCCAGACACTCGCCAATGTAATGGATAGTGAAGAGCAATCTCTTTACCTACAACCTTGGAAGACAGAGGAAAAAGAAAAGACTATTACAGCGGACACAAATATGTCCCAAACACAACCCGTTTCAATTCCGAAGTTCATCTGTAAGGCAATTGCACTAGGCAGATAGGGTGGACATCTATCTGAATTTCCCAGGGTTTAATTAGTCATTTTGTCGGTATGGGTGGTAAAACTAGATGAAGAATCAAATGGCTTAGCTATTTCACAATGATCTCAGCATAAGCTAGAGGTATGTATCCTAAAAACGCGTATGAGTAAATGGATATATTAATACATAATATCTCACTTCTTGTTTCGTTTTTCCGTTGAGAAGCATTATTCATTCACAATTATTTCGCATTGTTTATCTTTGAAATCGTGTAATTTTTCTTTTTTATTAGAATTCTCTTGTCCTGAATTTCCTAAACAGATGGTAGGTATCTCTATGGTGCAGACAGGCAATCCCACTGCCTCCCGTCAAAGCTTCAATCCCTATCGCGGAGAGACGCTTGTGTAATACAGCTCTATGGATATTGAACGTTGCAATTGTTTGCGATATTAGAGCGAGCTAGGAAACCAGTAGGATTTTTTGGTTCCATAGTCCAACACAGCACCTTCCTGTCCATCCGTCTATCCGTCCTAGTCTGTCACAGAACGTAATAGCTCTTCTGTGGTCACAGCACACGACACTAACGATATCTGCATATTTCTTTTGACATAAGTGACGTGATATGAACTTTTGTTTATCACGGAATTTTATGCCAACATACAACCATTCTCTCGGTTAAAATTGAGAAACTTCTTAATTTCTACCGCTTAAACTGAAATAATTCTTGCAGAAGAGTACCAAAAGTACGTAAATGGTTGTTTGAATGGAGAAGAAAATACCGTTAAAGTTCAATTAACAACCTGCATTATACTTAAAACTAAAGCCAGCAATGCACACAAAATTATTGTTCTACATTACAAATTGAAAGTGGCCAGTAATTATCGTCGATCGGACTAATCGTGGCGACCGAGGCCAATATTACCCGAGGCAATTTTACCCGAACGGGTAATTTTACCTCGGCGGTAATATTGCCAGTAAAGGTAATATTGACCGTTCAGTATTAAGCCTATTACACACGCACGTGGTTGTGGAGTAGGAAGGAACGTGATTTTGGGGATTGTAACGGTTTGAGACTTAGGACTTGTGAAGAAGGATCAACAGATAAAAAAACCTTTGTTTTTGTCCACATGCTGTTACTGGTTATTATAGGTTTACTATACTAACTGCTCCACACGGTTTCACCCGCGTGGGTTATGAAGATGATAATGAAATCCTATGAATCCTATGTGCTATTCCAGGACCTAGATACATTACGTACCAAACTTCATCAAAATCCGTTAAGCCATGTCAGAGGCCTTTGGGCGGCATGACAAACTCTGTCACCAAAAGACAGCACTATCTCATACAACATACAAACAAACATACAAAAAGATTTTCAAGGTGAAGACTAGACATACCAAACTTCATCAAAATCACGTTCATCAAGTTCACTCACTCACAAACATGCTTATAATATTACTAGGATTCTGCTATTTAAACAACGAAATAATTATTTTAATTTATTAGCTATATACAAAAATGTAGAATGCATTTTTTATATACGAATCATTCATCATTATCAGCCCGCATCAGTCCCCTGCTGGACATAGGCCTTTCCCAAAGCATGCCACTGAGACCGATCTTCGGCTCTTCTTTTTCAACCGCCACCAGCCATCTTGCGTGTTTCGTCGCTCCACCTAGCCGGAAGGCGTCCCACACTACGTTTGCCGAGTCGCAGTCTCCACTCAAGAACACGTTATCGGTCCTTCGGCAAATATGACCAGCCCACTGCCACTTCAGCCTGCTAATCCTTTGGGCTATGTCGATAACTTTGGTTCTCTGTCGGATAACCTCGTTCCGGATTTGATCTCTCAAAAAAAAAACCGATCATAGCCCTTTACAAATTATTATTGTATGCTATAATGAAAATTACAATATTTTTCGTTACATAATGTAAAGCCTCAAAGCATGGTCGCGTCGCACGTGTGGTCGAGATTTTAATTTGCAGTTCCATGCTAAAATTGCTCCGCAAGTTACTGTCTATATCCTCTCTGTAATTGCAATTGCAGAATTACTATTGAATTAAGTCTGTTAATCGTATTGGAAGCTTGTACTCTGCGGCTACGTAAGCTTATTGGGTACAGGCTGTACAGTAATGTAAATGGAAACGGGGCTCAATGAACTGGGCAAAGTAAATTTCAAAGTATTTCCTTAAGAGACCATGCAAGGTTATTTTTTACGGCACGTTTTTAACGTGCAAGACAGGCAGGGCGCGAGTAGGAGCACCGCACCAGGCAGAGGAGCAAGGGAACGGTGCAGATTAAATGCGTTACATGCGCGTAAAGTGCACCGTATAAACGTCATTTGCATAACCCCTTAGGCTTTATTTTATCTCGTAAAGGCGTCTAACTCGTAACTCACATTAGACGTTGCGGTGGACCTCTTCTGCTAGAATCTGCCTGGGCGAGTACTAAAAATTAAAAGTCAACATTTGAAACGGGATATTTAGCTTGTATTCTCTAGTTTTGAGTTTCCGATATATTACATTGATGCAAGCGCCATAATTACAGATAAAATTATGTAAAAAAAATCTACGAGCAGACAACAGTATACCCTCTTGCGTGCTCGTTTTTTGTTTTTGTCAATGTTACATTTGTTCACAATATCAACTCAATTCATATAATTATCGACAAAAGAAAGATTATTTAAAATATGATCCCGTTTCTAATGTTGACTTTAGTGATTCTAGGGGAAATGAGATCCCCCATCAAGAACGAGCGGTTGGTGAATATATCAATTTAAACACTTCTATTACCAAAAATTTGCTAGTTAATCGCATATTTTGTTATGTGTACAACTTTTGGGTTCAGCTTCAAAGATCACTGTTTCCAGACAAATATGCAGAAATATGAGACGTAATCTCCAACAAATGGTGACGAGCGCATTGCAGCTCCGTACAAGAAGGTTTGGAATGTAAAGTTCCGCCGCAGTTGTCATGGGTAGCCATTGCGCTTACTATCAGGTGAACAAACTGCATGTTCCGTCAATCAGTAGTGTTTTTTTGTTAACTTATCTGACGTAGTTCAAAGGTGGTAAACAAGCTTATATTGTTGGTCAAAATCCTATGATAGGACTAGGCACAAAGGACTACTGCTAAAATACTCCAAAGTAGATTGGCGATACCTATTCTATTAAAAGGTGGTAGCTAGCCAGGTGAATACTGGCGTGCCCTATCACCAAGGTTTTAGAATCATCATCATCATCACCAACACGTACTCGTCCACTGCTGGACGTAGGCTTCATCGGCTCTCCTCACCCAGTCACTGCCAGTAGCCGTTTGCAAGGCGTCAGTCCACCTGGCCGGCGGGCGGCCTACTATACGTTTTACTAAACGCTGTCTCCACTCTAGACCCACGGTTTACCCCAACAGTTTTCGATAAAAACTATAAAAAGCTCAGTAATAACCAAAATATTTTAAAACATTATTGGAAACATCTAAAAAATGCCTGTCATACAGACAGAGGACTTGATGATGCCTTATGGTTTCTATGTTTAACTCTGGAATCCAAAAACACGATAGGACACGTTCAGACAGTTCAATTGTGAATGAATTCTATTGCCCACCTTTCAGCTCCAACAGCAGACCAGCTCAATGGTATCATTTTATTATATTGTCTTCAAAATTACACACATTTACATTGTTTCAACAAAATAGACGTGGATAAATTTGTATTCTTAGCTTTTTTTACAAACCAAGCGTGTTAAAAATCGAAGAAAGACGTGAAACTAAAACTCACCTATTAACGACCAACATAAAAATCACCTCCACCATCCGCCAACTTAAATCGCCCATAAAATGGCGGTCACATGAAGTACCTATAACGAAAGTATATAACAAGAGGCACTTATAACAGCGTGGTGTAGCACCCTTAATGAAAGGGGTTATCTTTGCCCTGCCGATGGCTTTAGAGCTTCAGAGGGCTCTCCCGATCGTCGCAGGTAGAGTAAGGATATTCTTTGTGGTAGAGTGCTAAAGATACAGTAGTTATGTATATGTAGAGGAGGAAACTGTACTTTAAAGATAAAGGCAAGCGTTCACAATGGCGGAAAGGAAGCCGGGTTATTGTGAGATTCGCTTTGTAGTCGCAGTAGGCAATTAATACAGAAAGGTATGGCTAAGAAAATTGAAGTGCTAGTCGATTCTGGTTTTTTAATCTTAGCTTCAATTTAATGGTCACATTTTGTATGAAACTGACAACATTAAACGTTTGATTATTATTTAGTTCAAATTTTTATCAATATTATATTACTTATAATAAAGCAGTATGTAACAAAAAGTCTACACAATAAAGATGGTAAAAAGTATATACAATGAAGATGGTAAAAAGTCTATACAATGAAGATGGTAAAAAGTCTACACAATGAAGATGGTAAAAAGTCTACACAATGAAGATGGTAAAAAGTCTATACAATGAAGATAGTAAAAAATAGTCTATAGTACTTAAAGTAAGCTATTGAACACGAATATAACATTTTTTTAAATGGTGTCTGTCTGGCAGTCTGTCTGTATGTTCGCACATCACTTCAAAACTACTGGACCGATTGGGATGCCGTTTTCACTGTTGGGTAGCCTAGGTTTTACTTAAAATTTTGTTAAATTTATATTTTATTTTAATTAGTAGAAGCCAAGCAATAGATGAAATCTACTGAAAGTCTATTTGACAACTGAACAAATTTTGTTGAAATTTGGTGTACTTGTATCTCGATTCGAGAAGAAGCCGAGCAATTTTCCCTGAAAAATGACCACGCGGATAAAGTCGCGTGGTAAATATTAATGCTATTAGTAAATATTAATGAAGTTTAGTGATAACTTATCATTTTCATGAACCTACACCGTCATAGCCCTAGTAAAAAGTAAATATCTATTATATAGACAGCGAATATTATCAAACACAGCACACTTGAGTAAAACTAGTAATCAAGTTTGCTTATTTGTTAGTCATTTGAGTGCTGGCCTCTGGTGTCAGAATTTGTCAGGCCGCCCAAGGGCCATTGCGTGACATGGCTTAACGATTTCCCTCCTAAGCGGAAGCGGAGCGGAGCGACGGAAAACTGCACATAACTTGAAAAGTCTAATAGTCAAGAGTTTTCCACACTACCAAAAGTAAGTCGAGACACTTTAAACTGAAATTCTCCCAATAAACTAGACCTTATATTTGGCCACGCTTGCCCCTACTGTGTTCAGAGTGGCCTAACTGGACCACGGCCCATAGGAGATTTTCCCCCTAAGCCACAAAAGTGTGGCACTGTATTCCAAATTCAATTTCCACCAAACTTTCTAAAACAACTCTGCTAAATGACTCTAACAAACCGATACCTAGTAACCTTGCAGCTCGCAGCTAGTTCAACGTACCTCAAAATCCAATCCCGACGCTGAAAAAAACATAAAAGGAGATATCCCACCGCGACTGAAACTTCAACACATGAAAAGCTTTCAGGAAAATAAATGTAATTTTCAGCGCACACACGGCGTTTAAACTGGTCATGAATCCCGCGTCTGTGTGTAGCATAAAAATTTTAGGTCTCAGAATAAATCCTAGGATAGGAGCGGGCTTCGGAGGCCTTGAAAGTTTTAGAATAGCAAATGAGCCGACGAAATGTCGGATGCGTTGAGGCTGTTAAGACTTGTCTTTTGTTGGAAGTTGTGCTCTTAATGTCGGTGAGTTGTTACTTGTTTGTGGTCTTAGAGGTGAGGTGAATTAAAGTGTTTTGTGCATATACCTACAAATATTTTATGTAGCTTGAGGGTTTTTGGACAATCACATATATTTTGCTAGCTCAATTTAAGTTGACGGTTGTAAAGCAGTAGTGATTTCAAAATGTGAGAACATTTTGATATATCTGGTATATTACCCATATTTTATGTACGAAATAATCAGTCTACCCACTGCAATACATTTTAATAATATTATCATCTAAAACGCAGCAGGATATTAAATTGTATACTATTCACTATACAAGTTTTTTTAAACATGCCTTTTTATTCTCGTAAGAAGTGAGGAAGAAAAGGAACTGATCGGGTAAAGTTAATTGCAATATTAACCGTGTTAGTTGAGGGGGGGAGGTATTTATGTCACGGCGGCTGAATTGGTTAAGGCGTGTGCTGCGCAGAAGCACGGATGATTCACAAAAACAAAACTTTATAAAACTATTAGATATATCCTTTAAACATTTTGCTTACTAGGTACATACATAATTCAACTGAAGCTCGAGCTTAGTAAATGTCGCAGACTTTTTAAAGAAACAACATCTTATACAGAGTGAAACATATTGCCCTATTATTTATTATACCGGGCTGCGGTATTCCACACGGGAAGACGAATAGTGTTAGTATTACGACTTCTGCTATTTCGAAGATTTTAATTAATGAATTTACTTCTTAAAATTCAAGAACTTTGCACTTTGAACCCAAGGAGTACAGAAATAATAGTAATCAGCTGGTAAAAATCCATAATCATCTTGACCTTGAAATGTGCTGTCGATAGACCCCGCGCATTGAAATTGAACTGCGCAGTATTGTAGTCAGTTGCAAGTCAGTATAACGTCTACGTGAAAATATGACAGAATTTTCTATAATATTTTCTGTAAAAAGTAAATCTTATTGTAAAATATGTGGTTTTGAAGAGTAATTGTAGTCGTTTTGTAGAACTTTGTCGTTTCCTAAGCCTTCAGTGTTTTCTTTAGCTGCGCTATAAGTTACACTGATTACTCGAACTATGTGCGTGCAGAGAAACAATAATGGGCTGGGTCGCCCCACATTTGCTCAGATGGTCAATCTCCACTCAGTGCGGGTCTTTCCATCAGCGCGCAATCGAGGAGAGGCTTAGCAACCTGAAACCGCAGATGGAGCAGTATGTATGTAAAATTTCAATTCCTGTCCATTCAAAAGTTGCCTGTAAGAAATTGCTGATAGTAATAAGGCCTATTGTACAACATTGTTTATTTATGTTTAAGTACTATTATTTTTTTTTCTATTTTGTGATATGTTCATGGGGAAAACGAGTTTTAGAGTGGAGACCAAGTTTAAGCAATCGTAGTGCGAGATGCCCGCCAGCCAGGTGGAGAGATGACTTACGAAAGTCAGCTGGCAGCGATTGGATGAGAAGAGCCGAAGATTGGGCTCAGTGGCGTTCATTGCGTACGTCCAGCAGTGGACTGATATAGGCTGATGATGATGTGTATTGTATGTACTTACCTACATTTTTGTACAACGTGATAGAATAGTAAACAAATACGGTTGTTGCAAATTTCTAATTTTTACTTTTGCATGGGTATTTTAGATACGATGAATTGAACCATCGCTTAAGTAACTAATATTTAGATACATAGAACATACATAGAAGGCTATTCAGTGACACGTTGTATATATAGTTTTGCTGAAAAGTTCAACGTTTGTAACTCTGTTCAGATTTTATTCGACACATTTATCATTTTTCAATCAAAAGCTTATGACAGTATATACGATAGATTGCTACTGAATTTTACGTGGTTATTTGTAAAAAAAATATGTATGAACCAACATTGGAATTATTAATGATACCTTTTTCCTATCATTATTAATTTATAACGTATTGTACACGCATTATTATTAAGTGCTGGCTGTGCCCGCGGCTTCGCACCGTGGCCATTTCTCTAAGTTAAAAGTACTCTATGTGCTATTTCAAGACCTTAAATACCAATATACCAACATTTGATCAAAATGCCTTCAGCAGTCAAAAGGTTTTTATCGATTGTTCGGTTTCTACTCATCGGATTGAGATACCAAGTACACTAGTTTTAAGTCAAACCCTATCCAACAATGAACCGAAGTGAACCGAAGTGAACCTCATCGCAATCGGTTCAGTAGTATTCAGGTGTTGCGCGAACTAACATACATACAGACAAACAAACAAAGAAACAAACATACACGATTATTAAAAAAGTTATATACTTGTCCAGTAGTTTATTTTAAGTACCCACAAACACTTATTTTTTTATTATCTTGTTTGTTTAGACTTTTTCGCCCTTATTGCTTTATTATAAGTATAGATAAAGTGGTCATAGTGAAATAAGTTAATTAAAAAAGGTTTTTTCTTCTGTATATTTTTTACTAAACAATTTTCACTAAACCAATAAAAGTAAAGAAAACTTGACTGAGAAAAGCAACGAACAGCATTTATATATGTATGTACGGTGTGTGCGGACGTAAAAAGGTGCACCATAAATAAAACATTACGCTTATAAAGAGTGAAATATTTACAACCGATTAACTTCATAAAACTCCAAATATAAAGCTTTAAACAAGAGCAAGTTCAGTAAAACTTCGTCTAGCGCAAACTCGGAACTCCTGTTTTATCTCCTTAAAAAAATAAAAACGGCTAAAAAAGCGGCTAAAGCCGCTTCTGGGCAAAGTAAGGCCGTTTTCTAATAATCCCCGACAAGGCCCTAAGGCCTCTTAATTAAAACATAAACGACTTTCCGATGGAGAATGTTTTTACGACGGCTCGGGAATTAGGTGCGTGAGTTGCATTTTTTTTTTGTTTACGGTAGTTGATTTCAATTTGGTGTTATTCACCCTTTTTGGTTTTATGGAGGGTTGTTTTGCTCGTAAACAAGATTTCAAGTTCATGAAAAGCATATTGTTTATTTGTCCTGGTGTTGAAATTTGTAACCATATCACAATAATTCGCCTGCTGTTCGTGAGCAGTGTGGCGTGTTATGGAAAGAAAAATAAACAGTAGTCTGGAGTAACAAAGGCATAATTCATACTATATCTATTGGCACTGTCCCTGCCAGTGTACTGTCAAGTTTTGTTTATCATTTTGAACGAACCATCTTGCAGGAGTCATTTGTAATATGAGAATTTGAGCGAGGTAGTGAAGGCATTTTATTGATAAAATCGAGGATTATTTGCCCTTGCAACTGCCTTTTGCACTTGTTGGTTTGGCTTCATCATTACTACAGATTCAGAGCTCATTTCTCGAATTACGCTTCTAAGGATCATCACGAAAGAAATTGACATATTTTTAGGTTCAAAAAAACGATTTAAACTATTTTTCAAATAATATTCAGAAAATATTTATAACAAAATTGTGTTCTTCATGATATCTAATAAAGCTCTGTTCTCTATCCAAGTAGCTGTTCCTGTTTGAGGATGCGGCTAAATGCCCTCGCAGGATTCCATGCATAACATCCCGTAGACTGCGCTCAAAGAATATGTTATTGAAACAAATAGATGGTAACGGTGGTGGAGGCAAACTTTTCGTAAAACCATACAAATGTTGAAACGTTGGCAGTTTTAGAATTGTCATTTTTTTAACGGCCTTTTTTCACCAATTACCAAACTACTTGCTAATTATTTAGTAAACTGTAATGTAGCATAAATAAACCGTTTTATATATTCCCATGCCTGAGGTTTTGTTTCGTTTGTTAGTAACATTGAAATCTAGCGGATCTCACCGAATGTGACCTTGGAAAGTACCTTTTTTTTAAATTATGGCATCAAACTCAAAAAGCACAACATTTAAAATTGTATCACTTGAATGTTGGCTTGCGGAATCCCGTCCGCAATCCAATTTTTACTAAACTAAGAAAAATAACTTCTACTATTAACTACCTACAAACTTGAAGATACGATCAACAATTCTAAATATATATAAAATTCCGCCTCGTCCGAGACTGAGAAAAACATACATTTACATCACAACTTCAGCTTACACTGGCTTCCAAGCCAATATATTAGAAAGACCTACCATCCTAAACCGCCATAAACCAGATACTATACTGCTACGCTATTGGGCCTGCCTTCCCATCGTAAACCACATCTCCCAATCCTTTTTGGCACTAACTTTTGCGTTGCAAATCAAAGGGAGTTGCACTAAATCATATCCATGTTTCACACTTTTACTATAAATTGCAGCTCTGTAAGCGTTCACATAGTGAAAGAATCAGTCCACACGGTTCGTCCGCTGGATTTATATTTATCTAGCTGTCAATTTTTAAACTGCATGTGAAATAATGTAAATTGTATTTATACAAATGTAGCATAGGAATAAAAGAATAAACTTTGAATTTTTAAATGTTTAATATTTTTCCCTGCATCATTTATCTCGTAATCTCACGGGATTTTCTCGAGATAAATTACCCTAGTTTGGCTTTGTAGTGATAGCTGCGCCCCGTAGGTTTGCCTAAGATTCTTCGGTATTCTACAGATTGCACTATGGAGAGTGTGCACAAGAAGTGCACAACCTGATTCCCCCATCACCTTTCCATCACCGTACGACTAGACGATCAGCAAAGCGCCACCCTTTCATGGTAGAAATACCTCGCACAAGAACGAAGCGTTACGCTTCTTCATTTATTATAAGAACTGCAAAGGAGTGGAATGCCCTGCCCTCGTTAGTGTTTCCGGTAAATTATAACCCCGGTGTGTTCAAGTCAAGAGTGCATAGGTATCTACATGGCAAGCGTGCTACACCTTCGACCACATCATCGCATTCCATCAGGTGAGATCGTGGTCAAACGATTGCCTAGTTAGTAATAAAAAAAATGAAAAAAAAAGTGCAATCTTTGCCACCCTCGTTCACCCCATTATTAATGAAATTTCCTAAAATCTTTCTTTAGTTACCTCTAGGATACTAAAGGAATACGAGTATTTCCTTCAAATTTAAAAATCCACGTCTCAAGTTATGTCACTGTACTGTTAAATAATAGTAATAGGTAGGCAGCATTACCCGCGTGCAAACTTTGCCGCCTCTGTTCATCCCTTAAAAAAACCCTCTAGGGTCATCATCATCATCATCAACATCCCTCTAGGATACTCAAGGAATATTTCTTGCAAAAGTTTTAATCTCTAGGTCCACTTGCTTAGGCTGTGCGGACTGTGTCAGTCAATAGGTATGTAACGATACTGTTTGATACGATATCTTCATTCCAATTTTCACAAAATCTGTTCAGCTGTTTTAGCGTGAAGTAGTAACACACATAAACATACACACAGACTCACTCACACACAAACTTTTGCATATATATACTATCGCAGCGCCTCGCAGATTCACCCGCGAGCAAACTTTGCCACCTCCATCACCATAAGGAATGAAATTTCTAAAAATCTCTCCTTATTGCACCGCTAGAGGTGACACCTGTCATTTCGACACCTGTCACTTTGACACCTTATTTTTCTATCCCTCAGGAATAGTACTTTGTTCGTTTTCAAAGGTTGTGTTTTTTTTTGTACACCTGACAAAGTGTGAGCAAAATTTCATGATGATCGGTTAAGTAGTTAGGGCGTGAAAAAGTAACAAACAAACGAACTCACTTTCTAATTTATAATAATACTCGTAGTAGGATTATGCTTTTCAACAAAATCAATTCAGCCAATTGAGCGTGAGAGACAAACAAACAAACAGACGTTAAAAAGTCAAGACGTGTTCTTTTGACTCGGTATGTTTAAACTTTTACTTGTCAATTTGCATATGAGCTCCACTACTAAAGCATTTACTTATTTCAAAAATATCAGTCTGTTATCACTTCAAACATAATTTGTCCTTCTGTCGATCTTGCCATTCACCCACTGCACTAATAATCTTTGCCACAACTCACTCGTGTTGCAAATTCATTTCGCTTCCTCATATTTCGAGCGTACCGTCCGCTGATTCTCTGCAAAGGTGGAGTTTTATTTGCGCTGTGTGTGCCGGCTTTATATTTGTGTTGGGCCGGCTTTGTTCTCGCGGTGGTGTGCGCACGGCTTATTATGACGATTTAGTGTCGAATGTAGAACTGGGTCAGGTTTTATGAGGGAATTTGTTGCAATCATTGATCGCAACAAATTCAATCGGTTTTACTTTAAACTAGGGTTCAGAAACAAGGGTATTCTCGTTTTAGATTAGCTCCTAAACTTGTCATTGTTTAGGTCTACCTGTAAATATGTAATTTAAATATGTATGAATCTAAGGAATTCAATTTTACCCATTTCTAGTGATCATATTTGATGACATTATAGAAAAGCAGTAATAAAAAAACGTCTGTAAAATCAAGATATTTAAAAAATAGTCTAGGGTACATAAAATAGGCTACTGAATAAGAAAATAACATTTTTTTTAAATGTGTCTTGCTGTCTGCCTGTCTGTCTATCTATAGTTTCACGCATCACATTAAAACTACAGGAACGACCGTGATTAGGTTTTCATTGTTGGATAGCTTAGGTTTTGACTTCTAATCTCGTGTACTTTATATGTCAGTTCAATCAACAGGAGCCGAGCAATCGATTAAATACTATATGACGACTGCAGAAATTTAGTTCAAATTTGGTATTTTGTACTTTGTTGTTACTTTTATCCCAGAAAAATGTCCACGCGAGCAAAGCCGTGGGCACAGCTAGTACAATTATATAATGATACCATCGAGCTTGTCTGATGATGGAGTTGGAAAATGGGGAACCCTGAAATGGCTACTAAAGTCTGTCCGAGTTACCATGTCACTTATGATGTTTGCTGAAAGAGATGGGATATGACATAACTTTCATATCGATAAAGTTATGGCCATGTGTATGTCTTAACGTAATGATATTGACTTGTGAATATTTTGTATTGAATAATCGCTATTAAACTTTATATTATACCAACGCTTTGTCCCAGTATGCATATGAATCTATGTCTAGTTAGACAAGGTGTATGAAAGCTAGAAGAGATTTCATAAAAAAACGCAAATTTTAATAGATGTTAATAAAGAATAATATTTCTTCCCTAGATATACTATTCAAAATGAAAAAACCTTCTTGTTTGTAGTTTTTTTTTAATTAACAAGCAGTGGTAAACAAACACAGACCATATTATGGGAGATATGGGAATCAGATGAGAATCTCCGAATAACCAATACCACGATACTTTAGAGTTTGACATATTTCAAAGAGCTTCGCGTCGGGTTCTCGCGGCGTGAACTCCTGAAGAAGAGCGTCGGATACGCTCGAAACCTAGGTCGTTGTTTTCGACTATATACACGTGAGTCATACCCGGTAGTGATGTTTTAAATTATTTCAAAGAGGTTGAATTTGGCTTACTTTCTCAATGTCATATTTTTATTTTTTTAATATCTTCTGGCTCCAAAAACAAGAAGAAGAGGCTAAAGAATATGTCAAAATATAAGGTAGGTACAAAGTTTATCTATGGAATAAAATATGAGTTCTTTTTTATATGTTATGTTTCATCAAATATTAGCAGTATGAAAAGTCCAAAATCCAAAGCAAAGACAAAATAATCAATATAACCGCGCGCGTAGTTTTTGCTTCGGTAGAAACGTCAAGACAAAACTGAATAATCTTCGTTAGATAATCTGTGGACTCGATAAAAATATCGGAGCACGTCGCTTCATTATATTGAAAATAAAAAACAGCGTCCACGAAATATTGTTTTACGAAATTTGTCTATGGTTGCCTACGTCAATGATGGTTGCTTGTCAATAATCATGAAACTTCAAAGGCGTGCTTATGGCAAAAGTGACTGCTTACTTTGGCCACAGTTTTTTTTTTTTGTGGTTTGGCTTTACTTTAGTATAAACCTTTTAAGTTTGGGCACATTAGATTTGTCTTAATAAGTTCTAATCATTTCACCTGATGATGAGCGCGTTTTTAGTTTTTACCCGACTACGGCGATGCAAGGGAAGGATAATGAGTTTAACAGTCTATGTATGTATGTATATATGTATGTGGGTATGTGGATGTTCCACCAAAGCATCGCCCTTATGCTATTAGTCCGGTTTTGACAAGCGAGTTGTCAATCGATTCCTCTTCATCATAATAGTGTCATAGGCTATTTTTTTACCCGACCGTAGTTTACGACCGGGTTTTAGTTTTTGAACTTATGCCTTGTTATAAACTATACTTATGTTCATTTTGTTAATGATAATGTATTAGCAAAGCTCTATGCTCGTACAATTGTAACTTTCAATTCCTGCATTGACCTACAAATATAAGCAATTTTGCGTTACATTTCAAAAACTTGAACACACCTTGGCCAGCCATCAATACCGACCACCCTTGTAAATATTAAGCCCTCATACCTTACAAACCCTTACGGGGATCCTCTTAAATTCACATCCTACGAAAACAACGCCTTTACCTCAGTTTATAAGACACATTATTTAATGCTGCATTAGATCCAACGTTCCCTTAAAGCGTATCCATAACATTATAGAGCTCCTCAAGTGTATCCATAGCGTACCGATAAACATAACAAATTCGCTTGAAATACACCACAGAGGGCGTTAGGGGGCAATTGTAAAACGTTTTGGGGCCCTTGTATATGTCCCCTAAACGGGTATATGAATAAATAAGCTGGGATCAGTGGGTAAGGGCGGTGTAAAAATATTATTTCTTTGTACAATGGTCTAAGAAGGTGTCCGTGACTGGCAGTTTCAGTGGCTTTTATTGTGATTTGAGAGGTTTAAGTGTGTTCGGGTCTTTATTTATGCGTAGTCAAATAAGAACAATGATATTGTTTGTTTGAGTAGGGTGGGGTAAGACGTGTATATCTCTTCAAATTTCCAGATAAGAAGGAGTAAACAAAAATGAAACACGGCGAAAATGTTTGCTAACAACATACGAGTTATTCAATAAGTTTTTAATAGTTATGAGTGAGTATGAAGCTCTTTAGTCAACTACCAAAAGGCAACGGTTGTCATCACAATATTCGTGTGAATCATAAAATCTTATTTATCTACACTCATATCGTAAAATCTGGATTATAAACTCAAAAACGGTGGCACAATGATATAATTACGCACGGCACGTCTCTAAAAAGAAAAAAAATTAACTAACCAGTGTTATAATATACATTTTTTCCCATTAAAGCACCGCGTTGGCTCCGCAAATCGAGTGTTTTCGCCATTTATTATCTATGGCGGTGCGTGTTAGACTGTATGCGCACTAATTCGCTATGGACAGGATTTTGGCGCCATAATTTACTTTACATTAGTACCAAACTAATTGAATGTGTTTTTGTTGATAAAAAGTTTTATCATGATTAAAAATGTCCGACGGCAGTGTTAGTGAGGAGAATTTGACTCCACCTGATATCACGGAAACAGCAACGAACATGACGAACGAGCTTTTACCAGAAAAATCAAGAAAATGTTACATTTTTTTTCTTCATTAGGTAAATGTAAGTTCCTATTGCATGAGTGTACATAAAGTAGTGTAAGTACGGTACATAACTAGATATTAAACACTCGAGTGATACTATTAAACTCTCGTGTTTTATTGCGCCTTATTATGCAACCGTTTCATTAACTACTATTATAGAAGTAGTAGGACACTTTCAGTTTATGATTCATTAGACATTTGAAGAATACGAGAAACTGTTAAGGAGTGGGCCTTTTGAAACTTTTTAACATCGCAGGCCAAGCCTCACTTAAGTCGTAGTGGCAGCGATATACATGTAAATCTAGATATACATTACTTAGGACTCGTGATCATCATGCGCCTGTATTCGTCCTTTGCTGGACATATGCCTATAAGAAGCAGTACCCATAATTGCTACTCTGGGCAGGCGGGTTGGCGGTCGCAGAACATAGCTCCTCTCACCGGTGACGCTGCTCTGCTGCCCGTTACCGGTATGTGCCATTTAACTGCGCAGATTTGTGAATGGATATACCGCTAATTGTCGGTCGCATAAGCCTCGTTCATTGTTCGGTAGGGTGTACCAAGAGAAGGTCAGGTTGGCTCGGAATTACGTTACATTTAATTGAAATAATTACACTGATAACTAGCAAAAAAGCTAAAAAAAACACGCCTGTCCTGCCAAAAAAGAACTTATGCCAATAAATTATATACTGTTGGCATGTGCTTATCAAGGCCTTCAATTTGAATACCATATTGTAAAATTCGAAGTATTTTTTCTCCTTTGATAATGGAGTCACCATTTTTTTAATGCCTATATTTCTCAGGGGGGTGTAAGGATTCTAACAATACCCCAGACGTCTAAATCTGTTCAGGCATTAAAGAATTATGGTGGAATAAAAGAACTCACATACATGAATCTTAATAACATTACACTCATTTTTTGGGCAGTTATGTAAAAAGATTGTACAACTTTAGAATTTAAGTACAGCTAAATGTAGTGTAACACTCAACCAGAAGCCCTTCAGTCGAACGCCGTCAATCAACACAATTTATTAGACAAAGCGTTGCAATTGAAACCGGACAAAATAAACTGTACTGAGAAGAATCTTTCCTCTCCTCGCGGACAATAGAAAACTGTTATATTTTAGCAGACAACTCCGGCCACTAAGGTAGAGCTCTCCGTCTAAAGGTTACTGGAGGAGCTGCTTAAAGCTCGGGGTTGTAGTTATGCTGGTGGCTGTCAGAATTGAAGACAATGGGCACAAACATTAATAACTTTCTTTGTTTCCGCGCACGCTGGCCCAAGTTATGAGTGTTAAAATTAGAGCAAGGTAAGAAAGTGGACATTTCAACAAAATGTTCTGTTAATACGTTACTGCACAGGTTAAGATAGAGACATTTCCACAAAATTTCCCGATACTATGTTATTACGTGGCGGCGATCGCGATACTAAGTTCAATATTGCAAGGAACAAGTGACAGGTCATTGGATGAAAAATGCGAGTTGTTAAAATATTATTTTGAGAAAACAATTGAACGTTGAATCTGTAGTAAGAAAATATAATGATAAGTTTACTTTCCTTTTCTTTTGATTGATATTTAAACACTTCAAGTGAAATACTAATGCCGACCGATTATCTCCTTACTTGAATACCAAGCAATACTTTTGCTTCTTTAAAAGTCAGTCACAAAATCCAGGGAAAGATAATTTAAAACGCAGTCTGACTTTCACGTCCTCAACTATTACGAGCAACGTTAAAGCTACGTTTAAGGATAACACACGATTTCACGTAACGAGTTAGCGTAAACGCAAACCCGCACGTTACAGTTACGGTTGTAGGGTGACGATGTTAATGGGAGGACGTAGTCAGGATTTCATGTTGGGGGTTTCGATATCAACAATTGTTTTATGCTCAGAGGAGTTTGCTGACATTATGGGTGGAAGATGAATCGCATATGACCCAAAAAAATATATTGTTTTCTGATTGGTTTTATTTTAAGATCTCGTTTATTTGGAAGGATTAAACCCCGACTGACTCAGAAAGTACCCCTCTTAGAGATATGGTGCAAAACGTAATCCACAATGCTGTTTGGTAAATGTCGCTTAATTTAGAATTTTCAAGTACTGGAAAATAATAATAATAATGTATATATAATAATAATCTGATTCCCCCAACACCTTTCCATCACTGTACGTCAAGACGATCAGCAAAGCGCCACCCTTTTATGGTTGAAATACCTCGCACAAAAACGAAGCTTCTTCATTCATTAAAATAACTTTTTTGGAGTGATCTGCCCTTGTCAGTGTTTCCGGTAAATTATAACCCAGGTGTGTTTAAGTCAAGAATGATTAGGTATCAACTAGGCAAGCGTGCTAACCTTCAACCACATCATCGCTTTCCATCAGGTGAGATTGTGGTAAAACGATTACCTAGTCAGTAATAAAAAATTGAGAAAAAAATATGAGCTGTAGCGGGACGCCTGGCAGATATTTAACATAAAAAAAAAAAACAAAAAAACTAAACCAACGTGTAACGTTTTGCTCCACGCGCTTTCAACTGTGAATCTTCATCTGATCTATACTAACTTTTCTGCCCAATACCATAAAACTGGTTGGCGCAACGGAAGACCGTTCCATTACCGGTCTTTACCCAACTGGAATGTTTACATTTTGCTCATAAAAAAAATATGTAATGGCTTATAACTTCAATATGACCGAGCTAAAAGTGGAAAGAGACTAAGCGGCATGCCACGCAGTGGAGTCATTCTTGGCGTTACCTCCGAGCCGCGCCATTAGATGTGTACACATCAAAAACGATTACCAAACGACGTTTTGAACGATGATTAATCCACAAAGTAATATGTATCTCAATAAGTCATGTGTAATTTCGAAGTGATAATTAAACGGTGTGCAATCGCAACCTTGAAGCACATAACATGTAACCATTCAGCAACCACAGACCCTTGGTTGATGTGGGCTAGAGTCGCTTGGCGTATACGGTCATGTTTGACTGTCCCGGGCGTGTAGTGACCATTGATTGTTAATCACTTGTTCGGAAGGTAAGGGACGGGTGTAAGTGTTATTGGCTGGTTCGCTTGGTAGCCGTAGAATTTTGGCAGTCACTTTTGTGAGTTTTTAAGCTTGATTCAATTATTTTTCATCGACTTCACAAAAGGAGACGGTTCTATGTTCGACTATATGTATTGCTTGTTTTTTTTTGTGTATATTCAAAAATTTGTCCATCAATTGCAGACTGATTTTGAGTATTATTTTTTGTTTAAAGGATGTCCCATATTTTTAATCAAAATCGGTTTTGTAATTTTTTTGTTCGGAGAATAACGATACAAGATTTCTGAACCGATTTGAATGATTCTTAGTTTATTTAAATGGGTAAAACATTGTATTCCCACATCAATTTCATCAAAAATAGTTTAGTTTTTTCGTGTCAATGTTCTCTCATATTTTAGGGATTTTTGAACCAAATTAAATGATTAATTTTTACTTTAAAGAATAAACGTAAAGTGTGTGTGGTCCTGTATAAAGTTCATCAAAATTGGTGTAGTAGTTTATTTATGTATGTTCACCGATTCCTCCGTCAATTGCGGACCAATTTTGAAAATTCTTTGTTTATTTGATGGGTTAGACCTCCAGTATTCAGTATCCACACGATTTAAGCTTCTTTTATCGCCAACTTACTTATTATAAATTAATAAATATGTAAACAACTTTCAAAACATTTCAATAAGTTAAACTAACGGTAAATGTCTGGCCAATGTCAGTAGGTGTTTATTAGGTTTGCGCAATTTCCTACAAAATGAAAGAACATGGTCACAGTACAGGATCTCCCGTCTACTATCCGGCCACTTTTGCGAAACGGCCCGCATTTATGATGCACTAAAATGTTTCTTCATGCGGCCTCTTCAGTGAAATACTTTGTTTTTGGTCAAATACCAACGGAGAAGAATCATTGGCACTTCACGATCTTTTATTTTGGGGCTTTTGTGAGATGAAGTAATAATAATACCCGACTGCGAACAAAACTAAAATGAGCCAAAAAATGGAGCGAGAATGTTTGCTAACCAACTTTGAATCGTTTAAGATCCTAAATGGTCATTAAAAATGAAAAATTATATAAGTAACAAAGATGATTTTCAAATACCTATTCAATGATATCCTATTTTTTTCACATTATGGCGTCCAGTTATCGTCATATTGAATTTTGATTACTATATCTTTATAGGCACTCGCAAGACTAAGAAAAATCGATTGACGTAAGAATCATCAAAATCGGTTTACGCGTTTGGTCTATATAGTGTCACAAAGGAACAAACATACATAGGCTGATAAACACATTACCCTCCGCGCAGTCGGGTAAAAAGAACGCAGGAAAACAAAAATAGGAACACAATAATGATACTGTCACCTTAGTAAAACGGCCCGAATTTATGATGAACTACAAATGTTTCTTGCAACTGTGGTATTCGTGCAATGTGGCCTGCTCATTGCCTGAACCGTTGGTGAGGAAAGTTTCTCGAGTGGTGACCACGGGTTGGAAGATGGCGTAGGACGGTCTCCAGCGAGATGGACTGCTGACCTGGTGAGAGCCGCGGCGAGCCGCTGGTTACAAACAGCGACTACCGTGTGTCGTTCTACGAGGAAGGCCTGTGTAAAGATGGCGTAGGACGGTCTCCAGCGAGATGGACTGCTGACCTGGTGAGAGCCGCGGCGAGCCGCTGGTTACAAACAGCGACTACCGTGTGTCGTTCTACGAGGAAGGCCTGTGTAAAGATGGCGTAGGACGGTCTCCAGCGAGATGGACTGCTGACCTGGTGAGAGCCGCGGCGAGCCGCTGGTTACAAACAGCGACTACCGTGTGTCGTTCTACGAGGAAGGCCTGTGTAAAGCCGTGGACGATTAACGGCCGATAATGACGATGATAAAAAATGGCTATTCATGCGACCACTTTAGTGAAATAACTAGCCTAAAAGCTAAATAAACACGCCTGCCCTGCCAAAAAAATAACTTATGCCAATAAATTATATACTGTTAGAATGTGCTTACAGGCCAAGGCCTTCAATTGGATACCCATATTGTAAAACTGTTTTTTTTTTCGATTTTGTATATGAAGCCATACTGCCGCCATATTGTTTTTTTTTTTTCCCCAAAAAATAATATAGACAATGTTACTCGGGGGATGTAAGGATTCTAACAATACGTTTAAATCTGTTGAAGCATTTAAAAGTTATGGTGGAATAAAGAAACTCACATACATCTATACTCGTATCTATATACTTATAATAAAACTGTAACGGGTCCAATTCTGTACATTGAAGATATGTAGAAATTCTTTTTTGAACCTTACTCTAGATTCGATACTGAAGCCAGAACTGTATTTTTTTTTCATTTTTATCTGTCTGTCTGTCTGTCTGTCTGTCTGTATCTTGGCTAGGCATCACGAAGAAACTACTGAATGAATTCAAATTAAATTTGGTATGATTTTAGTTCATGAGGTAGGACATAGGTACTTTTCATCCCGAAAAATTAAAGGGTTCCTGCAGGATAGGCGTTGAAAGTTATTTAAAAGAACACGTATCACGCTGAACCTACGGGACGGATTTTGATGCAACTTGGCAAAGTGATAGTTTATATGATGGGTTAAAATTGAGGATACTTTTTATCCCGAAAAAATAAAGAGTCCATGCGGGATAATGTCCCAAATTCTGTAAATTAAAGATATAATGTAATTTTTTACATCGTCTGTCTATCTGTTCCTTGGCAGCACACCATGCCGAAAATACTTAATGCATTCAAATGAAATTTGATATGATCTGAGTTCACACTTCGAGGTAGGACATTGGATATTTTTCATCCCGAAAAAATTAAGTGTTCCTGCAGGATAGGGGTGGAAAATTATTTAAAAGGACACTTAGCACGCTGAAACTATTGGATGGATGTTGATGCAACTTGGCACAGACATAGTTTATAAGATAGGTGAAAATAATGGATACATTTTGTCCCGAAAAAAAGGGTTCCTATGGGATATGGATCCAAATTCTGTACATTAAAGATATATTGTTTTTTTTGGAAGTTACTCTGTATTCGATTATGAAGCCTAAACTGTAAGTTTTTTCAATTTTGTCTGTATGTCTGTCAGTCTGTATCTTAGCCGCGCATCACGCCGCCGGAACTACTGGATAAATTCAAAAGAAACTTGGTATGATTTGAGTTCGTACAACAAGGTAGGACATAGGATACTTTACATATCGAAAAATTTGGGTTATTATTTGAAATTCATTAAAAGAACACGTACCACGCTGAAAGTAATGGACGGATTTTGATGCAACTTGGCACTGTTTTAAGTTATATGATGGGTTAAAATTGAGGACACGTTTTATCCCAAAAAAGTAAAGGGTTTCTGCGGGATATGATGGTCCTCTATATTCGATACTGAAGCCAAACTGTTTTACTTTTTAATTTTGTCTGTCTGTTTGTCCGTATCTTGACCTCGCATCGCACCCAAACTACTAAATGAATTCAAATGAAAAAAATGCTCTTGTGTGCTTAAAAAAGGTATTGAACAATTATTTTTTTATTAATCGTGTCTTTATTTCTGTTTGTTTATTTGTTCATGCATCACGTAAAATTTACTGGACCGATTGCAATGCGGTTTTCATTGTTAGATAGCTTAGGGTTTGATAATTGGTATCTCAATCCGGTGAGTTAGAAGCCGAGCAATTGATAAAGTATTTTTGATAGCTGAAGAAATTTTGTTCAAATGTTGGTATATTGGTCCTGGAATAGCACATTATGGTACTTTGAACCTAAAGAAAAGAACACGCGTGCGAAGCCGCGGGTACAGCTACTTAATCCTAAAAACATTAGACTTCTTTTTTTAGGTAGTCGTGTAATAAGTACTTTGTTTTGGTCGACTTCCCAAGGAGTCTACCACTGGTATGAATCATTGACGCTCTACAGTAAACTTTTTTTTAGGGCGGTTGTTTTCTTAGAAGAGATGTACAATAAAAAAAACTTTGGATCTGTCTATACTAGCAGTTAGTTAAATGTTACTGTGCTAACTAAACTGATTGAATTATTATTACATCTAAATGAATTTGCAAGATGAGTGACTCAATTTTGATTAAATATTTATGGGACAACACTTAAGGTAAATTTTACCTGACCTTTCAAAATCAAAAAGAATTATCCAAAATGGTTTAGAACTATACAAAAAAACAGTCGAAATGGAAACCTCCTTTTGGAAATCGATACCCACACTTCAGTATTCCAACACCGTATAGTGCTTGCAATGCAGGGTATCAGATTATCCTGATTGGAAAGTAAGCCCGAACTTGACTACTTTGTTAACACTTTGACAGTCGAACAGTTTGTAACGCGCAGTCCCTTGTATACCGGCTATTTTTGGCATTGTTCTTAATCTACATCTACACTAATATTATAAAGAGGAAAGATTTGATTGTTTGTTTGTTTGTTTGTAATGGATAAAATAAAAAAAAACAATTTTAAAAATTCTTTCACATAAAGATAGCTAAATTATCAGCGAGTAACACTAGCAGGAATTGATTTAAAAAAACTAGAGTTCCATTCGAAAATTGCAATAATGAAACCTGAGGTATTAAATTATGTGAAACATCTCGATTACTTTGTATCACAAACCAAAGAGTATATAAATAATACGTAAGATCACAAACTAAGAATGAGATACGGGTCTTTGTATATGGAACGTTGCCATGGAAACGAAATCACAGAACATCTAATAATCATTGACGCAGGAAATGCTCTATGCTAATAATAATACTCGAAAATGTCACGAAAACACTAATGACACGAAATTTGTTGAATACTTAAAACGATATTCTAAGACATTTAAATCCGTGGTTAATTTTAATACCGCAAAATCTCTTCATTTGAGTAGGAAAATTAAACAATCGGAAGATAAAATCAAAACACCATCGAAAATAATAAATACCGAAACCGGCAAAATTAAACCTCGAGACCGATGTTTTATCCTAAACATCGGCAATAAATTAATTTCCAAGGATCACGAAGTTGTTGAAGATTTCTTTACAAAAATGCCAATAGTAACTACCCAGTCTTTAAAATCATCCTCAGTTGAGGATTCTTGTATGCTCTCAAGCAACGTTGAAAAGTGTGATGTTATATTTAAATTTCAACATATTAATGTTAATTCGATTGTTAAGACATTTAAACATTCATAGAGAACTTATGTGATATTGTTTTGTTTGCAGATGATACAAACAGCAGTTCTCTAATTTTTAAGATTGACAGAACCTTGAATAATTTTGACGACGTTAACAAGGCAATCGCGCTAGTTCTTAGTTGGTTTACAACTAACAATTTAATGTTAAATCCTAAGAAAACTAAATGTATCAAATTGTCACTACCCAATGTCAGAGGGGTTCCTACGAATTCAAGTATTTTAATAAATAGTAGCCTGTAGAGTTCAAAGTACTTTGTGAGATGTCTCAAACATACCATGAGATCACGTTGTTTTATACAATATAATTATCGAGTTAGAATTTTTTACCTTATTTTTTCCAGTATGATTGTTTGATGTTTGTGGGAGATGTCATTGTCACTTTTCCCTGTTATATTTGTAGTTTACATGTTTTGTTATAATTGTGACATTTGAAAAAAATATAAAGAATGAACAAATAAGGAAAAAATACATCCCCGTAGAGTTTCTTGGTGCTCTCTTCTCTAACGGGCGTATTTCCGAAGCACCGGTAGAGTCAGAAGGATATTTCCTTTTCCAGTGTGAGATTAAACTCTATTGGTACATGAAAGGGAAATTTCCTTTTCAAACTCAAAGAATACTTAGTTTATCTAAATTTGGATTGATTTGATCTTTTTATAATATTTTATGTATATCTCTTTGTTAATGAGGTGTTAATTTTGCCTATTTACAATAAAATACTTTGACTTTGAATACATAGAGCATTCTTCATTAGGTTACATCATTGCGAAAATCATAATGATGTAACCTAAGGTATCAAAAATTTGTCTATATAAGTCATTATTTAGCGTGCGCTGCGAAAACTATTGATGTTACATAAAATAATGTACTACGTGTTTATACTAATCACCATTACCCACATAAGTCGGTGACGCTATATGTCTATTTTAATAAAATCATAATAACCATATTTTGTTCAAATTTGTCTATCAAAACACAGGTAGAATCGTGTACAAATACTCGTATTAGGAAACCCTTAACTACACGTGGAAAGCCAGGGAGTGTCGCTAGTTCTGACTAAAAAGAACTTAATGAGCCTTAAGTTATTTTTGTATATGTTAGACTAACTTAATACACTAGCTTTCCCGCCCGCGACTTCGTCCGCGAGGTCTACTGTTTATCGCGAAAAAAAGCATCCAATGTTCTTCTAGGATATTAAAAACTAATGCAAAAGTAGATATAGCACCAATGCTCTTAAAGTTTTTTGACAGACTTGTTATTTCTTTTCCATGGCAACCGTTCCTTATAGCGAGTAATCAACATTTTCCAGTTTTCCCGTAGCAACTAACACTTTTCTGGGATAAAAAGTATCTTAAGTTTTATTCTAAGGTATAAGCTATGTCCATTTCAAATTGCATCAAAATGCGTGCAGCCGTTATCGCGTGAAAGCTCCCCAAACAAACAAACAGACAACGTTTCACTTTTATATATTGGTATGGATATATGTATTAAACATATGTGTATTATACATATGCATATGTATTATACAAATATGTTGTCATAAAATAACAAGATATATTTTTACGTTTTTATTTAACAAATTCAAATACCCATTTCAATAGGAATAAACGCTTACATGAATGAATAGCGCGCCGCGCCCCGGCTCGACTCGATGCGTTCCTTGAATTCCCACCCCTTTCCCCTGATCCCTTACGTTAATGAATCGCCTATGTGTGTGTGTAGCTAATAAGTGTAGCTTCACAATGCAACAAACGCCAGTCACTATCGCTAATCGTGTATTTTAAATAATTTCAACGATTTCCTATACCGAGCTGGCGCCGTGATGGGCGCAATGGCAAAACTGAGCGTCACGACTCAATGTCGCTATCCGCTGTCAAAGTGTTAAAACTCCGAGTCATGCGCTTGCATTACAATAATGACTGTCATTTTATAAATTAACTTTGATAAATTGGGTGGATAAGATTTCAATACCAGACTAAGTCTATTCTATAATAAGCACAATAACCAACATATTCAATAAATAAAAAATCACGACCAAAATAATCTGAAAATTGCAAAGTCTGTGGAAAATGTAGGGTTTTAGCTTTGGATTTGTGCGCACAAATATTTTACGCACATGGAAATTGAACCGGCTTAACTGCTATAGCAAAGAAGCTCATTCTATCAATTACACTACAGTTGACTGTAAAGCAATTGAATTGAATTAATCACAAGCACTGAAAGACAAAGGATGGAAAGAAATCTCTTAATCGAGAAATATCGCACGTTACGTTTAGCACATTTACGCATTTGGCCACTCTTCGGCTTGCTCTTGCATACCTATAGCTGCGAAGCAAAGTTAATTATAAATACTACGTTCTGTGAAGTATGCCCAAGCGTACTTAAATTTTCTGACGGTCGAAATAACCGGCACTTCAGCGGTAAATCATTCGAAAATCAAATTATTCCACAA
This sequence comes from Alsophila aescularia, assembly GCA_946251855.1. Classification (NCBI taxonomy): domain Eukaryota; kingdom Metazoa; phylum Arthropoda; class Insecta; order Lepidoptera; family Geometridae; genus Alsophila; species Alsophila aescularia. The sequence goes on from OX276376.1 coordinate 66,957,474, forward strand.
AAGATTCCATTAAATCGTACAGCCTACCAGGTCTGACAAAAAAAGGATCGCGGCTGCAAGGGATGGCGACTTTCCTATCCAGTGCCGTACCATCGTCGGTGTGCGTCGTGTCACTCAAGATTCCAGTCCAATCCAGAATATCCGGTGAATAGTTTAACAGAGGGGAATGCCAACATTGCTAATAGTCGTGCGGCGGCCTTTGTGATAATCTGAGGTGTTAATTTTGAAGTATTAACGTAGTAACCGTAAAAATATGCTTGCTTGCTTGTCATATGGGTAGTGCCTGGCCCCTGATTTCAGAGTTTGTCAGGCCGCCTTTGACTTGGCTTAAAATAAACAATCGAATTACATAACAAGAATAAAAAACCGACTTGAAATGATAAATGATAAGAGAAACCTAAACATGATTTTCAATTACCATATCAATGATACCCCACTAAACGTAGTTAGCCTACTTTCATTTTTTATTTTTCACAATATGTCGTCTGGTTGTCGCCATATTGGATTTTGATGAGCGTCACGTCTGTCTATCTGTTCCTTGGCAGCACACCATGCCGAAAATACTTAATGCATTCAAATGAAATTTGATATGATCTGAGTTCACACTTCGAGGTAGGACATTGGATATTTTTCATCCCGAAAAAATTAAGTGTTCCTGCAGGATAGGGGTGGAAAATTATTTAAAAGGACACTTAGCACGCTGAAACTATTGGATGGATGTTGATGCAACTTGGCACAGACATAGTTTATAAGATAGGTGAAAATAATGGATACATTTTGTCCCGAAAAAAAGGGTTCCTATGGGATATGGATCCAAATTCTGTACATTAAAGATATATTGTTTTTTTTGGAAGTTACTCTGTATTCGATTATGAAGCCTAAACTGTAAGTTTTTTCAATTTTGTCTGTATGTCTGTCAGTCTGTATCTTAGCCGCGCATCACGCCGCCGGAACTACTGGATAAATTCAAAAGAAACTTGGTATGATTTGAGTTCGTACAACAAGGTAGGACATAGGATACTTTACATATCGAAAAATTTGGGTTATTATTTGAAATTCATTAAAAGAACACGTACCACGCTGAAAGTAATGGACGGATTTTGATGCAACTTGGCACTGTTTTAAGTTATATGATGGGTTAAAATTGAGGACACGTTTTATCCCAAAAAAGTAAAGGGTTTCTGCGGGATATGATGGTCCTCTATATTCGATACTGAAGCCAAACTGTTTTACTTTTTAATTTTGTCTGTCTGTTTGTCCGTATCTTGACCTCGCATCGCACCCAAACTACTAAATGAATTCAAATGAAAAAAATGCTCTTGTGTGCTTAAAAAAGGTATTGAACAATTATTTTTTTATTAATCGTGTCTTTATTTCTGTTTGTTTATTTGTTCATGCATCACGTAAAATTTACTGGACCGATTGCAATGCGGTTTTCATTGTTAGATAGCTTAGGGTTTGATAATTGGTATCTCAATCCGGTGAGTTAGAAGCCGAGCAATTGATAAAGTATTTTTGATAGCTGAAGAAATTTTGTTCAAATGTTGGTATATTGGTCCTGGAATAGCACATTATGGTACTTTGAACCTAAAGAAAAGAACACGCGTGCGAAGCCGCGGGTACAGCTACTTAATCCTAAAAACATTAGACTTCTTTTTTTAGGTAGTCGTGTAATAAGTACTTTGTTTTGGTCGACTTCCCAAGGAGTCTACCACTGGTATGAATCATTGACGCTCTACAGTAAACTTTTTTTTAGGGCGGTTGTTTTCTTAGAAGAGATGTACAATAAAAAAAACTTTGGATCTGTCTATACTAGCAGTTAGTTAAATGTTACTGTGCTAACTAAACTGATTGAATTATTATTACATCTAAATGAATTTGCAAGATGAGTGACTCAATTTTGATTAAATATTTATGGGACAACACTTAAGGTAAATTTTACCTGACCTTTCAAAATCAAAAAGAATTATCCAAAATGGTTTAGAACTATACAAAAAAACAGTCGAAATGGAAACCTCCTTTTGGAAATCGATACCCACACTTCAGTATTCCAACACCGTATAGTGCTTGCAATGCAGGGTATCAGATTATCCTGATTGGAAAGTAAGCCCGAACTTGACTACTTTGTTAACACTTTGACAGTCGAACAGTTTGTAACGCGCAGTCCCTTGTATACCGGCTGTTTTTGGCATTGTTCTTAATCTACATCTACACTAATATTATAAAGAGGAAAGATTTGATTGTTTGTTTGTTTGTTTGTAATGGATAAAATAAAATAAAACAATTTTAAAAATTCTTTCACATAAAGATAGCTAAATTATCAGCGAGTAACACTAGCAGGAATTGATTTAAAAAAAACTAGAGTTCCATTCGAAAATTGCAATAATGAAACCTGAGGTATTAAATTATGTGAAACATCTCGATTACTTTGTATCACAAACCAAAGAGTATATAAATAATACGTAAGATCACAAACTAAGAATGAGATACGGGTCTTTGTATATGGAACGTTGCCATGGAAACGAAATCACAGAACATCTAATAATCATTGACGCAGGAAATGCTCTATGCTAATAATAATACTCGAAAATGTCACGAAAACACTAATGACACGAAATTTGTTGAATACTTAAAACGATATTCTAAGACATTTAAATCCGTGGTTAATTTTAATACCGCAAAATCTCTTCATTTGAGTAGGAAAATTAAACAATCGGAAGATAAAATCAAAACAACATCGAAAATAATAAATACCGAAACCGGCAAAATTAAACCTCGAGACCGATGTTTTATCCTAAACATCGGCAATAAATTAATTTCCAAGGATCACGAAGTTGTTGAAGATTTCTTTACAAAAATGCCAATAGTAACTACCCAGTCTTTAAAATCATCCTCAGTTGAGGATTCTTGTATGCTCTCAAGCAACGTTGAAAAGTGTGATGTTATATTTAAATTTCAACATATTAATGTTAATTCGATTGTTAAGACATTTAAACATTCATAGAGAACTTATGTGATATTGTTTTGTTTGCAGATGATACAAACAGCAGTTCTCTAATTTTTAAGATTGACAGAACCTTGAATAATTTTGACGACGTTAACAAGGCAATCGCGCTAGTTCTTAGTTGGTTTACAACTAACAATTTAATGTTAAATCCTAAGAAAACTAAATGTATCAAATTGTCACTACCCAATGTCAGAGGGGTTCCTACGAATTCAAGTATTTTAATAAATAGTAGCCTGTAGAGTTCAAAGTACTTTGTGAGATGTCTCAAACATACCATGAGATCACGTTGTTTTATACAATATAATTATCGAGTTAGAATTTTTTACCTTATTTTTTCCAGTATGATTGTTTGATGTTTGTGGGAGATGTCATTGTCACTTTTCCCTGTTATATTTGTAGTTTACATGTTTTGTTATAATTGTGACATTTGAAAAAAATATAAAGAATGAACAAATAAGGAAAAAATACATCCCCGTAGAGTTTCTTGGTGCTCTCTTCTCTAACGGGCGTATTTCCGAAGCACCGGTAGAGTCAGAAGGATATTTCCTTTTCCAGTGTGAGATTAAACTCTATTGGTACATGAAAGGGAAATTTCCTTTTCAAACTCAAAGAATACTTAGTTTATCTAAATTTGGATTGATTTGATCTTTTTATAATATTTTATGTATATCTCTTTGTTAATGAGGTGTTAATTTTGCCTATTTACAATAAAATACTTTGACTTTGAATACATAGAGCATTCTTCATTAGGTTACATCATTGCGAAAATCATAATGATGTAACCTAAGGTATCAAAAATTTGTCTATATAAGTCATTATTTAGCGTGCGCTGCGAAAACTATTGATGTTACATAAAATAATGTACTACGTGTTTATACTAATCACCATTACCCACATAAGTCGGTGACGCTATATGTCTATTTTAATAAAATCATAATAACCATATTTTGTTCAAATTTGTCTATCAAAACACAGGTAGAATCGTGTACAAATACTCGTATTAGGAAACCCTTAACTACACGTGGAAAGCCAGGGAGTGTCGCTAGTTCTGACTAAAAAGAACTTAATGAGCCTTAAGTTATTTTTGTATATGTTAGACTAACTTAATACACTAGCTTTCCCGCCCGCGACTTCGTCCGCGAGGTCTACTGTTTATCGCGAAAAAAAGCATCCAATGTTCTTCTAGGATATTAAAAACTAATGCAAAAGTAGATATAGCACCAATGCTCTTAAAGTTTTTTGACAGACTTGTTATTTATTTTCCATGGCAACCGTTCCTTACAGCGAGTAATCAACATTTTCCAGTTTTCCCGTAGCAACTAACACTTTTCTGGGATAAAAAGTATCTTAAGTTTTATTCTAAGGTATAAGCTATGTCCATTTCAAATTGCATCAAAATGCGTGCAGCCGTTATCGCGTGAAAGCTCCCCAAACAAACAAACAGACAACGTTTCACTTTTATATATTGGTATGGATATATGTATTAAACATATGTGTATTATACATATGCATATGTATTATACAACATATACATATGAATTATACAAATATGTTGTCATAAAATAACAAGATATATTTTTACGTTTTTATTTAATAAATTCAAATACCCTTTTCAATAGGAATAAACGCTTACATGAATGAATAGCGCGCCGCGCCCCGGCTCGACTCGATGTGTTCCTTGAATTCCCACCCCTTTCCCCTGATCCCTTACGTTAATGAATCGCCTATGTGTGTGTAGCTAATAAATGTAGCTTCACAATGCAACAAACGCCAGTCACTACTGCTAATCGTGTATTTTAAATAATTTCAACGATGTCCTATACCGAGCTGGCGCGCATGGCGCCGTGATGGGCGCAATGGCAAAACTGAACGTCACGACTCAATGTCGCTATCCGCTGTCAAAGTGTTAAAACTCCGAGTCATGCGCTTGCATTACAATAATGACTGTCATTTTATAAATTAACTTTGATAAATTGGGTGGATAAGATTTCAATACCAGACTAAGTCTATTCTATAATAAGCACAATAACCAACATATTCAATAAATAAAAAATCACGACCAAAGCAATCTGAAAATTGCAAAGTCCGTGGAAAATGTAGCGTTTTAGCTTTGGATTTGTGCGCACAAATATTTTACCCACATGGAAATTGAACCGGCTTAACTGCTATAGCAATGAAGCTCATTCTATCAATTACACTACTGTTGACTGTAAAGCAATTGAATTGAATTAATCTCAAGCACTGAAAGACAAAGGATGGAAAGAAATCTCTTAATCGAGAAATATCGCACGTTACGTTTAGCACATTTACGCATTTGGCCACTCTTCGGCTTGCTCTTGCATACCTATAGCTGCGAAGCAAAGTTAATTATAAATACTACGTTCTGTGAAGTATGCCCAAGCGTACTTAAATTTTCTGACGGTCGAAATAACCGGCACTTCAGCGGTAAATCATTCGAAAATCAAATTATTCCACAAAAGATTCCATTAAATCGTACAGCCTACCAGGTCTGACAAAAAAAGGATCGCGGCTGCAAGGGATGGTGACTTTCCTATCCAGTGCCGTACCATCGTCGGTGTGCGTCGTGTCACTCGAGATTCCAGTCCAATCCAGAATATCCGGTGAATAGTTTAACAGAGGGGAATGCCAACATTGCCAATAGTCGTGCGGCGGCCTTTGTGATAATCTGAGGTGTTAATTTTGAAGTATTAACGTAGTAACCGTAAAAATATGCTTGCTTGCTTGTCATATGGGTAGTGCCTGGACCTTGATTTCAGAGTTTGTCAGGCCGCCTTTGACTTGGCTTTAAATAAACAATCGAATTACATAACAAGAATAAAAAACCGACTGCGAACTTTAAATCGTTATAAATCCTAAATGGTAATTTGTAATGATAAATGATAAGAGAAACCTAAACATTATTTTCAATTACCATATCAATGATACCCCACTAAACGTAGTTAGCCTACTTTCATTTTTTATTTTTCACAATATGTCGTCTGGTTGTCGCCATATTGGATTTTGATGAGCGTCACGTCTTTATTAGCACTCGCAAGACTAAGATAAATTGATTGACGTAAGGATCATCAAAGTTGGTCCACACGTTTGTTCTATAAGTGCCACAAACGTACAGACGTACATACATAGGCTGATAAACACAATACCCGTCCTTTGAGTTGCGCAGTCTGGTAATTACTAGCTTAAAAGCTAAAAAACACGTGTGCCCTGTCAAAAAATAACTTATGCCGAAAAATTATATACTGTTGGATGTGCTTATGTGCCTTCAATTTGATACCCATTTTGTAAAATTCGAAGTATTTTTATATATTTTTTGCATTTAAAAGCAAAGCCGCGATAATAAAAAAAAATAACTATATTAGTCGGGGGGGTTGTAAGGATTCTAACGATACCCCATATGTCTAAATCTCACATAAATACAAATATACAAGAATCTTAAAAACATTACACTCATTTTTTTGGGCAGTCGTGTAAAAAGAGACTAGCAGGCGTTTTCCCTGAGACTGATTGCCAGTATAAATATCTATTAGACTGTCGCTTTGAACTCTCCGCCAATGTCACTTTTTTATGTTTTCGAATGCATTTCCATCGATTTGTGAGCTACCCTGAAAGTTTCAGCCGGATAGCTAATCGGGAAGAGCTTGAAATTAGAATTGCAAGATTCCAGGACAGACAGAAATACTTGTTTGTTTGTTTGTTTGTAGTATGAGGTAGTGCTGGCCTCTGACGTCAGAGTTTGTCAAGCCGCCTGAGGGCCTCTGACATGGCCTAACAACTGCTATTAATCAATAACAGCTGGTACCGACAGCTTAACGAGCCCTCCGAAGCACGGAGCGATGGAAAACCGCACATTATATGTGCGGAGCCATGGTTTTGAACCCGGTATCGTTGGATTCTAAATTGCACTATAGAACCGTTAGGCCACCATCGCTTAACCACATAAATACTGAGATAGATAGATATACACATACACACATACAAGAGAAGTTAAATAAAAGCTTTTGAAAAAAAAAACATTCGCATAATATTAGCTGCAATATCCTGTGATCTTTTGATTATCTGTGAACATTCTAAACAGTCTGCTGTAGAACGGTGATTGTAGGTTCCATTCCCTACGGGACTAATATTTGTATGTCAAAAGTAGTGTCATGTTCTTCGAAATTTTACTCCTTTTGGAAAAAAATACTTCATTTGGAAAGGTGGTAAATGTTTGATGATTATTGGCTAAATATGTTTAAAGTTCCTCTTAATACAATAGGACGAGATATTCTGTCAAGCTTCGGTGCCTGATTTATACAAGCAACCAATCAGCAATCTGCTCAGTCATCAGTCGCCACCGCAGCCAGACTGAGATCTAGTTAACGCACACTGTCGTGCAATCTGGTGCAATCTGATTATATCCCGTACAATCTGGTTTAGATGACCTTCGATTGGAGAATAATTTATAATACTACTAGTGAACAAGACATAAATTCAAAAACTAAAACGTCTGTGACACTCTTATAGATGAACCGATTGATACCTCGCTTGTCAAAATCAGACCAAGTCTTTAGTTTGAACCATACCCTTCCTTTGCCTTGTCGTAATTGAGTAAAAAATACACATACATACACATACATACATAAATATAAACATAGACTGTTAAACTCATTACCCTTCCCTTGCTTTGCCGTAGTCGGGTAAAAAACAATACGGTTCGGTTAGAAAAAATAAAATATCTGCCCTTCGTATAAGCCAGAATGCTTCCCTCCTTTTTAAAGTCAGTTAAAAAGGATAGCTTTTAACAAAAATTTACCAGTCAGCATTTACTATAAACCAGAATATTCAGCGCTGAACTGTCAGCAAGCCCGATTGACATCCTTCACCGCGGTTTCGCGATAATTTCAACGAATCGCAGTTTCAAATTAATCTCGATTCCCGGCATCTCTTTGAAATATTCATGGGGAAACTCCATAATTCACAGATTGATGTTAACCGTTATAACGGGATTTAAAAGAGAGTTTTCGGCATTTGGCTATACCTTTGAATCTCTACTGGTGATTTCAATGGGATTTCGTCCAAATATTAATAAGGTTTGGGAGGCCTTATAAATATTTAATTAAAGGCTCAATTGTGTGCTTGTATTGATTTTTGCGTCGGAATTTCTGGGAGAGAGAAGGCTTTGAGACAAAAAATAGAATTAATTGCAATCGTATATTTTAGATAGTTTTGAAAGTCGCACCACCATTGCAATCGTTCAATTTAATCAAAATACGTTCAGCCGTTAATTCGTTTCTTTTTAACGATTGTTCGGCTTCTAATCGATATATTAGTACCGATTCGGTTAGCACGAACTAGACTAAACTACACTAAAATTAAGTTTAGTCCTGTTCCAAGAATGCAGTAGACTAAATTTAATTCGACACACCTAAATTGATTTTAATTTGTCAGTTTAGTGGTATTTTTCTATTCTGTTGTACGTCAGTTTACGTATAAAGGTGCCTCTACACAACACTCGTGCCGAAAACTCTTAGCAAGGGTCAGTCAGGGCGCACGGCCGCTTGTTTGTCGTCAAACGTTTACTCCACGTACAAATCGCGAGTTATACCAAATTAAAGATAACAATAACGTAAATTTTGCTGATTATGAGCGGGACACCCGCGGCTTTGCCCGCGTGGTCATTTCTCTGGGTTAAAAGTAACATATATGGTATTTCAGGACCAAAAGTACCTATAAGGTATAACATAACAAATTTTACTCATCCATCAAATATGTTTTATCAATTGCTTGGCTTCTATTCACCGGATTGAAATACCAAGTACACCAAAACCTTTAACACCAAAACCTTTTTTAATTCTAAACCTAGTTTTTACGTGATGCGCGAACAAACAAAAAGACAGACATGATTTTGAAAAATATTAAGTATATTCGTTTATTTAAAGTTGATTCGCTTATTTAAAATCCACTAGGCCATTTATTATTATTATCTTCTTTGTACTCACTGCTTTATTATAAAATCTTTATTACCTCCGAACTTGAAAAGAGAGGGGGGGGGGGGTTATAAGTTTAGGGTGTATGTGTGTGTTGTTTGTGTGTATGTATGTATCCGTGTGGTTGTCTGTGGCATCATAGCTCGCAAACGAATGGACCTAAGTATTTTGATGCGGTATTTTCTGTTTGAAAGCTGATGCGATCGAGATGCGCATGCGTGTCCGTTACATGTATTCATGTATGTCACACTTCGAAGATTAAAATAGTTCTTTTCAACAGCCGTTATGCGCATGCGTGACCGTTGAAATTTAACCAGATTTCCGTTTCATAAATGTACTAGTTTCTTTGAAAAACTGGATGGTGTGTTGGGGTGCATGGCCGTTTGCTTGTCGTGAAACGTTAACGCCACGTACAATTTGATCCGGTCCTGAAAACCTCTCGTTTGCTCTGTGCTGGAGTTCAAAATCTGTATAATCTTAATTTTAGTGCGGACTTTCCGGGTGCTGCAGCCACTTTTGTAATAGACCACATTTTTTTTAAATTTGTTAGCCTTTTTGCAAACTTTTTCATATTGAATCGTTTTTTTTCTCAACGAGATCTTTACCAAAACACCAGAATCAATATGCTTACTAAATTTCGAGTTATAACGAATAAAAATCACAGAAAAATGACACCTACATTTGATCTCTGGGGCTTATATAGTTATACAGTTATAAAGGCAAGACGATATAGCCCTTTTCGTGATGGTCCACTTTTAAAACCTGGTATAAACCCCTATGTTTCGGAGAGATTTTATTGACGTTTCATTTCAAATCTCTCACACTGTTCGGAACATTCGATCGTGCATGTGCATAGCGGCTTATGAATAATTCTATACAAACTTCTCACTAATACAGATAATAAACAACAATTTATGATTACATTCGTTCATTATTTAAATGTGGGCAACACTAGCACTTAAATTTAGTCGTTGTCAAAATCAAATTAGTCCTGTCACAATGATGTCCTAGTTTAGTTGAAATCAATAACTGATAAAATTTTAGGAATCACTAAAATAAAATAAATTTAGCTTTAGCTTAGTTTAGTTTAGTGAGTTGCTCAACAGAATTGGCGTCATTGAGATGATTTTAAATAGTTCTTAGACTAAAACAGACGCAATAGATTTATTGTATACTACCTGCTCCCCGCGGCTTTACCCGTGGGAGGCATTTTCCTGGAATAAAAGTTCCTAATATGTATTATTCTAGAACATAAAGAACAAAATTGCATCAAGATTCTTTCAGACGTTAATTTCTTTTAACGATCGCCCTGCTTCTACTCGTCGTAAATGTTATGCAGGTTTTAATGTTATCCAACAGTGATTAAACCGCATTTAAATCGATCCATTTTTTCACATGATGCAAAAACACACAACAGAAAGAAAACATTTAAAAAATATTTATATGCTGTTTAGTTGTTTCAAAATTTTTTTTTTTTTTTAATTATATTCATTGTAATAACTTATTAAATTAAGTGTGGGTACCGGCTATTATTGATTAAGCCATGTCAGAGGCCCTAATAAAGCAGAGACCAGCACTAACTCATATGACAAATAAACAATAAAACAATCAACAGACTTTTTGGTTCAGATTATGTATAAATGCAAGTAGTGTTCATTGGTTGAAATACTTAAAAACATATTGACGGACACGTATACAACTAGGGTTCTATAGCCAGAATCCTGAGCTACCCAACTATGAAAACCGCATTGCAATCGGTCCACTATATTTGAAGTAATACCACAGAATAAATAATAGTACAAGGTAATACGCCAACAAAGTTGTTTTTACGGTTGGATTCTGTTTCTCGCTATGCAATTTTATTAGTTAATTAGTTTCTCTAGTACTGTTTTTTTTTAATATTCGAAACTGTTCTTTATAAGTAGCATGTGTCTACGCATCATCCTCCGCCAGTGCGGGGACCGGAGGGGACGACGAGCCACCACACCACGCTGGCACCGGCACCCATATATATAGTGCTCCAGCGCCGCCCACGGCTCAATCCGACCACCTCTGGTAACCCACCAGGGGGTATCAACACACTTAGACACAGACACCGACCTCGCCGGCGAGGTCAAAGGTCCCATAACACATAGTCAGATATTATTCGCCTTCGAGTTTCTTGCCGATTCTTCTCGAAGTTGTATTACGAATCGGCGGTCAGTTACAAAAGTCAACCAAAGGGCACCTAGCCATTGTTCAGGGCCCCCTCGATCACTACTTAACGGTAGCGATCCAGGGGTGTTTAGTTCGTTACCCCCGTAATCAGACGGCCGTCCAAGCCGAGGGCCCTGGGTACCCTCGTGCGGGTCGTCTAAATTTTAACTTTGGCGTGCGCCTTCTGCGTCACGCATTGCGGCGGAGTGGTTGTAAGCGCTCGCCCCCAAGTCCGGTTCAAGCTGTAGAGGCCGATAAGGCCAACAGCATTAGTCAAAAAAAAAAATGCAGCCCGCGGACACTTGCTCCTGCGCCTCCCTTTGTTATACTGCTCATCGTAATAATTAACTTAAATATTGATTATACCGCACCATTTCATACAGTCCATTAAATCTTATTATTTACCATCCACCAGTAGTCCCTTTAACATGTAACTCCAGTGATATATGACACTTTAGCACTGAATAGGTATTGTCAAAGAAACATCATTATAATATTAAAATACCTATTCAAGGTGACCTACACGAGAAAAACAAAGACCACATAGTTTCTTCTTCACATTTCATGTAGGTATGAGAAGAAATAAAAAATATATATTACATACTATTAAAAGTAAATCTTACATCATACGTAATCAGACATAAAATAAAGAAATTACGATGACACTATCGGTGGTCTTATCACTTACAGCAATCTCTTAAAGACAACTTTTGAATGAACTAAAACGATTGAAAAAGAGTGGACGTTGTGACAACAAATTAAACAACAATATAAGAAAACTATGTATAAAAATAATAGGTACCATACTTACTATGAAATACCTACCTATATACCTACTAGCTGCATCCTGCGGTTTCACCCGCGTGGATGATGATGATAATGATTATGAAAAGTATCCCAAGTTTTATTGTACTAAGCTATCTCCATTCCAAATTTCATCCAAATCCGTTCAGCCGTTTGAGCGTGAAGGAGGAACACTGTTCTTCCATTACTGTCCATCCAAAGGTCTTAAAGAAATGTTTTATATGTAATAATATCTTTTTAGGTGCAATAAAGTATCTATCTATCTATCTATCTATCTATCTATCTATCACACATACAAACATCCGCCTTTATAATATTAGTGTGATGTAGCGGTTACAAACATTTATACATGTGCAAAATTTGTAGCATTAATGGTGTTTGAATAAAATGACTGTGACATTCAGACATACGGACAGACGGACATGTACGGTACTACTAGTTTAGTTTTATCTGTAATGTGCGACTTCATATAAACTACATTACTCACTTCCAGCAGTAAATACAGTCGCAGCTAGAAAGCACCTTTATACCTGGCGTTGCCGCGCTGTCGTAAATTTACTGGTTCCAGTTACATTTATTTCATTCCTTTCTTTGACCATAAAAAAAACCATACATTTATATAAGTATAAGTATAAATAGCTAAGTACTTACATATCGGTATTTATTAAGTGATAAGTACATAAAAAAAAGATTTAAATAAACACGTCTGCCTTGCCAAAAAAAATGGGACCATTCTGTGGAACACATTTAATCAAAGAGGTCCCCCGACTGCAATGACAATTTTATCATTTATTGTTTTTTGACCTCTTAGTTCATGTATAAAATAAAATAAAGTGAAAAAGCAGTGGGCTGGTTATATTTATCGAAGGACTGATAACCGTTGGTGTAGACGTGTTCTTGAGTGGAGACCGCGGGTCGGTAAACGTAGTGTTGGGCGCCCTCCAGCTAGGTGGACCGATGATATACGCAGTGGCTGGCAGCAGTTGGAAGAGAAAAGCCGAAGATCGGGCTCAGTGGCGTGCTTTGGGAGAGGCCTATGTCCAGCAGTGGACTGACACGGGCTGATGATGCTGATGAGTTCATGTACGGGAGTCGTTTTTTATTTTTTCAAATATTTATTTTTATTTGCTTATTACTTAATACTTACCAATATGTAAGTATTAACTATTCGCATCTGACCACAGTGTTATGTGTTCGGACTAAAAACTTGGTTTGATTTTGAGAAGCGAGGTATCAATCGAATCGTCTTCGTCGCAGTGTCATAGCCTATTTTCACCCAACCGTAGTAGGGCTTTAGTTTTTGACCTTATGTCTTGTTATATGAGCACGGTCTCACCTGATGAAAAGTGACAATGTGGCCACAGGTATAGCACGCTTACCTATAAGATACCTATTCACTCCAGACTTGAACTGGAAACACTGACGATAGGGCAGAGCAGTCCACTTCTTTGTAGTCTATAAATATAAACTTAAAATAAAGCATCGCTAGAAAAAGTATGTACTAAGAAGTAGATGCTGTAGATGTTTTGTTGGATAGCTTAGGGTTAAACTTAAAAACCAGGGTACTTGGTATCTTAATCTGATGATTAGATGCCGAGCAATCGTTAAATACTATTTGACGGCTGCAGAAATTTGAAAGAAATGTAGTATATTGTACTTTATAGGTAATTTTGGTCCTGGAATAACACGTATGGGCTACTTTTAAATGAAATGACCACGCTGGCAAAGCCGCGGGCACAGCTAATACTTATAATAAATGAAGAAGCATAGCGCTTCGTTCTTGTGCGTGATATTTCTACCACAAATGGTATCTAACCATATTGCCGATCGTCTGGTCGTACGGTGATGGAAATATGATAAGATAATTAACTCGAAGTAGGTGATACCGTAACAAGTCATAAAATTTGTTTAGATTTTTTTCAAAAATCCTATGTAGACTATAATTACCCGACTACAGCAAAGCAAGGAAAGGATAATTAGTTTAACAGTCTATGCATGTATGTATGTATCTATGTATGTGGTTATATGAATGTTCCACCATAGCGTGACGATTGGTTCGATTTTGACAAGCGAGGTATCAATCGATTCGTCTTCATGTATATAGTGTCATAGGCTATTTTTTTACCCAACTACGGCAAGGTAAAGGAAGGGTTATGTGTTCAAACGAAAACCTTGGTCCTATTTTGACAAGCGAGGTAAAGTTCTCGGCACGTAAGTTGACCCAAAATGGCGGTCATCTACGCAGGTATAATCATGGACAAAAGTGTTCGACGCATGCTCCGCAGTTGCACGGAAAATTAAAAAATCTTTAAGGAAAAACCGTGAATTCATCATATTTAAATATATTTTTATGTAGTGTGAAAATGGAGTGAATTAATTTTATTAAACGCAAGTTAAGCGGAAACTCAGATTCATAAAAATAATCTCGGATTGTCTTTCAAAAAAGTGGTCGTTAGGTATTATTAAATAAAACAGTTAAATTAATAAAAATTTAATACAACAAAAGTTAATCTACCTACATGTTTAATCACTGTCACTCATTGGCATAACACCGTCTACATAATTTTCAAGTGGTGTACCAGAACTTGGGCCAGGAGTTGCGATTTCACATTTTATGTCAGTTGAGGAATCCAATTCAGAATCACTACCGTCAGAATCTCCAACTCGTATTATAAATACTTCCATTATTCTATCGATGACGTGGTCGCTTTTGACGTTAGCTTCTTCGATTGTCTTGACTTTGTCACATAAGTTTTTCCAATCACTTGGTTCCATTGCATTTACTTTTTCTTTCACTAATTCTATATCACCAGTCTATTCCATCGTACATTTTTGCTACTAACATAATCCTTTATAGCTGCCCATGACATTTTTATAGGGTTCAGATCTGGATGGTAGGGAGACAGGCAAAGCACGTCATGACCATATTGATAAACACACCTCAAAGACGGCCCCTAGTCCCCGGCGGCTCCGTTATTCCTGGCACAGATGGCAGCCATGGTAACGGCAGAGCAGTGGTGCTAAGAACTCCCGGCAGGGACTCAGCTACCAACCCCCACGATCTCTGGACCAGGCAACCTACAACGCACGCACCTTGAGGACCGATGAGAAGTTGATAGAGCTGGAAGAAGTAGTGAGTTGCGCTGGGGTATTATAGGGTTATCAGAAGTCCGAGGAGAGGGAGAGGATACGATAACCCTCAATTCCGGCCACTTTATAACCGGGAGGGCGACCAGCTGTCCCAATACGGTATCGGGTTTCTCATCCGCAAGTCCCTCGTCAACAACATTGTGAAAATCGAAAGTGTTTCGAGCAGGGTGGCATACCTTATACTCAGAATAACCGAACGGTATTCGTTGAAGGTATTACAGGTGTACGTCCCACACTCGAAACATGGAAACGATGAAGTGGAGGCTATGTACGACGACATTTCCAATGCCATACATGCCCCGAAAACACACTTCACAGTGGCGATTGGGTACTTCATTCATCGCCATTTCTCATTATTATTTTTTATTATTTTTTCTCATGGCGATGAACTGAGAGTGGGGCAGTTTGGATTTGGCCATCGGAACCAAAGGAGTCAGCTGTTGGCTGACTTCATGAAGAAGGAGGGATTTTTTATGATGAATCAAGAAGCGCCCGTCGAGGAAATGGACGTGGCTGCACCCTCATATCGGTCATAAACACAAGTTAGATTTCATTTTGCATATATTCAATGATGTCTCTGTGATCAACAGGGTTAAGACTGGAAATTGAATATCAGGGTAAAACTGGAATGGTCTCGTTTGATGAGATCTACTCTTTGCCCAAGTCCTGCCTAAATCCAAAACCCCGAGAACTTTCAGTTGTAGCTCCAAAATAGCTTCCAAATCCTTACCGAGTGCGATACAGTGGGCGAACTAAACAACGGGCTGGTGGAAATTGTTCACGCGGTCGGGTCGTAGTTCTTTAAGACCCACCGCAAAAATAGAACACAAAAACTCTCTGAGCATACACTTAAACTTATGGCAGAACGAGGCGAGATGAGGCTGCAGTCTTCAGTGGATATTTCGAGTCACAGCTTGCTTAATAAAAAACAGATATCCAAGTCGATGCGACATGATTTGCGTTCCTATAATACTAATTGTATTAAGAACGCAATAGAGTGGAACAAGGGCTCCATAGTGTTTGCAAGAGATCTGTCTATTGAGCAAAGCCTGTTGACGAAGCTGAAAACGGACAGTGGCAGCATCGTCTCGTCGAAGCCAGAGATTTTGAGTGAGCTCAAGAAGTTCTATGAGCAATTATACACCTCATCACGTAGTGCTCTTAGCACTGCTAGCGATGCAAAAGCTCGTTTGACCCGACATTATACCGAAGATTTCCCGGACGTTAGCCTATACGAGATCAGAATGGCTCTCAAACAGCTTAAGAACAACAAATCACCAGGGGAGGACGGAATAACGACAGAGCTACTGAAAGTGGTTGGAACACCGGTACTTAAAGTCCTTCAGAGGCTGTTTAACTCCATCATCCTCGAGGATACTTACGCTAGAAGCGTGGCACAGGAGCGTAGGGTGTTGCTCTTTAAGAAAGGTGATAACACCCTCTTGAAGAATTATATGCCCATTTCGCTGCTGAGCCACGTCTATAAGCTGTTTTGGAGAGTAGTTACAAACCGTCTCGCTCGTAGGTTTGACGACTATCAACCTCCCGAACAAGCTGGATTCCGGAAAGACTTTAGCACCGTAGACCACATCCTACGCTCCGGCAGATTATACAGAAGACTGAAAAGTATAATCGGCCATTATGTCTAGCGTTTGTGGACTACGAGAGAGCCTTTGATTCAGTCGAGACAGACTGAATCAAAGGCTATCTCGAGGGCAGTGCTACAGTCATTACAACAGTGCCAGATTGAATACCGATACATGGATGTGTTGAAGTGTTTGTACAGCAAGGCCACAATGACTATCCGTTTTCAGGATCGGAGCACGAATTCTATCCAGTTGCAAAAAGGGGTGAGACCGAAACTCCGAATTATTATTTCTCCGAAACTGTTCTCCTCTGCACTGGAAGATATATTCAAGCTTCTGAACTTGAATGGATATGGTGTTAAGATCAATGGCGAATACATCACTCACCTTTGATTTTTACTACGGACACTTATACGCTTCGCATGCTCCTTGGATAATAAAATAGAAAAGCCTCCGGTGAAGACGGAGTTACTTCGGAGCTATTAAAGGTAAACCTATTCTCAAGGTGTTTCAGGTCTTCTTTAACTCCGTTGTTAACTGTGCAGCACACTCGAGGTATGGCACAAGAGTATACGGTGGTACTATTTTTCAAAGATGGTGATAAAACCTTGCTTAAAAGGTCAATAAAGTCCCTAAATTAGGTTGGTATCTAGATGTTTTATTATCAAGCAGGTTAGATACCTACATAGATTGAAGTACCTGCATTAGGTTGGCCAGGAATTTTATTTAATTGTACTTTATGAAATCTGATGTTATTCAGTGTGTGCCTATAGGTAGGTCTGAAAAGATTCCTACCTAATCAGGTACCTAATGCTGACGTCAGACCTGAATTTCTATTAAAATAAGTACTACTTAACTAGTGTGGTTCAAAGTGATCTGTTTACTCACCTTCATGAAATCTCTTCGTTGGTTTAATTATTTCGCCTTGAATAGTGCCCGTGGTTCACCCAGGTGAACTGAGCAGGTGGACCACGACCAATGCCCGACGCCTAGCAATTCCGCCGAGTAAAGGCAGCGATGCGCTTATGACCTTTTCCCCCGACTCCCCGCACAAATATTTGCGTGGAACATAGTCACTGAGGCGACAGTGGCCGTTTTCAACGGAAAAAATCGGATGCACTCGCGTTAGTGGCGGTATTCGTCGGAGTATATTGGTACGTGGCTGTTTGCGTAAAACAAAAATATATTTTTATATATATTTTTATAACAAAATAAGGTCAATTATTTTTTTGCCAATGTGAATAGATGCATATGCATTATAAGATCCCAAAAATGCAATAAAAACATAAGGAACACCATAACGGTCACTGTGGCCCTGTTCCACGGACAGGTCAGCTCTCCTTGTGTTCGCGCTTGGTGCTAAGTCATATTCCTTGTTATGGTATGGTGCATTGTCTACAACTATAATTGAATTTGGGGGAAGATTTGGTAGCAATTGAGTTTGGATCCATATTCCTTGTTATGGTATGGTGCATTGTCTACAACTATAATTGAATTTGGGGGAAGATTTGGTAGCAATTGAGTTTGGATCCATATTCCTTGTTATGGTATGGTGCATTGTCTACAACTATAATTGAATTTGGGGGAAGATTTGGTAGCAATTGAGTTTGGATCCATATTCCTTGTTATGGTATGGTGCATTGTCTACAACTATAATTGAATTTGGGGGAAGATTTGGTAGCAATTGAGTTTGGATCTATATTCCTTGTTATGGTATGGTGCATTGTCTACAACTATAATTGAATTTGGGGGAAGATTTGGTAGCAATTGAGTTTGGATCCATATTCCTTGTTATGGTATGGTGCATTGTCTACAACTATAATTGAATTTGGGGGAAGATTTGGTAGCAATTGAGTTTGGATCCATATTTCTTGTTATGGTATGGTGCATTGTCTACAACTATAATTGAATTTGGGGGAAAATTTGGTAGCAATTGAGTTTGGATCCATATCACATAATTCTCAAAATTCATGTCGTCGTGATAAAGGCAAAGTCAAAGTATTTTATTGTAAATATGCAAAAATAATAGCACTTTTACAAGTCAAAATTAACATTTCATGAACAAGGAGAAATACATAAAATATTATAAAAAAAACAAATCAATAAAAATTAAGGTAAACTAAGTATTCTTTGAGATTGAAAAGGAAATTTCCCTTTCATGTGGCAACAGAATTATATCTCACACTGGAAAAGGATCCCTTCTGACTTTACCTGTGCTTCAGAAATACGCCCGTTAGAGAAGAGAGCACCAAAAAACTGTACGGGGTATTGTAAACTTTTTCTTTCTTTTACAATCCTTTTAACTGTGGATACAGACTTTTCGTAGCTTCCGCAGTTTTATTCAGAAAATCAGTTATATTATTTTCTTTAAAAAAAAATGTTATTAACGACAAATACCATTTTTCTCGCCTGTCTCCTTAAAATTGATTGTGGTTGAATAATTTTCTTGGAATTAAATGATCACACATTTGATAGAAAAATAAATTTCAAAGAACTGAAAACTTCGTGCGCGATTGCACTCCAGGGCCGCGCGGAGCGTGCTGGTCAGCAGGGGGCGGAGTGCGCCTGCGTGGGGGGGGGGGAGGGGCTAGCGTCGCCGCGTTAGTCTGGATACACGCGGTCCCTCGCGCCGCACCTCATACCTACCGCACTTCGATTGAGACCCGAAAATGTGTTACTGCGCATAGTTCAACTTACATGCCGCGATCTGTATCAATCGATTCGTCTTCATCGCAAGAGTGTCAAAGGATATTTTTTAACCAACTGCAATCGGGTTTTACTTTAACTTATGTTTTGTCGGTTAATATAATTATTATTATGAAACTGCTGTTACTAATGTGCTTAGGCCATTCTGAAATACTTACAGACAGTCAGTCTCCTACAATGACATACATATCTAGGGAAGGATATTTACCGCTGTAGTCTCTGCATATCCCTATAATTTAGGTACCTACTGTAATTACACCCAGATAGAGCCTCGACTTCTCGCTTCCTGAATTTTGTCACAGTTGACTTGTCAACAGTTACTAAGATACAGTGGGCTCCTGTAGGATGACAGAGGGAGGATGAGGTTCTTCCCGGTACGGCGCTGAAAATATAATTATTAGTACTTACCATTGCTAAAAAATACCTCGCACAAGAACGAAGCGTTACGCTTCTTTATTTATTATAAGAACTGCAAAGGAGTGGAATGCCCTGCCCTCGTCAGTGTTTCAAAAACTTTTACATATTAGAAGGACTTCCAATTAAATTATTTTAATTTACAGAGCTAGGTGGTAATGCTACCACATGCAGAATAAAGCTTTGCTAAAGCAAGTATTTGAGAAATCTTAAAAATATATCAGTAAAAAAATGGGCCAAATAGAGCTTCTTTTATATATCCAACCCAAGCGCCAATTTTGGCCTTTTTAGTCAGTTTTTTTTAATATTTTTTTTATTACGGTTTAGGCAATCATTTATATTTTACAACAGTTCAATTTGGGTAGGGTTTGTTTTAGCTTGGGGTTTTACTTGTGTTAATTTTACCATTTATCATTTGTCTGACTAACAATTTTGGCGGAAGTAAGCTACATATTTTTTATTTTGTTCATTTTAAATATGGATTTCCGCAAAGTAACGCCTGAATCTATCGACTAGGCAATCGTTTGACCACGATCTCACCTGATGGAAAGCGATGATGTGATCGAAAGTGTAGCACGCTTGCCTAGTAGATACCTATACACTCTTGACTTGAACACACCGGGGTTATAATTTACCGGAAACACTGACGAGGGCAGGGCATTCCACTCCTTTGCAGTTCTTATAATAAATGAAGAAGCGTAACGCTTCGTTCTTGTGCGAGGTATTTCAACCATGAAAGGGTGGCGCTTTGCTGATCGTCTAGTCGTACGGTGATGGAAAGGTGATGGGGGAATCAGGTTGTGCAGTTCTTGTGCAAACTCTCCATAGTGCAATCTGTAGAATACCGCCAGGCTTGCTACCTCACGTCGATGCGCCAGACTTTGAAGCTTACTCTTTACCAGACTGTCATCCCCAATGAGTCTGATAGCACGTCTCTCAATTGAATCCAAAGACTCGAGCTGATACTTGGCAGAACCGTCCCAGAGGTGGCAGCAGTACTCCAGTTATTTATCTGAATTCATTGTTTTAAAGCTATGCCCGACCAATTTCTTGCCGTGTCAACTAATGAGTTAAAAATATATATTTAGGGAACTAAAAATAATAATTATAATAATAACTAGACATGAATATTAGATTAATGTGATCCTCTCCATTCAACGGTTGTCTGGAAGAAGTCGGTTTAAGCGATAAGCATTGCAAATTAATATTATTGTGTTTGTTTTGTTTGGTATGCAATAAGGCCTATATCTATCTGTCTAACCAATACACCTAAATAAATCTTGTGGCAAATTGAGTCACTGTCTCCAACTACACTGTGATCATGTTACTTTCCGTTTCAGAGCAATTAATGAGACAGCACGTTCTTTGATAACGTAATTAGTGAATTTGTTTGTGTGATAAGTAGAAATTGTATGAGTGCTGATATGATATTATGGTGACTTGATTAAGGGTTTGAGGGTGTATGACGTGGGTGACTTTGATGAAAGCCCGAAATATGTTAAAGGTTCCGAACATGTAAAGTTGACTAAATTATACCTAAGTGAAACCATAAGGGATCATGCTCACATACAGTTTTTTTATTATTAAATCTTTATATTTAAACAAGACATAATTTCAAAAACTAAAATCCAATTAACTTTCGGGTAAAACAAAACGATGACTCTCTTGCTTTGAAGACAAATCTATTGATACCTCGCTTGTCAAAATCGGACCATGTTTTAGAGTTATGTGTTACACATAACCCTAACATTGCTTTATAAAAAAAAGTATAGTTGAAGATGAATCGATAGATACCACGCTTGTCAAAGACGGACCAACAGGAGCGACGCTATGGTGGAATATTCACATACCCACATACATTATTATACATACATACATATTAGAGTCGGTTAAAAAACTGACAAGTGAGAGTTGAACTCTCGTGGAGAGGATATATTATCTCACAATATTGAGAAATTTACCATGTTATTTTAAGAACATAGACTTCTTATAGGTTTTCCTGTAATCTATTTATGTAAAGAATTATTATAAGTATTTCCTGTATTTTTTTCAAGTTTTTGCCTCAGTAGTTTCGGAGATTAATGGGGATTAATGGATTTATTGGCCAATTTTCATGATTTTTCTTAAAAAAACTTTAGAGCAATTTGCTTTAAAATAAAATAAAGAATTTGTCCCTTACAAGCCCTTTAATTTAATAGTAATAGGTATGTCACATGATACAGTTTGCATAATTTTTTTATTTTCTTATTTGCCCCCAAAAATGACCCCCATGCTTTCCATGAATAAATAAATAAATAAATAAATAAATACTTATAATACGCGATACTTTTGGATACCAGTCTGTTAATATTTTCAAATTCAAATACAAATTCAATTTTTATTGCATTCCATACGTAATAATTAGATGGATAATGATACAAGAATATACTCGTAGATCGATGTGGACCCTGTCAGGAACAGCAATTAGAAGAGAGGAGGACTTCAATAACAATTGAATCATTATTATTATAACTAATTATTATTTTTTGTTTGTATTGTAAAGGATTTCACCTTTATCGATTTATTAAGGTTTAATCGTGGCCGCCATTTCAAAACGTTTTCAAAATGGCGGACTTTTTATCATGCCAGGCTAAATAGGCGCTTTGATTTTGATAAATTAGAATTTTCTATTCTAGTTCAATTTTATGGTTACCCTATAATATATTTCATAAAAAATACAACAATTTGAGTTTTCCACCATAATTTAAGGTATAAAATAATTATACCGCGATTATATCAGTACAGTGTGGTCTATTTCCGTCGTACCAAAAACATATTTAAATTTGGTGAAATTGTCGGTGTTCAAGCATTATTGTAATTAATTTACTGAATAGAATTTGAATGTAACAATTGTTTTCGTTTAACCAAAATGAAGCGATCCGAGTCGGCCTTTTCTGTTCCCGAGTATTATTTTATTTTATTGTTTAAATTGTAGCTCAAAGTTTGTTTTGTAGAAGGTAACTTCTGTAGAGTGTTTACATAATCAGGTTGTAACAAAACAGAGGAGGAACAAGTTGAACAGATAATATGAGGCATATGTGTAAGTTGGTTAACAATTACTGCAAATATATTATGCGGATAAAACAATATTTTTTTAATCCGTGGAGTGACCATTCGAGCAGGTCTCTCGCCTGATGGTAAGCGTCATGCTTGCCAGTAACAGTTGCAGTGCCTCCCAGAACTTTAGTTGCAAAATCTTGCGCGTCAATGCACTGCGTTCGTCACCCTGAGACATATATTGGTTTTTAAGTCTCATTACCCAGTAATTTCGCTGGAAACATTGCCCTTCAAACAGAAACACAGAAATTATTAAACAGTACTGCTTTGCATGAATATCTGACAAATGCGTGGTACTTCCCCAGGCGGATTCTTGCGTAAGAGGCCTACTACTACAAATATTTATGCAAGTAAATATACCTAAGGCTTTTGGGTGGCTTGATAACCTCAGACACAACATGTTTCCGCCACCTCATTCGGTGCATGGCTTTACCAGAAATTCTCAATTTGAATGAATATCGTGGACTAGGGGTTTTAAGGGAAAACATCAGGATGCTGTCTTCGGAAACATTCGGAATATTCAGAAAATCGTGAAGGACATCATACTCGTAGTTATAATTCCCAAACATCACACAACCATATTATTCATAAGCCCATAAAGAAACTGTACCCACACACTGTAGAAACTAAACACTCCTTTTTAACTTAAAACAAGCACATTGTAATACAAAACCCTGCACCACCCAAATTTGGACCTCTCATTATGCCCTCTATGCTCATTACGTACCTTTTCATATCTTAAATCGATCTAATGAGCCACGTATCATTATAATGGTAGCACGGAGCGAATAGCAACTTTGTAATTAGCCGGGAGATTCTCAGCCCCATTTAATAAGGCCCTAAAGGGCACGTGTTCAGAATTAAAATCATTATAACGGCTCCTTCGAATTAACTCGAACGCGAAAATGACAACGCTGAATTGAAAATTTTAGGATGAATTGGGAGCGAGTGTTTTTTAATTAGGTTGGTGTTCGATTTAGTTGTACTGTAAAAAATAATTGCTTATGGGTTTAATGAAGATCTTGTTGTATTTAAATGGGCTTGTTGAACATATTTTAACCGAGCGGAGAGGTATTGTATATATCAGCCTATGGATGTTCCTTCCTTTGTGGCACTATATAGACCAAACGCTTGGACCGATTTTGATGATTCTTACGTCAATCGATTTGTCTTAATCTTGCAAGTGCTACTAAAGACAAGACAGTAATCAGAATTCAATATGGCGACAACCAGACTGTGAAAAAGATAAAAAAAGTTGACGAACTACGTCAAATGTGGTATTATTCAATAGGTATTTGAAAATCATCTTTTTTACTTTTAATTTCGCATGTCCATTTAGGATCTATAACGATTTAAAGTTTGCTGTCGGGTTTTTTCATTGTTGGACAACATTTCTAGCAAAACTATTGGGAATGATACTTATAAACCATTGTATCGGGGTATTGATTAGCGGAATGCACATACAATTTTGCAAAGCAAAGTTCTGGGTAAAGGCACTGCAATTGGGGCAGTTGGGGCGCTTAACATCAAGCAAAAGACCTGCTCGTCTTATAGAAAAATTATTACCAAAATAAAAATGCTCGCAATTATGTAGGGAGCACTTATTCAATACCAATCTACATTACATTGACAAATGTACTGCGAGCTTAACCCCTCACCATGCCCTCTCACGAGCATTGCTCCTGGCAGACAATACAGTAATGGACGCCCTACATTGCGCGCTACAACCTATCACGTGATTAATGAAACCGAGGACGACGCGCGGCTTATACCAGTAGGTGCCACACGCGCGTGCGTAAACCGGTTTTTGTACTGAGTTTTGGCTGCCTCAGAAGTCGCGAGGCACTGAGTCTCTAAATAGACTGAGCAGGTGCAGCATAACGGAGTACTTCTAGTTTGATGACTTTTCTTATGAAAATATGAGATTTAAGTGTTTTTTACCAGAGTGCGCAACGCAAAGGCCCGGTAATGTGTTTATCAGCATATGTATGTATGACAGGCTATTAAAGACATGACATTAATCAAAACTCAATATGGCGACATCCAGACGCTATATAGTGAAAAAAAACATGATCTAATCAAGTGGGGTGGGGAGTATCATTAATAGGTATTAGAAAATCATTTTTAGGTTTCTCTTATTAGGTATTTTACATTTCAAATGACCATTTAGGATATATAATTGTGTAACGATATAAAAATGGTTAGCAACCATTTTCACTAATTCTTATAAATATAAACTAAAAAGTTTAAAATAAATATATATTATTATAAAAACAATAAACCGACTGCGTACAAAACTAAAAAGAGGTCAACAAGCTTTATATTTTCGATTTTGAAATATAAATATAAGATGCAGTTAGAGGCATGAAAGTAGCTCAATCTAGGCTCAGCTAGGTAATAATTTCTTTTTATTCTAATAAGTTTATGTAGAAACCATAGAAATAATGTTGCAAGTGGACCCTGCACATAAGAAAAAAAAACTGCAATACTTAAAGGTATTTGAAGAATGGTTTTTCATATAAAAATTTAAACAACAGCTATATTTCCACACTTGATTGACCGAGCGATCAAAGCAAGCGAAGCGTCTCAGTTCAATTTGCTTTCATCTTTAAGTTTGTTCGTACTCCTCTGCAACCAGATCGGTTGTAAACTTGGTCTTCTCGTGACCACGATCAATGCAACTTGATCGAAACGTCGAGGTAAATAAAAATTTACTATATAACTATGGTATACATGTATTTTTGATTAGGGGGGGGGGTTATTTCCTCCAAAAAGGGGAAAAAGGGGGCTACTAAATATCTACGTCTTTTGAGATCCGATTTCGATATTTCTATTATTTATTTGAAAGGTTTGGTCTCATAAAAAATTGGTGAAGATCTGAAGAGGATCTGCGGCGTCATAAGCAGAATAGCTCCTCAAAATGCAGTTAATTGCACACTTTTAATAGTGGTAGACCTCTTACGCAAGAGTCCGTCTGGGGAAGTACCACACCTTTGTCAGATATTCAACCGCCAAGCAGTAGTGTGTAAACATTTCTGTTTCGGTTTGAAGGGCAATGTTTCCAGCGAAATTACTGGGCAATGAGACTTAACAACCAATGTCTCAGGGTGACGAGCGTAGTGCAGTGACAAGCAAGATTTCGCATACAAAAATCTGGGTGGCACTGCAACTGTTATTGGCAGGCGTGACGCTTACCATCAGGTAAGCAACCTGCCCTTTTCATCGTACAAAATAATAATTCAAAAGAAAATTTTAGATTTCTACCAGTGAAATCGACCCTTCAAATACTATCTAGGGATTGATGGAACACCTCGGTTATTATTGTTAGTTTTACAATAAGGTCACTAGATGGAGCTACTGTACACGGCTAGATATTTTCATAAAAGTTTGTGGTTTACTGTTCGCAGAACTACTAGTAAATACTTTATACGGGTGTTTTTTAAGTCGTGTGAACAACTATCCTAGCCAATTCAGACTTACAGAAAAAAATATATTACTAACGAAATTTGAATATAGAGACACTCAAAGCTTTGAGCATAACAGAGCGAATCGTCAGTAAAAAACATCTCTAAAAACTACAAACTCGTGTCACTTTGGTGTCTGAAATTCGAGGCTGTATTTTATTTCAGTATTACAAAAGCGCGGCCATCGTACCGGAACAAAAAACATAAATTTAGGATACAAACCCATACATTTTAATGTTTTCACATTGATTTTTTATCAGTGTGGACTCCCCTGGAATCCATTTTGGCATTGGAAAGTACGAGTACACTCTTCTCTTGGCATTGGTCCAGACGAGTCTTGGAGGTGGTCTTGTGTGGTGCAAGTGAATCGGGAGTAAGTGTCGAGTCTATGTAATTTATTATTCTATGGACGTTCTTAGCTCAGGTCCATTTCACTTATCGTATCTTTAGACGAATTTTTCGATACTCAAAAATTAAGAAACCGCTTACAATATACACAGTTAAGCTATTGAAACCACTACAACACTAGACTTAAGCGCATATGTTTACTACTAACGAAATATTCCATATTCAGTAGTTTTAAGTTAGCGAACTAAATCTATCTAGTAGATCGATCTAGACATCTCAACAAATAAATAAAATTGAAGTGTCTATTTGTAATATCAAATTAACAGCTTTTTACATGAAAGTATATACGGTACTTACAACAAAAAAACATTTATAAAAGATTTTGTATATCTGTCTGTCTGTTTGTTCCCACTAATCTCCGAAACGGCTGGACCGATTTTGATGGGACTTTCACTGGAAGATATCTGATGTGATAAGAAGTAACATAGGCTACTTTTATTAGTGATCCGCGCAAGGAAAAAAACCCATGAATTTTGACCACGCGGGCAAAGCCGCGGGCACAACTAGTACCTAATAATTTTGTAAAGGCAAAATTTTGAGTACGACGGGTTTCAAAAACGTATCGTCCCTGCCTCAGCGCGGCACATGCCAATTTGGGCTCTACATCGCTATCCAAATTTTTCCTCCAGTTTCTAATACAGTCTTACGGGAACGGTAACGTCATCTATTGGCAGCTTTGCTGAACTAACACACATAGCTAATATTGCAATTTACTTCGTGACGTAAAGACAATGCCTCCCAATTCAAATGTAATCACGGTAGCCGAACTGTTATAGGCATGTTCCACGCAGAGGCACGGATGATGCGGATTCGAATCCCGTCCGTGATCCAAATTTTTCCTTGAGAAAATATTTGATGAATTCCTCGCTAAGCAGGTGTTAATGCTAAAATCATAAAAACATTCGCTAAATACCTTACAGAATGAGTATATAAACCATATAAATGTATACAATATTGTTTCACTATTGAAATTTATCCAAAACCTACATAAGCTTACGCTTTCCCTAAGCCTCCATTGCAGTATAAGGCGCGTATCTCGACGCATACTGCAAAATATTACTGCTTCGGCCACGCTCACTTGAATTTATTTGTCGCCAGTTTTTCACAAACTTAGGTGATACATTTTAAAATGTTACACTGCTTTTACCTACGGGCGTTTAAAGTTTAAATTGTGGAAAGAAAAAGAGCCATTACGGCTGTTAAAGCTTAAAATAGGAGGATCAACTTTTTAGGGTAGTAAAGAAGCAGTCACGATGTACTTTTTAGTTTTAACTCCCGATGCAAAAAAAGAGGTGATAAAGCATTTTTCTGTTTGTCTATGCTCTAAATGGATGGACCAATTTAAATTACCCGACTGAGCGGAGGTTCTTATGTTTAAGCCCATGTATGTAAGTATGTCTGTTCCTTTGTGGCGCTATATAGACCAAACGCGTTGACCGATTTTGATGATTCTCACGTCAATCGATTTGTGTTAATCTTAGTACTAATCGAGTGCGAGTAATCTTAGTACTAATCAGTATGGCGAGAATCAGAGAATTAGTTGAGAAAAAGGGGGTGCTAATCATAGCTTCCAAACGAATGGACCAATTTTGATGCGGTTTTTATGTTTGAAAACTGAACTGATCTGATGTGCTTTCTTACCTATAATGGGGGATGGGGAGTCGGGGTTACATAAATTATTAATATGTGCTTGTTTCTATGTGCGTAATTTTTCGTGTTTATTTAGCTGGTGTTAGCAAGGTTGGCATTATTAATCGGTGCAGCCGTGCTCACTTAATTCAGCTCTGATCTCTTTGTGATGGATCTCGGGCACTTCTGCACCTAGAAAGTTCGAGTTTGTGCTCAAATGTATAAAAAATATATAAATGTGAAAACGTTTGTTTTATTGCGTAAATAAATATTTAAGAGTATTTTTATATATTTATTTATATTTAAATATAAATAAATATATAAAAATACTCTTAAATATTTATTTATGATATATTTTTTATATAAAAATACACTTGACAATTCACACCAATTATCTAGCCCCAAACTAGGATACCCTGTACTATGTACTTTGGGGAGTTTTAACGCGATAACGGCTGGGCGGATTTTGATGAAATTTGAAATGAAGATAGCTTATACCCTGGAATAAAACATAGGCTACTTTTTATCCAGGAAAATTGTTTCCACGGAAAAAGTGGAAAATGTCGATGACTCACTCTAAGGAACGGTTGCCATGGAAACGAAATAATAACAAGTCTGTCAAAAAGCATCAAGAGCGTTGGTGCCAAAGAGAATACAATACGTTGGTGCTATACTTTTGCATTGGTTTTTAAGCTGTAATCTGCGCGGACGAAGTCGCGGGTGATAGCTAGAGCTTCATATATGAGGATCTGATTATGAGTAAAACATGAAGGTCTGCATCAAGGATGATTTGTGGCAGAAAAACCACAAAAACGACATACTAATGAATGCCTAGAAAGCGTCGTGCATTTTTTGGTTTTATTTTTCTTTTTAAATTCTTTCACGCAATTGCAACAACATCTGTGTCTTTACGAACTATACAAAATTTCAACTCACTCGGATGATTGGTCGAAGGGTTTCAAATTTTGATTAAAATTAAGTTGTGTAAGCTTTTTAGTGTTGACAAGTATTGATTCATGCGCAGCGATTATGGCCAAGCGATAGCATGTGCACTCTGCAATCGATCGACACTAGAATCGATCCTCGGCCCCGATTATTTACTTTTAATAAGTTATGTTATGTGCCATATCCATCGCTCCGAGCCTCGTAGAGCGTTTGGGTCGCTAACTATTGATAGCAGTCGTTAAGCCAAATCAGAGACTCTTGAACGGCTTGAAAGACTCTGATACTAGCAGTCCGCACTACCTTAGTTGACTTAAATACCAAACAAGCTGAAAGCCTTGAGAAGAATGTTGGGGATCCCTCTCAAGAGAACCTCAAAAAGCAGGCTGAATCATCATTCAAAGATGGTGCTTTGTTTATAATTACCCGACTGCGCGGAGGGTACGGTGTTTATCAGACTAATGTTTATATGTACGTCTGTTTCTTTGTAGCATTATATAGACCAAACTCGTGAACCGATTTATGATTACTACGTCAATCTTTTGACCACGATCTCACTTTATGGAAAGCGAAAGAATATAAAATAATCCAATTATAGGGGGAAGATAAGGCACGCTTTAATATCACGTAACCAATAAACACAATACCCGGCATTTACGTTGCGCAGTCTGGTAAAAACTAGACTAGATATAACTGCAGGCAACCACACTCACACAGCTACATTCCCACCGCTCGTGATTGATCTGCATCAACAAAAAAAAAGAAGAGATATATACGTAGAGATATATACGTAGACTGTTGTGCGAATGAGAGTTCACACGTGCTACACAAACACGACTCCTATTATGACTAAAGCCAAAGAAGATCAATTGTGTGCGTTGTACGTAATTTATGCGGTCTACGCCCGAGAAGCTGGGACCTAATCTAGCCACTTATAATGAGATCTATACCGTAATCCCCATTGGTGCAGTGACAAATAATAGTAACAAGATATAAGTTCAAAAACCAAAACCCACTGCGGTTGGGTAAAAAAATTGCCTATGAGACACTACTGCGATGAAGACGAATCGATTGATACCTCGCTGGTCAAAATCGGACCCAGTTTTTAGTTTGAACACATAACCCTACCTTTGCTTCACCGTAGTCGCATAAACAAAATAGACTATGACAATCTGTACCTGAAGACGAATCGATTGACAACGCGATTGTCAAAATCGGACCAATAGGAGACCAATAGGGTCGAACATCCACATAACCACATACACAGATACATACTTACAGACATACATAAATACATACATAGACTGTTAAACTCTTTATTATTTAAGGGAAGGGTCCCTTGCGTTGCTGTAGTCAGGTAAAAATATAGATATCATCAAAAATGGTTCATCGGTTTTTGAAAAGTCCACATGGAGTAAGTTTTTTGTTTTATAATAAATACTAGCTTTCCCGCCCGCGACTTCGTCCGCGCGGACTACTGTTTATCGCGAAAAAAGCATCCTATGTTCTTCTAGGATATTAAAAACCAATGCAACAGTAGGTATAGCACCAATGCTTGTGGATTTTTTTGACAGACTTGTTATTTCGTTTCCATGACAACCGTTCCTTACATCGAGTAATCAACATTTTCCAGTTTTCCCGTGGATACTCAAAATTTTCCGGGATCAAAAGTATCCTATGTTTTATTCTAGGGTATAAGCTATCTCCATTTCAAATTTCATCAAAATCCGTCCAGCCGTTATCGCGTGAAAACTCCCCAAACAAACAAACAGGGAACGTTTCACTTTTATATATTGGTATGGAAACGTGTACAACAGTGCCGCTTCTTATCCCAGACAAGCTTTAATAATAAGTCTTTGTACCCAACAAGGGTCGAATCTTCTAGAAACTAATTTACATACTTTCTCCACTCGAAGTTTTTCATTATCTTTTAATTACCAGACTGAAACATCTTCAGAGGGAGTCCATTCAACACCCGAGGACTTGGGGCGATTGGATAAAGACCCGGAACTGGTAAAGTTAGAGCTGAGCCCAATTGCTATGGTTCCGTACGATTTATTAACGGAGTAAGTTGTTTTTGACTTTTGATTGTGAATTTGAGCTTTAGAAGAAGGAGTCTGTACGTTTTTTTAAATATTGTTGTTTATATAACGGTAGGAATCTCAATTTTTATTTCTCAAGGCACTGCTATATTTCTTGATTTTAACCATTACTGAAAAGATTGAAAATGTTGGCTAAAGCAGTTGTTATTTTTATAAACGTGTAACCCAAAACAGAAACATTAGAAGCTTAATTATCAGTGTTGCCATTTTTCTTTGTTCTGTTTGCAGTTCCACCTTGAATTACGTTTATTGGTACGAGGTAAATATCAATTTACTATGTTTCTGCGGCAACACCTTTTGGGAAAATATAAAATATGGTGGCATAGGGGATTTATTAGGGGTTGGTGCGGAGCTAAACAGGGTGAATTTGTACCCTTATTTATGGTAAGGGAGCACCGGGTAAGTAAGGTTGATTTGTGTGAATATGAGCATGTTGGTGTTTCTTTGTTTGGAAGTTCCCGTGCCCTACATTTAAACCTGCAGAATAGTTGCGTCTTTCATTTTTTACCTGACTACAGCAAAGCAAGGGAAACGAAATGAGTTAATGAGTTGGTATTATCTTGACTTTATTTTTTTGTTAAAATTAATTTTTGTTTTATTTGTTTGTTATCTTTTTCTAGTATTTTACTAAAACGTTACGTATCAACAACTACCTTCTATTATATAGTCATATGTCTCAATCTTATCAACTGTTGTAGAGCGATGGTGGCCTAACGGTTCTATAGTGCAATTTAGAATCCAACGATACCGGGTTCAAAACCTAGGCTCTGCACCAATGACTTTTCTAAGTTATGTGCGCTCCGTGCTTCGGAGGGCACGTTAAGCTGTCGGTCCCGGCTGTTATTGATTAATAGCAGTCATCAAGCCAGGTCAGAGGCCCTCGGGCGGCCTGACAAACTCTGACATCAGAAGCCAGCACTACCTCATACGACAAACAAACAAACATCAACTGTTGCCTGGAAAAGATCACTGATTAGCGATAAGGCCGCAGATTGTAGATTGATTAGGATTAATAATGATTATTCTTTGCTTTGGTATACAATAAAGTATTTCGTATCGTGTCGTATCGTATTGTACTACTTTTTAAGTTTATTTTTTATCTGTGTTTATATTGGTGGAATAAAGTGTTATCTATCTATCTCATTTTCGAACAAATATTCCAATACCCATTCGAAAAATATCTACAGTATAGGTTTCAAAAATGTTTACGATATCTTATGCAGGTACATACATCCTCTCAGTACAGCTCAGCCTCAGATTCCATCCACTTAACCCTAGTCTTGCTAATCAACAACGTTGAACACTACAACGCTCCATTTGTCAGCGCTACCCCGAGTTCTAGCTCTTCGTATAAATGTGTAGAATCCTATACAAAGCGCTAAAGCGCTGAGAGCTCACCGCACATTTGTTTCCTTTGAATGAGATAACGATAGATCCATATAAAGGCTTAAGGGTATCTCCAGAGTTTAGTTAAATATATAATCTACACTAACGTTATAATATTTGAAAAATGAACTCAAAAGTTGATATTTTATGACGAACTTTATCCACTGACCTTTAATATTTAGAAAAATACATAATAACTAGCTTAAAACCTAAAAAAACCTGCCCTGCCAAAAAATAACTTATGCCAACAAATTACATACTTTTATGTTTTTATAGCAGTTAGCGCCTGCTCAGCGTAAATATATATATTTTTATATATATATATATATATATATATATATATATATATATATATATATATATATATATAATTATTTTTTTGGGAGGCTTTATTTTTCAGACACGAAGTTAATCTATATTAGCCGTGTTTGGTTGGTTGTTCGTAATACGACCAATAGATAGCGTTACCGTCCCCATAAGACGGGTTAAAATAACCTAGTGGAAAGATTTGGATGACGACGCATAGGTCTCGGTGGCCGAATTGATAAAGGCATGTGCTGCGCTGAGGCACAGTGTGCGAGTTCGAATCTCGTCCGTGACCCAAAGTTTTCCATTAGAAAATTATTATATATATTTACGCTAAGTAGGCGTTAACTGCTATAAAAACATAAAAATATAGATTTGGGAGGCGTTATCTTTCAGACACGAAGTTAATCTATATTAGCCGTGTTTGGTTGGTTGTTCGTAATACGACCAATATATAGCGTTACCGTCCCCATAAGACGGGTTGAAAGAACCTAGTGGAAAGATTTGGATGACGACGCATAGGTCTCGATGGCCGAATTGGTAAAGGCATGTGCTGCGCTGAGGCACAGTGTGCGAGTTCGAATCTCGTCCGTGACCCAAATTTTTCCATTAGAAAATTATTATATAAATTACATACTGTTGGAATGTGCTTATCAAGGCCTACAATTTGACATCCTAATGAAAAATTGGCAGAAACTAAAATTATTTTCGCTTTTGAAAACGGTGCCATACTGCCGCCATCCATTCCAATATATAAAAGTGAAACGTTGTCTGTTTGTTTGTTTGTTTGGGGAACCTTCAGGCGATAACGGCTGGACGGATTTTGATGAAATTTAGAATCGAGGTAGCTTAAATCTTGGAATAAAACATAGGATACATTTTATCCCGGAAAATTGTAAGTTTCCACGGGAAAACTGAAAAATGTTGATTAATCACTGTAAGGAACGGTTGCCATCACAGAATGGTCTGTGGTTTTCATGGAAACGAAATAACAAGTCTAACAAAAACATCAAGTGCATTGGTAATATACCTACTTTTGCATTAGTTTTTAATATCCTAGAAGAAAAATGGATGTTTTTTTTCCTGATAAACTGTGGTCCGCGCGTATGAAGTCGCGGGCGGGAAGTCTAGGAATAAATATTTTAATAAATTATATAGTCTATGTCACTTGGGGGGATGTAAGAATTCCAACGATACCCCATACGTCCAAAGCTGTTCACGCATTTAAAAGATATGGTGGAATAAAGAAACTCACATACATGCACACATACAATCATACATAAACCCTGAAAACATTACGAGCCTTTTATGGGCAGTCGTGTAATTAAGTACCTAATCTCATGGATTATAATGTGTATTGTGTTTTTTTTATTTGGTTTACATTTAACATAATATTGAAACTAAGAAATTTACTTCAATTTGTTAAGTTCTATGCATAGATCTAGTTAAAGCGGGAAAGATATGGCACGCTTTTATATCAAGGAAACAAAAAGTGGATTAAATAAAACTACAGACAAACACACCCATACAGCTACATTCCCACCGTTGTGCTTCATTCATGCATCAACAACAAAAATAGAGACATACACAGACTGTAGCGCGAATGAGATCGAGTCACTATTAACACGTGCTACACAAATGCCACTCCAATCGTGACTAAGGTCAAAGAACGCCAATTGTGTGCGTTGCACCTAATTTATGTGGTTCACACCCGAGGACTTGGTACATAATCTACTCACTTCTAATTAGATCTATGGTTCTGTGTGTCACCGAAGTTTATTTATAGTCGTCGTACAAAAAAATATGATTTTACCACTCCTTAAATATATCCA
This sequence comes from Alsophila aescularia, assembly GCA_946251855.1. Lineage (NCBI taxonomy): Eukaryota > Metazoa > Arthropoda > Insecta > Lepidoptera > Geometridae > Alsophila > Alsophila aescularia. The sequence goes on from OX276376.1 coordinate 66,992,489, forward strand.
CTTTTAGCACTCCTATTTTATTATTCTCTGTGTCTTTCAGATCGTTGTAAGAGATTAATGTATGTGTAAAACATGTACAGTTATATTCGCAATGAGTTAAAAGCTTTTACGACTTGACCTATGAATCTCATCTAAGCGCATGTTACGCCCGCGCCAATTTCTACATTGCATCACTCAAATCGAGCGAGCGCGCGTCATGACTCGGATTAGTGTAACGCTACAGGGCAATAGAGTCCAGTACCAGAGCTTTGCATGTTCAGAACAGTGAGAAAAGTTAATTTTAACCCCCGAACTCTCTGTTATTCTATTTGAAAGCTGATCTGATCAAGATGGTTCTTAGATATAATAGGTGGGGGTCGGGGGTTGTATAAATGTTTAATTTGTGCTTGTATTATAATGTATTTTTTTAAAGTTCTCTTTAAGCTACACTTTCATTACAGATTCTTCGGAATTTCTATAAATTATAGTTTGAAACAAAACTATGTAACCGTAGTGTGGAGTGGTATGTATAGTAAATAGGTAGGTATAGGTATCCCACTATAGAAGAGTATCTATAATTTCGGGGAAAATATCCCACCGAATTAGGTGCTGTAGGCCTGAAGCTTTTTCAACCGTTCCTCGATGGAAGTTTCATTTAATTACTTTCGTCTGTGCGAATATCGTATGCGATGCAGGATTTGCTGAAATTCTGCAAAACTTTTTCTGGGTTATGGGCGTTAACATTTTGACGACCGGTTGGCCGAGTGGCTATAGTGACCCTGACTGGGAAGTCAACCAACTGTCGCAGGTTCGAATCCCGCTAGGTACAATCATTTACGTGATGAGCAGAAATGTTTTTAATAATGTAATATTCGTATCTATGCATGTATTCCGTGTAAATAATTGGAGCAAAAAAAAAAAAAAAAAAAAAAAACATGTCTGATCACTGCGGTCACAGTTCACTGAACTTCGGTGTAACTTTCCTGCCTCATTCGATATCCGTAGACGCAAGTTAGTGACTTGCTATGTAGCTACAATTGATTCGTAGGGTCACTACAATGGTATTCACAGCAATCACTTACACAGATACATCAAGTCTTAACGAATACTTTATTGATTTCAATTACAACAATTCTTGCTTAGTCATTATTTTAAACCAAGCAAACAAATGGTACGAGCTTAAATACTGTTCCTGCATCGTATAGTGGTCACTGAACAGTCGAGTCATGTTACCAGTAATGGCGTTCGTTCATTCATCATTCGGATCCGCTTCATCGAATCCGGCGTTGTTCGCGGAGAGTAATTGAACTCTTTTTATTTGTAACTGGTTTAACTGAGTATTTCTGATTCGGAAATGTATGCTTTTAATTTTAATGATGATTCATTAAATTTTCTGTTTTATTTATATTTTATCGTAGAAAACTTTTTCACTAAAATCAACAGGGAAGTGATTTGATGAATACGTGTGCTATATATATATATATATTTGTAGAAACGGTCATGGTAGGTCTGATAAACATTTCTGTTTTAAAACAATTCTTTGAACAAAAGCAGACTTCAATGAAATTCCCTGGCGCTGATGACATCAGCAACAGGGTCCTCAAGCACCTTTCTGTCCCGCTAGTTTATCTCTTAGTTAGCATCTTCAATGCAGCCATGAGCAATTTCTCCTTCCCCGACGCCTGGGAGAGTGCCGACGTCATCGGCATTCACAAACCAGGAAAGAAGGCATCCGAGCCCTCTAGCTACCGCCCCATCAGTCTCCTCATCTCTCTGGGGAAGACCTACGAGCAAATCCTTCTGAATCGACTCTGGTCTGTCGCGAAATCCAAAAACTCATCCCCGATGAGCAGTTTGGTTTTAGAGCAAGACGCTCTTGCCCTCAGCAAGTGCACCGCATCACAGAGCATAATATCCTTAAGGGTTTCAATAGGAAACCAAAACCCCAAACTACGATAGCCGTCTTTCTAGATGTGGCGAAGGCTTTTGACAAGGTTTGGCACGCCAGGCTGATATACAAGCTGTACTAGCTCGGATTGCCAGATCGTCTTGTGCATAAAGTACAAGACTACCTCACCACCCGGAGCTTCCGCTATCATGTCGAGGGGGACCGATCCTCCCCCATCCCATTAATGCCGGAGTCCCTCAGGACTCCGTGCTGTTTCCACTCCTGTTCACGCTTTACACAAGCGATTTCCCCCGCACTCCCAAATTAGAGATCGCTCTCTTTGCGGACGACACTGCGATTTATTCCAACGGTTAGAAACCAACCGTTCTTCAAAGAATCATCCAACGAGCGCTCCGAGCGCTCGATGGATGGTTCCGTAAGTGGCGAATAACGGGTAATCATGCATATCAGCGCCATCCAAAAAAAGGCGACCAATACGGCCTCACAGTACGGCAGGCACAGTAAAATGTCCCTTCGAAATAAGTTGACACTTTACAAAACCTGCGTCCGACCGACAATGACATACTCGTCCATAGTATTTGCTCATGCCTTCCGCATTTCCCTAGAGAAACTTCAGACTTTACAAAACAAATTCGTCCGCTGTGCAGTAGATGCCCCCTGATATCAGAGGAACATCGACCTGCATATTGATGCCGAGCTTCCCTCGATCCTTCAATACATGAAGGATGCCTCTCGCCACTACTTTTACGCGGCACCCCAACACCCCAACCCTCTTGTAGTTGGGTTGGGTGCTTGTGTTGTCCCCTTTCATTCGCCTTTGAGTTTCTTGCCGTTTCTCCTCGAAGGTATATTCCGAATCAATGGTCAGTTATGCAAATAATTCAAAGGGCTCCAGCCTTTTCTTCAAGGCCCCCTCGATCCTACCAGCCAAACACCTAAAACCAAACAACCCAACCAACCAAACAACCAACCAACCCAAGGGTGTTTAGTCAGAGCCCCCGTAATCAATGGAACTATCCAAGCCGAGGTTTGTACCCCCTGGGTGCCCTTGAGCATGTGGCCAAAACTTAACTTAGGCGTGCGCCTTCTGCGTCACGCATTGCGGCGTTAAAGACCAACAGCATTGGTATATTGACAGTCCTATCCATACTGGTTTACCAGAAGTGTGTATTCGTTCAAAATAAAGTGTTCGAAAATTCTAAATAAAATATGTAGAATTTTCGAACACCTTGGAGCTTCACACAGATACCCGATTAGACATAAACAAAGACTGAAAACACCTGCTCACACCCTTAGTAAGTCCAGTAAGTCAGTATACATAGGTGGACCAAGCTTGTATAACCGCCTACCAAATGAATTAAGAGACGCAGCTTCCACCAACATATTTAAAAACAAATTAAAAAGTATACTTACTCAAACAGCTTATTATTCTGTAGCGGAATTTATGTCAGACAAAACATTAAATATATGACATAACGAATATTGTGAGAATATATTACATTTTTTTTTATTTTTAGTTTTAGTTGCAGTATGTAATTGACTTGTAAATTTTACCAATAAATGTCTGTATCTGTATCTGTATCCTTTCTAATAATAATAAATGAGAAAAAAAAACGAAATGTATATTATGAAAAATTAAGAATCCTCAAATAGTTTCAGCAATTCCGGTATATGAGGTAACATAACTTACAGTATACAGTCTAGCTTAAAGTATAACTTAAAATATACAGTCGAATGAAAACCTCCTCGTTTTTGAAGTCGGTAAAATCCATATAAATCACGAAACGGATATGTGGTGACCAGACGTTGGCGTCCTAGACGCAGATATAAAAAGAGTAGGTCTGATGTCGATAGACAGCCGGCTTTCATGCCTTATGTAAAAGGAGTGACGGATAAAGTCGGTGCTTTATTAAAGGACTTGTCTATCAAGACCGTTTCTACTCCTTTATCCAAGTTAGCAAGGCATGTTAGAACACCGAAAGATGTCATTCCTTAACAGACAGTTAAGTATTGCACCTACCTAGCTTAGTTTTCATTTGCTAGCATTTTTATAATTTCTTTTATTTTTTCCGTTTCACTCCGTTAATGGTGAATGTTGTAAACACCTTTAAAAGGTATGCATATCGGAATTTGATTATGCTATGGCACCTGTTATAGTCTTATGAAAGTGTTACTCTTTATAATATTTAATATGTATACTGTTGGTGTTTCTTAAATAAATAAATAACTCCTGGCGTATATAAGATGGCGTATTGCAGCTGCGGTAGTTCCTACATTGGACAAACCAAGCGTACTATAGCGGAAAGGGTCAAAGAACACATTGCAGCTGTAAAGAACCGCCAGATAAATAAATCTGCAATCGCTGAGCATTTGCTCGAATCGGGCCCTAATCACTGGATTGAACTCCATGACCCGAAGATCCTCTCCACGGAACGTCACTACTACTCCAGGATTGTACGTGAAGCGGTTAAAAATTAAAAAGTATCCCAATTTCAACCGAGAGGATTTCAAGTTGGCTGCGTCCTGGAATCCCGTGATAAGTAAGTGCTCGCGTCGCGGTTTATGTCAGAAGATATCTGCAGATGTTGTTAGTGTAGTGTGTCGTGATAATTCTGGATTTTTACAAAACCAAATGCGGGTAGTTGAAGACAACGCTCGCCCTTCTCGACGCTGACACCCGCTACTTCAGTCTTCTCGTGACCACGATCAATGCAACTTGATCGAAACGTCGAGGTAAATAAATATTAAGTTTTCAGCGCTATTAAGTCCCGTTTAAATATTTAACTACATATAAATCACGCTCAGTATGATGTATTTGAACTGAAAGTTAGTATGAGTGTTGCTATTTTTTGGGTTTTTTTTAGTAAGTAGGTACCTACTTACCTCCGGATGCGGCGAACAGGCCATGGTCACGCAGCAGCGTCAGCAGCAGCAGCAGCGGGCGGTGCCGCATGCCGCGTGACACCGCTGCGCTCGCGTCGCGTTGTAAGTTAGTAAGTAGGTACTTACCTCCGGATGCGGCGAGCAGGCCGTGGTCGCGCAGCAGCGCCAGCAGCAGCAGCAGCGGCAGCAGCGGGCGGCGCCGCATGCCGCGCGACACCGCTGCGCCTGCGCCGCGTTGCCGCTCGCCCCCGCGGTCGCCCTCACCTGAAATAACGGACACTTCTTAGAAACTTAAACAACATGATGCAGATATAACAATATTATACTCCATAGTACAGTCGCAGTGAGCGGAGTCAATTGCAGTGTGGAAACGAGCAGGCCCTTATTCGTGTAGCCAATAACCGCCCCGTACATTTAATGCAATTGTTTAATGTTACCACGTTTTTTTAAGTCACTTTTAGTTTTTCTGTCTGTCTGTCGTTCCGGGTAGAATCATGCAACTCAAAGAAAGAAACATCTGTGGCGACCTCAACCGCCACATTGAAATCAGCGCCACCTAGTCCAGTATTGGGCGAATTACACAGACCGCTCATAGATGGCGCAAACATCAAGTCCGTAAAAAGCCTGCATCGCGCAAGTGATATTCTCGCCGCGAATTAAAAAGTATAGAATTTCCAACGAGAATTAGTTCAGCAGCTGTCCCCGGGCCGACAACACCTGGCTCGGTCGGAAGTACTTCCCGTAATGATGGAGGAGCTTCAACAAGTGGATACCTAACCTATACCTACCAAACCAACCTATCCACTCCTACACCGTTACCTCCACACATCTACATTTTCATTCATAATTTCGTAAAAACGATAGACCCTGCCAGGGAGTCATCCTTCCTGGCAAGGACTATAAAAATTGCTGGTTGTTCGAATTCCTTAGGGTTTAAAAATTTGCTTTTGTGACAAAAAAAAACAAATTCCGGCGCTTTATTTGATTCGCTTATTTGGAGTCGGTACCAAGTCATGTCCCTGATAGGAATATGACACCAAATTTCAAGCAATTCCTGATTAGCTATCCGGCTGAAACTTTCAGGGTAGCTCACAAATAGATAACAATACATTCAAAATAAAAACGTGGTTTTTAGGTGAATTATTTAATATTCATTAGCTGCTTGTGAAAAGCTTTTATTTAACTCGCAATGTTTGTATGTTTATTTTTTGAGGTAAAATTGTGCAAGCTGAGTTTGAACCACTTCAGTTCCGATGACAATGCATTTTTATGGTAAGCTTGACCTGAAGCTAATGCTCCAGATAAAGGAACTTTTCAATGGTCAACAGCACAAACACCAAATCATGTGTATGCATTTTATTGTGATAGCCCGTTTTAAGTTTCACCATAACATGGCTACTGAATTTATTTTTTTAAATAAAATATCATTCTAAATTACAACGTCTGGTTTTATTTGTTTTGTCATGCCAACCTTTTATCACAGAATCTATACCAATATATAAAAGTGAAACGTTGTCTGTTTGTTTGTTTTGGGGAGTTTTAACGCGATAACGGCTGGACATATTTTTATGAAATTTGGAATGGAGATAGCTTATATAACCTGGAATAAAACATGGGATACTTTTTTTCCGGGAAAAAGGTAAGTTTCCACGGTAAAACTGGAAAATGTTGATTACTTGCTGTAAGAAACGGTTGACATGGAAACGAAATAATAACAAGTTTTTTCGTAGTGTCACATACCCTACAGAGCCGTAAAAATGCCTTAAAAATAGCCTTTAAATAAAGGAATGAAAATTAAAATATTTGCTACACAGCACAGCATCACATTATTTCAAAACGAAAAAACAAAGCTCGTATTCCTCCAACTTTATGGATCGGGTCTTCGCATCCACAGCAGGAATCAATCGAAAGCAGTGTCCAATATCCTTCTATGGGCGGCGACGGCACTCCGTGCCCTGCGTTTGTAATTGAATTGTCACTTTATAGGGCCCAAGCGGGCCTTTGGAATATGGGATAGTTACAAACGTTGAATAAAAAAAGTAAAATGGAAAGTGAAAGAGAGATGGATATTTTGTTTAAATGGCCCCTTTCAACCAACTGATTCATCTTTAGTTTGTGCTCTTTAATACTCACTATCTTCACATTTAGTTTAGGTTTTTACATAATACTAGATTTCCCACCCGCGACTCCGTCCGCGCGGACTACTGTTTAAAGCATCGTAAAAGCATCTTATGTTCTTCTAGGATATTAAAAACCAATGCAAAGGTAGGTATAGCACCACTCTTGATGTTTTTTGTCATACATGTTATTTCGTTTCCATGCCAATCGTTTCTTACAGCGAGTAAACAACATTTTTCCAGTGTTTCCAGTTTTCCCGTGGAAACTTACAATTTTCCGGGATAAAAAGTATCCTTTGTTTTATTCCAGGGTATAAGCTATCTCTATACCAAGTTTCATCACAACCCGTTCGTCCGTTATAGCGTGAAAGCTCCCCAAACAAACAAACAAACAAACAGACAACTTTTCACTTTTATATATTGGTATGGATTTTTATCTGTTCTAGAAAGTAAAAAATTAATGAAAATTCTTGACGTGAAACGTCTTTATAACCTCGTCGATAAATACGGGTACCAGGACTACAGTCTCGACATCGGTAGCAATAACTTTACAACTGAAATCTGTCGCAAAGTACAGATATCGTCAAATCTAACGATTATCATCGTTACCCAAACTGTAATGTTGTTATTCGTGTTAACTTAGCGATCGGTAGCTTGCGATTGCATAGCTATCTGTGTTGAGACTGCCAGCTACTGTCAAAGATTTCGATTGTTATCGGTGTCATCAAAGAGTACACAAACACTAAGTAAGAGTTATCATAACGAACTTTATAGCAAACTTTACGATTTTCTTAGTGTTTGCGATGAACTTTGCCTCTATTATTGGTAGCCCGCAAAGTCTTCGGTAAACTGAATTCTAATACTCAAAGGGACTAATATCTAATACTTGAATTACTCTTGTAAGTAAGCGTACTTCAAAATGTTTGACTAGTATCTTTTTAACATTAAAGTTAACTTTTTTGAAAAATTGGTACCTGCCCATTAAAATAATTCCTATTTGTATTCTCTTTGCCCATAATCACCATGGGTATAGGCAGGATTATTTTCAGGGAGGTGCATACATTAGGCACGATGTATTTCTTTCAGCGTAAAAGTAATAAATAATTTCAAATCATAATGAATATTTTAATTAATACAACTAAATATGCGCAATCAAAGCAGCGTAGATAGTTTAAGTTATTTCTTTCTATCATTTTAGAAAATTAAATTATATACGAGGCTGAACGACCTTTACATGCTTACTGTTCATAGGGAAAGGAACTGAAAGGGTAAAGGAAGACACTGATACTCGTATCTAACGTCAATTATCCATTTTGGACAACAACCCAGACCTATTTTTTTATCCATACAATATTTTTTCTCACAACTTAAGCATTTTTACATAAAATAAAGCCAGGGGGCGCAACTGCATCCCCTTGCACCCGTCCTCCAGGCGCCCACGATGATCACTAATAGATTAATAGACGATTTTGCTCGGTACCTCGCTTGTAGAGACTTGTATTTGTTGTAAACTAATCAATTGTTTTCTTTAATATTTAGCTATCGGTAGCCTCGTTATCAATGTCAAGCCTGTGGGCCCAGGACTAAAAAGCGAATAGTTATGAAAATGTTGAAATGTCTATATAGTCTCGCTTTTATAATTATGTAACTTTAAGTCCAAGTATTTTGTTGTAATTTTTTAGCCATAGTCAGCGCGATGAAACTAGCTGTGCCCGCGGCTTTGCCCGCGTGGTCATTTCATTTAAAAGTAGCCCACACGTGTTATTTCAGGAATAAAAGTACCTATCCAATATACAATATTTCTTAAAAACTCGTTCAGCTGTCAAAAAGTTTTTTTATCGATTGCTCGGCTTTTACACATCGGATTGAGATACCCAGTACCCCAGTTCTAAAGCCAAAACTAAGATAACTGTAGAAACCACATCGCAATCGGTCCAGTAGTTTTTACATGATGCGCGAACAAACAGACAAAACTATATAAAAAAAACTTGTTTAGTTGCTTATTTTTAGTATCCTAGACCATTTTATTTAAATTAGTTTCTTTGTACAGACTATTTCGTTCCTATATTGCTTTAGTATAAGTATAGATAGATTTTGAAAAATTACAGAGAACAGAGGAGAGGGGTGAGGGGAGGAGGTAGGGCACACAGAGAAAAATCAGCAAAATTGATGTTTTTGACGTTTAATGACAAACAAACGGCCGTGCGCCCCGACAAAGCTCCACCCGGTTTTTCTTTCTTTCTTTTTTTATTATAGGTTCAAATTGTTTATAAACAACATCCATCTATGTATACTATACTATGTATATTAAAATGTTTTTTTCGTGATCTTAGAAGATAATATTTATGATCCGTAAGATGTGACAGACAGACAGACCAGACAGACTGAATGGACGATCTTATATGGGCTCCTCGTTGGACTACGGAATCTTCAAACAAAATACGTGATTGTTACTTTTGTTTGCTTTTCTAGTCAACGTCATCACATTTCGGAAAATTGTACCTTATTACAATCATTATTGTAATTTGTAACACACTTATAACTTTATACTAACTTAATAATCCGCACCAATATATAATAGTGAAACGTTGTCTTTTTGTTTGTTTGAGGAGTTTTAACGCGATAACGGCTGGACGGATTTTGATGAAACTTGAAATGGATGAAATAGCTTATACCTTGGAATAGCACATAGGATACTTTTGTTCCGGAAAATGGTAAGTTTCCACGCGAAAACTGGAAAATATCCATTACTCGCTGTGAGGAACAGTTGCCAAGGAAACGAAATAATAACAAGTCTGTTAGAAAGCATCAAGAGCGTTGGTGCTAAAGAGAATAAAAAACGTTTGCATTGGTTTTTAATATCCCAAAAAACATAGGAAGCTATTTCACGATAAACTGTAGTCCACGCGGACAAAGTCGCGGGCGAAAGCTAGTTTCATCATGAAACTAAAATAGCTGTTATAAAAACGACTCAATAAGTCCTCTTCATGCCGAGTGACCCACGAACAAAGACGCCCTTGGAGAGGTGTGAACGTCCGAAAGGTCGCGGCTCCTTTCTATTGTAATGTTGTCCAATAGTTTGCTCTCAATTTGATTCATATATTGGATTAACGCATTTTATATCTTTCTTAGACATTCCTTTTTTATGGTAAATATTGGTAAACATTCTTATTTTTATAGGATTATCTATTAGAGCTTACTATATTTTATAGGGCTACTAGGAATTAACTATTTACCCGTCTGGCTATACGGGAAGAGTAGGTACATGGAATCAACTACTCAATAAAAAAACAGAATCAATCCCGGAGATATGAGTGACTGTGAGTGACCATTACCATAAAAAAACAGAATCAATCCCGGAGATATGAGTGACTGTGAGTGACCATTACCATAAAAAAACAGAATCAATCCCGGAGATATGAGTGACTGTGAGTGACCATTACCATAAAAAAACAGAATCAATCCCGGAGATATGAGTGACTGTGAGTGACCATTACCATAAAAAAACAGTCAACGAAACCTTCCTCAGTATATAGCTAAATACATTAAAGACACAAATTTAAACTTAAACACTATTTTCAAGTTAATAATTTAAATAATCTTTAGTTTGTCCATGTGACTATACAAAGTGCCTAAAAATAGTGAACCAACTTGTTCTCAACCTTGGGAACCAAGTAGAACATGACAATGAACAGGTGTTGCGGTTTACCATGATGTTGGCTGGTTGCCAGTCCGGCACACACGTTTAATGAAACAGGTATTCTATAACGAGCGTTTAGCTAACAAGGTTTTTGAACGGGCAACAAGAACACATTGAAAGTGAGTTTAAATAATCACCATAGATTATACAATATTAAATATAGCAATTAAAAAAATAACAATACAGTTTATTTTTTGTTGTATATATATATATATATATTTTCTTGCCGGTTGTTCTCAGATGGTTGTTTTCAATCCAGTAGCTTAATAAAGTCATTTAACTTTCATGTGTACCTTTTCTCAGGTGCAGTAGGTTTGTTTGTGTGGTTGAAATATAATGGTAATATTACGTCACGTGGTTCTTGTACGTCCGTATCCACACCAATGTATAAAAGTCAAACGTTGTTTGTTTGGGGAGATTTCACGCCAAAACGGCTCATCCAATTTTGATGAAACTTTGTATATAGATACTGTACCATATAGATAGCAACATAGATACTTTTATCCCGGAAACGATAAGTTTCTACGGGAAAACTGGAAAACGTTGATTAAACGCTGTAAGGAACCGTGTTGCCGTGGAAACGAAATAATAACAAGTCTGTCAAAAAGCGTCAAGAGCGTTAATGCTATACTTTTAATTGGTTTTTAACATTTTAGAAAAACATACGATGTTTTTTCGCGATAAACTGTAGTCCGCACGGACGGAGTCGCGAGCGAGAGCTAGTTTATAATAAATATACTTATAATAATGAAATCACTTAATAAAAAAAACTAGGTGTCTTAAAATAAGCTATTGAACAAGAATAGTCTGTACAAAAAAAAAAGTTAAATTATATAATAGTCTGTATGTCCGCATATCACGTAAACTGGTTTAAAAGCCAAAAAAATGACTCCTGCCCTGCCAAAAATGAACTAATGCCAATAAATTATATACTGTTGGAATGTGCTTATCAAGGCCTTCAATTTGATACCCATATTGCAAAATTCATAGTGTTTTTTTTTTGAGTGCTGCCGCCATATTGGTTTTTTAATAATATGTAGCCCATGTTACTTGGGAGGACTTAAGGATTTCAACGATACCCCAAACGTCTAAATCTGTTCAGGCATTTAAAAGCTATGGTGGTTTAAAGAAACTCACATACATACATAGAAACAACATAGAATCCTATAAACATTACACTCCTTTTTTGGGCAGTCGTGTAAAAAACCGATTGCGATGCGCTTCTCACTGTTGAATGCTACTTTTATCCCAGAAAAAGGTCCACGAGTGCGGAGCCTCGGGCACAGCTAGTTCAATAAAACCTGACTTCAAAAAAGAGGAAGGTTGTCTAACTCCAGACTAGACAGAGTAATCCCATATAAATTTCACGAGAATTTTATTAGTGGGTAATTTTTGGTAAAAAGTATTACATGTTTTATTCTAGGGTATAAGCTATCTCCATTCCAAATTTCATAAAAATCCGTCTATAGCCATTATCGCATGAAAGCTCCACAAACAAACAAACAGACAACGTTTCACTTTTATATATTGTTATGTATGGATATTCTTCTTTTGTATTTCTTTTTTTTTTATTACTGACTAGGCAATCGTTAGAACACGATCTCACCTGATGGAAAGCGATGATGCGGTCGAAGGTGTAGCACGCTTGCCTAATAAATACCTATTCACTTTTGACTTTTGATAATGTACGCTTTTCATTCGACCTCGGTTTTCTTGTTTAGAATGTATCATTATTTATTCAGACCACTTCATTCGAGTAAGTTAATCCATCTTCGTTTGGTCACAAAACCTTGCAAAGAGTTATTTTAACCAATAAAACTGAACCACGTGATTCTCTGAAATCTGAAAGCCATGCTGGAAAGATGTCTTTCTCATAAATTATTCATACAATGGTCTAGCCAGGCTAACCTTCTTCTGTGGATTATTAGGGACTAATATTATAATCCTATGCTTATTTCATACTAGCTTCTACCAAGTGTTTTTCAAGATAGAAATTTGTGATCAGCAGTAATAAGAATTCCTTTATAGAACACTAGCGATTCGCCCCGGCTTCGCACGGGTAGCGGCCACACCGCGGCATTTATCATACATTTTTCATTTTATATCCGTCGTAACTTCTAAATGAAAAGTCCCGTTCGTCTTCCTTCTAAAAGAAAAATTTACATGTACATAATCAATCTTGATTACGAAACTATTTAGTTGGATAAGGATTAATATCACGATATGAATTTCTTTCGATTTTTCTCGTTTTAATTGACTAATTTGAACGAGAAACGTTTTTTGCGAGTTAACTATAATGTTCAGACATATAGCCCTCACGGTTTTTTTGTAGGTAATTATGAGTAGGTACTATAAACATGTGGTACGTTATTTTATATGTATATCATGAATAGTTTTCGCACCGCAAGTCGAATAATTACTTTTAAAAGCAATTTTTTGATACCTTGGTATTAACATGTATATTTTATATTAAACTACATCTTATGTTACTCTCTGATAATGTAGTTTTTTAAAGGTGAAAGAATTTTTAAAATCGTTTAAGTTTTTTTTGACTTTATCCTATACAAACAAACAAACTCATACAATTTTTTTTATTTTTTTTATAATACTAGTGTAGTTATGTTTAGATTATGCTATAATATATAGAATGTTAAAGAAGCTTTAATCAGAAAACTCGTCTGGCTAGATCCGACAGCGTTTGTGTAAATGTGAGTTAAATTTATCTTGTTAAAAGTGCTGATGCAGCTGGCAAAGTTTGCTAGACGAATTGAGAAATTCCCGCTTTAACAACTCGCAACGTGTGCAAGTGTGAGCTAGTGTTTGTTTATGGACAATTCTAGAAAGTCCCAGTGAGGAATAAGGTTTAAAAGCTTTAGTATTTGAAAAGATTTTACTTTCGGAGGAAAATGTATTCCTTTTAAAATGAAACTGTTTATTACCTTTGCTCTTGCACAGTACAAAATACAATGACGTTTTATCAACACCATGTTTCAATAAATACAATGACGTTTTATCAACACCATGTTTCAGAAAATACAATGACGTTTTATCAACACCATGTTACAGAAAATACAAAAGATAATACTTAAAATAAGTACAAGTGAAGGCCTACAAGTTATACCTGACTGCGTAAGGTTATGTTTTGGGCTGTATTTATGTATGTGTGTGTGTTCCTTTGGTTCGTCTACTAGCCTAAACGACTTGAAGGATTTTGATAAATGAGGTATCATTGGATTCGTCTTAATCACGAGAGTGATAAAAATATATGAAGCATCAAAAAAACTAATAAGGCGGCTTAGAGCTGCCATATTGTATTTCCGACGGAACAAAAAATGACTAAGACCAGTGGTGTGAGGTATAAAAATAAAGATCTCTATAACACCATTCCAAAAATATATTATAAGGAAAACAAAAAGTCTGCGAGCAAAACTAAAACGAGGCGAACAAGCTCTAGATTATTGATTTTGATATATAAGATGCGGTCGTAGGCATCATGCATTTTATTTCTCCTTGGATGGGATCAGCTAAGAACCTGGCGAGCACTCCTCATATCCACGGCCAAACAATAGAGTGAAGCATAGTAAATGGCGACTACGTATGTGTGCGTGAGTGGATAATATGTGATTGATACACAATTTCATCACGAAAGACTGCATTGGCTTTATTTTCAGTGAACATTTGTCAAAATTAACACGATTTACAAGGTCGTCTTGGGTCTTTTATAAATATTCTTTTCATATGCTTTTTCGAATAACAAGTATATTTCTACTTATTTTTTTAGCTATATTCTGTCGACAAACGCCGAGGATGCCTTGGATCTCGTTGAAGACGCCTCTAATTAGCTTAAGCTCCGTAAGGTTAGCTGTGCCTTTAAATGCGAAATTTCACGTAAAATAGGAAAGGAAATAAATAATATACCATGGATATTTCATTAGAGAAGATAGTGTTATGCGTCCCTTCATTAGTATGAACCGAAGCTGCTGCAGAGGATCCATCATGGATCTCTATGGATCCTTTGATAAGAATGAGAGTTTCATTAAATCCACGTTTAAAAAATGGATCAATGGGTTTTTTTTCTCGTTTTCATGGATTCCGTTTTTTAACGTGATGATCGCTTCCATAAGGAGTGTAAGTTAGCAATCCTTAAAAAGGTTTGAGCCCATCAGCACTGATTCTTTTAAAATGCTTATTCCCTGCTTTACACGGTCTACCAGAAAATATCACAAACATAGTCAAAACCTTGTCTCAAAAACCTCAAGATACAATATTAAAAACTCGTAACCAAATAACTCAAAAGAATTTCACATGTCTCGAACACAGCCTGACGGCGCACATGAAAATTTTGGTAATTCGATATAAAAGTTCCAAGTTTTGACACCGACCCAGTAGCTCCAGTAAACACAGTTACAAGTTTGTCTCCTGGAGTTACTGGATCTGCTACAAACAGGTTTACGTTGACAAAAACTTTATTTCCCGAGTTTTCGTGAATGTGATTTGGAAAATGTACACATGTACTTTACGCTGTAAAAAAGGCGCTTTTATATTCTCTTTGAAAGTTCAAAACTGTGTGTTTGTTCAAGTATTTTAGAACTTCTAATGATCGATTCTTCTTTTTCGTGTCACGGACTGATTTTCAAGTACTAAATATCCTTTGAAGTACTGAGAAACATTATTCGTCATGATATATTATTTAGAAATAAACTCTTAGTAATGCTAATCATCTATTTCAGAGAACTGTAATCTATATCTATCTATCTTCTACATTTTTAGTATATATATATATATATATATATATATAGTATATATATATATATATAGTATATATATATATATATAGTATATATATATAGTATATATATATATATATATAGTATATATATATATAGTATATATATATATATATATATATATATAGTATAATAAAGCAGTAAGTGACAAAAGTATGTACAATGAAGATAATTGAAATAAAATGGTATAAGGGAATTAAAATAAGCAACAGATTATAAGCGTCCGATGGCAATGTGGTATTACTGTTGGATAACTTAGGGTTTGACTTAAAAACTGCTGTACTTGATATCTCAATTCAGTGCGTAGAAGTCAAGCAATCGATAAAAAAAAATTGACGTCTGAAGGGAGTTTGATGATATTGTATTTTAGGTTCTGGGATTAAATATAGGATCATTATATCCCAGAAAAATGATCAAGAGGGCAAAGCCGCGGGCACAGCTAGTACCTACCTAATAATATTTTTTCCATATTCGTGCCACAATGATCGAGTATTGTAGTGATACGCACCATCACAAGCATTGCATAGAGATTACAGACGCGCGTTTTTTTTTAAATATTAATCTTATTACTGTTGGTCTCTACCAACCTCTACAGCGTCACCGGACTGGGGGGCGGGCGCAATACCGCTCCGCCACAATGCATGACACAGAAGGTGCACGCCAAAGTTTAAATTTTGGCGACCGGCTCAAGGGCACCCAGGAAGTACGAACTTCAGCTTGGGCGGGCGCCTAGATTACGGGAATCGGACTAAACACCCCTGGATCGCTAGTGTTAGTATTGAGCCAGGGGGCCCTGACAAAATGGATAAAAACACACTTTGATTAATTAAACTAGACCACCGGTTCGGAATACAACCTTCGAAAAGAATTTGGCAAGAATCTCGAAGGCGAATAACTGATTATTTTATTAACGGGACCTTCATTCACCCTCTCCTTCGAGGTCGGTGTCTGTGTCTAAATGTGTGATCCCCTGATGGGTTGTCAGAGGATTAGAGACTGATGCGCACTGCACCTGCGCGTTACTTTTATAGTGTGCTAGTGCGACGGAAGAGGCGCGTCGTTAGAAAGGAACGCTGCACGTTGCGCACTGGCATCGCCACAGATTAAGTAATAGTCATCTCTGTATATACTCCTTATGTAAGTGTCCTAGTGTTGTTTGTAGTTTAGTGTAAGTACTCCACACCAATAAATAAAAGTGAAAACGTTTGTTTGTTTGTTTGTTTGGTTGTTATTGGGGAGTTTTAACGCGATAACGGCTTGATGAAATTTGGAATGGAGATACGAGTAGTTTATACTCTGTAATAAAACATAGGATACTTTTTATCCTAGAATATGGTAAGTTTCTACGGGAAAACTGAAAAAAGTTGATTACTCGCTGTAAGGCACGGTTGCCATGGAAACGTAATAACAAGTTTGTCAAAAAACATCATGAGCGTTGGTGCTATACCTAGTTTTGAATTGGGTCTTTAATATCCTAGAAGACCTTAGAATGCTTTTTACGCGATAAACTGTAGTCCGCGTGGACGAAGTCGCGGGCGAAAGCTAGTAACTTTACAAAGTTTGTAATTTTACAAGCATTACGAGTTTCACTTCTAACACCTATAAGAGTACTACAGTATATTACAAATCAAAGAGTCGCCCGTTGATGTGTCAGTTCGTACAAAGCATACATTATTCAGTGTCCAGCACCTTTTAGTGCATTGAGGACGTTGCGGTCTGTTTAGGACGGTCCAGTCCAGTGGGTAAGCAATTTTTTTAACTTCGTCCGTCAACATAGTTCAACGGCATGCTTAATGCCATTACAAATCACGGTTCAACGAGACGTATCCTGCCTCCACTCCTGCCTAGAGTGCGAAAACCAATCGCTATCGAATTTGGTGGCCTTAATATAAAGTAGACGTTTTTCTTTATTGGCAATCGACCGACGACACGGCAGCGACGGCTCTCATTTGTATTAAAGTCCGCAGGTTGGGCAGCCGGTCAATGGATAGTTGCTGTGTTTTCAAACATTATGATGGTTGCCATGTAGACGCTGCGCCGATGCAGTGCAGGGGCTGCCCCTGATACCACAATCATTGTTTGTCTTTTATTGCAGATGAATCGCTTAGTCAAGAGTACGAATAAAATTTTATGTTTGCTTGTCGTGTGAGGTAGTGCTGCCCTCTGGTGTCAAAGTTTGTCAGACTGCTCGAGGGCCTCTGACACTGACTTAGAGACTGTTATTAATCAGTAACAGCTGGGTCCGACAGCTTAACGTGCCCTCCGAAGCACGGAGTGATGAAAAACCGCACAAAATTCATTAGTGCGGAGCCTAGGATTGAACCCCGTATCATTGGATTCTAAGTTGCACTATTGAACTGTTAGGCTATCATCGCTCTAGTATTTTTTATAAAATGCAAACAGTTCTAATTGTTAAGGCAAGCTCGAAGACATTTTAAAATCAACCAAATATCTACAATGTTTGACGACTCGTCTTTACAGTGTGTCCTGCCCACCATGACTTATGGTGCGGAGACATAGACTCTCACGAAGGCAAGTGTGTATCATATGAGAGTTTCACAAAGAGCCATGGAGCGTGCCATGCTCTGTATCAAATTACAAGACTGAGTGAGACATAGAAAAAAGACGCCGTACAAAGGTAAAAGACGTCGGAAAGTCGATTTTCACACTCAAATGGTATTGGGCAAGACACGTGGCTAGGCAGAGTGATAGCAGGTGTAGCAAAACGTTGATAACCGAGAATTGGCAACAGAAGCGTCGGTCGTCCAGAGGCATGATGGGTCAACTACATAGTAAAAATCGTGGGTCGGGCATGGCATGCGCACAGCACAGGATTGAGATGGCTGGCGTACAAAGAGAGAGGTCTATGCGCAGCAGTGGGCGGCTGAAAATTATGATGATGATGATGTAGTGGCATTGAGAACATCAAAAAGACCTCCTTACCGCAATCCTATACTCAAACGTACCGTTACCTTTTGTTATTATCGTTCCATTCGTTTCTACTTTCAAACCCGCACGTAATTATCCCTCAGGATTGTGAAAGTCAAAGGGGAGCATATGAAAGGGGTACATTCGAGTGTTATTAGCAAACTTCAGGGCTTTGTCTTGCGTAATGGCCGCCGCGCTGCTTTTTTATAACGTTTTGCCTGTTTTTGAATATAAAGTATTGTGTTGTTAGGCTTTTATCATGCATGAGGCTATTCGGGCTTGGATTATAATAAAAGTGTTGAAGGTGAACTCATCTGAATCGTTGTTGTAGACCTAGTTTATTAAAAAAATGTAGGGATCTCCCTACAAGCAGAGCTGCAGACAAGAAAAAAGTATATTGGTATATAAACTAAACGTGAGCGTAATTCATTATATGTAGATATGTTACGACTGTCACTCACGAGTTATTTCGCCGAACAATTCGACCGGTGTTCGGATGTTAACGACTTCCATCCTCAGGAGTTTGCGCAGCGAGGGCACGACGCGAACTGTGGATTGCCGCGCGTGTCACCCTTTGCGTCAGTGGCGCTGGCTTCGCAGGTGCTGCAGGCGGGGGAAGCCCCAGCCCAGATGAAAGCACACCTGCGCCCGCACCATCATAACTGATGTCGCTGGCGTACACAAAGAGTGCAGGGTCCTCACACTACTTGCAAAGTCAACTTCGACAGATGCTGCGGTCACCCAAGGATCGGGAACCCCTGAACGTACCTGGTATTTACAAAATTCCTTGTGACTGTGAACGGTGTTATATTGGGGAGACACGGCGGAAGATTGCGACGAGGCTGAAGGGACATATTAGAAGCATACGGAATTTAGACACTGACAAGTCCGCTGTTGCTAAGCACGCCCTGATTGAAGAGACTAAGCATATCTTGAGATTTGACAAGGCTTCCGTACTAGCGAGTGAAAGATTTTTCGTGCCGCGGAAAGTACGGGAAGCCATTGAAATTAGTCGGCATCCAAAATTCAACAGGGACTGCGGCTGGGTAATAACTTCCACATGGAAAAAGGTGCTAAATATAGCTTCCACCAAAAGTGAGCCGTTTCTCCCCGAGGTGGACACTGTCGTCAAGTGGTGTGAGGACCCTGCACTCTTTGTGTACGCCAGCGACATCAGTGATGATGGTGCGGGCGCAGGTGTGCTTTCATCTGGGCTGGGGTTTCCCCCGCCTGCACCACCTGCGACGCCAGTACCACTGACGCAACGGGTGATAAGCGCGGCAATCCGCAGTTCGCGTCGTGCCCTCACTGCGCAAACTCCTGAGGATGGACGTCGTTAACGTCCGAACACCGGTCGAATTGTTCGACGAAATAACTCGTGAGTGACAGTCGTAACATATCTATATATAAGAAAAAAGTAAATAATATTATAAATCCATATAGTTTGATGTCGTTAAGTCAACAAAGAAACAATTACTTCAGATTTCTCGATAGTAGATTAAGAACC
Organism: Alsophila aescularia; assembly: GCA_946251855.1. NCBI lineage: Eukaryota > Metazoa > Arthropoda > Insecta > Lepidoptera > Geometridae > Alsophila > Alsophila aescularia. Next base: position 67,012,299 of record OX276376.1, read on the forward strand.
ACCGTAATTCACAGTGTAACAAACTGCAGAAGTTGTGGTTTGCGTAGTGGCTTCCCGGCTAGACAAACATGAGACGCAAGTTTTCCCGCCGTGTTTGCCATGTGACGCCTAATGTGATTGTTACAAAGTTTTGATTAAGTAAAGTAGCGAGAGCGTGAAATATTATGATTTGTCACTTGGGAATTTTTATGATGGTCGATACTAAATTTTGGTTCAAGAATGCTTGGATTTACATGCGTTCTTGTTTTAAATTTTTAAGAAAATTGACAACAAATAAACAGCACGCTGTATGTGACTTCCTTGTAGCCTCTGGCATAATTATAAAGTCGCCAGCAATATTAAATAGTTGCCATTAAAGTTAATCATTTAAGGGCCGGTTCCTACATCTTAAAATAAACCGTTTTCGCTTACTGTCCGTCAGCTTTTGACATAAACGCCATACAAAAAATGACAAAGTAACGAGACGTAAGTGTTCAATCTGTGATAGTTCACTACAGTTCAATACAGAATAAACTGTGATAGTTAACTACAGTGCAATACAGAATAAACTGTGATAGTTCACTACATTTCAATACAGAATAAACTGTGATAGTTCACTACAGTTCAATACAGAATAAGCTGTGATAGTTCACTACAGTTCAATACAGAATAAACTGCGATAGTTCACTACAGTTCAATACAGAATAAACTGCGATAGTTCACTACAGTTCAATACAGAATAAACTGCGATAGTTCACTACAGTTCAATACAGAATAAACTAATGTGATTTATGGAACAACCATCGTAATAATAACTATAAAGACTGGTTTAGCCCAGTGATTAATTATCCTAAACGCAAAATTAACGGCTACGGGTTTGAATCCCGCAAGGTGGCAATATTGCGTGTGGTTAGCACTAATGTTTGTCAAGTCCTATAAAACTCATAGTACAGGGTATCCCAGTTTGGAACCAGATAACTGGTGTGAATTGTCTTGAATTCATTTATACTAGTATATTTATATTTACTTAGGAACTAATCATGTCGTGCAGATTTTTTCAGATCACAATATACGAATTCTTTTCTATGATAATCTAACTTATATATATTTTTATATCTATCTATACCTATATGTCTGACTGTCTGGATATTTGTTCGCAAATCACGTAAAAATTACTCGACCGATTGAAATGCGGCTTTTCCATTTTGGATAGCTTAGGTACGTACTTAAAATCTTGTATGCTTCATATCTCAATCTGATAAGCGAAAGTCTAGCAATAGTTAAATCTTACAGACGGCGCAACCAATTTGGAGTGGTGTATTGGAATTTTAGGACCTGGAACAACCCATAGAGTACTTTTAAGTAAAATGACCACGCGGGCAAAGCCGCGGCCACAGCTAGTAAACTGGCTAATAAACTGGCTAATCATCTCAACAGATGATTAGCCCCGATAAAAATGAAATCAATAAATATACAATAGCTAAAATCAATTAGTTGGGTAATCAGTTCACTGTATCATCTTGATGTGAAACAAAGTAGAAATATTTAATTTAAAATATTTATACAAACAGTTTACAGTAAATTCCGAATTTATTTCCATTTTGAAAGTAACTTACTCCAAAATACAGATGCTTCTTTGTGATTAGAAAATCCTCCCTAACAGGCCGAAATTAGGCTCACCATAATTTTGAATTAACAACTCCCACGGGCTCAAACTCCAAATCCCCTCATTTATATTCCATCTTCGAACACCGGGGATCGCAAAAACGAAATTGTAGACAATTGGGTGGCGATTTCGTTCAAAAACTTTTGGTGCGTGCAACCGTGATACTTTTTTTGTAGAGAGTAGATGAGTTTGGGCTAAAGAGAGTTGGTAGCGTGGTCGAAGGCTTGGCCAATTGTTCTGAAATGGATGATGCAATTGTATCGGGTTATCGGACATGCTACGCTCGCTCGTAGCTATCAACTACGATTTGGTGTAGCAATGCGCTACGATTTTTCGTAGCAAGTTGCTACATTTCGTTGCAATAGAATCATTACTGTGATGTCTTGCTGTCTGATTATATTTGAAAAGCTTTATGTTTGTATGAATTTATGTAGGTATATTTGTTTATGTCAAATATCGCAAGCTGAATTAGAACCACTTCCTCTAATCTTACGGAGTTGTATTGTTACATGTTGGTTCAGTTCCGATGACAATGCATTTTTATACTAAGTCTGAACTCAATCAACATCCAGGAATAGCTCCAGATAAAGGAACTCTTCAACGGTCAACAGCACAGAAATGTTGTGCATGCATTTTATTATGATAGCTGGTTTTAAATTTTACCATGACATGGTTGCTGTTTCCTAGTGAAAACCTAACCCTGATTGGGTTAGGTTTTCACTAGGAAACTCCGCAATGGCTAACAGCATAGACACGAAATGTTGTACATGCGTTTAATTGTGATATCCCGTTCTGAGTATCATCATGATAAGGCTACTGCATATTTATGTTAACTTATTTATGTGAGTTTTGTTCTGTTTATTGCTTAAAGACTCATCAAATACACTTGAAAACAACAAAAGGTAAACAATTTTATATTTTAGCATTGACATCTGCTTAGCGAGAAGATACATATCTATCTAATAATTTTCTTCAGGAAAAATTTGGATCACGGACGAGACTCCACTGAAAAAGTGAAGAAAAAGAAGTGATCGGGTGAAGTTAATTGCAATATTAACCGTGTTTGTTAGATATTTAATAAAGGTAGGTATTTTAAATGCATTGTATAGGCGAGAGGACTGCAAGTTCCCTTCATTGCCTTATATTTGCTATGATAGGTGTATTATAAGCATGTTATCAGGCATACATCCGTCATTATCGCCACCCAAAAACGCAAGCTGTTGAATTACAATAAAGACATAAATGTGAATAAGTTTGTAAATACAAAGTCATGGCAGTGTTACGATACAGTACACCGCAATACATAAAATTGTAGTGCATTACGAAATGTGTTTATAAATGGCACTTCTGAAACGGTTGAGACTAAAACTGAATATATCAAGATCATTTAATTTCATGGTTTAATAATTTGAGTGTTCATTACGAGCGTTACCGCGCATTAGATTACTATACGACCGACACATACGAGGTATGGGGCCGTTGTGGGAGATATTGTTTTTATAAGCAGCTACATTGCAAATTCGAGGAACCATACTTTTTATTTTGGCATTGAAGTTGATTAAGCCTGACAAGTATGGACAGTCAACAGTTGAATGAATAATTTTATGTCGGTAAAGTAGCTCAGTCACTTTCTTCTTGTAGAAAGAGGACTTAGTTTAAAGTTTCAAATACGTGAATAGTAGCTATGAAATTTACGAGCCAAACTAAATCGATGGCAGACAGCAGTCATACAACGTCGCTGGATTCGTTCGACACTATCCATGTGAGTTGTGTAGTAGGGAGACCAAACAACGGAGCTGTATTCAGCGATAGATCTAATCAAGCTCTGGTAAAGATATATAATACTCCTCGATTTAGTAATTTTTTTTGTGATTCTCAACAAAAAACCAAGCAACTGATTACCTATACTAAGTATATGATCATAGTGAGGGCAAAATGAGAGCTTCGAATCAAAGTAAACACCTAAATCTTTCGCTACATCCCTAAGTTCAAGTATTATGTTTGCTATTCTGTAATCAAATATATATATTCTTTTAAATATATTCTTTTAAATATAATATAAATGACTATGCCAGATCTCCAAAATGACTTAGGCTCGATATAAAATTATCGCGGACACAACTGAACAGTATGTTTATTTTTAAAGCATTATGTTAAAAGTTTTTGTGTGTTATTAGTTTTTTCTGAGAACTTTTCAAAAATAAGTTGTGAGGAAATAAAGTTAACTTTTGTGGTTATATGACTTTCATTAGTTTATGACACGGTTTATGGTCAAGGGAATAATATAGCCAAAATTGTTATTGAAATCTAATATTAAACTGATATATTATGTAGGTATATGATTTCTATTAGAGTAAACTAAGATAGATAGATTTTATTATTTCGTTTTTTTTATTGGTTTATTAATAGTTTAATGGCACTAATTACGAGTTAAAGTGAACACTATGATTCGTAATTAGTATCAGTTCATAGCAATTTCCGGTCATTTCTATTCATTTTAATTCCTATTTTTTTTAATAACCATTCCCGAAATGTATTGTTTTAATAAGAATTAATTACATTATTTTATATGGTCAGTAATGTGATAGATTTCGTGTTCGCAGCATTTAACTTTTAAAAGTCTTGCACAGCTATTTCCGGTCATTTCTATTCATATTAATTGTTTTTATTTTAATAACAGTTCCAGAATGTTATTGTTTTAATAAGAATGAATTAAATTATTTTATATAGTCAATAATGTGGATAGATTTCGTGTCCGCGACATTTAACATTTAAAAGTCTTGGAAGCCGAAAGCTGGCATCCTCCTTTAGGCTGTTTAGAAGAAAACGACATAACAAAGCATTTTCCTATGTGAAGGTATATTTTGTTACTCTGACACCAGTCACTGACAGCTTCAATGTCCTTTTGCAATATAAGGCAATCCCTTATATTCTCAATGGTACGAAATGAATAAAGATTTTAAGATCGTCAGCATATAGAAGACAGTCACTATGCAAACGATGATCATTTATAAATATAGTAAAAAGTAACGGGCCAAGATGTGATCCTTGCGGGATACCAGAAGTTGTATGCGAGAGTACAGAAAAATATCCTTTTACTACCATTTGACTGCGATTTGTCACACAAATAATAAATAAAGGCATGCGTTGACAATAGCTTGGGAACTTTGTCTTTTATTCGTTACCTTCATTCTAGTTTAAAAAAGATCGTTAGTATCAGACCATAATTATCAGAATCGTGGTCTTACCCTATTGGCACAATCCCCTCGGCTGTATTTTTATTTACGTCTTTTTCCCAAAGCCGAACGATTCATTTCATCGAGCCCGTTAATGGTATTATCACCTTTCTAGATGCCATATTTGCTCTTGAAGCAACTTATCCTTGTGTCGTAAGTCATAAGTATGATAATACTATTTTATACTCAATAATTGCTATCAGGCAGGAGTAACAAAATAAACCTAGCTTTGTGAAGAAATGGTTCCTGAAATGTAGTACAGGTCACCAGGATCACTTTCCGCAGGAAAATTATCTTGGCATCCCTATCCTAAATAAATGTTATTTTGTGGGTAGAAAAAACAATAAAAACATACATCTTTGCTCCGAGCGGCGAGAAGGCTGTGTGAAGGCTGTGTGTGTGAGTGTGTTGTATAGTGATGTGCGTGAGTGTAACAGTGGTACGTTTCGTGAACGTGTCCGTGTTTGTGCAGTCGAGAAATAAAATGAGAGTCAGTTGTAAAGTTGCAATGATTTCGTAATTATTGCAAGCAGACTCAAAAAATACATTAAATACATCTAATGAAGAGACGAAAGGCAAGCAATAGCATTACTCAGTTACTAACATTAGTTTAGAAGTGCTTTAGTTTACATACATCGTAGTGTACTGAAATTTGTCGTTTTTAGATGTTAAGATCAAGTGAGATCGTGGTAAAAAGATTGCAAAAACCGAAATTAAAAAAAATGGACTTTTGTCGGATCTTTATGAAATTTAGAGGAAAAGTTAGAATGTTGCAGTGTTTGTAAAAAGGTTTACATTTTAAATGAGATAAACAAAGGTCAAATCAAAATGCAGCACATTAAAGATCACAATTTGCCAAAAATAAGAAAAACTATATTGACTTAATTTATGCTTTCAGTAGTTTTTCTGTTTCATTGTATTCCAGAGTTTTGAGATATTTACAGTTTATTTACAATAATGGCGGTGCAGCTGGCATAAAGTTAGAATTTTGTATATCTTATTATATAGTTGGGACCTTAAAGACAGAAGAAATTATGTCACATTAGTAAAGGTGCTGACATACAGTGCCTTTTCTGCGCTTGTCCTTCACAAGTCAGGGTTGTATTAGAGCTGTGAATGTTTTTTGAGGACAGTGTGAAGAATGAAGAGTGGCCTGACAGTTAGGTCCTCCCATTCTTTGTACAGCTTAGCAGTAGGATATCGGAAGGGTAGACAAGCTCCAAACTTTAATATCGCACGTTGCACTCTCTCAAAAGACAAAACAGTAACTAGAGACTGGCATAGGGCAAAATATACCATTTTGTCAATTTTACTATCAGCAGTATGTCGTAAGTTTTAACAAGACATAAGTTCAAAAACTTACTTTTTTACCCGTCTACGGTCGGGTAAAAAATAGCCTTTGGACACTCTTGCCATGAAGATGAATTGATTGATACCTTGTTTGTCAAAATTGGATCAAGTTTTTAGTTTGAACACCTAACCCTCCTTTGCTTCGCCGTATTTGGGTTAAAAAAACCCTATAACACATACCTGAAGACGAATCGATTGACGCCTCGCTTGTCAAAATCGAACCAATAGTAGGGGCGACGATATGATGGAACATCCACATACCCGCATACATATACATACATACATAAACTGTTAAATTAATTAATCTTAAGGTCACAAGGTTGTCAATTGTGGCTTAAAGTTATGTGTGTTATCTATAATAACACCTAGGTATTTCAATTTACCAGTTCTCTGAAGAGTAGGACAGGAGTAATTAGAAAATACTGGATAACAAACATGGGCGGTGATGGATAAGGTCGATTGTGGAAGAAAATTTGACCTTAGGGCAAACTGGATATAGATAGATTGACAACTCTTTATTGCAATAAAAAACTTAAATTATAGCACATCAACATTTACCTTAAAATAGTACAATCGGCGGTCTTATCACTCAGCAGCGATCTCTCCTAGGCAACCTTAGATTGGAAAGCGAGAACATGAACATTAATGAGCGATAGTGTGCATGTGCAAACAAGTATACATGTACAATGATAAAAGTTTCTGACCCGATCTTTGAAACATTGAAGCAATGTCGCTTGCCTTATGGTAACTGGCAAAGAGTTCCATAGTCTTACCACTTGTATCTAAACACTAGTTTAAACGACATTAAAGTACATTTCTTTGCAACCATTCACAGACCCTGTTAACTCAATTTTGAATGATAACAAATACCTCGTCCCAGCTATCACCGCTAAAGAAATAACAACTCCCCGTCCCCGTAAGACAGTATTTAGAAACTTGAGAAAAATTTGGATAGCAGTCTGGTGATCACAATGGCCGAAATGTTTAAGGCATCATCGAGCTCGGATGTTGCGGGTTAAAAAATACCTTTAGTAAATTCTTAAACAATTTAAGGGACCAGTTCCTTTCTAGATAATAAGAAACTTCTGAAACCGGTCGGGTAACACTGCTTATTTCATTATTATTTTTTCAGATCTATAACATGAAGTTTAAACTACTGATTTCAGAACTGCACTATAGGATAAAGACATAAATCAATTCAACCTCTCAAGTGTCAAGTGCCAGCGCCCAAGTTGGTCAAATGGTCGCCAATGGCCGAAGTTCGACAAACCGATCTTCGGACGATTGTTTCAAGTTTTGTGGAGCTGCAAATGTAGTGCAACAGTTCTTTTATGTGTGAGATAGCGAACTTAAAACTCTCATGGAAAAATCGCCCACTAGCTAGTAAAAGATTAGTATTGGTGGTGATGCTTGAAGTAGTAGGAGGTTTGCCCAAAAGTGAGAAACTGCATTCCACAGTGACAGTAAATCTTCAATTTTAACGCACAATGTCATTTATTTTGTCCGTATAAATGAAATCGCTTCGATACAATAAGACTACGCTACTTCCCTAGTTAAATTAAATAAATCTAATCAATTTTTATTATAGTCTGTTCTTAATTAATTACACATCTATATTCATCCTGTAATCCAACTTTTAGCCATCCCACAGAATATACTACCAGCAATAAACATCAAATAACATTCAGATCAAAGACTAGAATGTTCACGAAGTAGTATGTTTAAGCAGCAAACAAGATCTCATTCGCCGCGCCTTTATGTGGGTAACTTAATATTGGTTTTAGATTTCATATTAAGCTTTGTTCGTTAGCATTATTATTTGCTTTAATCTACGGTTTGTCATGGTTACAGTGTTAGGGCGGATTTTTATCACCTCTGGCTTGAAGTAAGGAGGGCGTTATGCATTTGAAGTGAAGTTTGTGTATGTGTGTGTCTTTATTGTATTTTGTTTTTAATCTACCGGTTCTTTTATCTTATGTGCATTTTTTGATTATGATAACTAAGCTGGTTAAAGAGAGATCATTGAAATTTTGTTAAGACCTGAAATTCAGCTAAGATAGGATCAGAAATCTGAAACTTCTGTCACATACAGAAATAACACAGATAAGTTAACCCCCTTCAAGTTTAAATCTATTTTAGTTTTAGTGCTATTCAAATACAAAAGTTTTAATAATTGACAATATGAACATGTAAGCAAAAAGATTAGGTTCTTCAGTAGTCCTAATAACTCTTTTTTTTTGTATGTATGTTGCTTGTCTCATATATTTTCCAAATTACTTTGTATTACACAATCTAAACGACAAGAGCTGTGCGCTCCTATTAAGCGCAAAATACCGCCGCCTAATATGCACTGTGTTGATTAATTATGCGTATGATGTAGAGTGTGGACGTAGGTATGTTATTAGGGATATTGCAGGTTAATTTGCATGTTAATTTGCAGCCTAAAGACTGCTAGGAACCTGACTGGTATGAAGACATTTGTGTTTAGCTCGTATGAAGAGTAGTTCTCTCGGTACTAATGCATAATCATAACGACGGGGGTTTAAGGCTCAACAAATACTTCAGCTTTTTTGTGCAAATTGCTCATTTAACGGGAAGCTATAACAGTCGTAGACATGCTATAGAAGAATCCATTGTATTATACAGCAAGGGCTGCTTTTGCCAAGGGGATTGTCTGAAACACCAAGCCTCTCAGATAAAAACAATAACAATATGGATTGTGAGTTTACTAAAACGTGTGGGGTTTGTTTTCAATTATACGGTTGGAGATTATGTTTGTATTATTTTCCCTTCTCCAGCCAATACCAGCCGTTAAAACTCGCTGTTGTTTCTCAACCACAGACAACACAAAACTTGCTTCCGCTGCCTCTACACCAGCAACCCCTAAAGCATTTAATTTAATGTACGAATTTCATTAGACAGTAACTAATGAGATATTCTATACAGTTGTTACACAGAGTTAAAGTTGTTCACTCCGTTTGTCTTAAGCATCTTGGATAATTAAGCCGAATTTTACAATGCAGGTGTTTTGTTGACGTTGAAATGTATTTTTGAAACTGAAGCATGTTTTGAGATGAACATAAATAATACCGTTTCTGGGGTTAATCTGAAATATAGAAAGTAGATTGATAAGTAGATATACAACGTATCACTTAATAGCCATATAAGTACGCAGCAGGTTTGTTTCGATCAAGCATGTAAATTCGTTTTCGTGTGCAATGGTTGAATATATCGTATTTAAAATTCCCATGCAAAAATAAAATTATTTTTATTTTTAAAAATTTGCGATTACCCTAATTGTTTGTTTACCATCTATCACTTCGCACCCAAAAGTAGCTATGTACATATATAGTGGTCCATCTCCGGGTTCCAGATGCTAGGCCTCTAAGACCCCGTTGTGTGTTCACCTGTCCGAGCAGATGTGGCACGAAACATCCTGTTGTCTCTCTGCATGCACACAATTCGAATAAGAAGTGTTACTTATAGCTAAAGAAAACACCAAAGGAAACGCGACAATGTTATGTTACACTTGAAACTTATCACAACAAACAGAACATTCGTTGTTTCACTATAACGTTCAGATTTTCACCCTGACGTGACTGACTACTATGCAGTAGGCTCCAATGTGCGAGTTCTGTCAACCAGACTTGACAAACAGGCTTGTACAAACTCAAGGTCAAGGACGCTATTGATTATTTCCTAGCTGACAACTAGGAAGTACTATTATTTATTCTGTGCTACTAGAGTTGAAGTAACTAGTGGCACTGTGTTCCTAGAAGAATCTCTAAAAGTAAATACATGAATGAAAAACTTCAGAATCTCAAAAGTTGTAAAACTAAAGTTATTCGCTATGATATGTGAAGTACCCCCTGCCAGTACTTTATAGGTAATTTTGTTACATCCTGTATAGGTGAAACATAACAATTTGCAGAAATTGCAATAAGATGAAATTTTAAATATTTCATGGCAGGAAACGATCTTCGGTTACGGTAGCAATAATGAAAAAAAACGTAATAATCGTCAAAATCGGTCCACGCATTTGGTCTATAAAGTGTAACAAAGGAACAGACATTTATATAGGTATATAAAGGAAAGTCAGAAAGTCGTGCTAGTTCACTGTTTATAACTCAAGAATGGCTGGACAGATTTTATTTGAAAGAGTAGATCTTCGGGGTTTCCACATTATATTTCATGCTGAACCCATTTCAGCACTTTTTATGTTTGCCTGTTTGTCGTATGAGGAAGTGCTGGCCTCTGGTGTCAGAGTTCGTCAAGCTACCCGAGGGCCTCTGACAAGTTAATATACCACCTATTCCTCTTCACTATTTCAAAATATATTTTTTAAATCCTACATACCCCACAACTTAAGAGCACACCGCACTGGTTAAATCCTTCCGAAGATTGATAGTAACACTTATTTATTTAGAACTTCGCATGCCCCACCTGAGCCCCTTAATTAATGCTCGCGGACGTTTATTGATAGCCTTAAGCTGGTCGGTGTGCGCCGTACCTTATCTGATGAATCGTTCTTTTGCAATTGTTAATTAATAGTTCAAGTTGAGTTGCTTGTTGGATTTTTATTTATTGGTTTAAAGTTGTATTTTTTTTCCTGTGAAGAATTATTAATCATTAAACGTAACTCTTATAATGATTATGTTATAACCTGACTTCATCTTTAACATCACGAATCAGCATTATTCATGTAAGGATATTTATCCTGTATGTTTAAACTAGACGACAAAAATATGTCCTGTGGGATAAAAAGTAGTCAAGTGCGTGTCATGTCTTTCATATGGATAGTGTTCCATAGCTGTCAATTATGAAATTTAAACCAAAATCATGAATTGACATAAATATGATATGACAAACATATTTTTGTAGTTGTCCATGAATTTTGTTCATAAATGATGCGAGATGAACAACGTACAAGAGTACAACGTTTAACTATTCGGGCACCGCTCACTCGATATGTGCGCTATCATTCGTGGTGCCCGAAGGATCAGTAAACATGGAAAAATCCAAAATGTTCTTTGTTTATTTTGTAAAAGCTCTTAAAATTAAGCAGTACAAAGAAGTTTTATTTTCTGTATCAAACTTAACAATTGCTGGGTATTTGAATCCCAAACGTGTAGTGCTTGGCCACTGGGTCTTACAGGAGGGACGCTGGGCTGTGAAGTGTAACATAGAAGCAAAAAGAGCGCGGCGGGTGCGTGACTTCGTCTGGGCAAGGCCAAAGATACCACCGCATTCGATTTATAAATTTCTCGAATAGGAACTTAGATGTAAATTCAACACGTTCAAGCCACAAAAACATGTAAAGATATCTAGAATTATGGTAACCTTCACTCCAATGGCCAAATGGTTACGCAAAAAGACTGAAATAAAAATAAAATTTATCACATAAAGGATTACACATCCATTAAGCAAATGTTGAACGTACATAAATACACATGCGAGCGCAATTTTTCGTGTTTTCGCTTAACATTATTTTAGGACAATGAAATATGAGTGTTTCTTTGCTTTTAGATTTCGTTAAAGGGTAATGAGTTTACCAGTCTACGTAGATACGTCTACGAACTTATAATAAAGCAAATTGTACGAAAAATACTGTACAGAGAAGATAATTTTTTAAAAAATGGTCAAAGGTACTTAAAATAAGCTACTGAACACGAATATAACATTTTTTAAACCGTGTCTGTTTATTTCACGCATCACGTAAAAACTACTGGACCGATTGCAATGCGGTTTTCACTGTTGGATAACATAGAGTTTGACTTAAAAACTGGTGTTATCTACTTTGTATCTCAATCCTATGAGTAAAAGCCGAGCAAACGATAAAAACTTTTTGGCGGCTGAAGGAATTTTGATCAAATGTTGGTATATTGGTCTTGGATTAGTACACAGAGTACTTTTAACCTAGAGAAATGACCACGCGTGCAAAGCCGCGGGTACAGCTAGTATTTATATATGTAAGTATGTATATACGTGGATGTTCCACCGTGGATGTTTTCCCTTTTGGTCCGATTTAGACAAGCGAGGTATCAATCGATTCGTCTTCATCGCAAGAGTAAGCGCTATTTTTTGCCTGAGCGTAGTTATTAGTTTTTGAACTTACGTATTGTTATTGATGTATTTTTAAGTTTGATTAATATACTTATGTATAGAATATATTAAAATTTGCACGTCTGGTAGCCATAATTTTATTTTTCTCTAACTGTGCCTCGCAGATTTGCCCGCATGGTCATTTTTGTCATGTCATGTCAAGTACCCTATGGTTATTCCAGTCCCAATAAACCAGCACTAAATTTTAATGAAATTTGGCATAGGCATAATTATACATTTACCAAATTTCATTAAAACTCGATGAACTGTCAAATATTTTTATCGATTGCTCGGCTTCTATTAATTGCATTGCATTTCAATAGAATGTTTACGTTGTGATTATTTTAACGTATTGTGAACATAGACAAAACCTTTTAAAAACTGGTTTAGATGCAAACGAAGTCGTCTAGAGCATTTTTTAAATTAACTTCTTTGTTTAGGCTTTTTGTTACTTGTATTATATGTATACATTTTTGACAGAATATTTTTCTTTGTTTCTTAAAAAAAACAGATAACAAATTTTCTGCACAATAGTCTCTCACAACGATTTCGTTAATTACATAAACGTCACGTTAAAACAAGCCCGCATAGCATAACTGTTTAATTATGTTGCGCGGCCTTACTATCTTCGTTAGAGACTTGTTCATGCAAATTTTGCCTTATATCTCGCATATAACTTTCTACTCTGGAATTAACGCTTACCTCATTCCTCATTAGTCTTGCTCTTTGAATAACGTGTCTAGCATTATACCAGAAAAATAAAAGGAGCAGATCAGCAGACAGACCACAGGGGTATGGCCGGCGGGGTCGCACTCTGCGAAACATGCAAATTGAAACTAAAACTAATTACAGTCATAATTATCAATTACTAATAACTCCTCCAAAGCAGGTGTCATGTTGTAAGGCGAATCCCACATGGCATTACCTGCCGCCACCGTGCGTGGTCAAGTGGATCATAATGTCACATGATGCTGTAGGTAAACCACCAATTCTTAACAATTCTTAACACACGGCATCTACCTGTTACCAGGGATAGGTCCCTCAACCACTTCCTCCCCCCCCCCTTATTCCTGTACCCTAATTCTAAAGTTTCCCCCATGCGAGATCTGTCATCTGTCAGAAGAGTTCAGCTGGGTCAGGCAGCATTCGGCAAGCTTCTTCAAGACTTCTCGTCTTCCATACCACAGTGCCTGAAGACAAATCTTCAATCAGTGCGTCGTCATGACCTATGGAGCCGAAACGTGGACACTTAAGTCAAACAAGTCCATAGATTAAATGTTGTTCAACGACCTATTCGAAATGAAGATATCCGACGGAGAACCAAGGTAACCGACATAGCTCAAAGGATAATCAAGCTAAAGAAGCAGTAGCTTGGTCTCATTTCCTGGAGAAACGATAACCGTTGGTGTAGACGAATTCTCGAGTGGAGACCACGTTTAGGCAAAGGTTGTGTAGGACGCCCTGTGGCCAGATGGAGTGACGACCTGCGAAAAGCGCCTGGAAGAAAATGGATGAGGAGAGCTGAAGACCGCGGTCAGTGGCGTGCATTAGGAGAGGCCTACGTCCAGCAGTGGAAAAATAAAGGCTGATAATGAGTTCTGTCATAATTTATTCATTACTTCGAAAAAGGAAACGCAAAAACTACCTAAGAAGATCCAAGACTCATTTCCAGTACACGTTACTTAATTACAAACATGAACTAAGACATAAATTCCCCATTTACTGCCACTAAACAACAACTAAATTGAACTTGCCCTCCGTCACGCACAAAGTGCAAATTTCTGACGTAGGCGCGAATTTAATACCCAACTTGAGAGGTTAATATCACAAGAAATTGATGGTGGGAGTAACTCAGATGGGAACAAACGGACAGTTTTACTCACGATTAGTGGTCTGTATTCGGTTTTGTAAGGAATATTATTTATTACTAGCTTTCCCGCCCGCTACTTCGTCCGCGCGGACTACTCTTTATCATGAAAAAAAGCATCCTGTTCTTCTAGGATATAAAAACCAACGCAAAAATAGGTATAGCACCAATGCCCTTGATATTTTTATTCGTTATTTCGTTTCCGTGGCAACCGTTTCTTACAGCGATTAATCAACATTTTTTTCCAGTTATTCTAGGTTTCCCGTGGAAACTTACAATTTTCCGGGATAAAAAGTATTCTTTGTTTTATTCCAGGGTATTCCAAATTTCATCAAAATCCGTCCAGCCGTTATCGAGTGAAAGCTCCCCAAACAAACAAACAGACAACGTTTCACTTTTATATATTGGTATGGATTATATCAGCCTCCATTAGAATTCATGCAAAGAACTCTTTTCCTTCGATTTGTGCGGTCTTTTGCTATCTAAGGTGTTTTACAGAGGCTCGATTTTAGGGCACCATAAAAGGCTGCAAAATTGTGCTGTCACAATTATTATTATAGCGAGCAATGAGTTTATAAAAAATTTACTACATTGGACTCATCGTAATTGATAAGACATCTACGAGTATCTGAATAGCAACAAAATGGCTCGCAGCAAGCAGTTGAACGACCTCCGAATAAGGATCAAATCTCACACTGAGTCAACGAGACGACGAGACGAGCATTTTAAGTATAAAAATCTTATATTAAACTTATTTTACAACAAATAAGATATTTCCATATTTCCGTAAAAGATTGGGATACGCTTCGAGGCAGCGCGATTTTGGATTTTGTTTTTAATTTAACATGCATTGCATGTCATTGTCATTTATAAGATGTAGGTAATTACAGAAGACATTGATAAAGATGACAGTTATAGAACTAGATGTCTACCAGTGTTACTAACTGGTGAATCAATTTCAAAAATCGGCAAGAGCTTAAATAATGAAAAGGTTTAGTTCTACATCAGCATGCAAACTGCATGAACTTGCGATACTGTCCTCTCACACTGAAATAATGGTGCTACAAACACAAAGCCTTGAGTGCAAATTCCGAATCTTATCCCGAAATTCAATACACGAATTCCTGACGAGCGGCGCAAAAGCAGGGGTTAATCCAGATGACTTCATTTACCAGTAGCGAGATCGCGCATAATTTCGCATTTGAATGTATTTATTGTGTAGTGCTGGGTTTGGATTCGGTATTCGTCTTGAACTTGCAAGTCTTGGTATTCGTTGCTGGGCTTATAAAAAAGCATTCATGTTTCGATCGATGTTTTTGAACAGTATACTCGTAGTTGTATATGTGTCGTGGCGATATCATAGAATTGATCATTTCATGAAATGCTTGGCCACATCAGAGAAATGTCATGTAATATATTTTGCGCTACACCTACTCCAATGAGTATGTTTTACAAATTTCTGGGTTTAACTTTTATGGTTATGGCGTAGTACTATTATTTATTTGACGACCGCTTGTCCGAGTGGTCAGTGACCTTGACTGCGACGTCAACCAAGTGTCGGAAGTTCGAATCCCGCGGTGCAATAATTTGTGTGATGAAATGTTTATTTTTGAGTCATGGATGTAATATTCGTATCTATTTTATCCGTTATTTAGTGCCCATAGTACAGGGTCTCCTAGTTTCGTGGCAAGCAACAGGATAATATTAATATGACGCCCGTAAAACATAAAAAATATGGTTGAATGTATTATAATAATCTACAATCAATCCTATTAATATTCCAAATGCGAAAATTTGTGAGTGTGCGAGTGAGTGCGTGTTTATGTTTGTTACTTCTTCACGCTAAAACGGCTGAACGGATTTTGATGAAATTTGGAATGGTGATAAGTTATAAGGATATACTACATAGGATACATTTCATCATCATCATTATCAACCACATGGGTGAAACTGTGGGGCGCTAATAAAAGTATCATAAAACAGTGTTACCACAAACACACGAAGGTATATGACATCTCGCAACCCGCACTTTGAAATGTAGTGTGTAATGGCTCATACTCTATTTGACAAAGCACACGACATAACAACGCATAAAACTAAAATCATTTTTACATACATTTAAGACTTTACCCCTTCACTAAAATCCTTCGCGTTCCGCCATTATTTACTGTGTCGTCTCTGTAACTTAATCTATGGCTTGTTCATTTGTTACTATATTTGAGTTTTAATTAAACCATGATAGTGATATAAGCGAAACCTCTAAAGCTTTGTAACGGTATTTCGTTACGATGTAGACGTTTCCTCGAAGTAATTCCTCCTAACTGAGAACTTTGAATAAAATATCACAAAGTGAATTCCAAGCATCTGCGAAACTACTTAGGAGAAGTACCTCGTTAAGAATATACGTAAATTGTACGTGTATCATGTTTAAAAGGTCTGTTACATAAAAACATTTTCTTATAGTACTACTACGGATTTATTTTAATTATATTAGAATATCAGCTATTTTAGCGAGGTTACGAGTTTTTTGTATGCCGTAGTTTCCGAAATACCGAGTTCTCTGCACCAATGACTTATGCTATAGTTATGTTCGGATTTCTATCGCTTGTCCTCCAAGGCAAGGAGCAAACTACCGGTATTGAATAATACGACATTTCAAAGGCCTTAGAGAGGCTCTGGCAACTCTGACACCAGAAGCCAAAACTACCTCATAGGACAAACAAGCAAGCAGGCCGGTTTGTAAGCATTACTCCTGCCCATAACAAGAGAATAAATAAATATATACGGGACCATTCACACCAATTAATTAGCCCTAAAAACTAGGATACCCTTTACAATGGGAACTAGACAACGAATAAACATACACAGATACGAACCTGCGACACTTGGTTGATTTCGCAGTCAAGGTCACTGACCACTCGGACAAGTGGTCGTCAAATAAATAATAGTACGCCATAGCCATAAAAGTTAAACCCAGTAATTTGTAAAAAATACTCATAGGAGTCGTAGGTGTAGCGCAAAATATATTACATGACATTTATCTAAGGACCTGAAAAACGTACAACCTTATTTCTCTTGTCCGGAAAATAATGACGTTATCCATAACATTCATGAATATTCCTGAAAGTGCACTTTCAGGAATATTTATGCATAACAATTCTCGTGAAGAATTCTTTTTTTAGCTGAACGTCTCCTTCCTTTGTAGTTTGCAGAACACGCGTCTTATGCAAAACTTCACATTTCATTTATCATAATTGTGTGAAAACTAATAAAGTTTAGAAAAGATCTAGAACGACGATAGCAGCCTTTGTGGTCAAGCAATTGGATAAAACCAAATATAAAATTACTAGTTGGACTCGTGCACCGAGGGTTTTGTACCACCACACATTATAATAGAAGAGAGACCCGCAGAAAACTTTTTGCATTTGGGAAACTTCGTCGAGTTTTCTCGTCACCAGTACCGCAAAGTTTGAATACCTCAACAGTGCGTCCTTCTACAAGATACGAAGCCGAGTCGTGGACACTCACGGTATCCACCAATTTTAAGTCGCTCAGAGGTATATGGAAACGGCTATGCTCGGAGTTACTCTAAAAGATCGTATCTGGAATGAGGTGATCCGACAGAGAACCAAAGTTGTCGATTAGGACTAGTGAGCTAAACTGGCGATTCCCAAGATGGACGAACAATTTACATATAACCTATACCTACAAGTTTGTACGGAACCCTCAGTGCGCGAGTCCGACTTGCGCTCGGCCGGTTTATTATTATTTGGTTCCCTTTTTCAAAACATTCAGCCCTAAAGTGGCGTTTATATTAGAGTGGGTTAGAGGGTTCAACTTTGTGAGCTGTTCATATTTGGACTGATAATCGTTGGTGTAGATGTGTTCTTGAGTGGAGACAGCGACTCGGTGGTGTAGATGTGTTCTTGAGTGGAGACAGCGACTCGGTGGTGTAGATGTGTTCTTGAGTGGAGACAGCGACTCGGTGGTGTAGATGTGTTCTTGAGTGGAGACAGCGACTCGGTGGTGTAGATGTGTTCTTGAGTGGAGACAGCGACTCGGTGGTGTAGATGTGTTCTTGAGTGGAGACAGCGACTCGGTGGTGTAGATGTGTTCTTGAGTGGAGACAGCGACTCGGTGGTGTAGATGTGTTCTTGAGTGGAGACAGCGACTCGGTGGTGTAGATGTGTTCTTGAGTGGAGACAGCGACTCGGTGGTGTAGATGTGTTCTTGAGTGGAGACAGCGACTCGGTGGTGTAGATGTGTTCTTGAGTGGAGACAGCGACTCGGTGGTGTAGATGTGTTCTTGAGTGGAGACAGCGACTCGGTGGTGTAGATGTGTTCTTGAGTGGAGACAGCGACTCGGTGGACGTAGTGTTGGGTGGAGAGAAAATATACGCTAAGCAGATGGCAGCAGTTGGAAGAGAAGAGCCGAAGATCAGGCTCCATGACATGATTTGGAAGAGGCCTATGTCTAGCAGTGGAAGGACACGGGCTGATGATGATGATGATGACATAATATTATAATTTTAATATGTAATTATATATATATATATATATATGATAATTTTATGTCATCATCATCATCATCATCAGCCCGTGTCCTTCCACTGCTAGACATAGGCCTCTTCCAAATCATGTCATGGAGCCTGATCTTCGGCTCTTCTCTAGCTTTATAGGTACGCAGCAGGTTTGTTTCGATCAAGCATGTAAATTCAGTAACATGTGCAATAGTTGAATACATACCCCCTTACTCATAAAAAGTTATGCAATGATTAGAAATTCCGCAATATTTCCGAATTATTTATCATTGCATAACCATTGCATAACTTTTTATAAGTAAGGGGGTTAGTATTTAAAATTCCTATACAAAAGTGAAAATTAGAAATTTGCAGCAAAAAAACAAAATGTTTACTATTCTATCACGTTGTACAAAAAATGAGGTACATACATACTGCTCCATCTGCGTGTTCAGGTTGCTAGGCCTTTCCTCGGTTGCGCGCTGGTCGTTTTTATTTGGGTATATAATATTTGTATATGTAATCATTTTACGGGGTCCTTGGCGCGAGCCCAACTCACACTAGTATTTTTTTTCTTTAGAGTTCACACTATAATCACACCAAGCTTGACGCTTGTATGTATATTAACGTTTGCACAACAGTGCAAAAATATAAGTTGTAAAAATGATGTTTTTTCAAAGTTTCCTTATATTTATCATTTGTTATTTTGTTTTTTTTTGCTAAAACATCTGCCATAATAATTTTCACAGAAAATTTTCACATGTTCTGTGAAAATTTCAAATTAAGTTTCAAAATATACAGCCCTTTAAAGGTAGGACAGACAGGCAGCAGAGAGCTTTGGCTTAGAAATATGGCTCTAAATGAGTGCCATTAGCTATTGGTATCAGATTTCAGGCCCCATGTGAAAGTAAAAGAATTACCATGTGAACCTACCAGCGACAAAAAAAATGCAGCCCACACTGATGGACACAGCTTACGTCACCCTATCTCAAGGTAAATGCAACTCTATAATCAGGCAAAACGACTGAAGCGATCACCAAGTCAGCGCGACCGATCCAATCGACGAACACGGGTTACATTTCGCGCATTTTAGTCGGCAGATTAAATTCGGTGGTTGGGCGAACTATGCCGCTCACAAAGCCTCTGGTCGGCTATCCGGCGAATATTTAACCGGATTTCTGCGTGCTGGATTGTTTCCTTTGATGTTTTTATTAAATAATGTGTAGTTTGATTGTATACAACTAACTTGCTTTCTTGTATTTTTACCCGACTACGAAAAATGAAGGTTATAATTTAAGCAGCGTATGATTGTATGTTTGTTCATCTGTTCCTTTACCGCGCTTATTTGTCCCGAATATATTTAAACTAATTTCAACTTATTATTTTAATCTACAGACACATACAAGAGTACTACATACGCACAAATTTTTATCAAACCCTTGTTATTTTTGCAATAAAAACAGTGTTTTTAGCACTTAAGCAAACACTATCATTTTCGATTCATCGAGATAAATATGTCAGTTATGAAATTTCGTTATTATCAGATTTGATAAGCAATTTTATTTGCATTTTTTTAGGTATTAAGTTGTCTGATACACAATATATTTACTGAATAATATCTGACCATCTTTTTTGTGGTTGTTCACTAAAACAGCCAATGAAACATCCTTTCTATGAGAACGATATTTTAAAAGAACGCGCAAAATTCAGTTATATTATGACAGATTTATATCACAATAACCTTCCTTTTGCATTCACAACACCTTACTCTACTAAAGAGGCAATAATTCCTTGATTGATCAGACCAAATATTGGTCTGAGATTGTAAGCTTCAGTATTGACAAATCGGTCAAAATATTTCACCCACGTAATTCGAGTACGCATTATACATTCATCCCCTTCTATTCTACATGAACAATCCCTCCATCCCCTCATTACCGAGTCTGGCACACCTGTAAATTAATTAAGCCTCACAGATTGTTATTGAAAACCGCACTACACGTCGATTGAATGAAATTAATAATCAATCAAGACTGAACAATTAAATCAATGACACGTTAGTTCCCCTGATGGGGCACAGTGGAGGTGGTACGCTCAGTCACTCGTATTGTTGAACATTATTGCATTGTTAATTTGAAATTATAGAACGGAAGAGATAATTTTAGATTGAATTACTTCTAAATACATTTATCCAAACGATTGCGCAGGAAGTAGACAAACCTCATTGCAAGATTACTAGATTTGTCAGAAAACGGTATCAACTCTATATCATCGTCTAGCGGCGCCCGTAACTTAGCCCGCGTGCAAACTTTGCCTACCCCGGTCATCGTAGGGATGGTATGTCAAAAAATCCCTCCTTCTTACACAGCTAGGGAACTCAAGGAATATTTCCTCCAAATTTCAAATCTCTATAGGTCTACTGGCTTAGGCTATACGTTGTCTGTCAGTCAGTCTATAGGTATGTCACGGTACTGTCTGGTAAAGGTATAGAAGACTAACTGCGCCTCGCAGCTTTGCCCGCGTGCTAACATTAGTTCCCCCATTCATCCCCCAAGGGATGAAATTTCAAAAAATCCTTCCTTAATGTAAATGTAGGATACTCAAGGAATATTTCCTCCAATTTTAAAATCTCTAGGTCCACTGGTTCAGGCTGTGCGATGCCTGTCAATAAGTAGGTATGTCACAGTACTGTTTTAATTGTATAGATTGTCAAACATGCCAGCTGTCCCGAAAATGGCCTAAAATAATCCTGAACTGACCTCGTCCGATATCCCTAACCATCCAAACATCCACAGTCATAAATTCACAACAACTTGTCGCCGCCGCCCGCAGAAGGTCATCAAATAATTACGATTTAGAGCACGATTAAGAATTGATTTACTGATCGTATTTGCACTGGTCCAGTTTTGCTTTCAGCCCGATCTATCCTTTCAATGACGAGGGTTGCTCTTGAAGGGATGAAGTAGGGATGAATTTGTCCCAATAGATTTTCCCATGCATATCTTTGTGTCGAAGGAAAGGGTAATGATGATAAATACAGGATGTGGGATTATTGGTGTTTCGTAGATAGCGGTGGTTGTCTATGTGGAATGTTTCCAATTTTAACTATAGCTCGACCTGCAATGTCTTGTCGAGATCAAAGGGGCATTTATATTTTTAGAAAAATTGGTAATTATGGACACGATAACCACTTTCCTATTCCTGATCTGGCTCATAACTGAAATGTCGTTTGTTTGGTCAAAAGTTGAAGACAAAACTGATTTAGTTAAAATTTAAAATGACAGCCCTTTTTGGTTTAAATTGTTGGAAAATCAGTTTGGGAGCCATTGAATGAAAAGTGCATAAGTAATAAGTTTTTCATTAACTATTTTAGAAATCACTAGCATCTCGCGACCTTGCCCTCCCTGTTATTTACCGGGATAAAAAATATACCAAGAAAATAAACAGATAGTAAAATACTTTAAAATATGTGGGTGGACTTATAGCTAAAAAATCTCTTTCAAACAACCTTGTGATGGTCAGATGTGTTATTTCAAGATCTAACGTATCTCATATCAACTTTCATAAAAATCCGTACAGTCGTTACTGAACTGTACCTAAACAAGTAGTTACGATTTATAAACTAGAGAATATATATACTAGAGGTTTTATGATATAGGTAGAGGAACTCCTAAAAAAAACGGACAAAAGATAATTTTCCTATAAGAACGATGTTTGTCGGCGATGGGAATAAAGAAGGCACTAAAAACACGTTATAATAATTTGTTTTAGTTCAAAAGCATCACTTTCCTAACTAAAGTCATTAAGCAAATGAGATTTTCTTATTTCATCCCCCACTTAGTGGAGGGTTGTGATTTGTAATGGAGTAAGTAAAAATATGTACTTACTTAAACTAATAATACGTATTTTTTTCTTGATAGCCTGTTTCCCTTTTTGTGAAATAATCTGTTGCATTTTTATGGTTTTACTAGCTGTGCCCGCGGCTTTTTATTCATGGAGCAATATAGTACTACAATAATAAACTACATTTCAATTAATTAGTTTGGTCATTTTATTGTTATCGATTGAGATACAAAGATTACCAGATTTTAAATCAAACCCTAAACTATCCAGCAGTTAAAACCGCATTCCAAACGGTCTTGACATTTTTACGTGATGCGCGAACATAGAAACAGAACGACAGACACATAATTTAAAAATATGTTTTATTACAAAGGCCCAAAAAAAGGAGTGTATTGTTTTTAGCATTCGTGTATGTATGTGAGTTTATTTATTCCACCATAACTTTTAAATGCCTGAACAGATTTAGACGTATGGACGTATCGTTATAATCCTTACATCCCCACGAGTAACATAGGCTATCTATTTTTTGGAAAAGATTCAATGTGGCGGCAGTATGGCTCAATTTTCAATTTCGATAAAATATAATCGAATTTTACAATATGGGTATCAAATTAAAGGCCTTGATAAGCACATTCCAACAGTATATAATTTTTTGGCAGGGCAGGCGTGTTTTTTTAGCTTTTAAGCTATTTGTTCACTAGCTTATTGTAGGACCCCAAGACCAATATAATTAGGATAATTACGAGTATATCCCAGAAAACTGTCCACGTGGGCAACAATCAACAACCACAGGGCGCAACTAGATTTAACAATTAAATCTACTTCAATCTGCCCATTTAAAACCAGCCCATTCCCTTTTCAACCCCGTACATACTCGATCCACACTAATACACGTTCTACGCATCTATATATCAAGATATCCAGCGAAAGAATACGAACCCTTTCACAATAGCCAATCGCTGAAAGACTCGCATCCCCTAAACCCTAAACCCTAAATGGTTATATTATTCCAAGGAGATTGGAATCTATTCTCTGGCGGTAATTCTGGTATGCCGGATAATCTGGTAGTGTTCGCAAGTACTGATTACTGGATCGCTGGGGGTGAATAGGGAGGAGAGGGGGGTCCATCCTACAAACACGGATTGAGATGACTGGCCCTGACGCCCGCGGCTGCGGTCGCATGGTCTATGACAGGAGATATGGACGTTGGCAGTTTGTGTTGTGTCTGTAATTATGGGAGATTGGAGTTGAGCTGAATTGTTAATACATTATGAAATTAAGCTGAAATGTTATTACATAATGAACAAACGAAGCAAGGTCTAAAAATAACTTAAATAATCGCCAGGCGTTTATATGTTTGTAGTACATGTTATTCCGACGATAATTTAAGAACTGAAGTCCAACGAAATACGTCATGGCAATACGTATCTAATGTTGGTTTTAGTGCATCACAATTTTTCTCATATCTTTGATTTTAAAGGCTATGCGTATGGATGTACATCATCAGAGTTTTTAGGCCGTCCAAAGGCCACTGACGTGGCTTAGCGACTGTTTTCAATTGTTATTAATTAGGACCGACGGATTAACGTGCCCTCCGAAGCACGGAGGATAGCAAATAAGTTTTTAAAAGTCATAAGTAAAGCCTAGGATTGAACCCGATGTCGTAGCTAGATTTGTCTACATTGCACAGAAACTAAAGTTCCCGTAGAACTAGAATACAGTAGTGTTAGCACACTACTGCTTGGTGGTCCGCTTTCCCTCCCCGCTACCTCTCTCACTCTGTCCCGCGCCTCGTGCGTACTTGAGAAGAGCGCCGCGTGATTATGTCGGGTCACGCGCCTCAACCGTCCCGGATTACTGTTACGTACCGTCGAGATTATTCCACTTTTTTAGCCCGTTCACGGAAATACACGAGAAGTGTAAGATTGGAGATATTTGGAAATTCAACTGAAAGTGTTCGTTGTGAAAATCTTCTTACAAAATATGCTTCGTTAATTTCGTCGTATGTCGTCTGCATTATCTCTAATTAATTATTTAATAAAAGGTCTGATAATCGTGAAGTTGAATAAATACATGAGGAGAGCTGAAGACCGAGCTAGTGATGTGCATTAGGAGAGGCCTACGTCCAGCAGTGGACAAATATAGGCTGATGATGATGATGAATAGTCAAGCGTGTCGCGGTTAATGTCACTTATAAACTTGTAACAAAGGAAACGTGATAGAAATTAATTTTGAAAAGCAAGGTTGTAAAAAAATGTGTTGATATTACGTATAAGCAGAATCTGTGTCGCAATACCTGAAAGTCTAAAATAAGACCCTGTAATGTAACTGATATATTTATAGGCCCTTCTCGTGATTTAATGTTTCCCAGAAGTTTCTCAATAAATTTAATACCATTGGCATTTTTTCTAATTTATTTTGTCTGCAGGACAGTTGACAGCTGACAGACAGACAGGACTCTACAGTTTCGTCTCTTAAGGCATAACACCAATGCTTATGTTAATTTTGTAAGAGAATAATAATTATACATGTACCATGGAGGACCATGTTTTGTAAGTTTTTCTATTATATTGTGATCTTCTGCAACTGAAACTAACAAATCAATGATTTCAAAGTTTTCTTAATTAAATTTTAATAAAATGTTACAGTAGATCTATCTTTACCTATAATAAGGCAAAAGGAACGAATAAATCTGTACAAAGAAGATAATTAAAAAATAAATGGACTAGGGTACATAAAATAAGCTACTGAACAAGAATATAACATTTGAAAAAATCGTGTCTCTCTGTTTGTCTGTCTGTATGTTTATTCGCGCATCACGTAAAAATTATTGGACCGATTGCGATGCGGTTTTCACTGTTGGATGTCGATAAAAATATTTTAGACGGCTGAAGGAATTTTGATCAAATGTTGGTATATTGGTATTTTAGGTCCTCGAATAGCGCAAAGAGTACTTTTAATCTAACGAAATGACTACACGGGCATGAGCTAGTAATTAGTAATAAAATTTAAAATAAAGGTATACTAATTACATGAATATTAATTACTCATCCGGTCAAATAAAATCACGAGCAAACTCCCAATTAACTGTAAACTTTAAAGAACGATGGCAGCCGGACGAAACGAGTCAACAACACCGGGTTCGATCCTCGATCCCACTATGCGCAATTTTGCCATCGCACATAAAAACAATTCATTTAGGTATGGCGGCACTACCACATTTGACATACAAACATAATGAAACTTTATAATACATTATCACGTTCACCACGCACGCACGTAGTACACCATTACACGTGAGAGCAACATCTCCCCCGGAACACCGAAAAATTCTACAATGCTATTAACCATTGATCGCCTCAACGATCAAAGGAGGCAGCAAACGCCTCCGGGCCTGCTATATGGACGCTATATACCTTGGATGAGATAGTATGATAGTACCGATGTACTGGGACGATACGCGTCAGTTTAGATAAGTTGCTTTGCCTATATAAGACAGCCAAAAGCTTGTAAAATGAGGCGTTTGAAAGTAATTTGATACCTACCTATTATAATTTTAAATTGATGACTTTATCAGTTCTTGTACAGAATGTTGTCTTTAAAATATTCAATGTATAATCATTTTGCAGTATTTTCGGACAGAAAAATAGTAAATAACGAGAACTAGATGTTTAGTTATTATTGTAATAAACTAAATCCAAACATTCCCGACGCGCTGTTTGTGCAGAAATTATTATAGTAAATGTAATACGACAATGATTAAGATATGTGTACTCTGAAAATGTCGCAGTAAAGTTTGAAAATGCGTCACCAAGAAACTTAACCGGTATCGATTAGTCTGTCACGTTGGATAATTAATCACAGTTGACGTTAAATCTCCGTCAGAGGCCTTGCCGTGTTCTTAAAATTCTGGCGCAAACGTAATCAACCGCCGACTCGCTTCACAGCAGGCGAATAAATCACAAGCGATAGACTTTAAACAGTGTTGACTTTGAGAATAATATCTCTTGGATAAACACAATAAGATCAACAAGACAAAATAAAAAATACCCGTCATTCAAATGTTTTTGAATGTGAATTTCCGCAAAGTAATGCCCAAATCCAATAACATATTTATATAAAAAAACTCCCTTTATTATAAGACTAGCTATGCCTCCGGCTGTATCCGCTCACTAATTTTTCTGAGGAAAAGTATCTTATGTGTTATTCCAGGATCAAAAGTACATTATAAAGTACGATATACCAAATTTAGTTCAGCCGTCAAATTGCTTTTTATCAAATGCTCAGCTTTTACTCATCGCATTGAGATACAAATCCTAAGCTATCGATCAGTGGAAACCGCATTTCACGTAGTTTTACGTAATGCGCGAACAGACAGACAGACAGACAGGATTTTTATAGTTGTAAGCAGTACCTAAATAACAAAAAGTCTGCACAATCTATATATATATAGATGTATACCAATATTAAAAAAGGGAACTTACTAAGAACTACCTGTAATCCATTATCCAAGGCATGTGTGATCGATTTAAATGTTTAACGTCCTTAAACAAACATTTATCGCTTTTCCACTTCCGCTACCGCTGGTCCCTTGCTTCCCATCAGGCTTGATTGCGTCTGTCCGGGCCCATCAGATGCACTCCGTGTAATGTAAACAAGGTTTTCTCCATTGTGTAAAAGGAAACCGCCCTTAGTCCCACAAATAATAGGGTTCGTATTCCCTTGAAACAGTTTGCTATTCATTTGCCCATACCGTGCCTTTTGAAAGAAACTTATTATTTTTTATACAAACATGGCGACATAGCAGAAGGAACTATCCTTTGTGACGTTCCATTTTTCAATATTAAACCTTTTCTGAATGTTTTCTTAAAAACTTAATGATGTATTATGAAATTTAATACTGACAACAAGTTTGTATGCAAGAATATATTCTTCGTTTTTCAAAGAAAACGCGATCTTTTGTATTTGTATAGTACGGAGAAAATACATTTTACGACAAAGACTGTTGTTAGTTGTATCCATTGAAATAATAATATTATAGAACCCGAACAATGTATCTAAAAGTTGAAGAGGTTCCTACGTTATTTTAGAATAATAATTGTATTCAGAAAAGTCTTTGTTCCACAATATCTACACAGTATATTTTTTCGTATTCCAGGGAAAATATATCTAAGGAAGTTTCTAAGATAAACTAACTATAGATATTGGTTCTTGTGATAATTTTAACCTAACGTTGTTGTTGACTTTCACTAGTGAGCCTGAACGCCAATACGCCAAGGCAGCTGATAAAATATATATGAGATAGCCGAAAAAATAAATCTCTGGCTTCTAATACCCAACAAACACACTGATTATACTTTAATTACGTGAAAATTACATCAAAAATGTACCAACTCAAGTTACTTCAGCGTAAAATCGTCAAAACATCCCTTCAAATTAAAAGATTTCCCCCCGAGTTAGCTCTAAACATGTTTTGATGTGATATTTGTCATCAAAAAGGTGCGAAGCGTAAACGGCGCCGAATCTAATTTTCACACGTATCTTGTAAACGGAGATCGCTCCTGGCTGCTAGAAGGGATCCGACGAATTAATGCGATTTGTGACGAACCCTTTAATATACGCGTCGGAAAACACCCCAAATCTGTACATGTGTGTGTTCGTTCTGTTCGTCAAGATACTTTTAGGTATAGTCAGAAATTCTAATCTGCTGAAGTACTTCAACAGTTTAGGATTGTTGTGAAATATATCATCGGCTTCCTATTAACAGGTAAAAAAAGGAGAAGCTTTATGCATTGGCCATGTAATATAACGAGAAGCCAACGTGTGTGCCGATAGCTTCAGTGGAATTGGGAGAATAATTGATAGCAAAATTCCAGGACATACTCGTACAAGGTTTTATTTTAACAACTGCAGTTAAAATAAAACCTTCTAAAATTACTTATAATAAAGCAGTTTGTTACAAAAAGTATATGCAACGAAAGGAAAGTGCAAAAATATATCATTTAAAAAATGGTGTCTGTCTGTACCTATGTTTGCGCAACATGAAAAAACTACTGAACCGATTAAAATGCTGCTTTTACTGTTAGCTGTTTTTACCTAAAATCTGGTTTATTTTGTATATCAATCAAGGTAAAAGCCGAGCAATCAATAAAAAAAACTATTAGCGGAACGAATTTCGATAAAATGTTAAAATATAATCCATACCAATATATAAAAGTGAAACGTTGTCTGTTTGTTTGATTGGGAAGCTTTCACGCGATAACGGCTGGACAGATTTTGATCAAATTTGGATTGCCATGAAAATGAAATAACAAGTCTGTCAAATAAAATCAATAGCATTAGAGCTATACCTACTTTTGCACTTTTGCTTTGGTTTTTAATATCCTAGAAAAACATAGGAAGCTTTTTTTGCGACAGTAGTCCACGCGAACGAAGTCGCGGGCGGGAAAGCTAGTTGTACTATATAGGTACTTTTGGTCCTACCTTTAGTTACTTTTAACCCAGAGAAATTAATACGCGGACTAAGCCGCGCGCACGTCTAGTATAATAATAATATGTATACTCATGTTTAATGAATTTAAAACGACTAAAGGCGTTTCTTTATATATATCTAATCTGCCCTGTCTGTCCTCTACTGACTTGCCTTCCGACGTCAACAACAACAAAAAAGATATCATCTAGCCATCGGGTTTTAACTATTAATTTATCTTGATACAAAATTAATATGAGATTGTCTGTAAAGTTATTGACATTAAATATACCAGTCCAAATACTTATCATAACAATATGTAGGTATTCGTTTTCTTTTTACAATTCAACTTATTCTAATTCCCTAAATAATAAAAAAGCAGTTCTATTTACAATAACGAGCTGTTTATATTTCTATTGTCAATAAAGAAATACAAACTACAATTATTATTCTTATACATAGCTTCTTACGTACACCTTGTTTATCTACCCGAGATCAGCAAAACGAATAAAACAAAAACAACCGTTTTCCCCGTTTCGTTTTTAGACGACATACAGATACAATTTCCTTTCGTATTCTAACCAACGTTTTAACTCCTATATTTACGGGCCGGAAACGGACGATATGTCACACTAGACCACTCACACTTGACATTGTCTTGAGTGCTCCCTCAGCCAGTCTAACCTGACTTGTGGACATGTCTTAATCAGGACGAATCGTGGGCAAAGGCAAAGGAGTTGAATAGGATGAGAGGTCAAGATAGATTGGACCTTTAGCATAACACTTGGATAGATTCCAAAGTGTCTGAAACGGTGCTACTTACCGTGACATAACAGTTTTGGTAATGTACAAGTCGGTTGAGTTACAATAGTCGATCAGAGGCGAACTAGACGGAGAAAAATAAGAGTATCAGCACTCAGTGGAACTGCGTTTTTTTTAAACAATTATAGCTATTTTGATTGAGTGAAGAAAAAACACCATGTTAACAAACAAAAGACGCCTGCAATTTGTTTTCTTTTGGCGGGTATCATGCACTTCACGAAACAACAGGAAACAACAACAAAGTCTCGAACGAAGAATATTCGTGCTATTCATCGTCATCATCCTCCACGCGGATGAAACCGCAGGGCGCTGCGAGTTCTCTAATAAAATGTATTCAAATTCCAGTTCCAACATACCATCAATTTCATGACAAACAACTTCAAACGTTGCTTGAAATACGAATGTTATTGTAATGGCGCCGAGTATTGAGCTTAAGGTGGCTCCAGACTATCTTCCAACCCACCACTCAAACTGATCGTCTATCCTTCTAAATGTGGAAAGAGAGTCCATGCACGTTTGACCACACCACCCTTTCTCTCCAAAACCGCTAAGCCTAAATTTTAAATGAAATTAGTTGTTTACATATAGATAAACGCCCTCCACCTGGCTGGAGGGCGCCCTGCACTACGTTTACCGAGTCACGGTCTCCACTCAAGAACACGTCTACCCCAACAGTTATCAGTCCTTCGACAGATATGACCAGCCCACTGCCACTTCAGCTTACTAATCCTAAGGGCTTTGTCGATATCTTTGGTTCTCTACCGGATCACCACATTCCAGATACGATCTTTCAGAGACACTCCAAGCTTAGCCCTTTTCATAGCCCGCTGAGCAGCCTTAAATTGGTAGCCTAGTCGTACGTGAGTGTCCATGACTCGGCTCCGTATGTCACAACAGGTAGGACACACTCAAAACTATGCGGTATTGGCGACGAAAAGACTCGATGAAGTTTCGCAAATGCTGCCCAGCCCAGCGGTATTCTTCTGCGGGTCTCTCTCTCAAGTTGTTTTACCTAGTTGCAAAGTTTGCCCCAGATTCTCCTGCACAACTTCGAAAGCAGTTCCGTTAACAGCAATTGGTTCCGGAATAACATTTTCGTTGAACATGTTAACTTGGTAACATGAACCTTGGTTTTGTCCAAGTTCATCCGGAGACCAATGCGTTGAGACGAATCAGCTAGGTTATCCAACATCTGTTGCAAGTCCTGCAACGTTTCTGTCACAATGACGATGTCATCCGCGAATCTCAAGCGTGAGATGTACTTACCGTTAATGTTAATGCCACATCCTTTCCAGTCTAGAGTCTTAAACATATTTTCCAATGCATTTGAGAACAATTTTGGAGAAATAACGTCGCCTTGTCTCACACCTCGATGCATATACTTAGTCTGCTGGTTGTGTACTTGGACGATCATTGTTACGACTTCATAGAGACATCTCAACACTTGGATATACCGTCAGTCAACTTGGCATCGTTACAGGCACTTCAAAACAGACTTAGTCTCGATAGAGTCAGAGGCTTTCTCATAGTCCACAAACGCTAGACACAAGGGCTGATTATGCCCTTCTGTCTTATGTATAATCTGCCGCACTGTATGGATGTGGTCTATGGTGCCTTATCCTCACCAAAACCCGGCCTGTTGGCTGGAATTCGTCGAATCTACGCGCAAGATTTTTCGACTCTTCAAAACAGCTTATAGACATGGTTCAGGAGGGAAATGGGGCGATAGTTTCTCAAAAAGGTCTTGTCATCATTTTTAAAAACAGGACGAATACACTCTTGTTCCATACCTTCGGAGTTCTCCCAGAGAAGAGGACAGAATTATACATACGCTGAAGTTCTTTAAGCGTGTGAGTACCTCCTTCGTTCAGGAGCTCCGTTGTAATTCCGTCCTCACCCGGGGCATCTTGTATGCTTACTATGCTTACTTACTATGTGGGTTTTTATAGACTATTGACTTTTTTAAATATCTATGAATATTTCACCCATCCGCAATTAAATAAAACATCCAATCGTCTACCAATCGAATTTCCATCGAGAAATCCGACACAGAAAGAGCAACAAAAACATTTAATTGCAACAGGTAGAAATAAATCGTATTACAATATTCTGAAAGTGGGTTTAAAAGTGCGCGTATACGGTAGAATACGGTACCTTTTATACGCTTATATAATTTAATATACTGTACAAAGGTAAAAGGCGTACCTGCGACACAATAATTTGATTTATACGGAGCTTTCATACGGGAGCGGTAATTTTTATTATGGACTCTTTGTAACATCGTATATTATCTGATAAGAGTTGCCAGGTGAGCTATATTTCTAGGATAAATTCTATTTCGAATATACGCTGTATATAAGATTACATTATTGTTATTTTAGGTTGAATTATTTTACTTCAATTACAGTTTACTTCGAACTACCATATCACTTTATGTTAACGACGATGCGGCCCAAGATGGAACATGTAAATCGAGAAGATATGCGTGTCCGCTCCAGCCTTGATAGTACAATTTTCAAGAAACAAGGAAGACGTCATTAAAAATTATACACTGCATAACGAGGTTCAGATGTAGTCATAGAAGTACACATGTTGTTCTACTCGTACATGCACATTTGTGAAAAGTTATGTCAACCAATTTGTGAGTTTGCCCAGTTAACAAGTTAACTTTTTTCAAAAATTAAATCCTCGACATATCCGCTCTATTAAGCCCTTTATATTCTACTCGGATATTCATAATTCATTTATTGATTGCAGATACAGGTTAATTATAAGGATATGTAAACAATGTATGGAGCTCTGTAACTTGCCATTTAGGCATGCAATTAATTTGAGAACATATCTACTTCTGTGTGCGGATACGAAGAATGGCGTCGAAATGAACATTAGCTGCATGAGATTACAAAGAGGATCAGAGCTGAATATCTTAGGAACGGATTTCTTCCAAACAAAACTGAGTACCAACCGCATTGAAATCGGTCTGTCCGTTTGGGAGCTACGATGCCACATACGGCAATGGTATCAATCTTAAACACCACCCTTAAAGACTATTTTTGTCCGTGGATTCAATACCCGTTATGGTATCCCTACTTCAGCGCTCCCCTTTAATGCTCATCACAGTATGATATATTGGATCCTGAAAGAAGGCTCCAGTTTGCGCTCGCGTGGGTGCCTAGAGCGGTACGCTGAAAGGAGTGGATTTGGAATTATCTGCTCAAGTATATGCAATAAGTGCTTGTCGTTCTATGAAAGGAGAAAATTATATAATCGTATAGATGTGGAGAAAACAATAATGTTTTCAAATCAATTGTACATGCGTACTTCCTCTTTATTGTTACATATACATTTAAATCTGATTTACAAAATAATGTAATATATAAAAAAACGTTCGAAAGGTTACCATGTTAACCTTTCGAACAAATCACTACCAGTAGGCAAGTTTCCCAAAATTCTAGCAGCATTACCACGTTGTATGGTCATATCCTAATAAATATACCATATTATCCATTGAAAATTCCTCTTCAAATAGGTTTACTAACAAAACATCAACTAATTTTGATATCTATACATACTACTACTACCACTTTATTCTACTTTATATATTTACTCTTAGGAAAAAATCAGAAGTATTGAAATCGGTTCAGAAATTCCGAAGTGTGACTGAAATTACACTAAAAAATAACAGTACATTTGAGAAACTGTTAATTTGGAAGTCAATTAAAAAGAACGAAGATATCTAAACAAAAAGCAAAAATTTAATCATTTTTTTTTTTAGTTTTTATGTTTCTTTGTTTACTAACCACTGTACATTACATACAATAAAGTTAGGATTTCGCTTATGGATTCTAACCCTTGGATTTTTGCTGCCCGCAATAAACACATTTTAATATGAAAATATACCTACACAATTAAATCCAGCATTTTATGTCCATCTAGGTTATTCGGGTAGCCAGTCCTTGACATCGGCTTTACAATAAAAATAGCCCCAATTAAAATGTATATTTTATGTGATAACCTGATAATTTTAGATCGGACGTCACAGTGCAGGACAGCATTGTCGATTGGCACGCTATGAGGTAGAAATCAATTTAATTGTACCTCAGCATGTCGGATAGTCTTAAAAAGTATTGGTGCTTCATGCCGGTTACACCTTCATTTATGTCACTTTCCACACGGGTGTTGTCCCAAGACAAAACTAGTCTAAAGATAGATAGACAATATAGATAACTCTTTTAGAACTCGATGCTTTCCAGAAGGGATGGTCACAGATAACAAGGGACCGGGATGTCTGGAGGGAAATGGGGGAGACCTTTGCCCAGCAGTGGGACAATTTAGGTTAAAAAAAAGCGTCTAATGTCGGGTAAAAATAGCTTATGACACTGTTGCGATGAAGACGAATCGATTCATACCTCTCTTGTCAAAATCGGGCCAAGTTTTAAGTTTGAACACATAACCTTTCCTTTGTTTCGTCAATGTTGGGTAAAAAAAAACAAAGTCAGGTATACCTGAAGATGAATCGATTGATACCTGGCTTGTCAAAATTGGACTAAAAGGCGCGATGCTATGGTGGAACATCCACATACATATATACATATTCTGTTAAACTCATTACCCTTCCCTTGCTTACTCCTTCCCGCCGTAGTCGGGTAAAAAGGCTAGCTGTAACTATTATACACAATGGGCGGTTTTATCGCAAAAAGGGATCACTTACGTTAGCGCCCATCTATTGAATTAATGCTGAATTATTAATCAACTGACAAGGCTAATATTCCAATTTACTTCATGTCGTAAAGATTTTGGATCCCATTTCAATTGGTACAGTAGTTTTTAAGTGATGCGTAAACAAACATCCTGACAGGCAGATTAAATTACATATATTACATGATTAAAGAATTGAGACCATTTTTACAGACTTTGTTACTTACTGCTTTATCTATACTTATATAAATTAAAGTAATAAGTACGAAAAAGTCTGTACAAAGAAGATAATAAAAAAATGTCTATGGTACCTAAAATAAGCTACTAAATAAGAAAATAGTTTTTTTTTAATCGGGTCTTTCTGTTTGTTTGCGCATCACGTAAAAATTACTGGACTGATTGCAATGCGGTTTCCACTGTTGGATATCTTAGGGTTTGATTTAAAAATTGGGGTACTTGGTATCTCAATCCGATGAGTAGAAGCCGATCAATCGATAAAAAACTTTTTGAAGGCTGAAGGAGCTTTGATCAAATGTTGGTATATTGGTATTTTAAGTTATGGGATACGCACATATAGTACTTTTAACCTAAACAAATGAGCACGCGTGCGAGGCCGCCGCACAGCTAGTTATATGTATAAATCCGTCTCGATCATATCAGCTTACGAACTGAAAACACCGCACCAAAACCGGTCCATTCGATTGGGAGCTACGATGCCACAGACAGACACACACAGTGATACACATACACATCCTAACTTTATAACACCCCTCTCTTTACGAGTTACAGAAAAAATATTTAACGATCATATAAGAATTTTGTAACTTAGTAGCCGCATTGTAAATTATCCTTATATTACAACGTATAAACATTCTCCGTAACTAGACTAAAAATCTCCTGAAATAAAACATTCGTAACCCAAAGGTCGGCCACCTCAGCCATTCATTATGCATCCCTCTCATTACCCGCACAAAAGAAAGGGATAGTGTAGCTGCGAGGCAAGATCAGGGGGGGATGATTTACTGCAAATTACGTGTAGGCTATAATTAGTGTTGGGCTCTTTATCGTGGGATCTGGGAAAGAAGAATCAATGAGTTTTTTCTTGTTGTATTTCACTTATATGTGTTTGGCTATTCGGAATAAGATGACTAGTCTTTTTTTTATATTAAAGAATAAGGAATAAGGATAAGAAAAAATAAGGATCATTTATTGTTAAGAATGGTGATAAGTTACTTATATTTAAATCTTAAAAATCTTTCAGTACTCTCTTCCTTAGGAATATCTATACAAGTACACATTTGAAATATGCTGTATATATTATTTCACTCAGAAGTAGATGATTTTTATCTCGAAAGTCCAATACATAGTTAAATGTTTCACAACACACAACACATATTTCCCGTAATAGAACAGTCCAACAGAAATCTCTAGCGAAACTACGACACTGATGCCACCCCTATAATTTTCCACATGTAGCCACACCCTTAAAATGAACACAATACATTCGTAAGCCAGTAAACAAACTCAAATTACTATCGGTGCCTTGGCTTCAAAACCAACGTTTACAACATGATGGGAAAAAAACCGCAAAAAATAAATAAATTGAAATATTTATTGCAGTTATTATTTTCATAAAAGGACTGTAAAAGTTATTATTTTCATAAAAGGATTTTTCTAGTACATTTAAGAAACAGCAAAATAACAATTCTAATTTGGTTTTCTCATACTCCACTATTTTAATAATGTACAAAATATCTGAATAATATGAATTATTGAAGTTATATCAAAGCAGTGGCCATTACTCGCATCGGTATACGGTATACTCGTTACTGATAACGGTACATATGGTATCATATGTGTGAACCTGCCCTACTGTACCACTTGCCTACTGACATGAGACAATCATGACAAAGGGCTCCCTCACAGGTAATTTACGGCCGTGCAGCATTGGCCAATACCCTTTACGCCATTTTTAAAGGCTTTTACCCACTGCGCCTCCGACCCGGCTTTTTACACCGTTTTTAAAGGCGCTTAACCACTGCTCCTCCGACCCACTTATAGCTTACGGAAAGCGACAAACCAACGGCCATTGGTTATTTATATTCATGTATCCCTCAGAAATACAATGAGCGGCAGAAATCGTATGCGTTTCGAGATCGTATCGGGCGTAGTGGGAGAAGGCCTTCATACGCGGGGAGATTGTAAAAATCATTTATTGGTCAGAGACGATAGCACTGAAATATTAGGGGTCTCATGGATTACGATTTCGGTTCTTTGTGAGAAGGAATTTAGTTGGTTTTAAATTGGTTGTTTGCGACTCCTTTTTTAGACACACTGTATTTAGCTGGTTGACTACGAATTTAATATTGTGATTTCAGAATACGAGTAGATCTTTAATTTGCAGAAGAGAAGAGTGGAAAAAATGGGTAATTCTTTTCCATTTGCTCTACCTCTATGTAGATATATATATGTCATTCCCATACATCAAATAGAAATAGAAAGTGGTCAAATCCATACCAATATATAAAAGTGAAACGTTATCTGTTTGTTTGTTTGGGGAGTTTTAACGCGACAACGGCTGGACGGATTTTGATAAAATTCTGAATGGAGACAGCTGGAATAAAATATAGGATACTTTTCATCGTCATACTTCGTTCTTGAACAGCTGAACGGATTTTGATGAAATTTGGAATGGAGATAGCTTATACCCTAGAATTACTCAATGGATACATTTCATCATCATCATCATCACCATCCCTTACGCGGGTGAAACCGCGGGGCACAACTAGTGTCAAATGTAACTGACCAAGCGAGCGAAGCGTCTCTGCTTCAAGTTTAATCAATTTGCTATCATCTGTAAGTTTGTTAGTACAGGTCGTATTTTACTCGTACAACCGATCTGGGCCCCGATTCTGTAAGCTATTGAACCGCGATAACGCAAGTCGATCGCATGAATTTTTTTGAGAAATTTTCTTATTTACCACTTAAAAGTGCGATCGACTTGCGTTATCGCGGTTCAATAGCTTACAGAATCGGGGCCCTGGACGGTTCTTTGTATACAGGTTTTACCACTTTATAGTATTTTTTGTCGTTATGATATTTGATTAGGGGGAGGACTTCCTAATAAAGGGGGCAAAAAGTGGGCTACTGAATATCTCCGCTTTATAAGATCCTATTTTAAATAGGTTTCATAAAAAATTGGTGAAGATCTGATGAGGATCTTTGGAGTGATGGGCAGAATAGCTTCTCGAAATGCAGTAAATTGCTCACTTTTAGATATCTACCAGTGGAATCGGCACTTTAATTACTAGGTAGGGATTGATAGAGCACCTGGATTATTAATGTTAGTTTTACAATAAGGTCACTAGATGGCGCTGCTAGATTTTTGCAAAAAAGTTTATGCTCGCGAGGTCTACTGTTCACAGAACTACTAGTTATTGTCGTGTTGTATTGTTTATCGCCAATTTATCTATTTTATATATCTATCTATACTTATAATAGAGCAGTAAATATGAAAATATTACGGTTTTAAAAATCGTGCTCGTCTTTCTGTCTGGACCGGATGTTTGTTCGCGTATCACGTAAAAGCTCTGGATCGATTAAAATGCAGTTTTCACTGTTGGATAGCTTAGGTTCTGACTAACAATCTGGTGTACGTCATGTCTCAATCAAATGAGTAGATGCTAAACTTTCGTTGTTTTTTACGGCTAAAGGAATTTTGATCTAATTTGATGCATGCCGACTTTCGCTGTAGTTGAAAGAGCAAGGGAAGGGTAATGAGTGAAACAGTATGTTTGTATGTATGTGTGTGTGTATGTATGTATGCATGTGGGTATGTGGATGTTCCACCATATCGTCGCCCTTATTGATCCGATGTTGACAAGCGAAGTGTCAATCGATTCGTCTTCAGGTATAGTGACGAGAGCTATTTTTTTTTACCGACTACTGCAAAGCAAAGGAAGGATGAGTTCAAACAAAAACTCGGTCTGCTTTGACAAGCGAGGTATAAATCGATTTGTCTTCATGTAAAGAGCCTCATAGGCTAATTTTATGTCCGACTACGGCAAGGCAAAGGAAGGGTTATGTGTTCAAACTTAAAACTTGGTCCGATTATGACAAGCAAGGTATCAATCGATTTGTTTTCACGTATAGTGTCATAGGCCATTTTTCTTACCGGACTACGGCAAGGCAAAGGAAGGGTTATGTTGTCAAACTAAAAACATAGTCCGATTTTGACAAGCGAGTTTTGACAATCGATTCGACTTCATCGCAAGAGTATCATAGGCTATTTTTTACCCGACCGTAGTCAGGTTTTAGTTTTTGAACTTTTGTCTTGTAACCCAGTGAAATGACCACGCGGGCAAAGCTGTGGGGCACAGCTAGTGGTTAATAAAAGTAAATTTACAAATATTTTATTTTTCAGTACCATAATTTTGCGATGTCCAAACAGAACCTGCTTAAATCTCCAGCTATTGTCGATACGTCTCCGATTATTTCTCTGTACGAAATAACGACGCATTTCTACTATTCTTGTTGGCTTAGCAAAAAAGAGGCCGACGATTCCTTTGTACGTTTTGTAGGTTATATCGACATTGACATTAGATAAACTTTTTCTTGTTATTTTTTTATCGAGATGTTTGATATATGTCTGCAACATGGACGGCTCATTCTTGATATATGTCTGCAACATGGATGGCTCATTCTTGGCTCATTCTAGGTTTATTGCTCTATTCTGCGGCTTTGTTGAGCGAGTTTATGCCAAGAAAGGAAATTGGATGCCATATTTTAATTTTATTAAAAAAGACATTTTATTAGTTTGATTGTTGGTTAGTTTTTATGTGCAATCGGATTTACGGGGGCTTTAAAAAATTGTATAACAATCTTTACAATAAATAAAATAATAATAATTATTAATATTATTATTATTTTTATAGATCCTTACTTACTAAATATAATTATATACAAAATACTAGGCATTCCAAATAAATAAGTTTAACAATTAGAAATCCACCTAAAATATAGTCGATTTATCACCCTCAGCATGTATATCAGTCCATTGCTGGACATATGCCTCTCCCAAAGCACGCCACTGGGCCTGATCTTCGGGCCCTCCTTTTCAACTGCTGCCAGCCATTTTACGTAATTATATCGTTGCTCCACCACAAAGGGCGTCCTACATTACGTTTGCCGAGTCGCGGTCTCCACTCCAGAACACGTTTACCCCAACGGTTATCGGTCCTTCTGCAAATATGACCAGTCCACTACCAGCATGCTAATCTTATGGGCTTTG
This sequence comes from Alsophila aescularia, assembly GCA_946251855.1. Lineage (NCBI taxonomy): Eukaryota > Metazoa > Arthropoda > Insecta > Lepidoptera > Geometridae > Alsophila > Alsophila aescularia. The sequence continues at coordinate 67,052,141 of OX276376.1, forward strand.
TCGATAAATTTGGTTCTTTGTCGGATTACCTTGTTCCAGATTCTATATCTCAGAGAAACTCCAAGCATAGCCCTTTTTAAAGGACGCTGAGCGACTTTGAATTGGAGAACTTGCCGTACCGTGAGAGTGCACGTGTCAGATCCATATGTCATAACAGGTAGGACGCACTGGTTGAAGACTTTCATTGGAAAATTGGTGACAAAAGAAATCGACGAAATTTACCAAATGCTGCCCAAAAAACTAATCGCTTAGGCTCACTTGCACGAAAACAAACAAAGTATATAGTTAGTCCAACAATTATTGTTATCTCTTTCACGCTACTGTTTGTGAATGTCTCTCTAACCTACTTGTCTTACATTTTTAGCCCAGACTAGACACTAGCCCGGGGCTAAAACAGCTATGCAAGTGGGCCTTAGCGGAGCAAAATTAGCCCAACTACGCTATACTAGTACTTTAATGAAGCAGGAGTTTTCAACCGTACAGTAACTTCCGTCTGCATCATCAAGTCGAAATGTTATATTGTCAACGTGTACAGCATACCTTAAAATCCACGATTTTGGAAAAAGTTTGATATCTCAGCCATAAATGAAATGAAGGTAACTCGATAAGGGCACATTTTAAGAAACAATAAGTTTTCTATGTTGCTTGTTTGTCGTATGAGGTAGTGCTGGCCTCTGATGTCAGAGATCGTCAAGCCGCCCGAGGGCCGCTGACATGGCTTAACGACTGCTATTAATCAATAACAGCCTGGACCGACAGCTTAACGTGCCCTCCGAAGCACGGAGCGAAGGAAAGTTTTCTATAAAAAATGATTACATATTTTTGCAAAACTTCACGATATATTAATTTTTAGTGCAACTATGGAACGGCGCGGGTTAGAATATTTGTCTGTGACATTAATATCATCAGATTGTTATATTAACACGTTCAAAGTGGCAGTGATTTTTCTATTCTTTCCATTCCTGCTATACAAGGCGTTGTACACCTGGTCATAAAACTATCTTTGTGGCGGTACAGGGCTTATTAAACCCTGTAACGTTTAAGAAACTAAAACCCTTTTTTTGGCCTCATGTAAAAATAAATCTATTTTTTTTTTGCAAAAATACCCTTTTTATATAACACTTTTCTGTTTCTTATATTCTGTTATCGCTAATTTCATTTATGGCCAATAAATTGACCTTTTTCAAGATCGCGGAAGTTAGATAGATCGTCAGGAAGTTGTATATTATCACTAAATTATTAGTACATTATTACCATGCCAGATATACATAAAAACCACGGTGAGGTAAAAGCTTGTATCGTGTAAAAAAACATGTAAAATATGTACTTAGTTATAACTTTATTACATACAAGCTACGCTCTAGAAAAGGGGTCTAGAAGAGTGTCGTTATGTCACGAATTCAATAAAAAGGGGCCATAAATTTTATGTCAGTTTTTCACATATGACACAGAGTTTGCAGGTTTTTGTGATCGTCTCTATAACGAGACGACGGCCTCTTAAGTGGGTTATAACGGAAGACCATTGTTGGAATGTCGTTTGTTTTAGTTGGGATTCAGGGTTCGAAGTGGTACAATCTAAATATAGACGAAAGGAATGAAAAAATTGAATTATATAGCTTTATTTCTGTTTTTTTCAATCACATTAATATTATAAACTGCTGCACCCTGCGGTGTCACCCGCGTGCCGTGCGTGTTTGTTGAAAAGTATCACATTATTCTAGCTATTATAAGCTGTCTCCATTACAAATTGTGGTAAAGAGTGTGTATATTTTTTACTTCATCTTAAGATCCTGGGATAACACTTGGGATACTTTTCATGATCATCATTATGATCATCATCAGTGTGGGGCGCAACTAGAATGAATATTGGGAGAAGTGACAGGTGTCAAAGTGACAGATGTCAAACAGGCATGTGGTAATCTGACAGGTGTCAATACTGGGTTTTTTTTTCATTTGAACAATTGACAGTGGTCAAAATATCTGGTTAAAACCCGATTTCTATAGTTTCAGCAGACAATGATCAACAAATAAATAAGTCAAATTTAAAAGATAAAATTTTCAAGATGGCTTTGATGCTTTTTATTTACGCGGGAAATACCGCGTGGTGCAACTAGTATTTTTTCTATTTTTTTCTTTCCTATGTTAAAAGAATGAAATTGGAGCAAATAAACTTAGTTAATAAATAAAATAAACGATTCACAGTTTATTCTTCGCTTATCCAAATAAATCTAAAATCAAATAATGGAAATGGACGCTACCATTTAATGCAGTTTTTCTAATTTTACAACAAGAATACTTTTAAATCTTTTGCGTAACGAGGCCTTTAAAACACGACAGTGAGTTTTTTAATAGTATCACTTGAGTGTTTTAATACCTAGTTATTTGCCCTTTCATACACTACTCTATCTACACTAATGCAATAGGAACGCACTTTTAGTGAAAATTGTTGTAATATTATCTTGATTTTGCTGGTAAAAGCTCGTTCGTCATGTTCGTTGCTGCGTTGTATAAAAATATCTATAATTGTATGCTAATATTATTAGAGGTTCAGTTTGTGAGTTTGTGAGGTTGTAGTGGGTAATCTCTGGATCTACTGAACCGATTTAAAAAAATATTTTACCAATAGAAATCAACGATATTTGTGAGTGTCATATTAAATATATTAAAATGACAACGAGTACGAAGCCGTGGGCATCAGCTAATATATTATAACATTGTTTAGTTCAAATAACAGTGTTATAATTATCATTATTTTCTTTTACGCACGGCACGTCTCTAACGTATGTAAATAAAAATTCTAAATCATAATTACCTATTCACGTACCATAAATGATTGGTGTTGATTATCATGTTGTCTTCTATAATTTAGTTGGAACAGTAAACACAAGATCCTTATAAAACAAAAGCTTGTCTACTTATATTATAAATGCGAAAATTTGTGTGTTTTTGTATGTATGTATGTTTGGTCTTCACTCTGAAACGGCTCTACAGATTTTGATTAAATTTGGCATGTAGATATTTTAGGTCATGGAATAACACATTTTTTACTCATCTTTCATCTTCAACATTATCATCATCACCATCATCACGGATGAAACCGCGGGGCGCAGTTAGTAAATTATAATTTTTTCAAAAGGAAATTCTTAATATATTAGCTAACGTTGATCAAAACGAGAGGATACATTCTGCCAACGCACTGTTTAAAAACTATACAATACAGTTGACTAAATACATTTAAAAAATTCAATATAACATAGCTATGCTTCGAATGTAATAAAAATGGCATCTACAACGAACTCATTTTACCTTATTTTGCTTTCTACAACTACTTGAACACAACATCTTAATGTAAATGCTACATTGTGAGCTACATCTTTAACGAATGGTTTGTGGCACTTAAGCGCCAGCTATTTAAGGAAAAGAACAATGCAGCTTTATGTTGTGAGTGCCCATCTGACTTGTTGTAAATGCCATCGTTAACTCGGATTGTTCTTAGTATGTTTATACTTATAACGAAGCAGTAAGTGTAACAAAACCTGTAACGAAGATAATAAAAAAACTGGTTTAGGGGACTTAAAATAAGCTAGTGATGTTTGTTTTTTAAATGTTATTTGTCAGTCTATTTGATCGCACTTCACTTTAAAACTACTTAATTGCGGTTTTCATTGATAAATAGCTTAGGTTTTGACTTAAAACTGGTGCACTTAGTATCTCAATCCGATGAGTAGAAGCGGATCAATCTATAAAAACCTATTAGAACTATTTAACTATCTGAACTTGAAATTTGGTATGTTGGTACCTTTGGTTCTGGAATAATACGTACTTTGGTACTTTGGGTTCTGGAATGATCTTAATATCTCAGAATAATTACCACCGGGGCAAAGCCACAGCAAGTTAGTGAAAAAATATACTGAAGAGTTTAATGAGTATGTTCTTTTTAGTAGAAGTTTTACCAAAGATTCGCGATGGTTACGCGATGGTAGCCGAATATGGCATACTAGTGAATCCTACGATACCAGATTCGGTCCTTGGCTATGACTTTTCTAAATTATGTGCGGATTTCCATCGTTCTGTGCTTCGGGCACGTTAAGCTGTTAGTCCCGGTGACTATTGATCATTTTCATTAATTAAGCAATGTCATAAGCCCTCGGGTGGCCTGCCAAACACGGACCACTGATGTCAGCACTACCTTATACGACAAGTACACAAAAACAAAGATTCAATTAACTTATGGTACTAAAAAGCATAATTATGAAGGAGCACAATTTTAAAATACCATCTCGAACATCATTAAACAAACTATTTAACTTAGTATTAATTTAACACATTCAAAGCCTAACTGAACGTATTTTAAAAGATTCTCTTTTGAAATAAATACGCAGGATGGGTATTTAGATTGTAATGCGAGTGCATTATGTACTTTACAATTTATATTGTTATCGAGCAAGTGATATTAGATTTATTTAAAAATATAGTTCTTAAATACCTATACAAACGTAACGTAAAAGCAATACATTTTTCATAATAATATCAATGCTGAAATGCAGACTAAATAAAAAGTCTTAAAGTTTCATATGTACCAGTAATTTTAGGAAGATTATTAGAGAACTCATATGCGTATCTGTACTCAGATAAAAAACTGTATAATATAGGTCCCTACTATTTATCTATCTATTGTATACTTTTAATAAAGTAGTAAGTAACAAAAATTCTGTACAATGAAGATAATTAAAAAAAATACGGTCTAGGGTACTTAAAATGAGCTACTGAACAAGAATTGTAACATTCTTAAATAGTTTTTGTCTGTCTGATTTGTATGTTAGCGCTTTACGTTAAATTTACCGGACCGATGGAAATGCGGTTTTCACTGTTGCATAGCATAGGTTTTAACTTAAAATCTAGTATACTTTGTATATCATCAAGGGAGACCTCCGTAAGATACTGGAAGCATTTGAGATGTGAGCGTATCGCCACTTGCTCCACTTATGCTGGACAGATAAGGTCACCAACGTTGAGGTCCTAAAATGAATGATGACAAAGAAGCTCGAACTTGTAAAAATAATTCTCCGTAGCACAAACTTGCACTTTTATGTTCAAACATTGGTTTCATAAGGTCCCATTGTTGAGAATCAAACCCACATTTATGTCAATCGCTTCGCCATGAAAAATTTTGAAATGATGAAAAGTTGTGCAACCTAATAAGAATATTTTTTATCTAAAAATGTAATTTTTAGTCATTTCGAAAATCATCTTTTTAATATTTGAAAATAGTTTATTTAAAAGCTGCACAAAGCAACCGACATTTCAGAAACATTACAATAAAATCTTGTGCAATTAAACTAAACATGATTAACATAGAGCCTCTACGCTGTAGCATTGTGGAGCTACGCCATAGCGTCGTAGCACTAATCGCTACAGAGATTAGTGCGAGAGGCGGCTATTGTTTCGTGTATTTCATTAACGGATTTCCATTGTGAAATGCAGTTGAGTGTTGAATAATTACTAGCATACATTGTGGACTTACATTTAGGTATATTGTAGTTAAAGCTCCCATATCTGCTACTGGGACGATAACACTGGATGAAATCTATCAATATTGAAATGGACTCCTTGTGAACAATCTGACATTTTAATACGAAAATACGCTTTATTTTTTAACAAACAAGGATATTATAAATATTGCCTTTAGATGTACAATTAAAACGCAAAACAATAAAATTCACGCGCGGCACTGCACTACTTACGTTCTTCACTATGAAGCATTACTTTTTGGATTGGACACTTTATTAATTTAAGTAGATTTTGAGTGAAATACATAAAAATATAATTTATAGCCGCATTATTATGATTATATTTCAAATAATTATGTTTTGGGCTAAAATAATTATTTTTAATTTACCTTTGTAATATTAAGTTGTTGGTTTAATTCACAAAACATCAAAGGCTTGTCCTGTCGGCAGCTCTATTAAACTTAGTCCGGTCCATTTTTTAGCTTCTTACAGAAATTCAATTAAAGACAATAAACTTTTAACAATTTTAGAGCTCTCGTCACCTCCGTTCTAAACGCCCATAATTACGTAACGTAGAGCGGCTAGGGTACTACGACGTAGCACTAATTGCTACGCAACTCGTAGAGGCCGGTAAAGAGCGTAGGTTAATTGCTACGCTTTTCTGCAGACCGTACGACTAACGATAATATTCAGTATAAGGTTGTACTGGGCTGTAACCTTTTTTCACTAGGCCGAACTTGGCCTGTATTCTGCAATAACAAAGTCAAAGCACTTTTTGCTCAGTTATTTTTTTATTTCTTACTAGCCGGGCCTGTGGCTTTGCCCGCGCTGACACGTTTCTGTGCAAAAGTATCTTTAATGTTATTCCAGGACCAAAAGTACATTTAATTAGTAAAAAAAGCCGCAAATGTAGATCAAAAACTACTCTAAAACCACGGCTTTTTTAAGAATACATTGTCATCAATTTGTGAGCTTCCCTGAAAGTTTCTGCCGGATAGTTAAACGGGAAGTGCTCAAAATTTGAGTTCCAAGTTTTCACTTGGAAGAAAAGACAGACAGATAGACAAACAAGAAAGTGACTCAATAAAAACATGGTAATATAGCAAGATTCTTCAGCTGTCAAAAAGTTTTATATATTGCTCGGCTTCTACTCATCGGATTGAGATACACAACTTTTTAAAATTACCAGTTACTAGATGATTAAAATTGACAAATTCTAAGCTACCCAACAGCAAATCCCGCATTTCAATCGATCGAGTAGTTTTTAGTGATGCGCGAATTTATAGACAGACGGAAACGATTTTAAAACCTAAATTTACTTTTAGTCCCTAGACCATTTTTTATGATCTATTTGTACAGTTTTTTGCTCACTGCTTTATTAGAAGTGTAGTTATGCTATTATTTAATCGCTATACTATACTGCCAAAACACCCACAAATAATAGACGTTCTGCTTGAGAATGGTAGCTATTTTGACGCACTAGTGTAAGGAATAAAGATGTCTTATTCAAAATCCAAGTTAATTTTGCGCGGTTATTTATATTTCAATTCTACGGCGTGGTGACCTATCAATCAAATTAATAATCATCACTCCGAATATAACAAATAGTTATAAGTTTTGAATAATCTAATTTTCTTCGTAGTTTTTATTCCTCTCTTACCGCCCTAGTCATATTATATAAACATGGCATACCGCCCTAGTCATATTATATGAACATGGCATACCTACTTTGTACTAGTTTCCAAGTTTTCAAGGAACAAACTACGCAAGTTACTACTTGTGTAGATTCAAAAATAAATGAACTTTTTTATATATATGACTATTATGACTAACCTTTATCGCAATTGAACTAACGTGAAATAAAAAATATGACCGACAGGCCTATTTTACTTCCTACCCAATATGTGAAACCCTACTCAGTATGTTACAATTTAGCAACACATACTATGTATATATACAATAAAAACACACTCGTATACCTTTTTCCAATTTCCAAGCAATACAACAAGCACGCTTTTCCTTCGTTCATTTTAAAAATGGATTTCCGCAATTTTTTTCCCGTGTCTGTCAACTATCTCCATCCTTGCTGTTTTTATCAAGTCCCGAAATTAAAATTTCAGCCTTTTTCCTATTATCAGAACAATTTTTTTGTACGCATATCATAATATTCTAGCGCAAAGACAGTTCTTAATATTAAATCGTAAACAATAATTAATCATGACAAATGTATATATCTACTCAGACCAAAAAAAGCCACGCCCTTTTTGGGATGAAAATTACTACAGCGAAATTACTGGATAATGAGACCTAAGAACCAATGTCTCAGGGACGAGATCAGTGCAGTGACGCGCAACATTTTGTGACCAAAGTACAGGGTGGCACTACAACTGTTATGGGCAGGAGTGACGCATACAATTGAACATATAAAAAAAAATGGTGAGACATAACGAATTAAAAAATAAGTGAGTAAATTGACAAACGTTTACCTTTAGAAACGGCTTTGGTAATATATTATACTGAATTGTTAAATTATAACTACCGTAATATTTCGTTGGTTTCCACATTTCATAAATTCTGCCGTAAGTACCCTTATTGTACTCCTTATTGGTATTGTGATAGTGACAACTAAAAAGCTTGATTTTTATAAGTTGGTACCTACCAACCGTACCGTTTGCAAACGCAAAACGAGTTTTCTCTTGTATTTCGTTGATTTTCACATTTCAAACTAATAAGCTTGATTTTTATAAGTTGGTAGGTACCAACTTATAAAAATCAAGCTTTTTAGTTGTCACTATCACAATACCAATAAGAAGTACAATAAGGGTACTTACGTCAGAATTTATGAAATGTGGAAACCAACGAAATATTACGGTTGCCCGTTAGATCTCAAAGGTGTACAATATTCCCGCAGCTAAATACGATGGTAGTATTTTATAAAGTTTTCGCGAATGGAATTAGGTCAGCGCGCACTTGCATTTGAATAGAGTTAGAGAAAACTCGTTTTGCGTTTGCAAACGGTGTTTTGCTTTAAATTTTGTTTTGTCGATGAGAATTTAGCTTAATAATTTCGGAAGTTTGTTATTTTTTAATTTATTTTGTTGAAATAATAAACAAAACATTTAAAATTATTTACCTGTCGAATGTGTTGTTTACACACACTTATGTGTTTCAGTAGTTTAAGAGTTCGTGTGATAGGTGATTGTCTACAATTTAAAGATTTTTATATTAAATTATTTGTAGTTTTAATTATGAAACGATCAATATTATTTAATTCTTATTTCCACTTATTAATAAAAATATAAATTATTTTATCATTAATTATAACATCCGAAATAATATTTTAGTAAAATTAAAATTATTTAAGACACATCATAAAAACTACACTACACTATAAAACTGATATTGTTTTCATTATAAGTAAGCTATCAAATTTATATTTTTTGGTATGTTTAAAAATTATAACTGTAAAGTTTTGGCTTACTGTTATAGTCCCTAATACGTACGTAAAAGTACATGAATGAAACGTAGGAAAATTTACATATGCGAAAATAAATAGCTAAATAACATATCACTTAATACTTACCGATGGTCACTATAAAACCACAAACGCGACATTGCAATACATTATACAGTTCACAAAACTACTTTCAGCTGAACTAATATCCAAGAGAGTCAAGATCAGACACACACTTTCACAAATATTTCGCTGTATCCATCAGTAACTTTAAGGGCAACAGTCATTTCGCGCGGGACGGAGGTTCGCGTGTCATAACGCGCTGAGCATCACGAGGAGTCCGCGTCACTCCGCAGTCGGCCGTCGACTGACGCAGGGGGTCTGTGTTGCCAGGCGGGAGGGGGTTACTACTAGTCTACCATTTGGCGCGGTAGAAATTTTCTTTTTGGTAGTAGAACCCAGAGTTCTGGTGTACACTTGGGCGATGGAACCTCTATGTAGGCTTACGAAAGCCATGTAGCAGCTTTTGATAAGTGAGTAAATACACAATAGACATTTAATATTTGAAGACAGCACAGTCATTGTCAGGAACCTTATTCGCTATGATTCAGACACGTAACGCGTCGCGTTACGATATCTTCGTGATATCGTTCGACAATTGTTTTAATGACTTCACACACGTTTCTGCAAGGAATTACGTGTGGCATAGCTAATAAGCGCCCGAAATTTAATATGTTATGTTATTTAAATTCATATAATTTGCCATTATAAAATGACTGAACCGATATTATTAAACAAGAAAATAGACAAACAACTACAAAGGAAAACAAAACAAAACCCAAGAAAACATCAAGCAAAAATCTGTTTCAAACATGACATTAATCCAATAACAAAATCAAATTAGCTCTCACAGTTTCATATTGCTTAAAGGCAGAATTTTTAAGTACATACAAATTAAATTCTCAACAAGTTAATTGTTCGCCGAATTGTGGGAAAATCGTACCTTTCAAAAGGGTATGAGGGTATATTTAGTTGCCCGCGCATGCGTGATGATTGCCCCGCCCTGGCTCGGTGGCAGTGGGTGCTCGCCGTTTCAAAATTTTCTTCACGAGCCGTTTATAAGCTCTAGATTCGTGTAGCAACAACACGCCGGTAGGAGTAGGCCGAGATGGTATACAAATCTTCACAAAGTAAAATAATAGGTAGGTATTTTAGAAAAATTGTGTCATTCTATTTTTAAAGTAAGTTTAAATAGAAGTTAAGTATAATGAGATATTAAACATTCAGAATGTATTTATTACTAGCTGTGTCCGAGGTTGGCCTGGTCATTTATCTGGGTTAAAAGTACTGTGTGTATTATTCTGGGAAAATCCGAAAAACCAAATTAGCTCAATATTCCTTCAGCCTTCAAAATGTTTTCTAACGATTGCTCGGCTACTTATTGGTTTGATATTTTGAAGTACACCAGTTTTAAGTAAAGCCCTATAAGTAAAGCCCTAAGCTATCCAACAGTGACAGCCGCATGTCAATTGGTTTAGTAGTTTGAAGTGATGCGCGAACAAACATCCAGATATATTTACCCCTGAACTTGAAAAGAGAGGGTTGTTATTAGTTAAGAGTGTGTATCAGTGTATCTGCATGTGACATCGTACTACCCAAACAAATGAACTAATTGTGATGCAGTTTATTCTGTGGGTCCCCTGCAGGTTGGGGGTTACATAAATTTTGAATGTGGGTTGGTTTTACTAACTGCAGATTAATTATAAGAAATATATTTTAATGCCGGCCATACTCGTACACCTAAGCACAATTCAGTGGTGAGTCGCGGAAACCCTCAGGATGCATACAGAGAGCAGTCGTCATCATCATCTGGAATACGTTACCGCTATACATATTGCCTAGTCCATAGAGCTCCACTACGAGCGGGTACCAAAGTTTGTACTTTACAAGTATTTTAACCCGTACTATATTCTACTGCTGGACAAAGGTCTCCTCCGATTCTTTCCAAATGTCGCAGTCCAGCATCACGTCCAATCAGTCCTGTTTTACGTCCAGATGATCCCGCCACCGCTTTTTGGGCCGACTTTAGTGACACCCTCCAGGTAGGAAGGAAATGAGTTGTGACCTTTGCCCACCTGTCGGCATGCATACGGCTGACCTGACTCCCACATAAGCCTAGCAGCCTTTTTGCCCACATCTATGATTTCCGTCTCGGAGCACAACGTGATATTCCTCACCCTATCTGTGTGGGATGACTTGATCAAGTATCATCAGCCAATAATTTCGTCAAGTAGGTATGACAAAATAGAGAGCTACTAAACATTTTGTACAAAAAAACAGGCATCAATCACGAACCAATTTGGTAAAACTATGATTGCATTTTTTGATATAATTGCTATGTTGTTATTGTTTGTTTATTTTTATATAAACAATAATATCCACTTCTCAAAAAGAAGTCAAACTTTACCTATCTGATAACATTTTGATGAGATGCGACCGAATGTTCCTCAAAGTTTGCCATCAAAATTCCCATTTTGTAGAAACTGCCTTCGCTGTAAACACTGAGATGAAATTATTAACAAGCCACCGTCATCGTGCTTGTTTTTGGAAATAACCGTAAACTGTAAATATCTAATAAGGCGTTTTGTTTTTTTGCTGTAAAAAAGCTTTTCATGTTTGAACATTGGTACTAACAGCACCACGGTTATAGCGTATCCAGTCAGAGTATATCAGGGCAGAATAACGAACTTACTGCAATGATGTGCTCAACTGCAAAAAATATAAGGCAATTGCCATGGCTTATGTGACACTTAATACTTTACCAGCTGAATGAATGTCATTTGCAGAGAGATGTTTTGTAGCGGTGATTGCTCTGATTATTTTGAGGTCGGATGTTGCGCCATAAGGGATTGATAGTTGAAACGGACAATCCTAGAACCAATAACGCAGGCAACGCTACGCGAGCTTTAACAAATTTAGTTATAAAATACAACGGAGTCGAGTAACCCAATATTGTGCAGAGCTATTTCCCTTGATAGCCAAGTTTGACACGATAACGACGTTGTCGTGTTAAAATAGGTACCTAAGTAAAAGTTAGGCAGTAAAAAATGTAATTGGCTTAGGGATATGAATTATTTTTTGAAATTATTTTTGCTCTACGCAGCAACCGATAATAAATCTGCAAGTAATCTGGAACCCATCTAACTTGATTTTAATAATTAAATTTATTATTTGTGTAAATTGACAGCACTACTCCATCCCGCCTCTGTTTGCCATTCCGCCACTATTTGTGTGTTGGTACCTTTTGAGAGCATGGTACATCCAATGAAATTATTATTCCGTAACGTAGCATTGTTTTGTACGGAACGTAGACGTGGATAATGACCCAAAAAGACCGAGAAAGGTTGAACGCATTTCAAATGTGGTGATGTTGGAAGCGTTTGTAGAAAATAAGCTGGACTATGACAAAAACGAACGCGGGAGTACTTAGCCTCGTCAGAGAAAAACGGAACTTACAATCGACCATAGAAAGTAGAAGGGCAAAGATGTTTGGCCACCTTATACGACATGACAACTTCTTAAGAACCCTCACAGCAGGGTAGTTAGAAGGGAAGAGAGGAAGAGGACATGATCTAGAAATGATCTAGAAGGACATTTACAGATCAGATAAAGGAGAAGACAAATGTCATGTCGTATAGGGAAGTCAAAGCTTTGGGTGAAGATAGGGAACGTGGAAATTACTCCACCGACAGGAGCTGGACTGTTAAATAAGAAAATGATTACGAATTTAAGATGAATACAATTATTGGAGATGTAGTTGTCTTCGAAGTATCACGACTCAAGTCGACTGGAAGCTCGATTCGCGCACAAGGCAAATATTCATGTGAACCAAATGTATTTGTAAGTCTGGGTGTTTTTTGGATCCAGTCCTGTCCTGCACGGTCCGGAACTGTTCTGATATCTGCTAATTCTCTAGATACCGAGTAATCCAGTTTCGGACAGAATCTATGTAAAAAAACCTGCCAAGTCCGAGGAGTCGGACTCGTGCACGAGGGTTCAGTTCAAACATGTAGGTAGGTAAATAGTTCTATTGCAGACTTGAGTATTTGATATTAATATTAACTTGAACATTTTTCTCTTTCGAGAAAAATGGTCTTGACAGATAGACGTAAGGACGAACGGACGGACAGACAACAAAGTGATCCTAAAAGGATTCCTTTTTTCCTTTTGAAGTACGGAACCCTAAAAAGTATAATTAAAAATAGTTAGTAAATTATTTAAACTGGACTTAATCGCGCTAAGAAGTTATTTTTTATTTACTGACGTTAGATCAAGTTGCATTGGTCGTGGGTTTCACTTGATGAAAACAACGACATAAAAATAAAACGTTCTTAGCTATGCGTTTGAATTAGAAAAGTTTAAAAATTACCATTTAAACAGTACTAATGTCTCACTTGTGTAAAGTGAGCTAATAAATAAATGGGAGTAAATGGAACGGATGGGGGAAACCACTCCGTTGGAGGAGTGATCGCTGCGGGAAGAGTGTGAGTGGAAATCAATTGGACAATGTAAAATGGCATGCAGCGTATACGTACGGACAGCATGATTATACCTAAACATATTTTTCCAAAAGCCTAAAGTTTGTTTTAGATACTTTCTCTAATAATTGAAAATGCATGATGACTCTCAGAGTCCAAAACCGATTTTACATTGTTTAGAATTATTTTTAATTGGCTGAATTATGTTAGTATTTGACCAAAGTCTCACTTCTTCATAAGTTACGATGAGATGCGATCGACGGTTTCCTCTAACGAATGAAAGTGAATAGTCAAGCGGGCCGAGGAGCAAACCCGTTTTCGTTGGATTGCAAAGCCACAAATAACGCACATCAACCCATTGAAGCTAATTCACAGAAATATTGTATTACAAATAAATAATATAATATTTCAAAGAAATATTCTTCTTGTCTCTTTTCTTGCTAACTTTACCTACCCCATTCATATGATCTACAAACTGTGCAATGACGTTACTGGCGACACAAAATTGTTGTTGCTATCGCTACTAATTGCCAATTGCTGGTGTGAATTTGAAGTTGCACACATTTGAAATTGATTTTCTCCTGAGCGATACTGAGTAGTGTCCGTAGAAGGCTAAATGTTAAAGAGATTGCAAGGTCGTTAGATAGGAAAAAGGTTTTCTCATGTAACTAACAAGAGCAATAAATCAAACATTTGTTATTTACTTCTACTATAAGACGTATTATTTAAAGTTACAGTCGCATTTATTGTGTTTTAACCAGACTGCGCAAACTAAAGAACGGTAATGTGTTTATCAGCCTTTTTTGTATATCTGTTCCTTTGTGGGACTATACAGACCAAACGCGTGGACGAATTTTGATGATTCTTATGTCAGTCGCTTTTTCTTAAGTGCTTCTAACAGACATGACATTAACCAACATTTAATTTGGATACAATCAGAGCGCCGTATTATTGTGAAAAATAAAAAAAATAAGTCGACGAACTATGTTGAGTGGGGTATAGTTGAATAGGTATTTAAAATTATCTTTAGGTTTCTCTTATCATTTTCCATTTCAAATGACCATTTAGGATCTATAACGATTTAACGTGTGCAGTCGGGATTTTTCATTGTTCGTAAATATTCTTGTTATTTTTTAAAAGTGTAAGTACTGTTAACTTTGCAAAGAGAGATAATTTTTATCAGGCAATGCTGGACAGTGACATTTGGACATGTTCCTCTGTTAGGGACAGGTGCTATATGTTAGGGACAGGTGCTATATGTTAGGGACAGGTGCTATATGTTAGGAACAGGTGCTATATAATCTATATTAAAAACTAGCTATGCACGCGTCTTTGCACGAGTGGTCATTTCTCAAAGTCAAAAGTACTAATCCAGAACCTAAACCAAATTTTTGGTTTAGGTTCCAAAAGCCGCTATGCCCATAGCTAGTTTTTAATATAAATCATATAGCACCTGTCCCTAACATATAGCACCTGTCCCTAACAGAGGAACATGTCTAAATGTTATTTTAATATAAATCATATAGCACCTGTCCCTAACAGAGGAACATGTCTAAATGTTATTTTAATATAAATCATATAGCACCTGTCCCTAACAGAGGAACATGTCTAAATGTTATTTTAATATAAATCATTTAGCACCTGTCCCTAACATATAGCACCTGTCCCTAACAGAGGAACATGTCTAAATGTTATTTTAATATAAATCATATAGCACCTGTCCCTAACAGAGGAACATGTCTAAATGTTATTTTAATATAAATCATATAGCACCTGTCCCTAACAGAGGAACATGTCTAAATGTTATTTTAATATAAATCATATAGCACCTGTCCCTAACATATAGCACCTGTCCCTAACAGAGGAACATGTCTAAATGTTATTTTAATATAAATCATATAGCACCTGTCCCTAACAGAGGAACATGTCTAAATGTTATTTTAATATAAATCATATAGCACCTGTCCCTAACAGAGGAACATGTCTAAATGTTATTTTCCAGCATTTCCTGATAAAAATTATCAGGCAAATTATTATATTAAAATTTTGATCAAATTTTTTTTTTAGCTTTTGCTCGGATTCTACTTATTGGATTGAGATAAAAATTAAAACTAACTTTAATTCAAAACCTAAGCTATCATTCAGTGAAAACCACATTTCAATCGGTGTAGTACACTTTACATGATGTGCGAACAAACATCCAGACAGACAGACCGATACGAATTTTAAAAACGTTATATTCTTGTTCTGTCAATTCTATACTCTAGCTCATTTTCAGCCCTCGAGGCCATTTCTAACCCCCGAACTCAAAAAGAGAGGGTTTTTAAAAGTTTAGGGTGTGTATCATTGTATGTGTCTGTGTATGGCATCGTTTTTTGATGAACGATTTTTGAGACCACTTTTAGCTAAAATTCCACTCACTGTACATATTTTATAAGTATTTTACTATATTATTACCTATCTAAAATTGCTATTTTTAACCTCAGAAAGGGCCGAATTAGGTATGGCTTTTTATATTTGTAAGCTTATGTGATCGAGGTGTTCTTAGCTATAATGGGGGGAGGGATGAAGGGGTTTTTTTAATTTGTGGTTGTTTTAAATTAATCTTCTTTGTACAGACTTTTTGTTACGTACTGCTTTATACTAGTGGCTCTGTGAGCTGTAGACCTCGCAAGTACAAACTTTTTTGCAATCAATCTAGCGGTGCACAGAAGCGCAATAGTGAGCAATTTAGTGCATTTTGAGGAGCTATTCTGCTCATCACGCCGAAGATCCTCTTCAGATCTTCACCATTTTTTTATGAGACCAACATAAAATTACAACCTTTCAAATAAAAAAGGCTTATCAAAATCTGATCTAATAAGGCGGAGATATTCAGTGGCTCCCTTTTTTCCCCTTTTTGGAGGAAGTACTCCCCCAATTAAAAAACACGAAGAAAAAAAATTCAAAAAATTCGTTATACCTGTATACTAAGTTTCGTCAAGATTTGTTGAAAATTGCAACCTGTAGAGGAGAACAGCCGGACATTCGGACATTTAGACATCTGCCGGTCATACAAAAGCAGTTTTGCCTAAGCTGAAACGGAAACGCATCGCTCGCGCTTCGCGCTCGCTCGGTCAATAAATTTAGATTGATAGAGAGATTATAAATAACATTAGTGCCTATTCTCACATTAAACCAGAGAGGCACACATATAGTAGGCGCATACAGCAGCACCACGTGTCGCGCGGCCGCCGGCGACGGAAATCGAATCGCCTCGCCGAGAACACCTGCCGACAAATCGCATTCACCAGTAAACATGGCCGCTCCACGCCGTAATTGGAAGGGAGCGTGGATTTTGGATGGCTATGCTGTACTTGCTACGTTACTATTAACTACATAGTTGTAAAAAAAACTAAAATTACAAAAATACTCCAAAATTATAATGATTTAATTTCACTTTCAAAGAAAAAATATATTAAATGATTGCTATAATTGGCATTTATCGTAAAAAAACCATTAAAGTACAACTTTAGAAATTACCTGGAGATTTCTCCAAAATTAATTTTGCTTTGTGATATTATTCATTTCTCTAGGTTAAAAATACTTTACATTCATGTACTACATTAGATCAAAATTCCTCCATCCGTTTATAGATTTTCTATTATTAATCCACTCCTACTTGTTGGATTATAATACTAAATAAGACAGATTTTAAGTCAAACCCTAAGCTATCCAACAGTGAAAACCGCATTTCAATCGGTCTAGTATTTTATACGTGATACGCAAACAAACATCCAGACTGATAGACATACAGACGGACAGACAAGATTTAAAAAACGTTATATTCATGTTTGTTAACTTATTTTTGGTTCTGTAGACTTTTTTTTTTCTTTGTACATACTTGATGTTACTAACTGCTTTATTATAAGTATATAGAAGAAGATAGAAGATAGTAGATAAAGATTTTCAATCAACAAAATACGTTCTCCAAAACACAATCAAAACTCTTTCGCTCCGCATCAATATTGTAAGATCAACAAGGAAGCTTTCCTAATTGAAAAAAATCCCTTCGCAATTTAAAATCATCTGAATCCAATAAAAAGTTGGAAGGCCAACTTTGTATCGAGCCGGAAACGGAAGTCCAATCGCTGCTCTCTCCCTATCCCGGAACGCCCATGTCCAAGGATCCAGAAATTTGATTATCCCTTTCATCAAACGTCAAAATTACGCGGGATTAAGTTTGGGACAAGTTTCATAAAGCTATCTGGGAGGGTAACTATAGTTATGATTTTCAAACACATCTTGGTTAACTAGTTTAGAGGTAATTTTGGACGTTTGGAGTTTAAAGCGGTGGGTGTTACCTCGATGATTTTCTGGATTATAACATCTGTTTCTTGGACCTTACCATAAGCCACATTACTATTGTAAACATCCTCCTTGGACCACTAGTATCTAGTCTTTTTCTTCTTTTCTATTATAATGGCTTCTACAGAGGCACTGGATAGATTAGCAATTTCGCCAATGTCAAGTTTAGTTTATTATTTATTAGTATCTAACAGTCGGGAATACACAAGTTTGTATGAGGAAAAAGTAACAGATATACAATATGACAATTTGAATACATTCAAAAAACTCTAGTACCTATTCATTTTGCTCACATGCGAATAGTGACTGAAACTTAAAACAGACTTCTAGGTTTATTTAAAGTTGACCTATTCTTGTCATAGGTGTAGTTATTAAATTCACCTCTTTATACCTGACTACGACGCAGCAAAAAGGAGGGTTATGATTTTGACCAGTATGTATGTGGGAATGTATGTTCGTCTTTTTCCTCATAACTTCTAAACTAATTATCTCAAATGAGGTATCGTCTTGATTGTCCGCTCGTTACAGGGTATGGGTATGTGACGTCACATTAAATTGGATATGGCGACATAGCTAGACATAAGCAAAGAATTGTCATCATCATCATCACCGTGTCAGCCCTTAGAAGTCCACTGCTGAACATAGGCCACCCCCAAAGAGCGCCATGACGCCACAAAGAATTGTAATAATACATATTCATATGTTTAGAGGACAGCCGTGGTCATATGCCACTTTGCTCTAATATAGCTTATGATCGCTTACTACTGGTAGAGTGTATTGTTTTGTTAGGGTAAGTGGCATACGACCACGGCCATCCTCTGAACTTCACTATGATATTCAATATATGTTAATGTAAATTCAGATGAGAATATTTTCTTGTTTCATACATTTAGAGCGTGATTTTTCAGTATTCGGGTTTTCGTTTTTGAACTTACATTTTCAAAATCTC
The DNA here is from genome assembly GCA_946251855.1 of Alsophila aescularia. Lineage (NCBI taxonomy): Eukaryota > Metazoa > Arthropoda > Insecta > Lepidoptera > Geometridae > Alsophila > Alsophila aescularia. The sequence goes on from OX276376.1 coordinate 67,070,939, forward strand.
AATTAAAACGGTCCCATAACCATCTTAGGGTAATTCTCTAAGTGCATCAAAATCATCACATACACATGACCTAGTATGAGGTGATTAGACCTAGTGTGAGGTGAGTAGACCTAGTGTGGGGACCATCAGTAATTTTATATGCTGTACTGTGTTTACGAGTACCTTATGCAATAAATAATCTTTAATCTTTACATAAACTACATAACACTCGTTTTTTAAGGCAGGTTTTAAAAAGCAGAGCGTGTCCAACCTGTAGACATTTTAATTACAGCATTGAACAATATCACCGCGGCGATATTGGTGTTCAATAAAGCCACTTTTGCCACTACCGAGTGACCGCGTCAGCCGCGTCATTTCACGCGCACTCTAACGGAAAGTGCTGCCTTCATTGCACCTCGCTATATACTAGTAGATAGTACAACTAACTAACGAACGTTGCACGTTATGATTTTTGGCAGTAAGCAGCACAGCCTGCTTAAGAAAGAAAGAAAAACATATTTTTTATTAATAACCAAATCACATATCCATAAATTGGTACAATATATTAAAAGAAAGAGATAATAAAAAAAAAAAATTTGGCTACAAAACAAGGATACAACTCAACATTGTTGAACTATTTTCCTACAAAATAACAGGCTGATTTTCAGTTGCTCCCTTCGCAGCGAGCAGTTGCAGAGAAACACACGAAACAAATCTTTTTAACAAAGATTTGTCTTAGAAATCACAAAACAAAAATTTAAAGTAATCGTATACTACGGTGGACAGATCTGAAGTAGATACCTAGGTACTTGTAATGGAATATATCATCGTCCCATAAATATTACTTACTAACGAAATTTTAGAGAGAAGATACAAAATGACTCTACAATATGTTTCCCCGGGGGAGCTAAAAGAAACCACATTTAATTGTCACCTTAATATTTTTTGTGAAGGAAAAATGCGGGATAGAATTTGAAACCGCAACCATCCTCTTCACGTACTTTAAGTTAAGTTTCAACCATTATTTAATCTGTGCCTTGAGTTGAACTACCGATATCTACCTAACACTCCAAATCCTTCCTTCAGTGTCTTCATCATCAGCATATATCTGCCCACTGCTGGACGTAGGCCTCTCCTAATGCACGCCACTGAGCTCGGTCTTTAGATCCCCTCATCCATTCAGTTCAGTTCATTATGAGTTTCAATAACTTAATACAGCTCGTCTATGAATCTCAGTAACTAACATCGGCAAACTGTTCTGGAAAATTGTTGTAAATATCAAGGCAATTCTAATAAATTTAAATATCCATTTGATTATTCTATAAATATTGTAATTTCAGAATGTTATTATAGCTATATACTTTTTTATTACATAACAAGTGCGTTTTCTTATATTAAAAAAAAACTATACAGGTTTAAAGAAGAGTTCCGTTTTTAGTCGACTTTCAGCAACAGAGGAAGTTTTCAGTTCGATATTTTTTACCAGACTGTGCAACGCAAAGGACTGTGATGTGTTTATCAGCATATAAATGTATGTCTGTTCCTTTGTGGCTCTCTAGAGACCAAACGCGTGGGTCAATTTTAATGATTCTTACGTCAATCGATTTGTCTTAATCTTGCATGGTCAAAGAAATGACAGTAATTAAAATTCAATATGATGACAACCAGACGCCATATCATGAATAAGAAAAATATGAAAATCAACGAACAATAGGTATTTGAAAATCATCTTTAGGTTTCTCTTATAATTTTTCATTTCGAATGACCATTTAGAATCTATTCCGATTTAAAGTTGGTCAGCAACCGTTCTCACTTAAATTATTACCTCTTCTTAGTTTTGTTCGCAGTTGTTTATTTTAGCACTTTCGATTATTTCTTGTTTGTGTGTGTGAGTGTGTGTGTGTTTATGTATGTTTACTCTTATCTCTGGGACTTCTGAAACGATTTAAATAATTCTTAATCGACTTCCATTGTGATCCCATATTGATTTTAACAAAATTTATTTGGTGTTTTATTATAATTGACTAATTACCAATGACTTTTCTGAGTTATGTGCGGTTTTTCATCGCTCCGTGCTTCGGAGGGCACGTTAAGCTGTCGGTCCCGGCTGTTATTGATTAATAGAAGTCGTTAAGCCATGTCAGAGGCCCTCGGGCGGCTTTAGAAACTCTGACACCAGAGGCCAGCACTACCTCATACGACAAACAAACAAACAATTCATTATATCACTTACAGTGCCCGCAGCTTTGCCCGCGTGGTTATTTATCTGGGTTAAAAGTATCCTATGTGATATTCCAGGGCCAAACAGTGAAAACGGCATTTCATTCGTACTTACGAATACTTGTAGTGATTCGCGAACAAACAAAGACTTTTTTAATAAGTCCCCTAGACTATTGTTTTTTAAATATTATCTTCTTTGTTTACAATTTTTGTTACTTACTGCTTCATTCTAAGTATAGAAGAGTGTTAGATATGAGATAGATTCCCTACATTTACCTATGTCCAATAAAATCAACGAAAACATATAGAGCAATGGTGGTCTAACGGTTCTATAGTGCAATTTAGAATTCAACGATACCGGGTTCAAAACCTAGGCTCCGCACCAATGACTTTTCTGAGTTATATGCGCTTTTCCATCACTCCGTGCTTCGGAGGGCATGTTAAGCTGTCGGTCCCGGCTGTTATTGATTAATAGCAGTCGTTAAGCCATGTCAGAGGCCCTCGGGCGGCTTGATAAACTCTGACACCAGACGCCAGTACTACCTCATACGACAAACAAACAAACAACGAAAACATATATATTTATTCTAATAGTTGTGAAAACGAGTTGAGATAAACCCTCCTTGAAAGGTAACTCCATCATACCTGTATATGTAATGTCCGGTAACTGCCGGTTCAACATTTACTTATCTCCTTGATTATTAAGCTTTCTTAGTTTTATATAGTTCACAAATCCCGTTTGAAAGTATCCCTGTATATGTAATCATTGAATCTGAGCACCTCATGCCTGACACGACCAGACCCTACCTTTTAGAAATATAATATAAGACCTACGCTGTACAATTTCCGGGATGGCGGTCAACCGCCCGCCGTACTCGTAGTTAGGCGGGTAGGTTATACATGATTTCGTCCTCGTGTCATATTCTATATTTGCTTGTGTCAAAAGAGTAACGCTGGTTTCAAATAATGGTGCTGTTTATTATGTCAAATTGAACTTACTTTATAGGTATAAGGATAATAATATAAATTACTGGAAAAATACTGTTCAAATTTAAAAACTTAGTACGTCTAAATGGACGGTACTATTGTTGTTTGTTAAACTGTGACTTGTGTAGTGTCTCTAACAACAGTATTATATTACCTTAACTTTTTAAGCATTCGCGATTTGAAATCATATTGATGATGATGATGATGATTCGCGCAAAAAAATAATTTCATTTTTTTTAACGACTATCTCGTGACCGTTTGTGCCTATCCTCGACAATTCGATCAAGTTGCATTGAACTATGCAAATTGATCGAATCGTCGAGGAAAGACAAAATAATAATTGAAATTAACTCACACTATCAATTAAGTACAAATTACTAAAATTAAGTCTTAAATATAAGAGATTAAAGCTCATAGATTATAGAGATATCATAGATTAAAGACCGGTCAAGTACGTGTCGGACACGCATAGACTAAGGGATTCGTAGCCAGGGCCCTAAGCTACCCAACAGTCAAAAACGCATTGCAATTGGTCCTGTAGTTTTTGCCTTATACGCCAACAAAGTTATTTTTACGGTTGGATTATGTCACTATGGAATATGTTCACATTTGACGCGGGCATAAAATGCGCTATCTTGGTCGGCTATAAATCGTAAACTAGTAAGCCGTGATAACTTCATTAGTAAATTCGTATTATGCGCAAGTAACTTAGTTTTTGTTTTGAGGGGGGAGCTCTAAAGTTACCTCTTTTGCATGCTCCTCATAATCGAGCTCTCCTCGATATTGCTAAAACAGAAATAGAGTTCAACGGTTTTGCTGAAAGCAAAGACCTAGACCGCTAGTACTATTATTTCTTCATTGCCTAGACTTGTTTGTGACAACAATAAAAAAAAAAACGCTGGGGAATAAAGGTTCTCGAATGGCGACCACGAACAAGCAAGCGAAGTGTGGGGAGACCCCCCACACGATGGACCGACGACATTGTAGCCATCGCAGGAAGTCGGTGAATGGAGGTGGCACAAGATCGCTCGTCATGGCGCTCTTTGGGGGAGGCCTATGTTCAGCAGTGAACTTCTAAAGGCTGACATGATGATGATGATGATGATGATGATTTTGTTATTTTAGGCTAGTGTTATTTTTGATACAGTTTTCTCTACGATGTTTTAATGTTGATGGCCAAATAAATAAACTCAAGAAAAAAGGTCACTTTTGAGCCAAATAATTCTAAAACGGAACCAAAAAGAAAAAAAGCTGTCAAAGAAACCTCATTATGATTTTAAAATACCTATTTAACGAGATCTCTACAGGTGGAACAAAATTATTTATTTCGACTTTTATTTTGGGAGCAAATTGAAAAAAAAAAAAATTTTTTTGCGTCTTGGTAAAAATATATATATGAATATCTAAACATTTGCCAAGATTCAATTTTGTAGTGTAAATAGTTTCTGAATAAAAATGACTGTGACATTCAGACAGACAGACGAACAGATTGACAGACGGACATGGCGAAACTATAAGGGTTCGTTGTTTGACCATGGAACCCTAAAAAGGACTAACAACTTTAATGCCTCTAATTTCTCTGTCCAAATTCGGTAAACAACTTTTTGCTTAGTTGAAATTTTCTCTACTTGTTCACTCGTGTGGTTCAGATTCTATGTGAATACTGGAGACCTGCATACAAGCTGCACCCGACTGTGAAAGGCTTATGCGTTCCCACTCCTATCTGGCCACGTTGTGAATGCATTTTATATGTATTTCAAATATTTTAAGCGTACTTTTGTGAATGCATTACTTTAAACCGTGGACGCTAGTCCACGGTTTAAAGTAATGCATTTCAAGAAAAATGGACCGAATCTTTCTAGTTATTGTGGAATAATTCTGTACTATGAAGCAGTAAGTAAAAAGTCGGTACAAAGAAGTTTTTATTTGTATTTTGTCTTCCTTTCTGTCTGGATATTTGTTCTCGAATGTCGTAAAACCTACTGGACTGTTTGAAATGCAGTTTTCATTGTTGAATTGCTTAAGATTTGTCTTAAAATCTCGTAAACTTAAAATCTCGATGTTGTGACCAGAAGACGAGCAATCGATAAAAAACTATTTAGTATCTGGAATGAATTTCAATAAAATGAAGTTTTTTACCCGACTTCTTCGAAGCAAGGGAAGGGTAATGAGTTTAATAGTCTAGGTATGTATGGATGTATGTATATATGTATGTATGCGGGTATGTGGATGTTCTACCATAGCTTCGCCCGTATTGGTCCGATTTTGACAAGCGATGTGTCAATCGATTCGTCTTCAGGTATAGAAGGTCAAAGGTAACCTGCCAACCTTTTACCCGAGTACGGCATAGCTTAAGCAAAAGAAAGGTTATGTGTTTAAGCTAAAAACTTGGTCCGATTTTGAGAGTTATCAATCGATTCGTTTTCATCTCAAGAATGTCATAGGCAATTTTTTTAACTTATGTCATGTTGTACTATATAGGTACTTTTATCCCAGTATATAAGTAAACTGATAAAAAGATTGTGACATTTTAGATTTCTACAACAACGTGTCTCACCCCTGCAACATACTGTTTCAATGAGAGCGATGATATAAAATGAAAAATGCTCTCAACGCAGTTTCGAAGAAGGTCCCGCACGGCCTCACGTACGTATCCACGCGGGTACGTACATATCACGTAGTAATACGTTCCACGTAGACGTCGCATGCATTCAGCGCACATCTCATGTATATTTTGAATAGGCACACCCGCAGCGCATTGGAAATCTTGCTGAATCTCGCATGAAATATTGTTATGGGATGCTTTATAATAATAGGAGAATGCCTTGTTGTTACTGGGATTTTTAGCTAACGAAGCAAAAAGAGGGATGTTTAACGTTTGAAGCCTTCGTCTGTGTGTGTATGAGTGTGTGTGTGTGTGTCTGTATGTGGCATCGTAACTGCCAAACAGAAGGACCTATTTTAAAGGTTTCGTTGGCATTCTTCGTACCATTATTATATGAGGGTGTGATGATGAGCCGAATAAATGAAAACACGAATCGAGAGGACGAGGCATCAAGATTTTTTGAAATGTAGTTTTTATTGAATAATTTGAACAACAAGACTTAAGTTCAAAAACAAAAAAATAGCCTTATGATCTCTATACATGAAGATGAATTGACAAATACCTCGCTTTTCAAAATCGGACAAAGTTTTTACATTAAACACACAGCCCTTCCTTAGCTTTGTCGGCAGAGGATAAAAAAATATTATATGGCACTCTATACTTGAAGACGCTTGTCTAAATCGGACAAATAGGGGAGACACTATGGTGGACATCCACATATATTATGTATACATACATACATGCATACAAAGACTGTTAAACTCATTACCCTTCCCTTGCTTGACCGTTGTCGGGTAAAAAACGGTTATTGTGACTTAACTATAAAAGTTATACAAATAGCCTCGTGGACTCTTTTGTGGGTACAAGTAGTACATTATTTTATGAACAAGTATCATCAATAGTTATCGCAGCTTACGGCAAATAATGACTATAATAGGCAAATTTTTGATCCCTTGTATTGAATTATTGCAATTTTCGAAGAAATTTCCAATTTTTTGAAAAATAACTTACAAACTATGTAACACGCTGATAATGTAGCTTTCTATCTAGTAACTTGCTTGTAACTTGCTTGTAAAATAACTTACAGACAATGTTACACGCTGATAATGTAGCTTTCTATCTAGTACCTTGCTTGTAAAATAACTTACAGACTATGTTACACGCTGATAATGTAGCTTTCTATCTAGTACCTTGCTTGTAAAATAACTTACAGACTATGTTACACGCTGATAACGTAGCTTTCTATCTAGTACCTTGCTTGTAAAATAACTTACAGACTATGTTACACGCTGATAATGTAGCTTTCTATCTAGTACCTTGCTTGTAAAATAACTTACAGACTATGTTACACGCTGATAATGTAGCTTTCTATCTAGTACCTTGCTTGTAAAATAACTTACAGACTATGTTACACGCTGATAATGTAGCTTTCTATCTAGTACCTTGCTTGTAAAATAACTTACAGACTATGTTACACGCTGATAATGTAGCTTTCTATCTAGTACCTTGCTTGTAAAATAACTTACAGACTATGTTACACGCTGATAATGTAGCTTTCTATCTAGTACCTTGCTTGTAAAATAACTTACAGACTATGTTAAACGCTGATAATGTAGCTTTCTATCTAGTACCTTGCTTGTAAAATAACTTACAGACTATGTTACACGCTGATAATGTAGCTTTCTATCTAGTACCTTGCTTGTAAAATAACTTGCAGACTATGTTACACGCTGATAATGTAGCTTTCTATCTAGTACCTTGCTTGTAAATTAACTTGCAGACTATGTTACACGCTGATAATGTAGCTTTCTATCTAGTACCTTGCTTGTAAAATAACTTACAGACTATGTTACACGCTGATAATGTAGCTTTCTATCTAGTACCTTGCTTGTAAAATAACTTACAGACTATGTTACACGCTGATAATGTAGCTTTCTATCTAGTACCTTGCTTGTAAAATAACTTACAGACTATGTTACACGCTGATAATGTAGCTTTCTATCTAGTACCTTGCTTGTAAAATAACTTACAGACTATGTTACACGCTGATAATGTAGCTTTCTATCTAGTACCTTGCTTGTAAAATAACTTACAGACTATGTTACACGCTGATAATGTAGCTTTCTATCTAGTACCTTGCTTGTAAAATAACTTACAGACTATGTTACACGCTGATAATGTAGCTTTCTATCTAGTACCTTGCTTGTAAATTAACTTACAGACTATGTTACACGCTGATTATGTAGCTTTCTATCTAGTACCTTGCTTGTAAAATAACTTACAGACTATGTTACACGCTGATAATGTAGCTTTCTATCTAGTACCTTGCTTGTAAAATAACTTACAGACTATGTTACACGCTGATAATGTAGCTTTCTATCTAGTACCTTGCTTGTAAAATAACTTACAGACTATGTTACACGCTGATAATGTAGCTTTCTATCTAGTACCTTGCTTGTAAAATAACTTACAGACTATGTTACACGCTGATAATGTAGCTTTCTATCTAGTACCTTGCTTGTAAAATAACTTACAGACTATGTTACACGCTGATAATGTAGCTTTCTATCTAGTACCTTGCTTGTAAAATAACTTACAGACTATGTTACACGCTGATAATGTAGCTTTCTATCTAGTACCTTGCTTGTAAAATAACTTACAGACTATGTTACACGCTGATAATGTAGCTTTCTATCTAGTACCTTGCTTGTAAAATAACTTACAGACTATGTTACACGCTGATAATGTAGCTTTCTATCTAGTACCTTGCTTGTAAAATAACTTACAGACTATGTTACACGCTGATAATGTAGCTTTCTATCTAGTACCTTGCTTGTAAAATAACTTACAGACTATGTTACACGCTGATAATGTAGCTTTCTATCTAGTACCTTGCTTGTAAAATAACTTACAGACTATGTTACACGCTGATAATGTAGCTTTCTATCTAGTACCTTGCTTGTAAAATAACTTACAGACTATGTTACACGCTGATAATGTAGCTTTCTATCTAGTACCTTGCTTGTAAAATAACTTACAGACTATGTTACACGCTGATAATGTAGCTTTCTATCTAGTACCTTGCTTGTAAAATAACTTACAGACTATGTTACACGCTGATAATGTAGCTTTCTATCTAGTACCTTGCTTGTAAAATAACTTACAGACTATGTTACACGCTGATAATGTAGCTTTCTATCTAGTACCTTGCTTGTAAAATAACTTACAGACTATGTTACACGCTGATAATGTAGCTTTCTATCTAGTACCTTGCTTGTAAATTAACTTACAGACTATGTTACACGCTGATTATGTAGCTTTCTATCTAGTACCTTGCTTGTAAAATAACTTACAGACTATGTTACACGCTGATAATGTAGCTTTCTATCTAGTACCTTGCTTGTAAAATAACTTACAGACTATGTTACACGCTGATAATGTAGCTTTCTATCTAGTACCTTGCTTGTAAAATAACTTACAGACTATGTTACACGCTGATAATGTAGCTTTCTATCTAGTACCTTGCTTGTAAAATAACTTACAGACTATGTTAAACGCTGATAATGTAGCTTTCTATCTAGTACCTTGCTTGTAAAATAACTTACAGACTATGTTACACGCTGATAATGTAGCTTTCTATCTAGTACCTTGCATGTAAAATAACTTACAGACTATGTTACACGCTGATAATGTAGCTTTCTATCTAGTACCTTGCATGTAAAATAACTTACAGACTATGTTACACGCTGATAATGTAGCTTTCTATCTAGTACCTTGCATGTAAAATAACTTACAGACTATGTTACACGCTGATAATGTAGCTTTCTATCTAGTACCTTGCATGTAAAATAACTTACAGACTATGTTACACGCTGATAATGTAGATTTCTATCTAGTACCTTGCATGTAAAATACTTACAGACTATGTTACACGCTGATAATGTAGCTTTCTATCTAGTACCTTGCATGTAAAATAACTTACAGACTATGTTCTACGCTGATAATGTAGCTTTCTATCTAGTTCCTTGCATGTAAAATAACTTACAGACTATGTTACACGCTGATAATGTAGCTTTCTATCTAGTACCTAGCATGTAAAATAACTTACAGACTATGTTACACGCTGATAATGTAGCTTTCTATCTAGTACCTTGCATGTAAAATAACTTACAGCCTATGTTACACGCTGATAATGTAGCTTTCTATCTAGTACCTTGCATGTAAAATAACTTACAGACTATGTTACACGCTGATAATGTAGCTTTCTATCTAGTACCTTGCATGTAAAATAACTTACAGACTATGTTACACGCTGATAATGTAGCTTTCTATCTAGTACCTTGCATGTAAAATAACTTACAGACTATGTTACACGCTGATAATGTAGCTTTCTATCTAGTACCTTGCATGTAAAATAACTTACAGGCTATGTTACACGCTGATAATGTAGCTTTCTATCTAGTACCTTGCATGTAAAATAACTTACAGACTATGTTACACGCTGATAATGTAGCTTTCTATCTAGTACCTTGCATGTAAAATAACTTACAGACTATGTTACACGCTGATAATGTAGCTTTCTATCTAGTACCTTGCATGTAAAATAACTTACAGACTATGTTACACGCTGATAATGTAGCTTTCTATCTAGTACCTTGCATGTAAAATAACTTACAGACTATGTTACACGCTGATAATGTAGCTTTCTATCTAGTACCTTGCTTGTAAAATAACTTACAGACTATGTTACACGCTGATAATGTAGCTTTCTATCTAGTACCTTGCTTGTAAATTAACTTACAGACTATGTTACACGCTGATAATGTAGCTTTCTATCTAGTACCTTGCATGTAAAATAACTTACAGACTATGTTACACGCTGATAATGTAGCTTTCTATCTAGTACCTTGCATGTAAAATAACTTACAGACTATGTTACACGCTGATAATGTAGCTTTCTATCTAGTACCTTGCATGTAAAATAACTTACAGACTATGTTACACGCTGATAATGTAGCTTTCTATCTAGTACCTTGCATGTAAAATAACTTACAGACTATGTTACACGCTGATAATGTAGCTTTCTATCTAGTACCTTGCATGTAAAATAACTTACAGACTATGTTACACGCTGATAATGTAGCTTTCTATCTAGTACCTTGCATGTAAAATAACTTACAGACTATGTTACACGCTGATAATGTAGATTTCTATCTAGTACCTTGCATGTAAAATAACTTACAGACTATGTTACACGCTGATAATGTAGCTTTCTATCTAGTACCTTGCATGTAAAATAACTTACAGACTATGTTACACGCTGATAATGTAGCTTTCTATCTAGTACCTTGCATGTAAAATAACTTACAGACTATGTTACACGCTGATAATGTAGCTTTCTATCTAGTACCTTGCATGTAAAATAACTTACAGACTATGTTACACGCTGATAATGTAGCTTTCTATCTAGTACCTTGCATGTAAAATAACTTACAGACTATGTTACACGCTGATAATGTAGATTTCTATCTAGTACCTTGCATGTAAAATAACTTACAGACTATGTTACACGCTGATAATGTAGCTTTCTATCTAGTACCTTGCATGTAAAATAACTTACAGACTATGTTCTACGCTGATAATGTAGCTTTCTATCTAGTTCCTTGCATGTAAAATAACTTACAGACTATGTTACACGCTGATAATGTAGCTTTCTATCTAGTACCTAGCATGTAAAATAACTTACAGACTATGTTACACGCTGATAATGTAGCTTTCTATCTAGTACCTTGCATGTAAAATAACTTACAGCCTATGTTACACGCTGATAATGTAGCTTTCTATCTAGTACCTTGCATGTAAAATAACTTACAGACTATGTTACACGCTGATAATGTAGCTTTCTATCTAGTACCTTGCATGTAAAATAACTTACAGACTATGTTACACGCTGATAATGTAGCTTTCTATCTAGTACCTTGCATGTAAAATAACTTACAGACTATGTTACACGCTGATAATGTAGCTTTCTATCTAGTACCTTGCATGTAAAATAACTTACAGGCTATGTTACACGCTGATAATGTAGCTTTCTATCTAGTACCTTGCATGTAAAATAACTTACAGACTATGTTACACGCTGATAATGTAGCTTTCTATCTAGTACCTTGCATGTAAAATAACTTACAGACTATGTTACACGCTGATAATGTAGCTTTCTATCTAGTACCTTGCATGTAAAATAACTTACAGACTATGTTACACGCTGATAATGTAGCTTTCTATCTAGTACCTTGCATGTAAAATAACTTACAGACTATGTTACACGCTGATAATGTAGCTTTCTATCTAGTACCTTGCTTGTAAAATAACTTACAGACTATGTTACACGCTGATAATGTAGCTTTCTATCTAGTACCTTGCTTGTAAATTAACTTACAGACTATGTTACACGCTGATAATGTAGCTTTCTATCTAGTACCTTGCATGTAAAATAACTTACAGACTATGTTACACGCTGATAATGTAGCTTTCTATCTAGTACCTTGCATGTAAAATAACTTACAGACTATGTTACACGCTGATAATGTAGCTTTCTATCTAGTACCTTGCATGTAAAATAACTTACAGGCTATGTTACACGCTGATAATGTAGCTTTCTATCTAGTACCTTGCATGTAAAATAACTTACAGACTATGTTACACGCTGATAATGTAGCTTTCTATCTAGTACCTTGCATGTAAAATAACTTACAGACTATGTTACACGCTGATAATGTAGCTTTCTATCTAGTACCTTGCATGTAAAATAACTTACAGACTATGTTACACGCTGATAATGTAGCTTTCTATCTAGTACCTTGCATGTAAAATAACTTACAGACTATGTTACACGCTGATAATGTAGCTTTCTATCTAGTACCTTGCATGTAAAATAACTTACAGACTATGTTACACGCTGATAATGTAGCTTTCTATCTAGTACCTTGCTTGTAACAGCTTTACTCCGATGAAATGATTTTTAAAATCGGTTAAGTACATTTGGAGTTTATCCATTACACACAAAGAAGCAAAACAGCAAAAAAAAACAAACAAATCTTTTCTCATTGTAATATTATTTATTGTAGATAAGACTTATATGGTTGCGCGAGGTTTTTTTACCATAATAAGCTCGTCCTAAAATATTTTTGACAGTCCCGTGCCAGTAGTTGAGCCAATGATCTTAATAAATAAATAAATACATAAATAATCCCGTCGTAAAAAAAATATTCATTCTGTAAGTCATCTCGACCTCAAACTCTAAATAGCACCAGATACATTAAGTTGTAAAAATTTATTCTTACATATTTTTTTCATATTTTCTTAATGGGTGGATCTCTCGTTTCACGATCTTGTTTAAAAAGTTTGACAATATTTTTATCCAGATCAAGCAAGACTACTTTTTTAAACACTTAAAATATATTTCTTTCTCCATATGTACTACGTTCGTCAGCAGGTAAATAAGGTAATCATTTTGGTTACATATAAGCAAAATAGGTTAAAAAAAAACATGAATAACTAAGGTTTGATTCAAGTTAGTCCTGTATGTTACATAAGTTTTAGCTTTCGGAGCCTCTCTTGGGCAAATATAATGACCCTATATCTAGAAAACTTATTTATAACATTTCATCCGACAGAAATACATACCTACATTGTTTCCCCATAACCGCATTGTTATTTTCGTCCAGTTCTTGGTAATTACATTTCATTATGAATTTAAATTAAATTTGTACGTACATTAACGTACTTGTGAAATGAATGTACGTGTATTTCCCTTAAAATACATCAAACAGACGTTAAACAACATTGTGCCAAATTGTTTATTAAATAATTCCGCGCGGGCGGACACGGGCGCGGATCGGATGCTAGCTACACCGTACTTTTATAGACAGTACTAAAATAATATAGTTAGAAAGAAAGTTTTGAACAAATCACAATGCCACTAAGTACCACAGTGACCACAGTGATTAGATTTTGTATATTGATGAAAAATGGTAATTAACTCTGGGGAATTTTAGACGAGAAGATAAGACGCACCTTTTGCAACTGCCTAGCCAAGTTGGATTCTTCGGTTGAATTTTGTGTTGACGTCCCTCTATTGACGCTCTTACACATCTGAGGCTGATATTCATTTGACTCTTACACATTTGAAGCACTGCAGTGCTGGCTGAGGAAATAAGTGATTGAAAAAAATGTTACTGTAAAATCGTCTGTACCAAGTTCAGTCACTGTATGACACTGTACTAGTTGTCTCCCGGGATAGTCCGCGTCTGTTTAATTTACTGCTCTATGAAATTAGGTGCAACTGAAAGATACAGGTAGCAGAATAGGGTGATACATTATTTCGCAGGTTTTGCATTTTTAAACCCTGTTTGTTTTACAACTAATGCTTTTAAAGCTTTTATATGTTATTTGTCTACCCTTGACTTGAGACATTACGCTTTTCATTGTTCTGGTCCTCTTTCAGGAAATTAAAATACTGTACGACACGGAACAGAAGCTCGTAATCGAATCTGGAATACATTAAATCTCTGTAGTAAACATAGAAATCAGCTCAGCCACACACAACAATTTCGTTGCTTTTTAAACCAAGCCAGAAAAAACTAACGCTCAGACGAGATTTTCTCGCCATTAATCTCGAATCCGTGCTCTCGTCGACTCCGATAATATTTATACCTTGAGGCTAGCTCCGTAATAAATGGCTGAGACGTTAAAATTTTAAATTAAATCCCATTTATTATAGCCGTAAAACTCCCCATAAACTTGTGTAAACATTAGGGTGTCTTGTCAGTGGAGGAAATCATCTTAAGGTCGTTTGCACTTAGCGACATGCGGCTCGGTGGCAGAAAGTTGCTGAGGAGGTTTTGTTTGAGTGGAATTTTATTTGTTTCTGCTATTCGTGAATGAGTGTGTAGAGGAGTTATGTGGATGATGGGATAGCTATATGGAAACTTTAAATAATTTTCGGTAAATCTAAATTTACTCAACTTTATCTGACTGAAAATTTAATTTTGCTCAAGATTCTCGGAAAGAGTTTGAACTATTGAAACCTAATTTGAGATCCAAGTGCACTACTATAGTAATGTAAACAAAACTGTTGAGATCAATGACTTTCATTTTTTGATGTCTTGTAACTTAAGAGTGTTGTTTGTATCAAGACACATTTTAGTTGTATTAATATGACTGTTTAAGGCGAATTCCTAATATATGGATAACTGTTCATTGTATACCAATAATAATACATCTGTAACTAAACATATGAAATGTATTTTACAATGAGCGGTATTATCGCTAAAACGCAATCTCTTTTAGACAACCTTTTGATGGAGAGGAAATCAGTACTGCAACAGACGAAGTATACCCGTCAACATAATAAAACTAGATTTCCCGCCCAAGACTTCATCCACGCTACAGTTTATCGCGAAAAAAACATCATATGTTCTTCTAGGAGAAGAACATATGTTAAAAGTATCCTATGTTTTATTCCAGGGTATAAGCTATCTCTATTCCGAATTTCGACAAAATCCGTGTAGCCGTTATTGCGTGAAAGCTCCCCAAACAAACAGACAACGTTTCACTTTTATATATTGGTAGGGATATTTTAATTAAACTAAAATAATGGCAGGTGACGCAATGCCAGTGATCGATCAAAATGACCTATTTTAGTAAAGAACCGGATCCTAAATTTATTAAATACACGCATCTTCCTCTCATTTCGGACGCTTCTATTCCTTTTATGCATTTGCTATATATTTATTTAGTTTCTTTCTCATCTTCAATTTGTTTGACCTAGAATCCTCTTATTTTTCTTAAACGCCTGTTCATTATGTATTTTGTTGTATGTACAGGCCCGGGTGGTTAAGGGTAAATAGGCCTCACAACACAAGAAGTTAATCAACGTTGTTTAACGATAGTTTAGCGTGCGTAGATAGATTACAGGATCGCCGGAGTGATGTGTTGTTTAGATCTAGACTCTTATATTTTACCTAATGTGCGTGAGTCCAAAAAAAAAAACAAAAAAAGCAGTAAATTGATTAATCACACTTCCCACTAATTTATACTTATAATAAATCAGTATTTTGTTTATCGTATGAGGTTAATGCTGGCCTCTGGTGTGAGAGTTTATCAGGTCGCCCGAGGGCCTCTGACATGACTGAATGACTACTACTAATCATTAAAAGCTGGGACCTACAAATTAACGTGCCCTCCGAAGCACGGAGTGATGAAAAAACCACACGTAACTTAGAAAAGTCATTGGTGCGGAGCCTAGGAGCGAACCCGGTGTCGATGGATTCTAAGTTGCACTACTGAACTGTTAGGCTACTGCCGCTCTAAAACAGTTGATAAGTAACAAACAACGGAACAAAAATATAACATTTAAATATTGTGTCTGTCAGGTTAAAACAACAGGACCGACTGTATTTCCGTTTTCACTGCTGGATAGCTTAGGGTTAAACTTAAAAGCTGGTATACTTTGAGTAACACTCCTATTGGTAGGAGCTGAGAAATCAATAATAAACTTTTTATCAGCTGAACGAATTTTAATGACGTGTAATATATTGTACTTAAAGGTTAAGGTTCTTGGAATAACACATACGTTACATTTAACACAAACGAATTATCACGCGGGCAAAGCCGTGGGCACAGCTAGAACTGATAAATACCTACCACCTTTTTACGACTGAACCAATCATGATTTAACAAGGATATAGTGAGCACCATGCATGAGAAAGGAAATAAGCTATTAATTTTTCCTTTTCCCTCGGAATAATGACCACGCGGGCGGCCCGCAGCTCGCAGCATAGCTGTACGGTCATACATGTATGACCATCTTCACCTGTATTTTCGTTTGTGGATTTAGTGGTGGTGACCTATGACATCAGTAGGCTTAAATCCAAACAAGCCCTCATTTTATACTCGACTTCTAAAAGAAGGTTCTGAAGTCGCCTGTTTTTTTTTGTATGTTTCCTAAATGAAAGTGCAGAACCCCGATTAGATCCCATTTTTATTACCTGGGTACGGCAAAGCAAGGGAAAGGTAATGAGTTTAACAGTCTATGTATGTATGTGGGTGTGTGGATGTTCCACCATAGCGTCGCCCCTATTGGTCCGGGTTTGTCAATCGATTCGTCTTCAGGTATAGAGTGCCATAGGCCATATTTTTTACATGAGTACGTTGAAGGAAATGAAGGGCTATGTGTTCAAACTAAAACTTGGTTCTGATTTTGACAAGTGAGGAATCAATCGATTCTTCTTCATTTACAGAGTGCCATGAGCTATTTCTTTACCCGACTACGGTGAAGCAAAGGAATGGTTAAAAAATATATTTTTTTGTACACTTTCATTCTTTATTTTTAAATAAATTCAATAAATCCCTTGTGTTATGTTTAAAATGTCTCATATCTCTAAGATGTCTAGATCAATGTTTGATGATTCTTGTTTTATTCAAAACGGTAAACTTTCAGTGTAGTCCCATACAAACTTCATGAAATTTGATTTAGTATGACCACACGCCACTAAACATTAATTAGGAACTACGTCCGCTTTAGCTCACGGCTTCTTTTAATTTATTACCCCCAAACATGGAGACGGGTGTTATAAGTTTATGTGTGTGTGTGTGTGGGTGTGTGTGTGTGTGTGTCTGTCTGTGGCATCGTAGCTCCCAAACCAATGGACCTATTTTGATGCGTTTTTTTCTGTTTCAAAGCTGATGTGATCGAGATGGTTCTTAGATATATGGGGAGGTGGTGGGGGCAGGTGAGAAAAGGGGGGGGGTGAAAATCGTAGCTTCCAAAGGACAGGACCGATTTAGCTGTGATTTTTTATGTTTGAAAGATGGGGTAAAGGAGATGGTTCATAGGTATAATGAGGGATGGAGGGGTAGGGCCCCCCCGGTTGTGCGAATCGTAGCTTTCGAATGAAATGATGTCGATACGGTTTTTTTATGTTTAAAAGCCGAGGTAAACGCAATGGTTATTAGCTGTAATGGGGGGTGGGGGGGGGGGGTATGGGCGGACGATCGTAGCTCCCAAATGGATAGAACGATTTTAGGTTTGTAAACTGATGTGATCGATATGCTTCTTAGCTATAATGGGGGGTGAGGAGTTGGGTTTTTTTTTTTATTATTGCTATTTTTAAACAAAATAAGTATAGGAAATAGGTGATCTATAACAAAGCAGGAAGGAACAAATAGTCTGACAAAGCTTTTTTATTATTTGTAGATATCTTTGTTTATGTTCTCTCACTTGTCGGGATTTCTGAAAATGAATTGACCTCCATTCCTACTGTATAAATTTCATCAAAGTTGGTTTACTAGCTTTTTACAAGCGTTTATGTAATTCACCGGATTAGTAAACTTGGGGCCAGTTTGCTCGTTAATTTTGAACCATTTAACGACGACTAATGATGCTGAAGTTTACCCGCGGATTTATCTCTGATGACATTACAATAATATGGTACTATTGAGCTAATAATTTAATTTTGACGACCGGTTGGTCTCGTGGCTAGTGATCCTAGGTACGTAATCAAAAGGTCGCGGGTTCGAATCCTGCAAGGTGCAATCATTTGTGTGATGAGCAGAAATGTTTGTTTCCGAGTCATGGATGTTAAATATTCTTATCTATGTATGTTTAATATCCGTTATCTAGTGCCCATAGTATATAGGGTATCATAGTTTGGGGCTAGGTAATTGGTGTGGAATTGTCCCGAATAAAAAAAAAGGGAAAAAAAAAAGACAAATGATGGAACTCTTTCTAGTTTGGGTTCATTTGGTTTGTCTTCATGAGTTATCTGGTCTTATGTGGTATCCAGCCGGTAGGTAGTCACAAGAACTCAACAATCAAGTGATGGAACACCTTCAAGTTTGGGCTTATGTGATTGGTCTCGATAAGTTATCACGTCTAAAGAAGTAGTAATGGCATGTTAAAGATTGTTTTAAAAATATATTTCACATTATTCTTAAATAGGTTTGATATTGATGAAAAAAAAAATAAAAAAAAATATATATATATATTTGTTTATGTTCCGTCATATTTACGAGATTTCCAAACTGATTTGGATGTTTTTTTTTTGTATTTTAACCTAGTTTAAAAAACTGTTTTCTAACATAAATGTTGTATTTTTGCGTCGCCAGTTGCGTGCTGACGTTCGTAGCGCTTGTCGCGGCTTGTCGGCGTAGCACTCAAAGCAACTTCAAAATAGTCCGAAACGCGTATTTCCGATCTTCTATTTCGTGAGTTTTTAGCTGTTTTAATTATATTTAATATATTGTGCTAGTTCAATTATAATTATATTATTCATTTAAGGGATGGTTTACAAAAAAAAATGCAATACAAAAAATTACGTTTTTCAAAGCTTTTATTAAACTTGCATTGTTATATGTATGTCTGCGTATATGTATGTTTGTTTAGATCAAATCTTGCAAGCTGAAATAGAAACACTTCTTCTTATGTAGGATAGGAGTTGAATTTTTGCATGATGGTTCAGTTTCAATGACAATGCATTTTCATGGTAACATCCAGGATCAGCTCCAGATAAGGGAACTCTTCAACGGTCAACAGCACAGTTACGAAATTTTGTGTACGCATTTTATTATGATAACTGGTTTGAAGTTCTACCATGACATGGCTGCTGCACTCCAGGTCGTCTCCTGACTATTGTACTCCTCAACGGTTAATATCACAGACTCGAAATTTTGTATACACATTATATTATGATAGCCGGTTTGAAGTATTACCATGACATGGTTACTGCACTCCGTGTTGGCTCCTGACTAGGGACTCCTCAACGGTTAACAGCACAGATACGAAATATTGCCATCATCATCATCATCATCAGCCTTTATCTGTACACTGCTGGACGCGGGCCTTTCCTAATGCACAACACTGAGCTCGGTATTCAGCTATCGAAATATTGTATACGCATTTAATTGTGATAGCCTGTTCTAAGTTTATAACTCTACTGCATTAAAGCTTCTTTGAAATGTTTTTAAATTAACTTATTTTAGAAATATATTTTTAAATCTTAACAATTTATTACGCTTGTTTAATATTTTACCTTATTTCCTTACGTGATATAGGTAAAATTGTAGTCTTTTGACTAACTATTGGTCTCGTACGCAAGCTCAAAGTCGCGTAGCGTGCAGTGGAGAGAGCTTTGCTCGGTGTTTCACTACGAGATAAGATCCTTAAGGAGGAAATCAGTAGAAGAACCAGGGTTATCAACATAGCTCTCAGAATTTGCAAGTTGAAGTGGCAATGGGCAGGCCATATAGTTCGCAGAACCGACAACCGCTGGGGAATAAAGGTTCTCGAATGGTGACCACGAACAAGCAAGCGAAGTGTAGGGAGACACATTGGACGAACGGCATTGTAGCCATCGTAGGGAGTCATTGGATGGAGGTGGCACAAGACCGCTCGTCATGACGCTCTTTGCGGGGAGGCCTATTTTCATCAGTGGACTTCTAAAGGCTGAAATGATGATGATGAATCTTTTGACCAAAGAGGGAGACCATGTGAGTTTTTTATTTAATTTGCTCTCTTACTTATTTATTTCGAAATTGTAACACTGCTTGTTTTTTGAGGACCGTGTAGAAGTACCTATCTTAAAATAAGCAATTCTCACTAACTGACTGCATTTAATTGTAAATATCTCTTTAACTAGATAGGAATAGTTTCTATGATTTTAGCATTAACTCCTGCTAGGCGAGAACATAACTAATAATTTTCTTAAATTCTGAATCACGGGTGGGGTTCGAACCCGCATCATTCCGTTCCCGTCCCCGTAAGATGGATTTACAAACTAAGCGGAAAATTTAAATGATGTAGTACCTGTCACGGTAGCCGAATTGGTAAAGGCATGTGCCGTGCAGAGGCACAGAATGATGCAGATTTGAACCCCGTCCGTGATTCAAATTTTTCGTTTAGAAAATTATTAGATAGGAATAGTTGATAATAAAGCGGCGTTTATCAGCACATCAGGGTGGTTGACGTCAGTGCGCTGACACGTCAGCCGCATGATTTGGCGAGCAGTCGATCGGACGGAGGGCGAGCGTTGCACCCGCCTGGGGGAGGGTACCCGGTCAATTATGGTTATCTTAATTTGAAATATTGTTCAGAAACTTTCCATATTTAACGATTATGTTTTTAAAAGCTGTCATTTAACTTGCAATGTTTGTATGTATGTATGTATGTTTGTTTAGGTCAAATCTTGCAAGCTGAATTAGAACCACTTCCTCTTATCGTAAGGTAATTAGATTTTTTGTATTTTATGGTAAGAATGATCTTAATCGACATCCAGGATTAGCTCCAGATAAAGGAACTCTTCAACGGTTAAAAGCACAGAAAAGAAATTGTGTTACGCACTTAATTATGATAGCCGGTTTTAAGTTTTACCATGACATGGTTGCTGTAATCAGGGTTGGGTCGTCATTATCATCATCATCAGCCAATATCAGTCCACGTAACAACGAAGTTGTTAATTTAAGTGCATTCTATCAAAAAGAGCACAGTCTAAAAAAAACTACGCACGTGGTGCAACAATTTATCGCTAATAGAACAGGACATTTTAGCTAGTACAGAAACATTATTTGACGGCTCGGTTGAAGACTCCGAACTCTAATGCAGTAACTGAAGCATTTTACGACGTGGTAGAGGTACATCATGTGGAGATGTCTTGCTGGTTTAAAACGGTTTTATCCCAGTTTTTAGAACCCTTCCCTTTTTTCCTTTTTTTTCTAGAGTTTTTCCACTGTTAAGAACGGTGCTAAATAAAAAAGCTCCAAAGATGAGGGTTTCTCCCCTGCTTTCAAGAGCTCCAAAGTTATACCATCCTCACCGAGGGCCATTTCATTTTCATGTTGTTTGAGCGCCATCTCGATCTCGTCTAGGCTAACGTCGGGTAGTTTGTCAGTGAAGCGGTGGGTCAGTATTGTGCGGGAATATTCTTTGCTGAGTTTGGGTCTAGAAGCATGAGATTCGTATAATCGGCCATAGAAGACTTCGATCACAGAAATGATCACTGCTTAGAGATGACGGTTGTGCCATTATTGGTCTTGAGCTTCGTCAGATAGGATCTACTCAATCGCTAGGCGAAGACTTTTGACGCCCATTTTGCTCAATTGCCTTTTCTATTCGGCGTATATTTGAGCAAAGGAAGTCACGTTGCAATAGCTTACTTATCTTTGAGCTCCCTTTTTTCTGACGGTGTGGCTTGCTGTTGCTTCCGTCGTTCGTCCGTAAGCCGAAGAGTCTCATCCAAGATTTGAGACTCCGTGTCCGTACGCTGCAGCTGTTTTTTTTTTGTGCCTTCTTCCCTAATCCCACAACTTTTTGGAGTTCCCCATCCACGTCATTTATGGTTTCCAAGGCAGCGAATCGATTTTCCAACTTGAGTTGGAACTTTTCTGATCCAACAGCGGCTTGGAGAAGGTTTGTTCAGAGCGTAGACTTCACCAGATGGCATCTTTTAAGCTTGTGGTCGATATTCAAGGATCCTCGGACAAGTCGGTGATCACTACCGGTATTGAACCTGCTTATCACTGAGACATCCCTGAATATGTGCTTATTGTCCGTCATGATGAAGTCAATCTCATTTTTAGTCACAGTGTCGGGGCCTTGCCAAGTCCACTTCATCTGGGGCTGAATTTTGTGTTTTTTTGATTCACCATAAAGAACCCCTCTTTTACACCACTGCCCAGAAAAACTCCACTCCAACTTTGGCGTTAAAGTCTGCAATTATAATGTTGTAGTGGGCCCTTGTGGTGTTATGTATATGTCCTCAAACATATCTTCTACTTCATTGTCCGAGTGTGCAGAGGTGGTGCGTAATTTTGTATGACCTTATGGCTATACCTTTCAGTCAGTTTAAGAACCAGGTACGCTATCCTGGTCTACACACTGGACATTTAGACAACATTATCAATGAGGGCCTTATTGACGAGGAACCCCATGCCACCCTGAGACTGCTGATTACCCTCACAGAAGTAGAACAGGCGGCCCGATTCCAGGGTTGGAATCATAATATAACATGGAACATAAAATAAAGATGCTTTGGTGCAGTAGGTAAAACCTACTGCACCAAAGCATCTTTATTTTATGTTTTTAAATTTACTTTTATTGAAAGGATAAAAGTCGCCATACTACTTACCTATATAATTAACTTCATATTTTTTTCGCAGGTACTTTAGGAGAATAGTTCAAATTATTTAGTAAGCAATTTGATCATGTAAATTTCGCAATTGCCGTAAAATGTGCGTTTAAAATAGATCCTCTTATTCAGTAGAAGTTAAGTCAGTAGAAAAACTTATAAATTGATGTTGCATATCGTAATAAATTTATTGTTAATGTATATTCTAACGCAGTTCACCAACATTTGAAACATGTTAAACCACAGTAAGCTAACAAAGTATGTGACAACAAGTTAACAGTGGTTTGACCGGTTCTAATGCTAGTGAACTCTAGCCCAATAGATATAAAAATACTCTACGATTAACCCCATCAACCTCGAAAATGACCAGCCGAGGCCGTGGCGCGGTCTTAGCGTTACGATTATGACGGAGAACGTGATATGTCTGTCACAAAATTGGTTCAATATTATAGGACATCAAAATGTTAGGTTGGAGGAATATTTTACATGCTTATAAATTACGAGACAAGCAGGTTATGCTCTTGAAGGTAAGTGCCACGCCTGCCCATAATATCTGCAAAGCCACCCAGATCTTTCGTCAAAAAAATTACGTGGAAATGCACTGCGCGTGTCACCCTCAGACATTGTTTTTTATCTCATATACCCATATACCCAATAATTTCGCTGGAAACGTTGACTCTTAGAATAACATCTACCATTGCCCTTTAAACTGGAACACAGTAATGTTTGCACACTACTGCTTGGTGAATTTCCCTAAGCGGAATCACAGTAGTAGATTGTCTACCACTACAATCTACTATAATATTTCTCAATTCAATCTTCCACAATGAATCTTGCCCAAAATAGCACAGGTCACCCCTGACAATAGACGTTCTTTTCTCGAAGTCGGATTTCTTGGAACAGTCGGTGATTCTAGTATCAATTTCATCCGACATTGTCCTTTCATTGTTACAAGACTCGCCCGTGCCCTAACAACCTAGTCAGAGGGGCTGTGGTACAGTGGAAACAGTAAATAAGATTTGCACCAATCGGGAAAGAAGGAATTTATCTGGATCGCGAGTGGGTGGCACACTAAAAGAAAGGTGGTAGGTGAATAGAAGTTGATGATGATTATGATGATGGAAAAGAACAGGTGGGCATTGCTATGGCACTACAGTTCAGCATAAGTTTCTAGACCAGCGTGTTACATCCAAACCCACAATATTCATACTCATTTTATTATTAATAACTATAAAGTTACAATTCTGTTAAGACATTAGGTAGATACATACTATCTATTATTACGTATAATAAAACTGAACGGGTCCAATTCTGTACCTCGACTATATTTTGAAATGTTTTTTGGAGGTTTCTCTATATTCGATACTGAAGCCAAAACTGTTATTTTTTTTCATTTTTGTCTGTACCTTGGCTAGGCATCACGCCGAAACTACTGCATTCATTTAAATGAAACTTGGTATGATTTGAGTTCATACTACGAGGTAGGACACTGGATACTTTTCATCCAAAAAAATTAAAGGGTTCCCGCAAAATAGGGGTGGAAATTATTTAAAAGAACACGTAGCACGCTGAAAATAGTGGACGGATGTTAATGCAACTTGACACAGTCATTGTTTATATGATGGGTGAAAACTAAGGATATTTTTTATCTCAATAAAATATAGGGTTCCTGTGGGATATGGGTTCAAATTCTGTACACTAAAGATATTGTGTTTTTTTTCTCGAAGTTACTTTATATTCAATAATGAAGCCAAAACCATATTTTTTTCATGTTTGTCTGTATGTCTGTCTGTCTGTAACTTGGCTGCGCATCACGTCGCCGAAACTACTAGATGAATTCAAATGAAACTTGGTATGATTTGAGTTCATACTACGATGTAGGACATAAGATACTTTACATGCCAAAAATATAATGGGTTCTTGCAGGATAGGGGTTGCAACTTATTTAAAAGAACACGTACCACGCTAAAACTAATGGACGAGTTTTGATGCAACTTGGCAACACAACACACCGTCATAGTTTATATGACTGGTTAAAATTGAGAACACTTTTTATCCCGAAAAAATAAGGGTTTACGCAAGATAGGGGTTGAAATTTAAAAATGGTCTTGGGTACATACTTTAAAAAGCTACTGAACAAGAATATAACAGTTTTTTTGAATTGTGTCTTTCTGTCTGTTTGTTTGTTTGTTCACGCATCACGTAAAAAGTACTAGACCTATTGCGATGCGGTTTTCATTTATGATACGTAGCTTAGGGTTTGATTTAAAAACTGGTGTAATTGGTATCTCAATCCAGTGAGTTAGAAGCTGAGCAGTTGATAAAAATATTTTTGACGGCTGAAGAAATTTTTATCAAATGTTGGTATATTTGATAAAAAAAAATTAAGCCGCGGGTACAACTAGTTTATAATAATAGTAAACATATATTCCAAATAAATTCAGTAAGTAGTACACAAATTAATTTAAACTAACCTGTATGGTGCACACAACAACAGCAAATAACTTTTAAATAATTCATCGAATAATTAAAATGTCTGCTCAACAAGCCATTGTTTCATTCGATTTTTACCCGACTATGGCGTACCAAGGGACGGGTAATGAGTTCAATGTTTATATATGGATGTTCCACCATAGCGGCACCCCTATTGGTCAGATTTTGACAAGCGAGTTATCAATAGATTCGCCTTCATTTATAGAGTGTTAAAATCTATTATTTACCCGACAGTAGTCAAGTTTTGGTTTATGAACTTATGTCTTGTTGAAGGAATTCATTGACGTAGTCCTTTGAACCTCTTCTGTCAACCGGTTGAATACTGCCAGTGCCATGACATGTACCAACTTAGACTTCTTGGTAACCCGGCGTGGGTCCGCGGTAAGACAATGCGCATTCCGTTTGCAGATTCTATGTCCATCACCAAGCCTCGGTTACTCATACAAGTGCCTTCTTGCATAGAGGGCTGCTTGGAGAATCACCAAGGACGGGACAGTAAATATCCTCATCGAACGGATCAAAGATTTTCAAAATCCCATTGTGCTTAGTCTAAAGGCATATGTGTAATAAATCCTAATAGTGAGTCAACTCTGCCGCTTGACAGAGCAACGATGAAGTGCAGTGTCAGGCCGTTCGCACTCCGCAACATATACCTACACTTTGTGGCCGCAATATTGAGGATAATTCAGTATTTGAGTGGCAAGCGTGCGCTCGATAAGTCGCGCGCCGTGTGCTCAGCAATAAAGTACCTACTTACGTAATGTTTTTGACAAATTTTATTCATTTTTTAATTATGAGTGCTAAGAAGAAACCTAGCAGATACTGCATAGTATTCGGCTGTTTAAATAGTGATATAAATGACGAGTTGTCATTATTTACAGTTCCAAATAATATCGAAAGGTAATAATTGTAATAAGTACTATGTTATGTATCTAGTTACCTATTGATATTTTTTTATTTACGTAGGTAAACTATAGGTACCTACCACCTACCTATTACGAATATAATAATATATTATGTATATTCATCAAAGTGCAATAATTACCTATTAGGATACAATCATAATCAACCAACGACACATAATACGTAGGTAGGTATCTCATTAAACTTAATGACGTTCTGAAAACGGGATATTTAAAATGAGTACCTAGGTTTATTCTTATCAAGATCTATTCTGATAAGAATGTCATTGTATGTAATATAACTATCAAAATTTATAGCAATAAGTAATAACATTATTACTTATTTATTCTGTTACAATATCTAAGTCATATCATATCACAGAATAATTAATAGTACAAGAACCTAGTGATACCTTAATACAACCCTACCGAGCGAAAAAGTGACACAGCGATTCTGAAACGATTAGAGCAATGGAAGCTTTAGCGCGTGATACGATACATTCTAGCCTGCATGCGATGTGCGAGCGCCTTTTATGTAAATATAATTGAAAGCTCGCAGCGCTGTGCGAGTTAAATTGCACTTTATTGCGTTGTAGGGAGGGTCGCTATGTATTTATATGACTTCTGTACTTATACTATTATTTATTCTGTGGCAGTGTGAAGGAGAGCGGAGTCCCCGTCCACTCCGCGTGCCTGCGCTGCGTACCGGCGGACGTCTATTGCAAACATATTAGGTGTGTCAGGTACACGAAATCGCTCGCACTTGTTTGCCAAAGTACGTAATAATTATATCGTATGTGTGGTGTTCACGCAACGACGCGATTTATTTATTTGTTTTAAATATGCGTACCATCTGTGTGATAAATGGTTGAGCGTCAACATCATATAATAATAATAGTGGAGAATTACAAATTCATCAATTTCAAAAGAATGAGGAAATATATGTAAATATAATATGTAATATGATTTCTTATCAATATCCACAACATTAGGTAGCTATTATAATCGAAGTACCTACCGATGTTGTTAGAAATAATTGACTGAGCGACCGCAAAGTGTGAGCGAAGCGTCTCTGTTTCAGCTTCGGCAAAAATTCTTCCGTATGTCCGGATGTCTTTCCGGATTTCCGGCTGTTCTCCTCCTCTACAGGTCGCATTTCTCAATCGATCTAGACGAAACTTGTTAAACTGGTTAATCGATTTTTTAGTATTTATAGTTTCGGAGTTTTTTTATTGGGGGTACTGCCCCCAAAAAAGAGTAAAAAGGGGGCTACTGAATATCTCCAACATATTAAATCATGTTTTTTTGGGGAAGATCTGATGAGGATCTTCGGCGTGATGAGCAAAAAAAAAAATGCAGTAAATTTCTCACTCTTAGGTTTCTATCAGTGGAATCAGTCCTTTACCTACTAGGTAGGGATTGATGGAGCACCTTGGATATTAATGTTAGTGTTACAATAACTTAACTAGATGGCGCTACTGTGCACCGTTAGATTGTTTGCAAAAAAGTTTCTACAGCTCACAGATCCACTAGTAATGTAGGTAAGTCCTAACTACTTACCTTCTAGAAGTTGAACTATATAATCATACTTATAGAAAGTTCGATTCTGTTTTATTGGGTACGCTTGCAAATTAAATATTTTTACAGGTTTTTTTACTTTTGTAGCTGGTTCAGGGACCTAAATCATTAGTGATATTATTTTTGCTACACTTAGAGATTGTTCTTTACATTAGCTATTTCATTTAAGACTTTTTTGAACTTCACGCTGCACACGGGCCCAACACCCTTAGTGAATAGTACCTATCAAGGTAGGTACACATATAAATATAAGACCGTGGGATCTCGACTAAATCAATCAGTAAAATAAGCTAATAAATTAGTTAATAAAGATTATATTTGATATACGTAGGTACCTGCCTAGTTTTCAGTAAAATAGGTATATAAGATATCTTTTTTTTTCTTTTTTTTATTACGGACTAGGCAATCGTTTGACCGCGATCTCACCTGATGGAAAGCGATGATGTGGTCGAAGGTGTAGCACGCTTGCCTAGTAGATACCTAATCACTCTTGACTTGAACACACCGGGGTTATAATTTACCGGAAACACTGACGAGGGCAGGGCATTCCACTCCTTTGCAGTTCTTATAATAAATGAAGAAGCGTAACGCTTCGTTCTTGTGCGAGGTATTTCAACCATGAAAGGGTGGCGCTTTGCTGATCGTCTAGTCGTACGGTGATGGAAAGGTGATGGGGGAATCAGGTTGTGCAGTTCTTGTGCACACTCTCCATAGTGCAATCTGTAGAATACCGCCAGGCTTGCTACCTCACGTCGATGCGCCAGACTTTGAAGCTTACTCTTACCGATACCTTATCTTTGCTTATCGATACCTTTTCGGATCCTGATATTTTAAATGCAAAACTTTAGGTGTTCCTTTGTTATGCAATCACAGTAAATCGGGCGAAGCCGTGGGGCGCAGATAATATATTATGAGGAATACAAATTTGAAATGGTATAAATTAAATTGTAAAAATTATATTCATTTTTTTGTGTCAACCCTAGCATATTATTAGCTACTAGTCGCTTATCGGCATTTTGCGCAGCGACAAAGGAGTTGACTCACTGTAAGGATTTATTACACATATGGTACTCGTAATGGGCTGTCATTTTTTTCAGTAGTTTTTGTTATTGGTTTGATATAAAGTAGATGGCAAAAGGGTTTGCCATACACCAAATCAACATTTTTAGATTGATATTATTTTAGCAAGTAGTCTACTGTTCAGTTAGTATACTGCAAACTTCCCTAACAACCTATCCGGGAAGGTTGTACTTTTCAGGGCCATTGTAGCGTTTCCGAACATCGGCCCTTGATTCGAGGCCGCCCTTTGACTCCGGAATAGATTGTCACTGTAGGGCGGACTGTAGGGCAGCTGTAGGGCGGAGGTGCTGAAACCGAGAGCAGAGCTTTTCATGTCAACTTATGTTTGTGATCAAAGGCTTATGATATTTTAATGTGATTTAGTTGCCAGTGGGCTATTTTAAAAACGTTCTATGAAAATTTTAACCTCCCCTTTTTAGTCATATCCCGATTAGTAATGAAAATTGTACATGGCTAAATAAGTTCAACGTTTGTCAGACCACCTATGGGCGACTGAGATGGCTAAACGACTGCTATTTATTGTTAGCAATTACAATAAAACGCATTAATAAAAAGATGGTTTAAAATATAGCAGATTCAACGATATTTTTGATAATATAAACGATGTTTTCCATTTCCTTCAAGACGTAACGTGTTAATAAACTTGGTAGAGGTACTTATTTACCTTGTTCTACCTTTCAGTTAACTTTAAAGATTTCTGCAAAGTCTATTAGTTCACAAAGCTTAGAATTTCGTCAAAACCACGAAAATAATTCAAACCTCCAAATTGCTGACGCGAAAACCGACATTGCTCCAAAATATTTGACAAAAAATATTTGTGTGAAAAATTCACGTCAGCACCTATGCTGCAATCAAGCTGGAATTCGGGATTTTCGAGAAACGCCCGCTCGCGCCGCGGAGCGTCGAGCTGTGAACTCGCAAACATTTTGGCCCTCATTAGGTGTTTACTTTGCTTATAAAAATCATTCTCTTCATATTATTTTTGAGGAGAAACATTTCTTGGAGAGGCTGTCATTTTTTCCATTTAAAATTGAGAATTGAATCGGTTCGGTTTGAAGCGGAAATTGAGTTTATTCGTTAAGTAGGTACTGAAATAATAATTAATATCTCAAACCCTTCAAAAGCTTTACGTTAACATTTAGTGTGACTTATGCATAATTATTTACTTTTAAAATGAACAAGATAACATTTAACGGAAATAGAACATGCAACACAACACAAAACATTTTTTTTTGTGTTTGTCAGCATACCAAAAGCCGATATTTTTAGATGGGAGATGAAGTAATAAATTACAAATTTATTTATTTATTTTAATGTTGTCAATGCATTTCTGCTTACGCTTAGATTGCAATTTATTTAAAACTTATTATTTTAAAGCTACGTAATCTTTTATATGTAGGGTGCCTCTTTAGCCGACTTTAAAAAGTTAGTTCTTTCGTTCCTTCCTCTACACCATCGCGAACTTAAACACAGCAAAAAATACCCGTAGACCGTACAGTAATACGGTCTTCAGAAACTAACTCAACTTAACTGGGTCCTGTCATCCCAACAAAGCCATAATTGGCTCAGGAAGCCGCGCGGGATGCCATCGCGACACGCCCGGATTCCACGCGTCGCTCCGCGGTTATATCTTCTAAATGTTTTCTCAGAACAGCATTACCTTTCATTTTAGTGTTTACAGAGTATTTCAATAGGTGAAAGATAGAAGAGCATTCAGTGTCGTATTTTTAGGGAAAAAATGCTTAAGGAAATTAGTGACAGCTACGGCCAATGAAAAGTCAATTATGTCAAAGTCATCATCATCGTCATCACCATCATCAGCCTATACTTGTCTACTGCTGGACGTAGGACTCTCCTAATGCACGCCACTGAGCTCGGTCTTCAGCTCTCTTCATCCATTCTTGCCAGCTGCTTTTCGGAGGTCGTCACTCCTCCTGACCACAGGGTATCCTACCCTACGTTTGTCTAAACGTGGTCTCCTCCCGAGAACTTGTCTACCCCAACGGTTATCGGTTCTTCGTGAAACTAGACCAGCCCACTGCCATTTTAGCTTGCTTATCCTTAGATCTAAGTTAGTTCTCTGCCGGATCAATTCATTACGAATTTTGAGCCTTATTGATTTATATTATGCTTAAATTTGTAACGACAGGAATTGTTAGATTTATTTATTGTATTTAGATAGATTTGAGTAGCAGCGCCTATTCAACATATTATTAACATTTTGGGTACCTATCAGTAGAATTATTGTTGGTAAATCTCACTAAAGTAAACCAAACACAAGATTGCTTACATTAGTCAATATTGAATTTATGAACATTTCAGTCTGCCGTGAAATCCAACAAATCTTTGTTTATAAGACAAAGACTGCGCGTTCAAGCTAATATCAAAATACAATATTGACTACTAGTTGTACCCGCGGCTTCGCACGCGTGGTCATTTCTCTAGGTTAAAAGTACTCTACGTACTAATCCATGACCAAAAATACCAATATACTAACATTTGATCAAAATTCCTTGAGCCGTCAAAAAGTTTTTATCGATTACTCGGCTTCTACTCAACGGATTGAAATACCAGTACCCCAGTTTTTAAGCCAAATCCTAAACTATCTAAAAATGAAAACCACATCGCAATCGGTCCAGTAGTTTTGACGTGATGCGCGAACAAACATACAGACAAACAGACAAACAAACAGACAGACAAAAAATTTAAAAATGTTATATTCTTGTTCAGTAACTTATTTGAAGTACCCTCAACCATTTTTTTTTAATTATCTTCTTTGTACATAAATTTTTCGTTCATATTGCTTTATTATAAGTAACTAGCTGATGCCCGCGGCTTCGCACGCGTGGTCATTTCTCTAGGTTAAAAGTAATCTATGTGCTATTCCAGGACCTAAAATACCAAATATACCAACATTTGATGAAAATTACTTCAGCCGTCAAAATTATTTTTATCGATTGCTCGGCTTCTACTCATCGAATTGAGATACCATGTACCCTAGTTTGTAAGTCAAACCCTAAGCTATCTAACAGTCAAAACCACATCGCAATCGGTCTAGTAGTTTTTACGTGATGCGCGAACAAACATACAGACAAACTTACAAACTAACAAACAAACAAGCCGGCACGAATTTAAAAATGCTCTATTCTTGTTCAGTCGGTTATTTTAAGTACCCTAGACCATTTTTTTTCTTAATTATCTTCATTGTACAGACTTTTAAGTTCTTATTGCTTCACTATAAGAATAGATACGCTAAGCAGGCGTTAACTGATAAAATCATAAAATTATGATTTGGGTGACGTTATCTTTCCGACATGAAGTTAGCCGTCTTCGGTTGGTCAGTTCAGAATATTATCAATGGATGGCGTTACCGTCCCCGAAAAAGGTTTGAGGTACTATGGTACAAATTTGGATTATGATGCAGTGGTCACGGTAGCCGAATTGGTAAGAAGCATGTGTCGCGCAGAGGCATGGATGTATGCGGGTTTGAATCCCGTCCGTGATCGATTTTTTTTATATACTCGAAGCAGCATTAACTGCATAAATCATATAACAATATCGAATGTGACAAATATTTTACTCGATAAAAAACTTGTAAGAATAAATAGTTTTAAATTCGTATATGTATAGCAATGTTATTTACACAGAGAAGTTTTTTGTTTGTGTGTAAATAAAAAAAAACAAAATCCAATTGCAGTGCTCAGAACCTAGAACTTTGAATTGCAAAATTGCTTGACTGCATTCGTCACCCAAAATCATTTTATTGTAAATAGGCAAAATAATAGCACCTTTACAAGTCAAAAATAACATCTCATGAACAAGGAGAATACATTGAATATTATAAATAGATCAAATCAATAAAATTTAGGTAAATTAAGTATGCTTTGAGATTGAAAAGAAAATTTCCCTGTCATGTGCCAACAGAGTTAAAGCTCACACAGGAAAAGGTAATACCCTTCTGTCTCTACTGGTGCTTCGGAAATACGCCCTTTAGAGAAGAGAGCACTAAGAAACTCTACGGGAATGTAATTTTATCAATATTTGTTAATTCTTTATGTTATATTTTTCAAATGTCAGAAATTACAATAAAACATATTTAAATTACAAACATAAAAGACAAAAGTGACAATGAGATGTCCCACAATCATCTAACAATCAAACTCAAGGTGCAATCATTTGTGTGATGAGCAGAAATGTTTGTTTGCGAGTAATGGATGTAATATTCTTATCTATGTATGTTTATCCGTTATCTAGTGCCCGTAGCACAGGGTATCCTAGTTTGGGTCTAGGTAATTAGTGTAGAATTGTCCCGAATATATTTATTTATTGAAGTATTTAATCTCCCTGTATTTAATCTAAAAATACCTATGCTGTCCCGAATAATTTTATAACCAAAATATTCCTCGCATTTTGCTTCACTTCCGAGGACAGCCAGAAACCTAGCCTAATAGATATTTCATTAACCGCTTTAACTTATACCCGCAAAATTAAAAGGGGTCTCACAAACTGGACACTTTACGTTGAGGCTCCCAAGTAGTTCGGCTAATCGCTTTTGGCAAGTATACGCAGATCCATCCCTAAGGATGAATAACAAGGACTCGCAGATGATGGATACAGCTGAATAAATTATGGGCTAGTTAAGACTGGGAACTTAGGTAATTGGCCGAGTTCAGGCTCTCGCCGCATCATAGTGGACCGGCTTTTCGGTGAAAAGTCGGTTTTTATAGTATCAATTTGGTTTGAAATGCTTTTTTATAGAGTTGATAAAATACATATAGGAATTTTATAATTTAAATATTACTTCCCTTATTAATTATAAAATCTAACTGGTTTTGAAAACAAACAGTGTAAATACTTTTTTGTAACTTTTCCTTGTTAATTAATTTTTTCTTTCACTTTCCATGTTTTTTTTTATCACTGTCTAGCAATCATTTGACCACGATCTTACCTGATGGAAAGCGATGATGTGATTGAATGTGTAGCACATTTGCCTAGTAGATACCTATTCACTCTTGACTCAAACACACCAGGGTTATATTTTACCGGAAACACTGACGAGGGCAGAGCATTCCACTCCTTAGAACTTCTTATAATAAATGAAGAAGCGTAACGCTTCGTTCTTGTGCGAGGTATTTCAACCGAAAAAAAGTATGGCACTTTGCCGATCGTCTAGTCGTACGGCAATGGAAAGGTGATGGGGGAATCAGATTGTGCAGTACAAGAACTGCACAATCTGATTCCTCCATCATCTTTCCAATACCGACAGGCTTGCGACCTCACGTCGATGCGCCAGACTTTGAAGCTTACAGTTTACCAGAGTGTCATCTCTAATGAGCCTAATAGCACGTCTCTCAATTGAATCCAAAACCTCGAGCTGATACTTGGCAGAACCGTCCCAGAGGTGGCAGCAGTACTCCATACAAAATCGGACCTGTGCTTGGTAAATATTCAAAAGCTGTCCCGGTGTGAAGTACCGCCTAACCTTAGACAATATACCAAGTTTCTTTGCAGCTACCTTGGCTTTAGATTCAATGTAAGACCCAAAATTCAGGTTCGATGTGAGTTCGACACCCAAAAGCTCCAGATGGTCGGCTAATGGTATTGTTACACTGGAGATCGGTTAAGAGGACTCTTTTTAGCAGAGAACAAAGATGCCTGTGTTTTAGTTGCATTAAACTTAACCAGGTTAGTTTATTACCTATAATGTAGAACTAAATATGTATTTTTTGTTCCATTGAATGACGAGTCGAGCAGGCTTCTTGCCTGATGGTAAGCGTCACGTCCACCCATAACACTTGCAGTGTCACCTAGAACTTTGGTTGCGCGTCACTGCACTGCTCTCGTCACCCTGAGAAATATTTTTAAGTCTCATTGCCCAGTAATACAAATGTTTGCACACCACCACTTGGCTTTTGAATATCTGTCAAAGTTGTGGTATTTCTTCAGGCGGACTCTTGCGTCAGAGGCCTACCTACAAGACACATAATTTTATTACTTACATATGACTGATAGCATAGCTTGTGAATTCAGCGCATGACATGTATCTGAAAAGGAAAAAATAAATAATTAGTAATTTTCGAAGAGGCTGTATGAATATAACAAAAATATGAGCTTTATTTACCCTATTTCACTTACATAGGGACAATAATTTATAACGGAGATCTTCAAATCAGCTTGGACGCTTCACCGTTTGTATGTTAGGTTTTAAGTTATTTTGGTAGGAAGTAAAATAGGTAAGTAGATAAGATCTGTTGGACATATTTTTAATTTTACGTTAGTTCAATTTGGATTTGGTTAGTGTGGTTTATTTTAATATTTAATTTTATTTTCAAATAGCTTTTCCACCCGAAACTTCGTCCGCGCGGACAACTTACTGTTTATCTCGAAAATAAACTATGTCCTTCTAGGATATTAAAAACCAATGCAAACGTAGGTATAGCACCAATACTCTTGATGTTTTGGAGATACTTGTGATTTCGTTTCCATGGCAACCGTTTCCTACAAGTATAAGTAATCAAATTTTTTCTAGTTTTTCCACTTTTAGAAACTTTCAATTTTCCGGGAAAAAAGTATCCTATGTTTTATTCCAGGGTATAAGCTATCTCCATTTAAAATTTTACAAAATCCGTCCATCCGTTATCGCGTGAAAGCTCCCCAAACAAACAAACAAACAAACAAATAAACAAACAGACAACGTTTCACTTGTATATATTGGTATGGGTTTATCATTGGTCTGACTTACAGATTTACGGAAATAAACTACATATTTATTGTTTGTTCATTTTAAAAATAAAGACGTTGACCAAGCCAAGTAGACCAACATTGAAACCATTGTTAAAAATCAGTAAATTTAGAATATCTATGACAACTTCATGCTAAATTGAAACCATTGTTAATAATCAGTAAATTTAGAATATCTTTGACAACTTCATGCTAAATTGAAACCATTGTTAAAAATCAGTAAATTTAGAATATCTATGACAACTTCATGCTAAATTGAAACCATTGTTAAAAATCAGTAAATTTAGAATATCTATGACAACTTCATGCTAAATTGAAACCATTGTTAAAAATCAGTAAATTTAGAATATCTATGACAACTTCATGCTAAATTGAAACCATTGTTAAAAATCAGTAAATTTAGAATATCTATGACAACTTCATGCTAAATTGATGTACTATGCCTTAAAACTGTGGCCAGTGTAGTGATCACGCTGACTCTTAAAAATTTAAAGATTAATTATTTATTAATATTTTGCCTCTAACACCTTATGTACCACACACAAACCTGTCACAGTAATTTAGGAGAGCAAAGAAGAACATCGACACATTTTGCTTTTAAATTGATAATTTGATAAATTACATCATTAAAATATTGCATAATTAAAATACATAATTTAAAAGGTATGCTTCTCAGTCGACTGCCACTTCATATAAACATGATAAGAGTGGTGTCCAATTAAAGCTGTTAGACAAATTACAACTGGTCAAGTGTATCAGTTTTTCCTTCTTAACAAAAGTTTTCATTACAGAGACACGAAATTTATTTCCTTTCGGCGCGCTTGTTACACTAGTATAGGTAAGTTTCTAGGTCATAGAGTTTAACAATTATTTTTTATATATCACAATTTTTCAGCCTGACGTTGCCATGGTTGTAAGCGCTATCCATGCCCAAAACTATTGCTGCATTCCGCATAATGAGACATTCATTGTCATCATTATCCTAAGCCACTACTGAACTCGGTCTTCAGCTCCCTGCATCCAGTTTATGCCAGCCTCTTTTCGCATGTCATCACTCCTGGCCACAAGGCGTCCATTACGTTTTCCTAAACATGGCCTGACTACACATGATACATTGGTTGACTTAGGTATATGCCCAATAATTTTGCTGACTACCTTGTCCTGCAGCCTAGAACATGGCAATGCATGCACACTACTGCTTGGCGCACAAATATCTGGCAAAGCACAACACAAATATCTTACCTGTACTAATCGATATTATAATAAAATTGACCAATTTCAAAATTGCTTGTATAATACCATCATAAATCCACATCAAACCACTACATAACGTGAAATCACGTCTAGAGAGGGAAAAACAATCCATCAGTTGTTGGGTCCCTCAAACAGCACTCGAGTCGGTACACGTCACTCACACATACATACTAAAAAAAGCGTATAAACACACACGCAAAAACAACCTGTGTAGAGCTATCGCACACAAATAACAAGAGAAGAACACACGCAAATTTTCACGAACACAGACGCAGAGCGACTTTGTGAACGACGTGCTGATTGGAGATGTGTGTGTGTTTAGGGCGGTGACAGGAAGACGACTTTTTTGGTGATACACGACAATTTGTCGTGACAAAACGACATTTTGTCATAGAAAACAAGATGTATGGGAAGGTTTACATTTATTGTCAGTGAAAATGATTTTTCAGTTCGTCGTTAGTGATAAGTCTAAAAATTTGGGATAAAATGAATCTATATCTGTTGACAATTAATTATACTCCAAAAACTTGGATTTCTCACCTAAACCTACTCTTTCAGCCAGATATTATGACACGCAGGTCAGCTTACCGAACTTGATTTCATAATACAAGTGAATCGCACAAACTCAACTTCAATAAACGTTTTTAGAAAAATTCTAAATTAGACTTGCCAAAAATTGAAATGAAAGAATGATTGTAAATCAGTACTATCATTAGAAACTGGGTATTTCATATGTGTTTTAATAGTTTTGAGTTCTCAGTCACGGTGCCTGCAACGGTGCCGTAATATCGAGAACTCAAACGCCAGTAAGCGCATTTCAACATATTTGCTTAAAACAAATAACATAAATAATATAGTCTGAGATTTATTTTTTAATTTTCATTGACATTGGGTTGCACTTATAATAATAATTGTGTTTTGTAGTTAACAAAAAATATATTTTTTTGTAAAAAAATTTAATAGAAATGTACTTACCTACTAATTAATTATTAATAGACCTTTGCACACCTCACATTTGGAATTTGGCGTTGAGGAGCCCATCAAGCAGCGTGCTAGTTATAAGCACTGATAAACAATAAATACGTAACATATTAGTAAATCATCTAAAATCCATTGACACAAAACTGCTATAAATCTTGTATTCAAACCCGCAAATGATTTGCGACGCAGCCCCGACCGCAGTCGCTCAGCAACCGCCGCCCTAGCGCTCTCCCTTCCGAGTTTCTCTTGACCCACATCCCGCCGGCAAAAACTTGCAGATTATCGAATGTGGTGAAACTTCAGCGCACCCAGTAATAACTCGGAATGCTTTGCAATTGGGATTTTAAAAGGGAAATGAGTTGAACTAAAGTTGGTTTTATGGTTAGCTGTTCGGTTGTTCGGGATTTTCGGACAATTGCGTTTGAATAAGAGCGAAAATCACGTGTTTATTAACAAAATGTATAGCCTTCATTCTCTAAATGTTAATACTATAGATACATTTACATTTGTTTATGTCCTTGCTTTCACACATGCTCTACTCTCATTGTATTCAGCAAATATGCTGACTCATTAATATATGATCTACGATTATACTTTTGTCTACTTTGACGGTTACAATATATAGACTACCTGTGCCTGCGGCTACGCCTGTGTGGTCATTTTTCTGGGATAAAAGTACCTACACAAAATTTGATCAGCCGTTTTATAGTTTTTATTGATTGCTCGGCTTCTACTCATCGCAATCAGTGCAGTACTTTTACGTGATATTCTTCTTCACAACAAGAATACAACATTTGAAAAAATGGTATCTTTCTGTCTATCTGTATGTTATATCGCGCATTACGTTAAAACTACAGGGCCGATGGAAATCTGATGCACTCTGTATCTCAATACTTTTACTTCTTTTACTTTTAGTACTATTGTACTTTGCATGTACTCTAGTCCTGAAATAACATGTCACTTACTTTCAACCCAGATAAATTAGCACGCGGGCACGCCTATTTTTTTAATATATTTTTGCAATGAAAGGTATTTAAAAGTAAAAACATTGGTTTAGATTTTCTAAAACAATTTGTAAAAATTCTCTGTTTTTTACACGTAGGTAGTATGTGCTACCCACTACCCATAAAAAAACATTATATTTTACAGTTACTTTTGAATCTCTATTAAATTATTATATAAAGCAATTAAATTCAGACAACTTCATCCGAATATTTATAACCATGTTTGAGAGTACGCAAAATTAGCATAGTAGTTTTAATTTATCACCCATGTTACCCAGTGTTAAATCTGTGTTTGTTAACACCTAGTTTTAATTTATCACTCATGTTACCCAGTGTTAAATCTGTGTTTGTTAACACCTAGTTTTAATATATCACCCATGTTATTTGTGTTAG
Organism: Alsophila aescularia; assembly: GCA_946251855.1. Lineage (NCBI taxonomy): Eukaryota > Metazoa > Arthropoda > Insecta > Lepidoptera > Geometridae > Alsophila > Alsophila aescularia. Next base: position 67,110,339 of record OX276376.1, read on the forward strand.
TTAACAACTAGCTTTAATATATTGCCCATGTTACCCAGTGTTAAATCTGTGTTTGTTAACACCTAGTTTTAATATATTACCCATGTTATTTGTGTTAGTTAACAACTAGCTTTAATATATTGCCCATGTTACCCAGTGTTAAATCTGTGTTTGTTAACACCTAGTTTTAATATATCACCCATGTTATTTGTGTTAGTTAACAACTAGCTTTAATATATTGCCCATATTACCCAGTGTTAAATATGTGTTTGTTAACACCTAGTTTTAATATATTACCCATGTTATTTGTGTTAGTTAACAACTAGCTTTAATATATTGCCCATGTTACCCAGTGTTAAATCTGTGTTTGTTAACACCTAGTTTTAATATATTACCCATGTTATTTGTGTTAGTTAACAACTAGCTTTAATATATTGCCCATGTTACCCAGTGTTAAATCTGTGTTTGTTAACACCTAGTTTTAATATATTGCCCATGTTACCCAGTGTTAAATCTGTGATTGTTAACGCATATCTTTAATATTTTACCCATGTTACCCGGTGTTAAATCTGTGTTTGTTAACACCTAGTTTTAATATATTGCCCATGTTACCCAGTGTTGAATCTGTGTTTGTTAACACATAGCTTCACGCGACAAAGGACAGACCTAGAGCGGGGACCACCGGCAAAACTGTGTTTATAATCTTACTCTAAAACAAAATGTTTATGAAACAGGAGAATTAATTATAGTCGCGATTTCGGTTACTGTTACAAAATGAAATCTACGAATATACCACAATTTAGAGAAGCTCTAAGTACGTAAGACTTTTTATTACTTTGACTCGAAGGCAGGGTCTAACAGCCAAAAGTATCCCTTAAACAATCTCTGCCGCACACTCCGCGGAAGCTTTCATTAAATGCCCGATTCACCGACACGATACCTGTATCCGGCGGCCAAAGAACCGGTCTGAGGCGGTTATGGCCGGATCCACTTTGTAATATTCGATTTAAATGCATGCTGCGATGGCACCTGGTTGCTAGTGCTCACGTAGATGCAGAGATACTCTAAAGTGGTTTCAGTTCGTAGCTGCGATTGGGAATTTCATTCGGTCGCTGAAATAAAATTGCAGCGTGGACTGTTATTATGGGGCCGTTAGAAAACATGCTTGACAGTTTTTAATAGAATGAAAATTTAATTTTGACTAAATATATATGTTTCTAGCTACTGGGCTTCAAAACTTTGAACCACACTTTTAATGTATGTCTGTTCGCGCATGAGGTAAACCACTGAACCAATTGCGATGCGATTTTCACTGTTTGATAACTTAAGTTTTCACTTAGAAACTGGTGTACTTGTTATCTCAATCAGGAGCCATGCAATTTAATAAAAGAACTATTAATTTTAAAAGTGAGGTACTATGTTTTGAAAGCTAGTATTGTACGAGTATACAGTAATTCACGCGTTCATATCCTTATAAATTTGACGCTACTTTACGTATATTGCTACGAGCATCTGGCATCACCAGCTGTCAACGTCAGTGTTTTGTCAGCACGTGCTTTCAGGGTAGCCCGCCTTACTGGAGGTACCATGTAATGTGCTCTTCCTAAATATTGTATGTCTTGTTGCATTATGCAGCCGCGAATCTACTGATATATTTTATTAGTATTGTCGCGTTATCGAGCTATCTGTGCACTCCGAATGTACACACCCTATAACTGCTAGCCAATCTAACCATCAACCAAACCAATTACCCAAATCTTCAACCCAGACACTTCCTGCTCAGCATTATTTCCGATTTTAATAACTGCACTTTTCCCCACTTTGCGGGAACCTTAGGTCTAAAGTTGACGTAACCTCAGTAGAAAGAAAACAGTAGATAGATCGGTTATTAAAACTGACCGTTACTTAACGTTAGTGTAAAGTCGTCTAATCCGTGCAAAGCGGCGACATACTTGCATTGCAATAAAAAAGGTAAGCCCCACAAAGCTTCGGTCCGAAAGGGCCGTAAAGAATCCCGGATAGTTTTACGGATTGGCGAATTTGTTTACGCGGCCGGCGCGTCGGCTCGGCTGGGACGGAATTTGTGTATTGCGGATAGTGGCCTTATGGTGCGGCGACACGTGTAAAGAAGAAGTGGATCGGACATTTTGGGCCTGATAGGACTTGAGATGTGAAGTCCATCTAAATGATAAAACATAGGTGTTGGCAATGGTAAACGGTTAGAGATATATTTTCACATTTATCAAACTTTACTAAAGCTTTTTATGTACGACACGAATAAAATTATTCTACAACAGAAGATGCAGACTTTTGGCAAATTTATTTTAGTTTTTCTTTAAAGTGTCATCATCATCATCAGCCCGTTTTCATCCACTGCTGGACGTAAGCCTCTCCTTGTGAACGCCATTGAGCCCGATCTTCTGCTCTCCTCATCCAGTCGCTTCCAGCCGCCGCCACCCGCAAGTCGTCACTTCACCTGGCCGGCGGGTGCCCTACTCTACGTTTGCTTATATGTGGTCTACACTCTTGAACTCGTTTTTCCTAACGATTGTCGATTTTTCGAGTTTTGATGACCAACTGATAGCGGTATAACCATCACGCACGACAATAGCGTAGTTAAATCTCTCAGGCTGGTGCAGCAGCGTCATAACCTCTATGAACAGCACACTAAACTGTACTTGGCAAGAATTTACCAAAAAGTGATATCACAATCAACTCTCTCAATGCAACACCAACACGATGTTTTAGTGTATATTCCACAAACTCGATGAACTAACGAACCCATTTAAAGACCAATAATTCGGCAATCGAAGTAGCCCTACCTTTTTGACCCTTAGCATTATTACGATATTGGGCAACTGAGACTGTGTACCAATTTATATGCAGCTACAGTCGACTGCCTTTGATGGTCTGTTTGATGACTTGTGAATCAAGTGTACATATACTCGTAATTGATATGTTCTATATCAATTTCCTCGGTTTTATATATAGAAATAACTTTTATTTTATAGGAGAGATTGATAACAATGCTTCATTGAAAGAAAAAAGAAAGAAATAAAATACATTTATTTATGACAACACACAACATTATACAGAAAAACAAAGAACAATAATTACAAACAAAAATAAAAGGTACGAAATTAATGCTGTGTGTTGTCACAAACAGGTCCCGACTCAGCAAACGCTAAGGCCATAAAGCCTTGGCACTGATTTTCTGTCGGAACCTATTTGTGACAGACATCACGAACGCAGAGTGATAACACATCAAAATTAATACACATAGAAAACATTAAATAAAATCCAAAAAACTGAACGGATTATTAAAAATATAAATCAACCAACCTGATTTCAAAATTTGAAAATAAGTATTGGGATTTGAATTAATTGATATAGTGCCTTAAAATGTTGTATATTTCTGTGGCATTCTCACCCAAACGGCTGTTTCAGGTTTGATGAATTTCTGCAATGGGGTACTTTACAGCAGCGACCCATTTTTATCTCAGCAAAACAGCCACAATATGTCTGAAATATATTTGTTGTCCCATTGGAAATAAATGTATATGGAAAAACCTTTACACGCAGCGACTCTTTACACGGACGTCGCGCGTTTCCGCGATGTAAACACACGTTTGCATGAATTGCTGAGTACACATTCGCGTTATTCGTTACCCATTGCCGGTTTTTCTGTGAGAGATTAACAAGGGTTGTTTTGTCAAAGCGCAATGAAATTGCGATTAATAAAAACTAGCACTTACTTTAATTACTTGATACAGTAATTTCAAAAACGCCTGACATTTGTGTTGAAAAACAAGGCGTAAGATCAATAACTATAACCCGATTATGGTCGGGTAAAAAATAGCTTGTGACATTCTAATGAAGGCAAATCGATAGATTCCTTGCTTGTCAATATCGGACCAATACGGGCGATGCTATGGTGGAACATCCACACATATATATATATATATATATATTAGAGATGCGCTGAACATGGATTTCTATACCGAACCGAATAACGAACATTGTTCGGTTCTGTGATTACCGAAACCGAATGTTCAGCCGAACTATTCGGTTCCATTTAAGAGCGCTTTGCAGCACTAAACAGGTTTGTACAGGTCCGCGAGGCGCCCGGCTGGCTAGTAGCTAGTGGCTGGCTAGTAGCTAGTGGCTGGCTAGCTAGTAGTTAAAGCATAAGGGAAAGTCACATAAGTTACTACAGGAATCTCTAGAAGGTAAAAACAATCAACCATCAACATCGCGCTCACAACAGACTTTTGGAAATGCATTTGTGCAGAAATGGAACATGTACGGAGTAATGTGCAGTTGTCTATGCCCCAGATCTCATCAAAATCCTTCTGAATTAAAAAAAAAACAACAGAATATTTTAAACTGCTTATAATAAAATAGGTATATTTGTTTTTTAATAGTTAATTTATTACAAGCTCTAGGTTCGTCTTAAAATGACATAAGTTTAATATTCGGCACATTACCCGAATATTCGGCCGAATACCGAACATATATAACCATGCCCAATATGCCGAATACGAATAATTAACGAATATTCGGTGCGTTTCTATTATATATAAATATACGCAAACACACATACATACATACATACATACATACATACATACATACATACATACATCCATACACACATAAATACACACAGTATACATACATAAATACATATATACATAATATAGACTGTTAAACTCATAGTCGGGTAAAAAACATGTGTACGAACTCTTATGCTATGGTGACCAATGGTGTAAATAATGTACGACCAGTATTGTACAGCCAATATTACACGGCCAGATATTACGTGTACATGGATTCGTAATAATTGGACGGCTAATACTGGCCGTGTATTATTGCCCGTACAAAATCTGTCCGGGTTGATAATGCACGGCCAGTATTACGCGACCAAATAATGTACACCCTGATATTAAGACGCCAATCCACGTAATATTGGTCGCGTATTATTGGCTGTACATTATTTGGTCGCGTAATACTGGCTGTGTAATATAGGGACTCGCTATGGTCACTCGGTCGTGCGATTACTATACGTATTACTGGGCATTACTAAGACGTTCATGCCTAAACTAAAAAGTTTATTAAATACCAAAAAAGAATATTTTACGCAGTAGCCACGTTACAGTGAAACTTAGAACGGGCTATCACAATTAAATGCGTATACAACAGTACATATATGTGATGTTAACCATTGAGAAGTTCTCTAGTACGGACCCAACCATAAGTACAGCAAAATTTTAAACCGGTGTCTGTGCGGTTGACCGTTGAAGAGATTATTTATATGGAGCTAATTCTGGCTGGCAATTCAGGTCAGTCGTGATAAAAATGCATTGTCATCGGAACTGAACCAACACGTAAAAATTCAACTCCCTATGACAACTTTATAAAAGGAAGTGGTTCTAATTCAGCTGGCAAGATTTGACCTAAACATACATAATTACATACAATCATTGCAAGTTAAATAAAAGCTGAAGGAAACACTACTTCCTCTTTCTAAATTTCACTGTGTCATAAGTGCTATGTGACACGTCTGGTAGCCTCATCCAAATCGAATATATAAAAGTGAAACCTTGTATGTTTGTTGGTTTGTTTGTTTGTTTGGGGAGCTTTCACACGATAACGGCTGGACGGATTTTGATGAAATTTGGAATGGAGATAGCTTATACCCTAGAATAAAACATAGGATTTAATCCCGAAAAATTGTAAGTTTCCAGGGGAAAACTGGAACATGTTGATTACTCGCTGTAAAGAACGGTTACCATGGAAACGAAACATCAAATCTGACAAAAACTTCAAGAGCATTGGTGCTATACCTACTTTTGCATTGGTTTTTAATATCCTAGAAGAAAATATATGACGCATTTTTTCGCGATAAACAGTAATCCGCGCGGACAAAGTCGCGGGCGGGAAAGCTGGTTTATAATAATAATTATATTGACGACCGGTTTGCCAAGTGGCTAGTGACTCTGACTGCGAAGTCTACGGTCACGGGTTCGAATCTTAACGGGTGTAAACATTTGTATGATGATCTTAAATTTTTGTTTCTGTCATGGATATATACATTTGTATTGAAGTATGTTGATCCATTATCTAGTACCCATAGTACAAGGTATCCATGTTTGGGGCTAGGTCATCATCATCATCATGTCAGCCTTTAGAAGTCCACTGCTGAACATAGGCCTCCCCCAAAGAGCGCCATGACGAGCGATCCTATGACACCTCCATCCACCGACTTCCTGCGATGGCTACAATGTCGTCGGTCCATCGTGTCTCCCCACACTTCGCTTCACTGGGGCTAGGTAATTGGTGTGAATTCTTTGAAATATATAAATAAATACTTAATATTGTTAAAAATTGTTCTTTAGCTGTAATGTTTGCTCTCAGTAAGCATTCGGGATGTCACAAATAGGTTCCAGTAGAAAATTTGTGCCAAGGCCTAAGACCTTAGCCTTCGCTGAGTCGGGACCTGTTTGTGACAACACAAATAATTAATGATGTTTGTATTTTATTGTTGTTTGACATGTTGTGTAATGTTGTGTGCTGTCATGAAACAATTTATTTTTTAGGTACTTAGACGCCAATGCTTTTGCTCCTAACAACATCCTACCAAGCAAACAAAACATTGAAACATTTCCCGCAAGCAAGATTGCTTGTAAAAACCAGTGTCAAACGCTGTTCGCTACAAATTCCTTCCCGGTTACACAACATGTAAAAAGTAAAAGTATTAAACTTGCCCTTTGAACGGCCCTGCGTCAATTCGGGCGGAAAATTAAAATGGGAGGTAGTATTTGTACCGAAAATCCAGTCACATCGAATATTTGAATAAGAATAATCAAATGCCGCGGTTTTACTCGCGCGGAACTCAAGAGGTTGGGCTTTTCATCTGTGGTTTGTTTGACAAAAATGTTATGATGAAGTAAGTAGGTAAGTCAAAGGTTCGGGATTTCGGTGACAAATTACGCTTTTTTTGATGTTCTTTGCTGGTCCGGATAAATAAATTGGGAAAAAAACTCGTGTGTCGTATTAATTTTTATATCAAGTAGGCTATGTTTCTAAATCAGAAGTGGTGGGGTGCTCGAGGCTAACCATCGAAACTTGAATCGGTTTGATGGCTCAATAGCGTCAGTGATTGCCCTGCCTGGCCAACCTATCTGACGCAAATGACACAATTCATAATCTAAAAAAATGCTAAAAAATGCTAAAGTTCGTAAAGTTCTGTCTATTGGTTCATAATTAACACTTTACAATTACTAAACATTAGGCGGACCAAAATATGTTGGTGTCTCAACAGTTACATTCCGCCCTACATAAATAAGACAAGACCAATATGAAGGTGCGAATTATTTCATTATCTATCCGTCGATTTTCATCGGAATAATCCGAGATTGCCGCTCGCCGCGTAATTCCAGATTATTTGAATAACTTTCTTTTGTTTCATAAAAATTCAGGTGGGCTTCCAGCCCAGAGCCCAAGTTGTAGAGTTAGCAAGAAAAGTACTTGAGCTTGCCAAGAGCTGAATGAAGAAGCTTGACCGTGCAATGGCAGAATGCTGCGCTGAGCATATCGATGGCAATAAACTAGAATCTTTGCATACATAAGTAAAATTCTATATTTCTTCTAAATCTATATTTTTTCACCACGCTTCAGGTGTCGAAATTTTCACTGCGTATTAAATTTTTAATCGCATTTACTAGAAGTAAAAAAAAACACTTAATAGAACCAAAGTAACCGACATAACTCTAAGGATAAGCAAGCTGAAGTGGCATTTGGCTGGTCACATTTCTCGGAGCATCAAAAACCGCTGGGGTAGATGAGTTCTGAAGACCGAGTGCTGAAGACTAAGCTCAGTGGTGAGTATTAGGAGAGGCCTACGTCCAGCAGGGGGCTGATGTTGTTGATGAATTAAAGTTCTCCACGTCCTAGCTATCGATTGCTAATGCTGACCGTACATTCTATGATTAAAGCTCAACTTTCACGAGTGGCGAGCGGGTGCCCGTTTCACTTCGAATGGGCCAGCCCTCGACGTTTTAAACGACCCTTTATGAACTTTACATATCCTTATTTAAGTCGTTATAAGTAACCCACTTCCCCAGGATAAGGATCTCGGGACTGCTAACTTTGGAAATAAATATGGCCGCGAGAAAGCATTATTTTTTTAATACCTAATACTTTTTTGGAAGCCGAAATTGAAGTTCAGATTCTGAAGGTATTAAAAGCAATAAACTACGTTGTAAAAAAAACGTCCTTTAAATAAAAGTATAGGCGTCTCTTTTGAACCTGCATAGACAAGGGACATGGCGGGGATCTCAGGAAGTTTTATAACAAACTAAACCAAACATTATAGTCAGAAACGGGATATTTACCATGTCATTTCTTTTGTTTCGAGGTTCCGATATATCAGCACTGTTGCAAGTGCAATACACTACACTATATGATGAGAAAAAAAACATTTAAAAAAAGTAAGTTCGAAACTAAAATCTGACTACTGAAAAATAACGCTCTAAAAAAATGAAACTGGAAAATATTCGCATCTGAAATTGTAATAATACATATTCATAGTGATGTTCAGACAAGGTCATATTTCACTTTTCCCTAAAGTTCATGATCGCTTACTACTGTTACAATGTATTGTTTTGCAGCAGCATCAGACATTGGTTGTTAAGTATCACTGCCCAGTTATTCCGCTAGAAACATAGCCCTTCAAACCAAAACACAGAAAAGCTTACACACCACTCCTTGGCGATTGAATTTCTGACACAGGCGTGGTTCTTCCCCATGCGGACTCTTGCGTAAGAGGGCCTACCACTACAAAAAATATGTTTTTCCTGATATTGTAAAGATAACATATGAGTAGAGTGGTTATATAAATGTTTTTAGATCATTTTGATCTAGTCGTTCACGATGAGATTCATTAGAACAAGTTTTCTAGTACTATTAAATTTAGGTACCTTCAAAGTGATGCAAATTCCCTCATCGCCTACAACTAGCATGAGTGGCGTAATACCGTTTCGCGTTCTGATGACGTCAGTTAAATAAAGCAGTCAAGGTGTTTAACAAAGTCGGACCGATGCCATCGGCAATCTAAACTGCAATTAAACTATCGATTAGTTATTGCCGAGCGCTGGCGCCGGCGGGAGCTTTCACGGCGTTATTCGATCATTTATATGACTGCATCGTCTTTAGATGTTTATTAAGGCAATCTACGAATAGAACCTCATCTACACTGTATAGGTTGGTTTTTTGAGATGAGGCAGTAAAGGCAGGTAACTTAATTAACACGTTCGCTGCGGTAAAAGGCCTAAAGACCTACTGCGAGTCCTTACGCGCAGTGCGCATTCGAATCCTGCCGTTTCTCTCTGGACCGGAGCGAACTTGGTTAAGAAAAAGACAAATATCGGTTTGTGTTTGTCCTTTATTGTGTGACTCGGTAATACAAAAAGATATGTAAGAGGTCTTCAGATCACGAATAGTACTGGAAAAGAACAAATGACATGGGGTCTTAAAGACTTATACCTAGAAAGCGTGGGAGGTGTTTTTGCCCCCTCCCGCACTGACGCAACGTAGTTATTTTCTAGTGTTAGTGTTTTTTCGATGCTAAGCGCTTGTTTAATTCGTGTACTGTCTCAAAAAGATTAAATAATGTTTCGTGGAGACAAAATTGTAAAAGAGTATTTGTTTTTATTTATTGATCTTTCGACATATTACATGTAAATTAACAAAGTTGGATAAAAACATGAAGTAGTTAAGTAGTTATTTTCTGCAATAGCATCGTCAATGTGTATAACTGAAAAGATAAAAATATTATTCATTGATAAATACAGTAAAGTATATCTGCTTACGCATCGTCTAAAATTTTAGCCGTACAGTACTTAAATATATTCTTGTCGACTATAGCCTCTGATATGTTATAATAACTTTTATAACCTGGTTAAGTTTAATGCTACTAAAACGCAGGCGTGTTTGTTTTCTGCTAAAAAGAGTCCTCTACACCGATCTCCGTCTTTCCAAAGTGTAACAATAACAATAGGCGACCATTTGGAGCTTTTGAGTGTCGAACTCACATCAAACCTGAATTTTGGGTCTTATATTGAATCCAAAGCCAAGGTAGCTGCAAAAAACTTGGTATTTTGTCTAAGGTTAGGCGGTACTTCACACCGGGACAGCTTTTGAATCTTTATCAAGCCCAGGTCCGATCTTGTATGGAGTACTGCTGATAATTAGATTATTAGCAATGTTCACAAAATAATTATTAATAAAGTTACAAAAAATAAATGTATCGTTATTATCTAGAATTTTATCACAGAATACATCACAGTTAGTCTTTTTCCCAGTTTCTTCTTTAATAATTTGCCAAGCACATTTAATTTTATTTTCAGACTTTCCAACATTTCGTCTTAAATGCAGTTTTTTTGCAGTCAAACATACACATTTTAAAATCTTATTATACTTTGTTAGATACGTCCTGGATACATTGCCACCCTCCCTGTGTAATGCATATAGGTTATACAATCTCCGTCTAGATTTGAAAATTCCCTTTGTCACCCATTCACAGATCTTGGGACGTTTATTTGAAGCTTCCGTTACCGGAATCACTTCATTCACTTTGTCTAAAAATAATTCAAAGTATGTATGGCAGTCCTTGTATGACTCTGGATATTGCAAAAATAATTGTAAACTATTCTTAAGATCATTGACTTTAAGGTCGGTGATTTTCCTGAATTATTTTTTAATATTCGGAGCATGATCAATATTGTGTTCAATGTCAACTAATTGCGCACTATGGTCTGATTTAATGCCTGGCAGAACTTTTACGTTTCTAATGTTCTCACAGTCAGTGAATACATTGTCTACACAAGACTTTGAAGAATCCGTAACTCTGGTATATTCAAATATAAGTTGACGTAATAAAAAACTATCTAAAAGATCCGATAGAACGGTTCTGGTTTCATTATCTAGAGGAAAGTTAATATTAAAGTCCCCACTCAGTACAATGGATTTGTTATTACATTTAGTCACTTTGTCTTTGTCTAGACATTGCTCTAAAAAGTTCAGAAAAACAGTCAAATCAGCTGAAGGCAATCTGTACACTACCAGAATAAAGAAATTTTCCATTTCAATACAACAAATCTCACAATGTTTACATACTATTGATTTCTTCACGAGTTTTAAATGTTATATTATTTTTGACTAGGATAAGTCATCCACCACACCTAAATGATTCTCTACAAAATGCTGAAGCAACCTTGAAGCCTCCTACACTAAATACATTTAACTACTAAAATTAAGCCATGTTTCAGATATACTAGTACACATTATATCAACACCTTCTTGCTTTATAAATAAACTTAAAATATGTTATTTATTGAAAATACTTTGCACGTTTTGATGACACAATCTTATTTGATATGACTAAACAGGAAATACCAGACATTTTGGGCGACACTTCTACTGTAGTGTTTAAATGAGATAACCAGCCGTCTACATAAACTAAAACATAAAGTAATACTACTAATAAAATAAAGTTTTACGCAGAATATTCTAGTTTGCCTGATCCAGCTCCCGCAGTAAATTATATCGCTCATAGTTTCGATGTATCACCTGTAAGACGTAAATGTTAATACCGATCATTTGGATTTAATATCCACATTACTAGTGAGACTCTAAAAATACATAAAAATAAGTGCGGTAAGACGCCTAAGTGTCTCTTAATTTTTTTCTTGTTTTTCTCGGATCTCCACCAACAGGAGCTGGGAACTAAACTAAGATGCAATCAAGTTTTCATAATACCAGGTCATAGTTCTATAAAAAGAATACAAGTTTTAGAGAAAAAAATTTAGAAACAATTGATGTGATAGGAGGTCGAAAGACCTTTATCGCACTGGTGAAGTACATTTCAGGCTTATTAGCCTCTAATCGCATTGACTGAAATTGTGTAAAAAAATCCCCGCAGCGAACGCGTTAACCGTTGAACCTACAGGAAAACGTTTTCCCGAGACTCCTTAACTTTTGGAGATATTTTGATCTGCATTCACAGGTTTTGCAAAAAGTGTACAGTCAGCAAGTTTTTTTTATGTCAATCGATCCTGTTTCTTATTAAGATCAATAGTCTCTATCGGACCATCTGAGGTTAGTACTATAAAAGACAGAAATCGCTAAAAACTTTTCCCAGACAATACTTTTTCATCATAGACCACGCGGGTGAAGTCACGAGGTGTAGCTAGAACAGTATCAAAAAACAAACCAAATAAAATGTAAATATAAACTCATTGTACAGAACAAGGTACATTGAACTCTGCGGACTGCTGCATGTGCAGTTTACGCGCTCGCGGACTAAATTCAACAGTTCGCGACCAACCATTCCACCAATTACGCGTCCTCATTTAGATTAACATGTTTACTGCTCTATAATTTATTTACTTAAAACTCATATCAATAGACTTTCCTTTAACATCATCATCTAAGCGTGTACGGTGTAACAAGAGACCGTACATCTTTAGTTTTTGGTCCTTCCTAGCTATCCGTATAGCGGGGACTATTCGCGAGTGACAAAGAGACTGTTCTGTCTACGTGATAGTTCCTGACCAGCTTCATTTGGAGAAACAATAGTGGGAGTCACCAAGGATTCCAAAGGTTATCAGTGAGCTCCAAGGCACATGCAGATCACCAAGGATCTACCCAGTCGACTTCAGTTGGCACCAAGGCTCACAGGATCATCAAAGATCCAACTAGGAGTAGTCAGTGAGCACCAAGGCTCAGCTGCTGCAAGTAAGATCTTTTCTATTTTGTTATATCTGACTAAACTTTGTGGTGCATAAAAATGGAGGATCAGTTGGCAACGCAATAACAGTTAATTGCTGGCATTGTGCAGACATACTCCAACTTTAAAAAAGACGGCGCTGATCGGAAGACCCGATTATTTAAATGAAAGAAGACTAGAAACCTTAGGTCAATACTGGCAGGAGTTTCTATTTACTCATAATCAATTGTATGGTAACGTCGGAATAAAGTCCGAACAGTACTTCACAGAACATATATTGTATGGTAACGTCGGAATAAAGTCCGAACAGTACTTCACAGAACATATATTGTATGGTAACGTCGGAATAAAGTCCGAACAGTACTTCACAGAACATATATTCGAACAGGTAAAGGAAAAGTATGAGTTTATTCGATCCGTAATCAAAAATTACAACATATAATCTGTAGGAGCGACCCCTGTAAGGTACCAGACACCAAGAAGCATTGCTGGACTGGAGGTCCCCTAACCGAGGTCGACATCAGGTACGTCAGATTCATTAAACGTCCCAAGTGGCACAACTATGGCAGAACAAGAAGCCTTACGTCGAGCGGCAAGCCCACTACTGGGAACCAGCAACATATCCTGCCTCGAGTTCCAGTCTCGAGGTGCAACAAATAGGATGGAAGAAATGTTGAGAAAACAAGGAAGTCACTTTAGAGTCCTTCAGCGGTTAGTATCTAGAGTAGACATAGACCAGCTCACTGAAAAATTTGAGTTCAATGCTCCTCAATGCACTCTTCAAATTAGATGGTCGGCGATAGATAGTGTGTGTGTGTGTGAGCACAGTAAACGTAACTTTTAACGCGAAAGTAGTGCAAACTGCATTGACGCCGCTAGATGATAAAATCACGACACTTCTGGAAAAGGTAGCCTGTCTAGAAGGTCAAATACGTGATTTGAAATCTATTATAAACAGTGAGCGAGAAAGACAGCAAGAATTAGAATCTAGGTGAATTTAGATCATGTGACTTTAGAACCAATGGAAGACCAACATAGCAAAACAACGTCAACTGATGCGAGACAAACTCGAACTCGAGAATCCGACGATGGCATGTCACGAGGCGGTCCCAGGGTTTGGGCTTGCTCCACCAGCCCAAGGACCAAGCCTCAGTGGACAGCAGAATTACAGGAACAATTATTAGTAGGAGCACAGGAACAGGAGGAGATGATTATAAACGGCTTATGAAGGTATTCTTATATATATTTACAAGTCTCATATATATTTTCAATAAACTTATATAAGTATTTTATAGTAATAATTTGGTTTTTCCAAAAAATCAATATATCGAATGACAGGTTATTTGTATTTTGAATCAATAATGGCCAACTATCAAAATGAAAAGAAATGAATTATGAAAGAATTAAGAGATCAAAAGAGTATTATTATGAAAAAGGTTTTGACCTCGTCACAGGCAGACACCTGTCCCATCTATGAATACACGCACACATAACTCTTTACGTAACCTGACAAACGCGCCTGAACCTAGTTGCAATGCAGATCAAACATGTACCCTAAAAAAAGCCAGCGAATAGCGAACTTAACATGAAAGGTCGCCCAATCGTATTCCTACCACAAACCATTTTGAGTTCAATTTAAACACACCACAAACTAATAGCAGATATTAAAAAAAAACAGCGACAGATAACATGGTCCTGGTCCCATCAAGGGGACCCAGCAAGCAGGGAACGAGATGTCAGCAGATAGCGGTTCAAGAAACAGGCGCGCGAGCGCACACCCGGAGGCGTTTGCTGCGGGTAGGAATCCGCAGCCCGCCTCCCGCACCAGATGTTCCAAAGAGTGGTAGTGGTAGTGTAATATATAATCAAAAACATGTAGTGGCAAAAAACACAGTGACGTCTCCGATCACACGTTCACGTGTTTTTAATTCATTGTAAAATGAGAATACAAAAAATTAGTTCAGTTAAATGTATCATTGTAAAAATCATCTTGTTTCACCACATTATTACATCTTCTTAACATTCATTCTTCCTTTAACATTCATGTTTGTTTTATTTGTTTGTAATTTATTTTCTTTCTTTTTTGGGTATATATACTCAAACTTTGCACACCAACAACTGCCTCTATTATATAGTCATGTGTGTCTTAGCCTACGGTTGCCTGGAAGAGATTGCTGCTTAGCGATAAGGCTGCCGATTGTACTATATTTTTAAGTTTATTTTTGTTTGTAAGTGTTTGATTTGGTGCAATAGAGTGTTATCTATCTCATACAGGCCCGGGACCATGTACAGAACCAGCTGTACATTAAATTCTGCGTTCTGCTGCATGTGCAGTTTATGCGCTCGCGGCCTAAATTCGCGACCAACCATTCCATCCATCACGCGTTCTCATTTAGATTATTCAGTTTACTGCTCGATTATAAATATATATATTTACTTAAAACTCATACCAATAGTCTTTCCCTTAACATCATCATTTAAGCGTGTACGGCATAACAGGAGACAGTACAATGATCGTGATCAGTTACGATATTAGATGACATGGTTATTTAATATTACTCATTCAAATCACAAATTACATCACAAATTAAATATTACATCATCAGACCGTGTCAGTCCACTGGTGGACATAGGCCCCACCTAAAGCGTGCCACTGAGACAGATCTTCGGCTCTTATCTCTCAAGAGTAACTTCTTCCAAAAATAAATAACTAGGTACGTCAATTCATAAAAGATGGTATCATTTTAACGCTCACGCTTAATAAAGCCCAGCGCACACGGCACGGAGCAAACAAGGAGCGTATTTATTTACATAAATCAATAAATACGACGCCGGTAATTCCCCGCTGGAGTGTCGGTAATACCTCGGGCTTGTTTAAAAATGTGAGACTACAGATGGTATACGAACTCGAACGAAATAAAAGACAAACTGCTACTTACTGGGCGCACTTTAAAAAAATAGTTTCAGTTGACGAGCATTGCAGTCAGTGCACTGAAATGTTTATGAGAAGGAAAAGCGGTTATTACCAGGTGAACCGGCTGATCCTCTCTTATAACAGCTGTGTAAAAAAGCTATTAACTTGTGCAATTCTTTTTATTTTTTTTAACTAACACATATCTCACAGAGAGCAATATCAAGTATTGCACGGCTTTAGTATTTGCACAAAACTATAATTAATAATAAGTATATTCGAAAACTATCTCACTTTCGCTTTACCAAAACACCCTCACTCTGCAATCTCAAATCACACATAATTATTACACTTCTTCTACTAATTGTTCCTAAACTTTGCTTTGTTTTGCAGTGTGTACAATAAATGTTTATTTATCTATCATCTCACTATTTATTCGTGCCAATTCACATTCGAGAATCCCAATTACCATCCCAAACAGAGGGTACAGAACCCAAATCAATTTTTACATTTAGATGACACGTTACATTTTTAGCCTTTCAATATTTCGCTCCCCTCGCGAAATTCGCAATCGGTTCGCCCGTCGTGATCTCTTATTGAGTGGTTGCCGTACGTTACGCCTTTATCATTCTGCGCGGGTTTGACGTGTTTATTTTTAGGCTATGGTTTGGCTCTATAGATTGCAGATTTACGTGTGTTTGTACAGTCAGAGACATCATCATTATCAGCCCTTATCAGTCCACTGCTGGACATAGGCCTTTCCCAAAGCACTCCACTGAGCCCGATCTTCGGCTCTTCCTTTCCAACCACCGGCAGCCATCTTGCGTATGTCGTCTCTCCTCCTAGCCAGAGGGCGTTCTACATCACGTTTGCCGAGTCGCGATCTCCAACGACATGTCTACCCCAACGGTTATCGGTCCTGCGGCAAATAAGGCCAGACCACGGCCACTTCAGCCTTCAGTCTGCTAATGCCTATGGGCTATGTCGATAACTTTGGCTCTCTGTTGGATCACCTCGTTCCGGATTCAATCTCCCAGAGAAACTCCGACACTTTCCATAGCCCGCTGAGCGACTTTGAATTGGTGAACTGGTTGTACCGTGACAGTCTACGTCTCAGCTCCGTAAGTTCAGGTAGAACGCACTGGTTAAAGACTTTAGTCTTCAGGAATTGGAGAACCGGTAACGAAAAGACTCGACGAAGTTTTCCAAATGTTGGCCAGCCCAATTGTATTCTTCTACGGGCCTCTGATTGAGAGACACAAGTCATAAAAACATAAAAATAATCAAATCGGTAATGGTTGTTTATACTGACTTTTCCATCCTCATCCTTATTTCACTACCGAAGGCATATTGCAAGCGAAGTAGATAGATTATAAATATTCTCACGTCATAACATAATCTTGCACTTGTAATCCCTCATAATAAAATAGAATTTATTGCTGTATGTAAATAATACCTTGTTGCCTCGCCCATTCGATCTATTGGAAATGGACTCCCGGGTCTACGGGTTTGTATGCGTTTACTGGCAGTGAAATATCTATAATAAAACATTATTTACCAAAAATTCTGTAGAATGAAGATCATTAAAAAAATGGTCTAGAGTATTTATAGTAGTCGCAGCAGATCTTTGTGGCTCGGAAGTTGTCTAAAAGTCACTGCGCAAACTCCTATTTTTCAAGCGGAATCTCAATGTTGAAGGTGGAGACAGCATTTTATAACTGGCTCGCTCACTCGCTTAAGTTTTTCGCATATTCTACCTCGCTCTTACTTTATGCTGTTTTATCCTCACAGCAGTACCTGCGCAATCGTTCACACAGCCTAACATCACAAACACAAAGATCCGCTGCGACTACTGTACTTAAAATAAGCTACAGAACAAGAATATAACTTTTTTTTAATCGTGTCTGTCAAATTGTCTGTCTGTCTGTTTGCGCATCACGTAAAAACTATTGGACCGATTACTATGCGATTGGGTAGCTCAGGGTTTAACTTAAAAACTGGTGTACTTCGTGTCTCAATCCGATAAGAAGAAGCAGAGCAATCGATAAAAAACTATTTGACGAATGAACAAAATGAACAAATTTTAATGGAATGTTGTATATTGTACTTTAAAGGTACTTTTGGTACTGGAATAACATATATAAATATTGAGTTACTTTATGGGCATAGCTAGTACCGAATAAAGTTAGAGTCGACGTAATGTTTGTATTTCTTGTAAGAAGGCGTGAAGTCTAAACTGCTCGTCTCGTCATCCAGTTCCGTTCCAACTCTGAGTTTGATGATAACGTCACCGTAATTAATCGTTAAATTATAACAAGTCTCCTTCAGCCCGCAGGAGCTTGTATCAATATTAACAATAATTCATAAGTTCGAACTAGTTCCGGAAACTAGACCGTCGAAGCGAAGTTGCACATTTCCCATTTATAGAGTACAGTTAGCAACAAAAATCGCTAAACTTGGACTAGCTTCCGTTTTGCATACGCGCAAAATGTACATCAATATTTTAAGCAAGCTATCTGCGGCTTTGCCTGCGTGAAATATTTTTTTGGGATTAATAATAATAATAATAATAAATTCATTTATATCAGATAAAGATCCATAATGTGTTAGCAACAAACTTATTATACTATGTTAGTAGGTACATGTTATAATTTAGGCAAAATCATATAATAAAAAAAAAAAAAATATAGGCAGAACACTAAAATTATAAACCCATGCATCACTTTGACACCAATGGCACCAACGGCTTGACCCGCGTCAACCAGTGTCTCATGATGCATGAGTTAATGTGCTCAGCTACTACAATCAGAAGACTGTTGGCGCTCCCACGTAAGCAGCTCATCAGGGATGCAGTTCGTTTACGCATTATCGCGAAAAAAACATCCGCGCGCGCGTCCGCAAACATCCCTGAAGCGCTACAAAAACGTGGCAGCCCCAGCAGCATCCTGAAACCGTTGTTGTACTGGATACGTAAGGCGTTGTAAGCTTTTTGTGTATATTTGACCCACAGACTGCTCGTGTAAAACGACTGGCAGTACGCCTTGAATAAGGTCACTTTTACTGGTATAGTGCAGCGTGCAAATCTACGAGCCAACATATTGCACCTCACTGCTAACGCCCTACGCTCCGTCTCGATATCCATATCATCAGACATGTCCTCTGTAACCCAGTGGCCCAGGTACTTAAACTGCTTTACCCAGTTAAGGGGAGTTCCGTCGAGCTTAACTGGCAGAGAAGAGTAAGTTTTGGTACCAGACTTGAACAGCATCAACTCACTCTTTTTAGCGTTATACCTGAGCCCATAGGCCGCAGTATAGGACTCACATACGCCCATTAAACATCTAAGGGCATTGATCGATGGGCTCAGCAGCACCATGTCATCAGCGTAACTTATATTATTAACACTAGTACCACTGATTGAACATCCGACATTAGTGCTGTTAAGCTCAGCGATCAACCCATTCACATACAGATTAAAAAGCTTTGGTGAAGTAATACCTCCCTGCCTCACCCCACACTTCAATCTGTATTCGTCTGAGTACGAACCCGCCCATCTTACAACATTTTCCTGATTTGCATACCAGACTTTGAAAATATTGACCATGTCCCCCGGCAAACTGGTATCGGTCATGAGCTTCCGCCACAGAAGGTCGTACGATACAAGATCAAATGCCTTTGACAAGTCCAAGAAGCAAGCATAAAGTGGAGTTTTTCTGCTAGTGTAGTATTCAACAGTATGTTTCAGACTCAAGATTGCGGATTCAGTAGAGAGGCCGGGCTGAAACCCAAACTGTGCATCATTTATATTTAAGTGCTTTCTTAAGTGTCCGTCAAGCAAATGTAATTGTAAGTGGCCTGTAATTGGACTTGTCAGAAGCATCACCAGTTCTATTTTTGATAATGGGTACCACTACAGTTTTCATCAATTCTTGTGGCAGGTAGGAATGCCCGACACAGAAGCTAAACAGCATTGCCAACACTCTAGGTAAATGAGTCCCAGCATGCTGCAGGTGCTCTATGCTGAGTCCATCATGCATTAATGTATCCTATGTGTAATTAGTTATTATTATTACAAAAACTGGTTTCTGCTCGCGCGCTCGCTTTGAGTCTCTAAGAGTGAAAACCGCATGTAAATCAGTCCAGTAATTTTTATGAGATGCAAAATTAGACAGACATACAAACTGCCGAGATGCCTGCTATAATTCACTTTCAATTAAAAATAAACGCAATAAGACACTAGCTCTTTTTACTCGACTGCGGAGGTTATGTTTTTGGGCTGTAATCAACTTTTTTGTACATTTGTATTTACAGGTGTTATCTATCTAAGGCTATCTATACAATAACTATCCTAATCATTAAATACCGCGCAACTAAAAACATGTTATCCAATAGACACTACCCTTAAAATTAAAGTTTCATCAAGACAACCCAGCAGTGTTGCCAACTTTGCCACCTGAATGGATGAATTATGCATCGGCGGGGTTGCCACTTTGTTTTGATTTTAACTACCCATCCGCTGACTTTACGATACTTGTTCTGGCACCGCTCATTTGTTATTTATCGGTAAATGAGATGTAAACCGTGTTTAAGAAGCTCCCCTCTAGATGACGCTTTGGTACATCTTTTGCTGAGTTGTAAGTAGGGTGGAATAATGCGCATGTTTTGTCGGAGATGCTTGTGTTTCCGTTGTACCAAACAATCTTCTTAAAATTCTTATATTTTTAAAGCAACTGTTTAGTTTAATATCATAATAAAACATAGTAACGTATCACCATCTACCGGTATTTAAAGTTATGTATGAACAAAGTGAAGTCCTGATTAAACACTTTTTTTTATATTTAGTTGGTTTGTATGATATCTTAAACGAGCAAGTTACCTGTCTGTCGTTCCACCGTTTTTTTTTGAAGATCAGACCCCCTCCTCCTTATTCTTAGCGTGTGCAGGCAAAAAAACACATAAAAAACGGTCTTGTCGTATCTTGTTTGTATCAAACATTGTGTGAAGGTCTTAAACTATTTTATGCTCGATATACATATCATCATCATCATCATCAGCCTGTATTCGTCCACTGCTGTTTTTTTTGGTGACGAGACGGGCAAGTCGCTCGCTTGATGGAAGGCGTCACGCCTGTCCATAACAGTTGCAGTGTCACCCAGAACTTTGGTTGCAAAATCTTGCGCGTCACTACACTGCGCTTGTCACCCTGAGACATTGGTTGTTAAGTCTCATTGCCCAGTAATTTCGCTGGAAACATTGCCCTTCATACCGAAACACAGAAATGTTTACACACTACTGCTTGGCAGTGGAATATCTGACAAAGGTGTGGTACTTCCCCAGGCGGACTCTTGCGTAAGAGGCCTACCACTACAAATATAGGCTTCTCCCAATGATATTCACAGAGCCTTCGATTCTTCTCATCCATTTTCTGCCGGCCATCATTCTCAGGTCATCACTCTACCTGGCCGGTAGGCCTCTTCCTACTAATGCTCCTACGTTACACTTGCCGGATCGCAGTCTCCACTCAAAGACTTTTAATTATGTATTAGTACGTAAGTCCTGAATCAAACATCTCACAATTCTTTTTAATTTCAAAACACTCTCATCCACTTCAACTAAACAAAGTTCAAATAGTAAAATAGAAACATAAATAAATTGTTAAAAGACTTTTAACCTTATTTTAACACAAAACGCAGTGTCAAAGCACGAAAAGCAAATCACGTGAAGAATCACTTGACGACATAACGGCCTGGATTAATAGCTCGCGTGCCGTAACGACGTAACGTTTAACGACGTTGTTCATCAAATAACGAGTTACGCGTTTAACGCGCTGTCATCACACGTAACGGTTTCGTTGCGGGAATTACGTACGGGAGCGGCTCTCATTGCGTGGTAGCACGCGAAAGAAGAATACGTCTTGCTATCAAGCAGAGCGATTCGTGTTATACATCGGTCTTCAAAACTTTGTACACAGTTTTAAATTAATACAGTTTTTATTAAATTGCGTTGCTCCTACTCATCGGTTTGAGATACCAAGTACCTACACCAGTTTTTAAAACAAAACATATCCGGCATTAAAAATCGCATTGTAATCGGTCCAGTAGTTCTATTCAAACTTAGTACCACACTTTTAAAATACTTATACAGATTTTTTATTAAATTGCTTTGCTCCTACTCATTAGATTGAGATACACAAGTACACGAGTTTTAAAGTCAAAACTTAAGCTATTCAACAATGAAATTCCCATCGCAATTGGTCCAGTAGTTTTAACGTGATGCACGAACAGACAGATATTAACAGTGTGGGACTCAGTTTTGAAGGCCAGTGTATTTCCAATCATATTCTTCTTAAACATGTTCTACTACTCACCGCTCACCAAGTTTTTTTTAAGTAACCAATAGACAAACATGTCGAACGGCTATATACTTATGGATGACTAGGTGGGCAACCGCGTGGATGATGATGATGATGAAAAGTAACTATGTTTTATTCCAGGATCTAAATTATCTACATACCAAATTTAATCAAAATCCGTCGAGCCGTTTCAGCGTGAAGACAGACATACATACAACACACACATACAAAATTTCGTAATTATAATATTAGTATGATAACGCTGTCAATTTTGATGTGCACGCGCCGGTAGTTGTCTGAAACTGTATCGGTGCGTTCTAGCGTTATTATGTCAGTTTGTATCCGTTTACATATTTAAATGTAAACAAAACTCACCAATAGTAGTTATTTCTTCATTAATTTGCTGTAAACTTCAACCAAAATTGGTGCGCGGGCTGTTTTACGCAATTTGATTGATTTTTCAATATCAACCGCATCAGTTTTTCTTCAGAAAGGCGAAGGCTCTAAAACAGAGTCACAACGAGCATATTTTTATAAATACAGGTATGGGATTTAAAGGGCTTTAGAACGTATCATCATCATCATCATCAGCCAGGAGGCGTCCGTCGCATAACATAGGCCTCCTCCATATAACATCACACCACGATCTGTTGCTCGTCGGCTCCCTGCGATTGTTATTCGTCGGTCCACCTCACGGGAGAGGGACGCCCTACGCTCTGTCTCCAAAGTCAAAGTATTTAGTGTAAATAGCCAAATAATATAATACCACTGTAAATAGCAATATAATACCACTTATACGAAAAAAATAACATTACATGAACATAGATAAAAACATATATTATTATAAAAAGATCAAATCAATAAAATTAGATAAAATAAGTATGATTTGAGTTCGAAAAGGAAATTTTCCTTTCATGTGCCGACTCAGAGTTGAATCTAGCACAGGAAAAGGAAATAACCTTCTGAATCTACCAGGGCTTTGGAAATACGTCCGTTAGAGAAGAGAGCAACAAGAAACTCTACGAGGGTGTAATTTTCTAATTTTTTATAGATTTTATAAATGTCAGTAATTATAATAATGAACATGTAAATGTCAAATACAAAAGATAAAAGTGGCAATGAGACAACCCACAATCATACAATTACTCATAACAGTAATAAAAATCATCATCATCATGTCAGCCTTTAGAAGTCCACTGCTGAACATAGGCCTCCCCAAAGAGCGCCATGACGAGCGATCTTGTGCCACCTCCATCCACCGACTTCCTGCGATGGCTACAATGTCGTCGGACCGTCGTGTGGGGGGGCTCCCCACACTTCGCTTGCTTGTTCGTGGTCGCCATTCGAGAACCTTTATTCCCAAGCGGTTGTCGGTTCTGCGAACTATATGGCCTGCACATTGCCACTTCAACTTGCATACTCTAAAAGCTATGTCAGTGACCTTCGTTCTTCTACGGATTTCTATCACGTAGTGAAACACCGAGCATAGCTCTCTCCATTGCACGCTGCGCAACTCTGAGCTTGTGTATGAAACCAATAGTTAGCAACCACGTCTCAGTGCCGTATGTCATCACTGGCAACACGCACTGATTATAAACTTTCGTCTTGAGGCTCTGCGGTATCTGCGACTAGAAGATATGGCGTAATTTCCCGAACGCTGCCCATCCGAGTTGGATTCGTCGGTTGACCTCTTTGTCGAAGTTGGATCTACCCAGTACAGTCTGATCTAAGTAAACATAGTGATCAACAGCTTCGATAATATCGTTCCCAACATGAACCGGCATGGGTACGACATGGGCATTTAACATGATGTTCGTCTTGCCCATATTCATTTTAAGACCCACCTGTTGGAAAACAATATTGAGGTTACTGAGAATTGTGCTTAGGTCATCCAGGGTTTCTGCCATGATGACTATATCATCAGCAAATTGAAGGTGAGTGATGTATTCGCCATTGATGTTAACACCATATCCATTCCAGTTTAGAAGCTTGAATATATCTTCCTTTTATTTAAGTACCGGTGTCCCATCCGCTTTCAGTAGCTCTGTCGTTATTCCGTCCTCCCCTGGTGCCTTGTCACTCTTAAGCTGTTTGAGTGCCATTCTGATCTCGTATAGGCTGACGTCCGGGATATCTTCGGTATAATGTCGGGTCAAACGGGCTCTAGTCGTGCTAGGAGGACTACGCGATGAGGTGTATAATTGTCTATAGAACTTCTCGAGCTCACTCAAAATCTCTGGCTTCGACGAAACGATGCTGCAATTGTCGGTTTTCAACTTCGTCAACAGGCTTTGCCCAATTGACAGATCTCTTACGAACACTTTAGAGCCCTTGTTCCGCTCTATTGCGTTCTTAATACAAGTAGTATTATAGGAACGCAGATCGTGTCGCATTGACTTGGAGATCTGTTTATTAAGCAAGCTGTAACTCGACATATCCACTGAAGACTGCAGCCTCAACTCGCCACTAGCCCGTTGTTTAGTTCGTCCACTGTATTGTATTCGGTGAGGATTTAGAAGCTATTTTGGAGCTCCATCTGAAAGCTCTCGGGGTTTTGGATTTGGGCTGGACTTGGGCAAAGAGTAGATCCTATCAAACGAGACCTCTCTAGCTTTATATTGATATTCAATGAGCCTCTTACCATGCGGTGATCACTGCCGGTCTTAACCCTGTTGATCACAGAGACATAATTGAATATATGCTTATGGGTCGTCAAAATGAAATCTATCTCGTGCTTATGATCGCCGGGGTGCAGCCACTTCCATTTCCTGGACGGGCGCTTCTTGAAAAAGGAGTTCATCATAAAGAGTCCTTCCTTCTCCTTGAAGTCGGTCAATCGCTGACCCCTTTGGTTCCACTGTCCAAATGCAAACTACCCCACTCTCAGTTCATTGCCATTCCGCATGCCCAGCCGTGCGTTAAAGTCCCCCATTACCACTGTGAAGTGTGTTTTCGGGGCATGTATGGCATTAGAAATGTCGTCATACATAGCCTCCACTTCATCGACCGGGCGTTCCGAGTGTTGGGCGTACACCTGCATGACGTATGCTACCCTGCTCGAAACACTTTCGATCTTCACAATGTTGTTGACGAGGGACTTGTGGACGATAAACCCGATACCGTGTCGGGACTGCTGGTCGCCCTCCCGGTAATAGAGTAAGTTGCCGGAATTGAGGTTCATCGTATCCTCTCCCTCTCTTTGGACTTCTGATAACCCTATAATACCCCAGCGCAACTTACTTCTTCCAGCTCTATCAACTTTTCATCGGTCCTCAAGGTGTGTGCGTTATAAGTTGCCAGGACCAGAGATCGTGGGGGTTGGTAGTTGTCTCTGCCGCGGATTCTTAGCACCCCCTGCTCCGCCGTTACCATCGCTGCTACTGGTGCCAGGAATAACGGAGCCGCCGGAGACTGGGGCCATCTTTGTGGTGTGTCTATCATATTGGGGGGGGGTTTGTTGCCATAGTCACCACGCTTGGCAGGTGGATTGGTGACCGTAGTGTAGCAAATATGTGCTCGGAGGACGCTGCTGCCTATCTTCCGGTGTGTAATCCCTTAGTCGCCTCTTACGACATCCGCGGGAGGATTGGGAGAGGTCTTATTCTAAGCCGAGACAGCCACGGCCTATTAAAAAACATTAATAATAAAAATACAAATTACTAATAAGAAACCAGGCTGAAACAGTTCCCAGAAGCAGCACCCGTTCACAAATATTACTTTCATGGTCTCCACTCGATACCGTATATACGATTATAGATACAAATATGCATTTAAATTTGCTCCGTTTTAGAGTAACGCCCTAAACATCACTAGCCATGAAGACGTCACGAAAAGCTCCTTTAGATTCTAACCTAGAAAGGAACATTCCATAAATTTGTGACAGATTTTCCGACCTCGAAAATCCATCCCATCTCAAAGCCAGTGCATAAAAAATCAATACAGAAATTACTTTCAAATATAATAGAAACCACGACAGATGTATCGCGACGTACGAGCCAATAAATATTTATTGCCGCCTTTGAGCCTTGCCTGAGCATTCCGGACTCCAAAGATATACGTGGATAAAGCCGGGATGTGTCGCAATGAATGATGAATCAAATGCATTGTGTAACAGGATCTTTAGGGTTTAAATGGGGTTGGAGCAGCTTGTAGCGCCCGCGCCTTGAAGCACAAATTGTACGAATTAAAGATGGAGATGTAGAAAACGTTTCACGTGACATAATCCCCACGAGAAGGGTTTATTACGATTTTAATGGAGGTTTTGAGAATATATCATTCAGTAAAATTAGGAAAATAATAAAATTAAGTAATACGCAGGGAAGTGGAGAAAACTGATTTTCTGTGGTTCTACCGAATACAGTATACGTTTCGGCAATCTTCGTTTATCTTCTAATACTAGCTGTACCCGCGGCTTCGCACTTGTGGTCATTTCTTTAGGTTTAAATACTATATGTACCATTTCAGGACCTAAAATACCAAAATAACAACATTTGATCAAAATTCCTTCAGCGGTCAAAGAACAAACAGACAAAAAGCAGACACGATTTTTAAAAATGTTCTATTCTTGTTCCTAGATCATGATTATTTTTTATCGACTTCAGAAAAGGAGACGGTTATATGTTCGGCTGCAAGTATGTTTGTTTTAATGTTTTTCGGTCAATATCCCCGTCAATTGCAAACCGATTTTAAAAATTATTTTTTGTTTGAAAGGTTATAGGTATCGCACTCTCCAGGTGGTCCCGTATAAATTGTATCAATATTGGATCAGCAGTGTTTCGAGAATAAATAGTTTTGTTGAGTAAATCCATTCGATTTTGTGTTTATATCGCCTTTATTTTGTGTTTATCTCTAAGATTTCTAAACCGACTTAGATAGTGGATCCCTTTCGAATTTAGGCTCATTTGGTTTGTCTTGATGAATTCTCTAGTTTTATGTAGTATCCAGGGTCTGATGATGTAGCCGGAAGGTAGTCACAGGAACGCAACAACAAAATGATGGAAAATGGTCAAAACTAATTCAGTTATTATATATGTAGGTTCGTTTAATTCATCCTTGGTTTTAATTTACCAACGCTTTGAGTCTAAAGTGAGTGAGTGACTACTATTTTCTTTGGCATATATTCATTCCGATGTTTGCTTAGGGCACTAAAAATCCAAAAATCAAATATTTTTCCAAAAAGAAAAAACGACTTCATAATAAAAATGTTTATTTTTTAAACAACCACTAAAAACAATAAAATAATTACAATTGAACCAGAACAGTATCACTTTTCCGAAATTACCAACGTTATAATAATGCATAAATACAACATAAGATAAGAAAGAGTTTTTTTAAGGCGGTGCCCAGGCATTATTTAAATCTAATATCATTACAAAATTAATACATACCTATCTACGTACGAAGTAATATGCAGTTGTCAATGTTGTCTACAAAACACGAAAAGCAGAAGAGACTCACACGAGCAGATTTTGACTTTCACACGTTCTCAAACCGATTGACACGAATATAGCAATCTAGTAAATGATAAAGTTTTGTAGATAATTACTTTAAAAGCTTATTATTTTATATAGCACGTCAAGCCGTTTAAGACATTATCTTTTTGAATAAGCTCAACCATATTAATAATTATGGCTCGGTTTGGCACCGCCTTCAAAAAACTCTTTCTTATCTTATCTTGTATTTATGCATTATTATTACGTTGTTAATTTCGAAAAAGTGATACTGTTCTGGCTGAATTTTATTTATTTTATTATTTTTAGTGGTTGTTTACAAAATAACATTTTTATTATGAAGTCGTTTTTTTTTTGGAAAAATATTTTATTATTATTTTCTTTGTACAGAATTTTTCGTTCATTTTGCTTTATTATAAGTATAGAATGGTACATGGGGCTTCATAATAAGTATAAGCTCAAAATTTGTACAGCAATAGATTTTCTTCGGATATACGAAGATGCTGAAGATCATGTTGGCTCGAAGAACAAGTTTTACTCGAAAATAAATCCATATAATTATGTGATAATGAAATAATTTTTGGAACGCTCACATTTCAATCTTTGAAAATTGTAAATAATCCAATTCTACGATCTTAATTTAGAGCAAATAAATAAAATGAATATATTCAGGACAACTCTCATCAATGACCTAGCCCCAAACTAGGATACCCTGAACTATGGGAACTAGACATCGGATAAACATACTTAAATACGAATACATTCATGACACGGAAACAAACATTTATGCTCATTAAACAAAATGTTTGCACCTTGCGGGATTCGAACCCACGACCGTTTGACTTCGCATTCAGGGTTACTAGCCACTAATCCAACCGGTTGTTTTACTGCCTTTTTTATAGTTGTGCCTGTGCTTGTACACCACTAACTACTACAAAACATAACTAACTGTATAAGGTTGGTCATACCATATCCCTTTACAGAAATGCTATATGAATAAAATAAAACAGAAAACACTACATCTAACGCCACCACCGTTTTAAAAATAACGCCTTGTCAAAACCTCTGTCATAAAATATGATTTAAAACAAATTATATTATCTAGATGATTATTTTTTTTTTAATCTGCAATGCGTAATATTTGTAGGTAGATAGATAGCCAGTGATAACAGAATCAAAAATATGGGCCATCTTATCGAATCGCGAACGGGTTCAATGCTAGCGTAAAGATATTTCCAATACTACTGGTATTTAGGGTCCAGTGGATACCATTGTCTCGTTCCTTAAAAATAAACGGTGGGGCTGTGTCGGGGCGCAAGGCCGTTTGTTTTTCATGAAATATCTACGCCACGCACAATTTGATCTGGTCCTGGAATCCCCTCGTTTTCTCTGAGCTGGAGTTTAAGGAACCGTTGTGAACTCCATACTTCTTCTTTCCAACAATGATCCTAATCTTTATTTTAGTACGGACCGGGCGCAGCAGCCACTTTTGTAATTTTAACATTTAGCGACCCTTTTATAAAAATTTACTTAGTCATAAGTCGACTTTTTCTAAACTTTTTCATATTGAATCGAATGTTCTCAACCAATTCAGTACGTTATCCTACCTAAATCGAGAGTTTATACCGATTAATGATCACAAAACATCAATTTTTGCAGATTTTCTCTGTACATCCTGTCCCCTCTCTGTATACAAAAATTAAAAATTATATCATTGAGCTAAAAATGATAGCAAAATTAGATTTCTGTAGCTTATAGTTAGAGTTATAAAATCGAGACGATTTAATCATTTACGTTTCATCTAGTCTTGAGGCTTAAGTTGTTCTAGGTCCGTGTATCTGTAATCTCTGAAGAACTGCCTGATCCGCATTGAAGTTACAAGAACTCTATGAAATAAATTTGTATGACAAGTTTTATTAAATAACGTAAAGAACACTTAGTTAATGCGATATTTTTACACTTTACCTATTGGTTTATCTTTTAATCTTTGTGACAATAATAATGTAAATAATATAAAAACATATTACCGCCAAATCAAGCACGATAATCGATCCTATGATATGAAACATACCAACAAACTAAACGTACATAGATTTAGATTGTCACACTTTAGGTAATTAGAAAAAAACCTTGTAATTACAGGTATGCTTGCAACCAATTCCTAATAAACAAGAGGTAGCCATTTCATATCGTACTTAATTAAACAAACTAAATACGAATAAATTACCGAATTTAGTAATATATGGAACAGCTTTTCAATGTCTAATCACTAAGTAGTAGATCATGGCCAGTCTAGTTTTAAGATAAGTGACAAATACAGCATCATACGATCTCATTCCACCAAAAATAAACTAGAGCATTATCTCCCAACAGCTATCTCGAGTCCACACCGCAGCATGTCAGCCGATAACGTCACTGAATTGATGCCCTGATAACACTGATAAGGCATATTTAATTCTAGTATTAAACTAGCCATGTACAAGGTAGCGCTAGTCGTAGGAGCCAGCAGCAATTTAGGCTATCAAGTCCTAAAAAGATTGACTCAAATATACAATGGCAGAATATACTTCACTACCGAAGACGAATCCAATGGCTACAACATCCTCCGAAACTTAGAAAGACACGGAATTGATTTGCACTACTTGCAAATGGATGTGACATACACGAAAAGTATTATAAAAGTGAGACATCACATTCAAGATCTGGACGAGAGAATAGATTTGATAATCAACCTTACAGATTACGTTACAGAGAAGAATATATCACACTTCGAACGAGTCAGGAGAACGTTGAGTGTAAATTTTTACGGGTTTATAAACTTCGGCAAGTTGGTGTATCCGATTTTAAACGAAGGTGCAAGAGTCGTGAACGTGTCTGGGCCGGCTGGTTTGCTGGCGACTATTGAAAACGAAGATATAAAGAAAAGAATAAGTCATACGAGTCTGACAGAGGATGAATTGGTAGAGATAATGCAGGAGTACGAACAAGCAGCGAGAAGAGGTGTTGAGAAAACGGAGGGATGGGGCGTTAATGTGCAAGCTGTTAGTAAAGTGTCCCTGAATGCTGTCACCTTTTTGCAGCACAGAGAATGGGCTGACAAAGGAGTGGTGATCAACTGTGTGAATCCAGGGAATTTGTCACACAAGGAAGGACGGAAAACGGCCAAGGTTTTCGAGGAAGGAGCAAAGGCTATTCTGTACCTAGCTTTAGAAGCTCCTTTGTCACTCAAAGGGAACTTTGTGTGGAGCAACTATTCAGTGATAGAGTGGAATTCGGATCCGTACGTTGAAGTGACGACAGTCTGAATTATGGAATGTGTTTAAGTTCGTAAAATTGTTTATTTATTCGTATAAGTGTATAAGTTATTGTGGTGTGTCTAAAGGTATTAATTAAACTAGTCATTCAAGATATTATGATTGTTTTCTCTTTTTATCAATCAATTCTTGTCGAATGCTTGTTGCTGCTTGTTGTTGTTGTGTGCTTGTCGAATTAAAAGTTACTCACAATATAAGTAGATAGTGTGATAAAAAGTAACGTTATTTATTTTTATTCGATTGAGTGACGAGATGAGCAGATCGCTCGCCTGATATTAATTGTCACGCCTCCCAGTAACAATTTTACTGGAAACATTGCTCTTCAGACATAAAACAAGTAATAGTTGCACACTACTGCTTGGCGGTTGAATATCTTACAAAGGTGTGTAACTTCCCCAGGCGGACTCTTGCAAAAAAGCCTACCACCACTAAATTCTGTCATAAAGCAGGTTTCACTTTATTTGTACACGATTCTATTCTATTCTTTATATGGTGGTAATGATGAGTACTGGAAACATGTTGCACCTACATTATTTTATGAATCATCAATAGTTTTCGCATCGCATGCCAAATAATGGCATTTATGGGCAAATTTTTGATACCTTGGGCTACATCATTGCAGATTTAGTAGGAAACTTCCAAATTTAAGAAAAAAATAATATATCTCATGTTATTTGCTGATAATTAAAGCTACATTATCAGGTCTACATGTAAAAAAAAATATAATCTCAGTTAAGTATTTTTTGAGATACACACAAACAAAAATACATTTTTTTTAATCTCTTCTCATTATAATATTATATAGTATATAAGTTATTTAGTGCAATAAAGCGTTATCTATCTACCTATCTATCTATAGATATAGATAGATTATAGGTACTTTTGTTCGTGGAATAACACGTATGGGCTAATTTTAAATAAACTGACCACGCGAGCAAAGCCACGGGTACAGCCAGTGTGCAAAAGACTACATTTCTTTAAAATTGTTTCAGGCATCAAAAAGTATTTATCAGGGTTCGAAAAAAAAACAATTTTTATAATAAATATCAAAAATCCGTTTTTTTATATATATCCGATATATATGGGATATATATCCAGGCTAAGAAAAAGAAGTAAGTAGGGGGATTAAACACTTAAAAATGTGAAAGCAATTTGTAATAGTACATTACTGCCGCTGTTTGTAATGACTGCGTTGCTGGCAGCGATGATGATGGTCGAGAGCGTAGCTAAGTTCAGTTAGAGGCCATCACAGCGCGGTCAGCATTGCAGCCCTTGATGGCCAAGCTGGAATGAAGGCCGAGACCGAAGGTCGAGGCCTTTATAGCGTGCACAGCAAGGGCTGCAATGATGGCCGAGCTTGAAGGCCGAGAACTTAACTAAGCAAAGCTCGAGGCCATCATAGCGTGGCCAGTAGGGCAGTCATTGCGGACCAAGGCTTGCATAGTGCTTTACTCAAACAATGCGAGTAATTTAAATAAAACCAGCTTAGTATAATATGAATTTACTCAAACAATGCAACAACAACGAAAACAACAACGACAACGAGAAAGACAACAACAACGACCATAACAACAGAAACAGAAACAGTAACAGTAACAGAAACATAAACAGAAACATAAACAGTAACATAAACAGTAACATAAACAGTAACATAAACAGTAACATAAACAGTAACATAAACAGTAACATAAACATAAACAGAAACAACAACAACAACAACAACAACAACAACAACAACAACAATCACGATCACATCAGCTTCCAAACAGAAAAAAAAACATCAAAATCGGTCCATTCGTCTGGGAGCTACAACGCCTGTTTTTTCGTGTTCGGGGTTAACGAACCCACGGAATAAATAATAGTGCTACGACAAAAGACGACAATAATGGATTTTCAAAGGAAATTGCTGGCCGCAAAACACGACAATAATGAAATTCCATACAACTTTGCTGGCGCCTATTCAAGCAGCGCGGCAAGGTCGACTTTGCCCAAAGAAGGTTGTCGAAATAATGACCACATTACTAGTATTGTTTGAGTAAAATAATATAAGTGTCAAATTACCGCATTATTAATTTCAAAACTTTAAAAAAGTAACAAAAGAATTAGTGTTTAATTGAGAAAGTTTTTTTTAATGAACACTTAAAAAACAAGTACCTATTATTATAATAATCTTAATTTTTTGTCGTAAAATAAACCTTATATGATATGAAGTTAAGGTTTGAATTTAATAAAAAGCTAGCCGTACTGGTAAGTTAAAGGGGATTTCCCCAACTTTAAATGAGGTTGCCATTTTGGGAAACGATCTAAATTATTCTGAATTGTAGTTTTTCGCTACGTGTTGCCTGGGTTAATCTCCAAAGTTTTTAGTTTAGAAGACAGGAAAAATTCAATTGATATATATCAAGATAAAAATCAATTGATATATATCATGATATATATCCGCTGATATATCGGCGAACCCTGGTATTTATAGATTGCTCGGCTTCTACTCATCGGATTGAGATACCAAGTACCCCAGTTTTTAACTAAGCAATCCAACAGTGCAAACCACAATCAGTCCAGTAGTTTTTATATGATGCGCGAACAAACATACAGACAAACGGATAAATAGACAAACAGAAAGACAATTTTGTTTTTTTATATTCTTGTTCAAAAGCTTATATTAATTTTGATCAAATGTTGGTATTTTGGTATTTTAGGTCTTGAAATAGTACATAATGTACTTTTAACCTCGAGAAATAACCAAGCCTGAGAAGCCGTGGGTACAGCTAGTAAAGAATTAAGAACGAAAAAATCAGTAAAAATAAAATATATTATAAAACTGGTAATAAGTAAGTACCCTAACTTAAAATAAGCTACTGAACAAGAATATAACATTTTAAAAATCGTTGTCTGTTTGTTTATCTGTCTATTTGTTTGTATGTTTGTCTGTATGTTTATTCGCACATCACGTAAAAACTATTGATCCGATTGCGATGCGGTTTTCACTGTTGGATAGCTTAGGGTTTGACCCAGAAACTGGGTACTTGGTATCTTAATCTAATGATTAGATGCCGAGAAATCGATAATTTTAATTTGACGACTGAACAGATTTTGAAGATATGTGGTATATTGTATTTTATAGGTACTTTTGGTCCTGGAATAACGCGTATCGACTACTCTTAATTGAAATGACCACACGGACAAAGCCGTGGGTACAACTAGTGTTTATAATAAAGCAATAAGAACGAAAAAGTCTGTACAAAGCAGATAATTACAGGAAAAATGGTCTAGGGTATTTAAAATAAGCTACTGAAAATTAATATAACATTTAAAAAAACCGTGTCTGTCTGTTTCTTTGTCTGTTTGTCTGTATGTTTGTTCGCATATCACGTAAAAACTACTGGACCGATTGTGATGCGGAACTAGTTTTGAAGAAATATAGTACTCGTATATTGTACTTTATAGGTACTTTTGGTCCTGGAATAACACGTATTAGCTACTTTTCAAAGAAATTACATCGCGGGCAAAGCCGCGGGTAGAGCTAGTATAGTATTAAAGTATAGAAGTATAGATATACAGAACTCTTCACTCAAAAATGTTCAGTAGAGCTCACAAATGTATTCCCTCAATTGTATCTCAAATCTATTTCCTTCGCCTTGCTAAATCCGCCTGTTTTTCAACATAACGCCCGTCGCTTTCAAGTTGTCCAATCATTGATCATCCTCTCGAATTTATCGCTGTTGAACCGCTGCTGTCAAAAACAATCCCTTTACTAAAACATATTGAAAGCACCACTGAAACAGAACCTCAGCAATGTACCCAATACATTGCGCGATTCTCATTTATCTATTCCATTGAACCGACTGCAACGCGTCAATGTACGTCGTAAACGATTATCAGCGACATATTCGTGAGTATCGAAATAAATTGGAGCTCGTAAAATCACTTTTTTACTATCTTCAAATGCCTCTTGCAGGATAAAGTTGACGAAATTACGTTTCTAATGTGAATTGTTTACTGCTTATTGTTTTCGAATACTGTTTGAAAATGTTTAGCAGTGTGAGTGAACGCCTTCTAACCAAATTTTATTCAGCAAAATCTTCAGTCATCTGGCTATTAGATGATGGATTACATAATTGATTTTCTACACATACCTTAGGTCGCTCTGAGAAAATGCTTCGTTGAATTGCATATGGTGTTTTTAGTACTGTGTAGAACTATTATTCCTGAAACTACAAGGCTAGAGTAAATACATAAAAAGCTTCCTAGATATGCGTGTGCCATAGACATAAACAAATCCATATGTTTACTAGCTGACCCGGTGAACTTCGTGCCGTCTCAATATGTTTACTAGCTGACCCGGTGAACTTCGTGCCGTCTCAATATGTTTACTAGCTGACCCGGTGAACTTCGTGCCGTCTCAATATGTTTACTAGCTGACCCGGTGAACTTCGTGCCGTCTCAATATGTTTACTAGCTGACCCGGTGAACTTCGTGCCGTCTCAATATGTTTCCTAGCTGACCCGGTGAACTTCGTGCCGTCTCAATATGTTTACTAGCTGACCCGGTGAACTTCGTGCCGTCTCAATATGTTTACTAGGTGACCCGGTGAACTTCGTGTCGTCTCAATATGTTTACTAGCTGACCCGGTGAACTTCGTGCCGTCTCAATATGTTTACTAGCTGACCCGGTGAACTTCGTGCCGTCTCAATATGTTTACTAGCTGACCCGGTGAACTTCGTGCCGTCTCAATATGTTTACTAGCTGACCCGGTGAACTTCGTGCCGTCTCAATAAAAGTTTTTAACTTATTAACTGTTTTTTTCTCATACATTTTGTATGGAACGGCTTTTTTGATGATATCGAGAGATTTTTTATCGTCGCCTGGTGACAGGTATGCCCGCGCATAAATTTTGGTTCCATCCTCCTCCCACTGGCTCCGTCCCCTCTAAAACTCTAACCAACAACCCCAGACCCCCCGTAAACGCCCCTCCATTATTTTTAGTATATGTATATAGATGTCACTTTCACATCTGTCACTTTGACACCGAGCTATGGAAAAAGCTATAGGTTTTCGGAGTTTCTCTGAAGAGCAAGATTCGTAATGAAATGATCCGGCAGAGAACCAAGGTAACCGACATAAGCAAGCTAAAGTGACAATGGGCTGGTCACATTTCCAGAAAAACCGATAACCGCGTTCTTTCCACTTGAACCCCCCCCTTGGGTTCCAAGGAAACTCACTATTACACTTGGTCCTCAACCAGGGGGTTCAAGAATAATTACTTATTTTAATTCCACTTGAACCCTCTGAGTCAAAAACGAAATAATGAAGAGTTAATTGAACTGTTTTATAACATTTAAACAAAAACATTGGACATAAGAGTAACTGCATCTCTTTTTTATTTTTTAAACCATAAAATTGGATATATTACCTCAAAAAATAACACCTACATCTATTTAAGTCTGGCTTATTTTTAACATATCCATATCCATACCAATATATAAAAGTGAAACGTTGTCTGTTTGTTTGTTTGTTTGGGGAGCTTTCACGCGATAACCGCTGGACGGATTTTGATGAAATTTGGAATGGAGATAGCTTATACCGTAGAATAAAACATAGGATACTTTTTATCCCGGAAAATTCCACGAATTTCGTGGAAGTTTCTAAGGGAAAACTGGAACATGTTGAATACTCGTTGTAAGGAACGGTTGCCATGGAAACGAAATAACAAGTCTGTCAAAAGTCATCAAGAGCGTTGGTGCCACAGAAATTAGTTGATGCTTTACCAACAACAAGCCACAGAAGCCAAAACCAAGAAGTCTAAGTCTACTTTTGCATTGGTTTTTAATATCCTAGAAGAACGTAGGATGCTTTTTTCGCGATAAACTGTACACCGCGTGGACGAAGTCGCGGGCGGGTAAGCTAGTATTAAATAAGACTAACATTAGTCTTTACATAACTGCATGCAGTTCAATTTTCATTTTATTATTTCGTTTTAGCCTCAGAGGGTTCAAGTGGAATTTAAATTATGTAATTATTCTTGTCAACCGACGAATCCAACTCGGATGGGCAGCGTTTGGGAAATTGAGCCATATCTTCTAGTCGCAGATACCGCAGAGCCTCAAGATGAAAGTTTATAATCAGTGCGTGTTACCAGTGATGACATACGGCACTGAGACGTGGTCGCTAACTATTGGTCTCATACATAAACTCAAAGTCGCGCAGCGTGCAATGGAGAAAGCTATGCTCGGAGTTTCACTACGTGATAAAATCCGTAACGAGGAAATCCGTAAAAGAACCAAGTTTATCGACATAGCTCTCAGAGTTTGCAAGTTGAAGTGGTAATGGCCAGGCCATATAGTTCGCAGAACCGACAACCGCTGGGGAATAAAGGTTCTCGAATGGCGACCACAAACAAGCAAGCGAAGTGTAGGGAGGCCCCCCACACATTGGACCGACGACATTGTAGCCATCGCAGGAAGTCGATGGATGGAGGTGACATAAGATCGCTCGTCATGGCACTCTTTGGGGGAGACCTATGTTCAGCAGTGGACTTCTAAAGGCTGACATGATGATGATGATGATGAATTATTCTTGAACCCCCTGGTTGGGGAACCAAGTGTAATAGTGAGTATCCTTGGACCCCTCAGGGATTCCAAAAGGGTGGTTCAAGTGAAAAAAACGGATAACCGTTGAGGTACAATAATTATTGTGCTTGTTTTATAAGTAAGGATGTGATTGTACAATTAGATCCGGCTAGGCTTTCTATGAGTAGGTCAACTATACGTCCTAACTCAGAAATCAACCTACGCTTAGGGAAAAGCCGAACAAAATCGTTTCAGCATGTCATTTTAGAGATAAATCCAAACAGACAGTCACGCAATTGTTGACTTTGTTTTTAATAATGTTGTTGTTAATCATTGCGGCCATATCGTCGCCTCACATCATGCGAGTAGCGGTCAAACGTACAACTATTTCATTTTTTTAAAACACCAATTTTTGCCTGAGCCTGCAGTCTCGACATCGATAGAAATTGCTTTACAACCGAAATCGGTCGTAAAGTTCGATTCTAACAATCTTTGGTAGTCTCTACCAAATATCTATGTCAATCATGATAAATTACAGTACAGATAACGATGACAGTCGAAGCGATTAACAAAAAGTGTCAAAGCTAACAATTATTATCGGTATTTGTACCGATTTTGGTAGTAAAGCAATCACTGTCTATGTCGAGACTGTAGGCCCTAGTACCTGCAAAATATTGTTCTCTTTAAATCTTAAAACGAAGAACCAAAAAACTTGATATTGAATTATGTAACAAAAAACTTTTTAAAAACAAGCTTTTATATTATAATTATTATTTAGATGTAAAAAGTATTTAATTTGAGTCTGTTTAAACCGTGAGTACAAACGAGTCCTTGAGTGGAGACCAAGGCTTGGCAAACGTAGTGTAGCATGCACACAAACAGAAAACAGGACGTTAATTGGGAGAGACCTATGTCCAGCAGTGGACGAATACAGGCTGATGATGATGATGATGCCATGAGTATGCACAATAATCAGAAGCAGCATCAAACAAGGAAACTAGTCTAAAATCCGGTCGTCCAGCAAAGTTAGCGGATACGGGCCCCATATCTACAAAATACATTCTTACCACCCTTGTCTTACCCTTTATATGTCCCCATTACGTTATTTTAACATAATTGCTGTACAAACTTGACCTCCATACTTAAACCATAAGCGTCTTGGCCGTCTTAATAGCAGCCCTGTGTTAATGTCATGAGCAAACTAAGACGATCATAAACCGGCTCACACTTGACCGTAATACAAAACGGTTTAATGCCTTCTTAAGTGTATAACTTAGGTAAATATAGTTTGTATTGTAATAATGGACAAAAGTGAACTGTTTTGGGTTAGTGCTGTATTGAATCAAATGGTAAAATATATTCAACAAAGGCACAGAAGTATGTTATACATATTTCTAAAGTTCTAAAATATTTGATATAGAAGTTTTTATTTATCCATGCTAATGGAATTTAATTTTTCAGTGAACATTATTTCGGCCATTCATTTCATTCATTTAATTGTTTTGCACAAAAAAATAGTGTACAAGGAACGACTTAATGCTAAACAGCATTATCTACCAGTCATCCAGGTCGTGAAAGAAATAATAGTAGGGCGTGCGGCTCAAAGTAGGTACTAAACAAAAAATACAAAAGAAACAAATTAAATAAAAAACAAAATAATAATAAGTAATTTTAAATAAAAAATTAAATCATTATACATAAACCAGTACACACATAAATACATAAATACTTTACTAAAAATAATATACATACCCACCATAATATGAATTAAATGAGTTAATGAAAATAACACACATACTACCCTAGGTGGATGATTTAAGTTAATGAAAATAACACACATACTACCCTAGGTGGATGATTTAAGTTAATGAAAATAACACACATACTACCCTTTTTCCAGCCTCATACTAGCAAAAAGTACTTACACGAATGACTTTTTGGCTCAAAGGGTACAAATAGAAGCTCTGCAGCTCTACTTAATTTGAAGAATATTGATTGACTCGTTTTGTTGTTATGGAGTTAACGCGCTAAAGCAAGCGTCATCCTGGCTGACCACCCTTTTAAGATGTTTTACCACTACTTCGATTGTATTTTTTTCTGATAGTTTAGCTTATTATTTAGATAATTAAAATCAAAGCTACGTTTCATTTAATTCTGTTCGCTGGATTCGGCTCGATGACATCGACGCGCTGAACGCTGCGTCACCTCGGCAGACCACCCTTTGAATTGAAATATCCCGTAAAGTAAGTGAGAACAAATGGCAATATTTGGACACTACAGAGCACTCGAGAGCACTAAAGGCTGGGAAATTTGGGGTTGCATTGCATACAAACAAATGGCCGGCTGTAGTGACGGACAAATATCAGGAGTACTGATTTATATACGCACCTTGTCACATCTATGCGAGATGGCCTACGTACCGTCATAGCTGCTGAATCTGCTGATGGAGGCTATACTAGTTATTTAAACAATAAATTGATACAGTTTTAAAACAAATTGTGATTTGAATTTCCATTTGATTATTTCTTCCTATTTTTGCATTGTTTTTAGTAACAAGTACAAGCTCGATTTGCAAATGTCCGAATTTTTGTCTCGTCTGTATGCCAGATAATATTTTATCGATGTTTAACAAAAAACTTTTCTATGTCTATCCTAGATAGTCGGTTTGAGCGACCAATTTACAAGTTAATAAAAAAAAATGCTCTATACATAATCAAATCACTAACCTCATCGATCTTTTGACAGATGTGTGCATGCAATTATAAACCTTAGGTTGGTAAACATTATCAGACCGCGACTGTATATACAACAGTGGGTACATTAAGTTACGTTTCGTTTGTCTCAGGTTAATATTAGCTTCAAGAACTTTGAGAGCACTTTCGCTAGCAGCAATTGGTTCCAGAATAACATATTCATTGAAATAGCCTTGGTTTTGTCCATTATTAGTATAACGGATAGTTTTAGAAAAAGAAGACGTCATTTTTAAATCTGTTTTTTTTCATATCCACAAATAAGCTAGATAAGAATTGCATAAGGAGAATGAGCTAGTGCTTAAAACATTACCTACAATTGGCAGCATTTAAAGTTCTCTCGAAGCTTCAGGATGAAAGTCCAATTAATTAACTTCTTAACGGAAAAACGAAGTTTCGTCGTACGACTGAAGTGGAAATCGTTCTTCGAGTTAACTATACTTTCGGATGAAAGGATTCTGGAGTGAGATCTGATGCGACGTTCCGCCTATCTCTTTACTATTTGTTTCAATGTGTTAGCACTGTTATCACAGATTAGAGAATAGTTACCATTTACGTGTTAGTTTCTAAGTTTCCGATTCCGATAGGTACGCTATATCTTTGGTAAATCAAAATTATACATTATAAGGAATTAACCAAAACAAATGCATTTGTTAATTTTTTTACTATTATTTCATAGGTACAGGTAGGTACTACGTTTCATAAAAATCAGTTCAACTGTCAAATAGTTTATTATAGACTAGCTGTGTCCGCGGCTTTGCCCGAGTGATAATTTCCCTGAGTTAAGAGTAAACCTATACTGTATAATATAGGTAGGTACTACGTTTCATAAAAATCAGTTCAACTGTCAAATAGTTTATTATAGACTAGCTGTGCCCGCGGCTATGCCCGCGTGGTCATTTTTCTGGGATATAAGACTCTGATATTCCAGAAGCAAAAGTACCAAAATCATTAAACTTTGTTTAGACATCAAATGGTTATTTACCGGTAGCTCGAATTCTACTCATGACATTGAGGTGACCATGTACCCCAGTTTTTAAGTCTAACCCTAAGCTATCCAACAGTGAAAACCGAATCGCAATCAGTCTAGTACTTTTTACGTGATGCGCAAACAAACATACAGACATACAGACAAACAGAAAGACACGATTTAAAAAAATGCTATAATTAGTTTATTTTAAGTACCTACCCCAGACCATTAATAAATTATTTATTTATATATCTTCGTTGTGCAGATTTTTTGGTACTTACTGCTTTATCTATCTACTAGCTGTGCACGCGGCTTTGCCCGCGTGGTCATTTCATTTAAAAGTAGCCCACACGTGTTATACCAGGACCAAAAGTACCTACAATGTACAATATAGTACATTTCTTCAAAATTCGTTCAGCCGTCAAATAGTTTTTTATCGCTAGCTCAGTTTCTATTATATTAAAGTTCCCCCACTTTTTAAGTCAAACCCTAAGCTATCCAACAGTGAAAACAGCATTGCAATCGGTCCAGTAGTTTATCGTGATGCTTGAACAAACATACAGACAAACAAACTAACAAACAGAAGAACAAGATTTTTAAAAATGTCTATTCTTATTCATTAGCTTATTTTTAGTACCCTAAACCTTTTTTTTAATTATCTTCATTGTACAGACTTTTTCGTTTTTATAAACACTGGATGGATTTTGATGACGTTTGTTAAACTGTATTCCATGGAGTCCTGCGGAGCTTTCTACTTTGGTTCATCAAAATCGGTTAAGAAGTTACAGTATTTACAAGAAGTAAGATAGTAAATACATTTAATAATTATGTCCTATTTAATATTGTAAATAAAAACATATTAATAAGCTTTTAAATTGTAATTTAATTACTTAAATTTCGCCGTTTCTACTTATTTGGCTTTTAGTATCCCAAAATGAAACTAGATGGCTTTGGCGATCCTTAAAATATGTGAACGTTTGTCGCACGAATTATCTATATTCATAACTGGCTGTGCCCACAGCCTTGCCCGCATGATCATTCCATTTAAAAGTAGCCCATTCTTGTTATTCTAGGACCAAAAGTACCTAATAAGTACAATATACTACATTTCATCAAAATTCGTTTAGCCTTCAAATAGTTTTTATCGATTGCTCTATATATATGTATAGTTAGATATGAATATAGATAGATAGAAGATTTGTGAGTCTCTGAATACTGAGACAATTTTGATTTTATTTCAGTAATATTTTTCACCTATCTATTTACATCTACACTAATATTATAATGAGGAAAGATTTGTTTTGTTGTATGTTTCTATGTGTGTATGTTTGTAATGGATAAACTAAAAAATACCGAACCGATTTTTATAATTCTTTATTCTATAGAAAGCTACACTATCAGCGAGTAACATGGGCAATATTTTATTTTTATAAAATTAGAAATCTCCACGAAAATTGCAATAATCTAACCCAAGGAACCAACATAAAATAATGACGTCACGTTTATAGTTCTAATCATTACCCACAAAAAGTCCACGAAGCTTGTCGGTCGCGATACTATTATGTCTATCTATTATAGTTAAGACTGGTAGAATTGAAATTATGTAGGAATAAATATTAAGAGAAATCCGTGCGAGGGCGAGTCGCTAGTACAATAAATCAGTAATTATCAAGAATGATTAAAAAGAATAGGTCTAAGGGGTACTTAAAATAAGCCACAGAACTATTATTTTTTAATTTTGTCTCTTTGTTTGTCCGTTTGTTTGTTTTTGTGTTCGTGCATCACGTATAAACTACTGAACCGATTGCGATGTGATTTTCACTGTAAGATAACATAATAA
This sequence comes from Alsophila aescularia, assembly GCA_946251855.1. Classification (NCBI taxonomy): domain Eukaryota; kingdom Metazoa; phylum Arthropoda; class Insecta; order Lepidoptera; family Geometridae; genus Alsophila; species Alsophila aescularia. The sequence goes on from OX276376.1 coordinate 67,153,264, forward strand.
ACCGGTATACTAGGTATCTATATCCGATGAGTAGAAGCCGAGCAATCGTTAAAAAACTATTTGACGGCTGAAATTTGGTTTATTATACCTCATAAGTACTTTTTTCCCTGGAATAACATATAGGATACATTTATTCCCGAGAAATGACCACGCGGGCAAAGCCGTGAGCACAGCTGGTATTAAATAACATGATTCTCTTTAAATGTACTTTCTTAAAGTTTAAGACAACCAACGCCCTAAATACAGAGAATTAAAATCCAAGCATTTAGTCAACAAAACTTTCTTTACAACTTGGTACTTTGAGGAGGCGTCGCGCAAGGCGTACTTTCCCCAAGTTTACCCAACCAGGATCAGCGCGCGAGCATCACTTGTCAAAGATGCAGCTAATTTATAAAGTTCCTGTGCGACTGTTCGTTAGCTCAACAACTTGCGAGCAAACATGAAGACAGGATATTATAGCTTGCGACTTTAATAAAAACTTTGCATTCAAATGTTTTTCATGATATAAAACTGCTCTCCCCGTGCCTCTCACAAGAGCTGCCATTACAACTTCATCTTGCCAATTCAGAAAGCTATGAAGTTTGTAGTGATCTGAGTTTCCAAAGACGATTCCACGTAGGATCAGCGCGCGAGCGTTACTTGTCAAAGATGCAGCTTGTTATAAAATTCCTGCCCGACTGTGTATACTCTGCTGTAACTGATAGTAGTAGTCAGCAGGGTATTTCCTTCTTTTTTTTTTATTACGGACTAGGCAATCGTTTGACCACGATCTCACCTGATGGAAAGCGATGATGTGGTCGAAGGTGTAGCACGCTTGCCTAGTAGATACCTATTCACTCATGACTTGAACACACCTGGGTTATAATTTACCGGAAACACTGACGAGGGCAGGGCATTCCACTCCTTTGCAGTTCTTATAATAAATGAAGAAGCGTATCGCTTCGTTCTTGTTCGAGGTATTTCTACCATAAAAGGGTGGCGCTTTGCTGATCGTCTAGTCGTCGTCGTCGTCGTAGTTTCTTGTTAATCAACTTCATAAAAGGATGTTCTATGTTCGATTTTATGCATGCTTTTATTATGTACCTACTAGTTTTCCCGCCTGCGACTTCGTACGCGCACACTACTGTTTATTGCGAAAAAAAACATCCTATTTTTTTAAAGATATTAAAAACCAAAGCAAAAGTAGGCACCAATGCTCTTGATGTTTATTGACAGACTTGTTATTTCGTTTCCATGGCAACCACAGACCATTCTGTGATGGAACCGTTTCTTACAGTGAGTAATCAACATTATCCAGTTCTCCCGTGGAAACTTTCAATTTTCCGGAATAAAAAGTATCCCATGTTTTATTCTAGGGTATAAGCTGTCTCCATTCTAAATTTCATCAAAATCCGTCTAGCCAATATCTCGTGAAAGCTCGTCAAACAAACAAACAAACAAACAATGTTTCACTTTTTAATCGACTTCAGAAAAGGAGGTTATATGTTGGACTGTATATATGTTTTTTTGTTTTATGTATGTCGGTCGATATCTTCGTCAATTACGGACCGATTAGGAAATTCTTTTGTTGTTTGAAAGGGTATACTTTCCAGGTTGTCCCTTATAAATTGTATCAAAATTGGTTCAGAAGTTTTTCGAGAGTAAATAGTTTTTTGAGTAAATCCATTCGATTTTGTGATTATATTGCCTTGATTTTGTGTTTATTTCTAAGATTTCTAAACCGATTTCGATAGTTGTTTTTTTATTCAAAAGGGGAAACTTTCTGTGTAGTCCCGTATAAATTTCATCAAAATTGGTTCTGTAGTTTTATAAGAAAATCTATTTGTTTTATAGTTTATGTTCTCTAATATCTTGGGATTTCAGAACAGAATTAAATGATTCTTATTACTTGAGTAAGAAGACCTTTAGTATGGTACTGTATAAATTTCATCAAAATTTGTTTAGTAGCTATATACAACCTTTAATTTAATTCACTGTGTTTATAATGTTTAGAACTGGATTGCAAGTCAATTTTGAAAAGGACGTCCAAAGATGCTGAAGTTTTGCACATGGGTGTAGTTCTGATGACAATTTAAAAAAATACTACAGTAGTAGTAGTAGTAGTAGTAGTAGTCAAAAGAACTACACAATCGGATGATGGAATCCCTTCGAGTTTGGGCTCATTTGGTTTGTCTTGATGAGATCTCTGGTTTTATGTGGTATCCAGGATCTGATGATGGAGCCGGAAAGTAGTCACAGGAACTCAACAACAAAATGATGGAAACCTTTCAAGTTTGGGCTCATTTGGTTTGTCTTGGTGAGGTCTCTGGTTTTATAGTATCCAGGGTCTGATGATGGAGCCAGACGGTAGTCACAGGAACTCAACAACAAAATGATGGACCCCCTTAGAGTTTGGGCTCATTTCCAACTTGATGAATTCTCTGGTGTTATGTGGTATCCAGAGTCTGATGATGGAGTCACAGGAACTCAACAATAAAATGATGGAATTAAATTGACTTCATAATAAAAATGATATTTGGTAAACAACCACTAAAAAGAATAAAATAATTACAATTGAGCCAGAACAGTATCACTTTTCCGAAATTACCAACGTTATAATAATGCAAAAATACAACATAAGATAAGAAAGAGTTTTTGACGGCACGTTATGCTCCTATTTACTATAAAATACGTCGACTTTGACTAGTTAGTTAGTTTGTAGTTAGTTTGACTAGTTGGGTAGACTTTTGTCCTTCCAGCTCATAACAGACTGATGATTGATGTGTAATAACTTTCCGCTCGCTTTCCTGAAATCTATGGTAATGATTTCGATCGATGATGTAGTGATGCTACACAAGGTGTAACCGAAAGTGTGTATCTGGAAGTGGAACAGGAATCCGAGGAAGCGCGCGCGGTGCTATCAAGCTAGAAGCCATTACATAACTTTTTTATGGTGCAAAATAAACAATTCAGTCGGGAATTGAGCTCAGGTACTTCAGACTATAATAATAATAATATATTCGGGACTATCAGCCGAACTATCAGCCGAGCTATTAAGACATACGATTTTCTGAAGAAAAGTAATATCAGATAGGTCAGATGAAGTAGTTGCTGATTCACAGCTGACCAATGAGCGCGCGCGGTGCTAGAGTATGTTAATGTTGCTTAATACCAAGGTGAGATGTCAGATATTACACAACATTGTTATTATGCGACTACTGAAAGGCTCGCTCGTTTCATTTTTATTTTTAATACTTTATATATTTATTTAGTAGGTCTTCAATAGATAGTTTACAATTCCATTAAACTATCAGGAGTTCAGAAATATTTTGTTTTTTCGTAGTCCGCACGCTTGTTCGCTGCACCATTTGATTGCGTATCTCACTTACTACTTGCCGATCTGTAAGATAGTATATTACCTAAAAACTGAAACAATAAATTAAATAGTTTGAGGATTTTTGAATTCAGGGACACAGTACTAGTACATAGTACATGTATCTACAAACCAGCATGATGAGTAATAATGATTTCATTATTGGTGTTGCCTTCAAATTTCTTTTATCTGCATTACAACATACTTTATACCAACAGAAAAACATTGGGATCGTGGGAACCGAAGCTCATCGTATTTTCAAAAACCTGAGCGCCTGGTCAATGTGACGCGTTACGAAAATGCGGTAGCTTTTTAGCATTGCAATTCAGCGGCGCAATGCCACCAACTTGTTGGGTACGCCAACTGGTAGTTAGCTAGAACATGGGGGCTACCTGTGAGCCAGTAATGGGGGCTACCTGTGAGCCAGTAATGGGGGCTACCTGTGAGTCAGTAATGGCCTGTAGGATGTCACAATGATATATGTAGTAGTTACTTATTTGTATTTTGTTATAAAGGCACTACCCGTTCAAATTCAAATAATTTATTTGCATAAAACACGGGTGCATAATATACGGGTATTCGTTATTAGTGATCCTTAATGTTTTTGATATATCAGCATGCAAATTTTTATAAAACATTTTATTCCAGACATTAAATACAATTGTAAAGCAAAAAATAATTTTGATTTTGTCATAAATTCAAAATATAAAATTTTAAATTAACTTGAATTTATTTTTCAGGCTTTTAATGTTTTTAAATTAACTTATTTGTAAAGACAACCTACGCAACGGTATAGCTAGCGGCACGTAAGTCTAGCGGTGAACGAAACGTGGCGGGGATCTTGGCACAGTCAGTTTTCGGGATAAAAAGTATTCAACATTATATAAACTTTGACTGTGCCAAGATCCCCGCCACGTTTCGTTCACCGCTAGACTTACATGCCGCTAGGTATATTAACAATCGGTTATTTGTTTGAGTACGATGGTAGTTAGCGATGGTAAATCTCTTGGCGCCTAATAAAAAGCTCAGGATGTTACTTAACAAAATGCACTAACTGTTTTATGTACATTGACGGGAGCTAAATACAAACATCGTCGGATTTGAGATCGACTCTTGCCTCAAATGGGCAGACCGTGTCAACAAACTTTGTGGTAAAATTGGTAGTGCGTGCTTTGCACTAGGCTGAGTTGCGCGGACTGTGTCTGCCGATGTAGCCCGAACATGTTATTTTGCGATACCAAATACACCAGTTTTTAAGTCGAACACTAAGCTATCCAACAGTGAAAACCACATAGCAAATGGTCCAGTAGTTTTTACGTGATGCGTGAACAAACATACAGACAGATCACGGACAAAGAGAATGAGAGAGAGTCGAATTTTAAAAATGTTATATTCTTGTTTAGTTGCTTATTTTAGGTACCCTAGACCATTTATTTTTTAATTATCTTCTTTTACAGACTTTTTCGTTGTTATTGCTTTATTATGAGTATATATAGATAACACTAATAGGTAACCCGAAGCCATGTTTTATCATCGCTGGCCTCTGTTTTATCTTTACTCTAGCACAGCGCGCGCTCATTGGTCGACCGTTAGCATGTTACACTTTTCACGAAATCACTCCCATCAATTTCAGAAAAGCGAGAGGAAAGATGTTACACATCAAAAAAGAAGAAATGTCATGGAAAATATTGGACTTCATAATCAAGAGTCACACTTGTAATTATTAGAGTTGATTAGAAACTCGCTCACCTCAGCAAGCCCGGCCGCGGCCGTCACCGTGTCGCTGCTAAGGTGCGGGAACGCTGCGACTGACGCGTCATTACTAACTACTCTTTGTGCTATTCGGTATTTAATGTACATGCCAGCTGCTTGTTTCACTTGCAATCAAGAGTTAATTTTTATCCGAGTACGGCGGAGAAAGGGAAGGGTAATGAGTTTAACAGTATCTGTATGTGAGTAAGTTGAAGTTCCACCATAGCATCACCCCTATTGGTCCGATTTTGACTAGCAAAGTATTAATCGATACGTCTTTAGATATAATTTATTAGGTGTTCTGTGATATAGTGTCATATATGCATTTTTTTAAACCAACTAAGGTGAAGTAAAAGAATGGTTAGGTGGTCAAATTAAAAGCTTGGTCCGATTATGACAAGCGAGGTATCAATCGATTCGTCTTCATTGCAAGAGTGTCTTAGGCTATATTTTATTTTGACTAGCAAGGTATCAATCGACACGTCTTTAGATATAATTTATTAGGTGTTCTGTGATATAGTGTCATATATGCATTTTTTAATACCAACTAAGGTGAAGTAAAAGAATGGTTATGTGGTCAAATTAAAAGCTTGGTCCAATTATGACAAGCGAGGTATCAATGGATTCGTCTTCATTGCAAGAGTGTCTTAGGCTATATTTTATTTTGACTAGCAAGGTATCAATCGATACGTCTTTAGATATAATTTGTTAGGTGTTCTGTGATATAGTGTCATATATGCATTTTTTTAAACCAACTAAGGTGAAGTAAAAGAATGGTTATGTGGTCAAATTAAAAGCTTGGTCCGATTATGACAAGCGAGGTATCAATCGATTCGTCTTCATTGCAAGAGTGTCTTAGGCTATATTTTATTTTGACTAGCAAGGTATCAATCGATACGTCTTTAGATATAATTTATTAGGTGTTCTGTGATATAGTGTCATATATGCATTTTTTAATACCAACTAAGGTGAATTAAAAGAATGGTTATGGGGTCAAATTAAAAGCTTGGTCCGATTATGACAAGCGAAGTATCAATCGATTCGTCTTCATTGCAAGAGTGTCTTAGGCTATATTTTATTTTGACTAGCAAGGTATCAATCGATACGTCTTTAGATATAATTTATTAGGTGTTCTGTGATATAGTGTCATATATGCATTTTTTAATACCAACTAAGGTGAAGTAAAAGAATGGTTATGGGGTCAAATTAAAAGCTTGGTCCGATTATGACAAGCGAGGTATCAATCGATTCGTCTTCATTGCAAGAGTGTCTTAGGCTATATTTTATTTTGACTAGCAAGGTATCAATCGATACGTCTTTAGATATAATTTATTAGGTGTTCTGTGATATAGTGTCATATATGCATTTTTTTAAACCAACTAAGGTGAAGTAAAAGAATGGTTATGTGGTAAAATTAAAAGCTTGGTCCGATTATGACAAGCGAGGTATCAATCGATTCGTCTTCATCGCAAGAGTGTCTTAGGCTATATTTTATCCGACCGTAGTCGGGTTTTAAATTTTGAACTTGTCTTGTTTTATTATTAAACTAGCATTCCCGCCCGCGACTTCGTCCGCGCGGACTACTGTTTATCGCAAAAAAAAGCATCCTATGTTCTTCTAGAATATTAAAAACCAATGCAATAGTAGGTATAGCACAAATGCTCTTGAAATTTTTTGACAGACTTTCTGCAACCCTTCCTTACAGCGAGTAATCAACATTTTCCAGTTTTCCCGTGGAAACTTACAATTTTCCGGGATTAATGCAGCTTTTGTTTTATTCCAGGCTATAAGTTGTCTCCATTCCAAATTTCATAAATAAACGGTCAGTCGTTATCGCGTGAAAGCTACCCAAACAAACAAACAAAGAGACAACGTTTCACTTAACCAATATATGGTAAAGATATGGTAGCCTGTTACATTGGTTGCAGCTTGTTCGAAACTTGATTTTTACGGTCCATCCTTAGAAGTTCGTCCTGTCCTTTTGTATGAAGAAGTGCGACCTCAATTCAACAAACATACAATTCTCACTTCAACTTACACACAAATGTATTCCACGCGTTTGTCCACTGGAGTTTATACATAGAGACGGCCGGTTGGTCTAGTGGCTAGTGACCCTAGGAACGAAAACAAACGGTCGCGGGTTCGAATCCTGCAAGGTGCAATCATTTGTGTGATGAGCAGAAATGTTTGTTTCCGAGTCATGGATATGATATTCGTATTTATGTATGTTTATCCGTTATCTAGTGCCCATATTACAGGGTATCCTAGTTTGGGGCTAGGTAATTGGCGTGGAATTGTCCCAAATATATTATTATTATTTATTATTATAGACAGTACACATAATATTCGCCAGTTGACCTTTATTTCAAGACAAAATGGCTGTTTCTATTTTGCTTTCGATTTTCTGTCAATAAGCACATTCGACCTTCGTCAGCCGCTACTGCCTTTGACACTTTGTAATTTCGACATTTTCACGTTTATATACATACTTTATTAAATTTCCACCTGGATAATGAGAAACAGAATTTTGTTTTGGGATAATTTAGGTATTGTGTCATTTAAGAGGCTCTAGTTGATAAGGAAGTTTTATCAACGGTTGTCGGTTATGACGTCATTTATTAGCATTTGCTCTAGGCTTACCAAACCCTAGGCTTCGCACTAATGACTTTTCTAAGTTATGTGCGGCTTCCATGGCTCCGTTCTTCGAAGGGCATGTTAAGCTGTCGGTTCCGGCTGTTATTGGTAAATAGCTGTCGTTAATCCATGTGAGAAACCCTCGGGTGGCATGACAAACTCTGCTGACACCAGAGGTCAATACTACCTCATACGACACACAAACATTTGATAAATAATTATAGTCTATGACAATTATTACAGGCAGGCGTAGCTCTTTCCATCTGGTAATTATCTGATCGTCTAGTTATTTAGTTATAAAATGTATGGTCTAATCAAGTTGGTTCAAGAATATAATACTAGAAAATACCAAAAATGAAAGACTGAAAAGCTCTAAATTAGTGCTGCAATTTATGAGAGCAGGCGGTAACCGTCAGTTGAACGACCTCGGCTCGTTACTTAGCTGAATTAAAAAGTAACTTAGTTCATTTGTGCATGAAATATAGAGCAAAATAGTTAGCTACTGTAGTTTGTCCAAAAAATACTGAAACTTATGCCATAAAGAATGCCTCAGTTCCATAAACTTAACGGAAGCGAACCCAAAAGTATTACAGAATAGTATTTTAATTGAAAAAAACAATTTAAAAAGCATCACAGTGAAGAATCATTCAAATTTGTTTAGCAGTCCCGGTGATATGAAATAAAGACATTAGGAAGGACATATACTTTTTTATCTATTACCCTGCAAAAATATCCACGCAGGCAAACCTGCGGGTGCATCTAGTGCACTATAATTCTGACGCAGCCGTTTAGAAATTTACGTAAATTTTGTAGAAAAATTGCAACATTAGCAATTGGAAGGAATGCCAGGAATATTAAACAAATAAAGCAATTTAAAGAAATTGCAGGAATATTAAAGAAATAAGTTCATACTTCTTCTTCTTCTTCTAGCGTGTCAATGGAATGGAGTTCATACAAATTATATATTCGACTTGTATGGATTTTTAAGATCTCCGCGCTTGTTGAAAGGTTTGTATATCTAACTATACGTATGTACCTTTAATTATACGTTAAAGTTACCTGACGATTTTTTTAAGCCTGTGCTATTATCAATGCAGAGGTTTAAAAAAACTTATATTTAGATGTCATAAAAAAGCATATTACAATGAAAAATATTATAATATTAATGACAAAAATGCATGGCCTGATGTCTCCAAGCTCCATGGTAACCATCATAGGCCTGTAGCTGTCCACTTCTGGACATAGGCACGCTGCACGCCATTGAGCTTGGTCTTTAGGTCTCCTCGTACATTTTCTTCCAGCCGCTTTTCGCAGGTCGTCACTCTACCTGGCCACAGGGTGTCCTACGCTACGTTTACCTAATCGTGGTCTCCACTTGATAACTCGTCTACCCCAACGGTTATCGGTTCTTCGAGAAATGTGTCCAGCCCACTGCCACTTCAGCTTGCTAATCCTTTGAGCTATGTCGGTTACCTTGGTTCTCCGCCGGATATATTCATTACGAATCTTGTCCTTCAGAGAAACTCCAAGCAGAGCAACTCTCTCCATAGTTCGCTGAGCGACCTAATGTTTATGGACTAGTTTGACCGTGAGTGTCCACGTTTCGGCTCCGTAGGTCATGACTGGTAGGACGCACCAAAAGTAAGTGATTACTCCCTATGTTTATGTTAATTGAATCAGATGTCCAGTGTGATTTGTGAGATGTCTCATGACTTTTTATACGACTTAAGTAAAGGTAAGGGTACAGCGAAACTAGATTTTATGGTCATGTTCACTAAAATGTCTTGACTTGCGGCGGCTGTGTACTGTGTACTGTGGCCCTTCCCTCTAAAATGTACGAGGGAGGTGACGGCTGGTACGAAAGTCATACTCGTGAATGGGTGCTGCTTGTGGGGGACTAGTCCAGTCTGATTTCTTATTACACGACTGCCCAAAAAAGGACTGTAATATTCTTAGGATTCATGTATGTATTTATGTTTATGAGTTTATTTATACCACCATAACTATTGCCTGAACAGATTAAGACGTATGGGGTATCGTTAGAATCATACAACGATACCCCATACGTCCAAACACGCCCGCCCTGCCAAAAAGGACATTTTCCAATACATTTTATAGTGTTAAAATGTGCTCATCAAGACCTTCAATTTGATACCCATATTGTAAAATTCGAAGAAAATTTAAATTTATTTCATTTGAAAATGGAACCACACATTTTTTATATATATTTTTTTTTTTTCAATAAAAAATGTCTTGTAGTGTTTGGGCTAATGCAAGGATTCTAACGATACCCCAAAACAATAGATGTAAAATTCGAAATAAAATATTATTTTTCGAATTTGAAAATGAAGCCATACGGCGCGGCGGCAGTATGGCTTCATTTTCAAATTCGAATCCGATGGCACATAGGTTACGCAGCAGTATGTTGATATCTATTTTGTCAAAAGCCTTCCGAAAATCAAAATACACTACATCAACATGTACTCTCTGATTCAAAGCTTTCGAGATGTAGTCCACTAAGCATAGTAAGTTAGTATTAACAGATCGTCCAGGTCTAAAACCATGTTGCTCATCACCCAAATACTGTTTAACTTGCCTGTATATTTCTTTACGCAGGATGTATTCAAATACCTTGGCAGGAGAACACAGCATCGCTACTGTTAAGAACAGGTGTCACCCTGGATGTCTTCCACTGAATGGGGTAGATGCCGTCTCTAAGAGAGAGGTTAAAAATGTGATACAGAGGGAGAATCATGTGCTTCTAATTAGACTTTAGAACAAAACAGGGTAGACCATCAGGTCCTGGTGAGCTACCAGGCTTCAACTTGTTTAGACCACGCATAATATTGTCAGGTGAGAGTACGTTTACACTACCGCCGCACTTAGCTTGTTCACAAAATGCATTAGGATTTAGTATAGGCACCTTGTCTTAAAAAACGCTTGAGAAATACTCCGGAAACGCCTCAGCGGCATGTGCGCCGGTATAAGACTTGCCTTCATAGGACACAGAAGGCTCAAAACCACCTTTAAGATCTTAAGCTACTTACACGGTGCCAAAAATATTGAGGGTGAAGTCTTAAGTTTTCCTCAATTCGTGTCGTGTGTACTTTGTACGCCTGAGCAATACGAGTTTTCAAATTGACACGTAAATCAGTGAATTCATTATATTTAGCTATTGACTTCGAATTCTTCCAATTTCTATGCAGTCTACTTTTTAAGCGTATGTCTTTTATAATATATCCACTAAACCAGACAAGATACCTCTTGCATTCTGAAATTTGCCTGTTCTTCTTAGGGACAGATAAATCAAATAACTTATAAAGTATTTTGTAAAAAGCGTCAGTGGCAGTACAAACATCATTCGGTTCTGTGACATGCCCCAAGAAGTTTCCGAGATCAGGGAGTCAAAAAGAGCAACATCTATTTTGTTAAAATTTCAATAGCTAGATGGATCAATGTTACTAGGCTGTAAATGATCTGAGCTATTAGGTAATTGGTGTCACATCGTTATCCCTAGCATGTGGTAGGCGTCGGGTGGTACGAGGCCGTCGTCAGCGGCGATAGCACAAACCTGTTGCACACGTGACTCAATGCACTCCCGCGCCCACACTAAGTACATCAAGTTTGCTACCATGAGAATTATATATACGACATTATATTTGATAATATTGCAGTATGTCCAGAAGTAACAATAATAATTTACTATATATTAACAATAATATTTTTATATTTACGGATGTACTATTGATGTTTAAGTCACCAAGGATTAAAATTTTACTATTCATGTCTGAAATAAAAGATTCGATTTTGCAAAACAGATTCATATAAATGTCGTCATTAGCACTCGGACTAACGTAAACCACGCATGCTATAAAAGATGCAGTGCGGTAAGCCTAGAGGAATTATAGGAAGGAAGCCTAGAGGTCTTCTCGGGCCGCTGTCTCCAGGTCACGTCGACGTCGCAGGGTTATGCCAGGCCTTGCGGCTAATAGAACTCCCCCACAGCGCGTAATTTGACTTAGAAATAAGTTGACACTCTACAAAACCTGCGTCCGACCGACAATGACATACTCGTCCGTAGCATTTGCTCACGCCTCCCGCATCTCCCTAGAGAAACTTCAGATTTTACAAAATAAATTCGTTCGCGGTGCATTAGATGCCCCCTGGTACCAGAGGAACATCGACCTGCACAGTGATCTCGAGCTTCCCTCGATAGTTCAATATATGAAAAATGCCTCTCGCCGCTACTTTGACGCGGCACTCCATCACCCCAACCCTCTAGTAGTTCAGGCCTCTGACTACACGACAGACGCGACAACAGACGCACGGCCCCTTCGTAGACGCCCTAGAGACATCTTGAGCGATCCGGACGATGAAATCGCTGCCGCAGTGCAGGCAACGATTGATTCGCCCACTCCGTCATCTTCACCATCTTTCAACACAATTAGACACAGACACCGACCTCGCCGGATGCGAGGTCGAAGGTCCCGTAATTAATGTCGACTTTATTCGCCTTCGAGTTTCTTGCCGATTCTTCTCAAAGGTATATTCCGAATCGGTGGTCAGTTATGCAATTCATTTAAAGGGCTCCAGCCATTTCATGAGGGCCCCCTCGATCACTACCTAACAGTAGAGATCGAGGGGTGTTTAGTTCGATACTCCCCAAGTAATCAATGGCAACTGTCCAAGCCGAGGTTCGTACGCCCTGGGTGCCCTTGAGCAAGTGGCCAAAAACGTAACTTTGGCGTGCGCCTTCTGCGTCACGCATTGCGGCGGAGCGCTTTTGCGCCCGCCCCACCGTCCGGTGACGCTGTAGAGGTCAGTTATAGACCAACAGCACATATCCTTTCTAAAAAAAAAAAAAAGCGTAATTTGATCTCGCCGCAGCACTGACCAGCCATTTGGTACAATTTCGGCGTCTTCAGCAGAAATGTCAATAAAAGTTTCAGTTGCGGCGAACAGCGAGTGCTCAGACAATAGTAGATTAATTTTCCAAGTCTGAAGTTTAGTCTTGATACCACTTACGTTTCGTTACAAGACCAATAATTGTTTTAGCGTTTTATTGCTTTGTTTGTCGTGTTCGCGACAAAAAAAACGTGTTCACAAAAATCTGCTCCCGAGATCATATTCCATTAGTGGAAGAATTTACGAGGTTCCACGGCCTTAAGTGACGTCACGCTCCGGCCGACAAGGCAGCGCACCCATAGCGAAGCGCGCGCATATTTTCTAAGTACCTCCGTCCACTTTTCCTCACCATCCTGGGTGACAGGATTTGATGTTCCCGATAATGGTAGATGGTTAACTTTATTATGGTCACTAGAATGCACAGAGCAGACCTTGGTAGTGTCCTGTTTTATTGTGGTAGCGTCCGTGACAGCTACAAAATCCTGGATGGTATTTGGACAATAAATTACCATCTTATTCCTTTCATTACGTCGCTGTAGACGAGACGTCCTTTGGGAGCTTGGATCACCCTCACCTGAAACTGTCGCCACCGGTAACAGCACCTCCGCAATTTTTAGCGCCTTCTTCACAGGTAATTCCGATGTAAGCGGTTTATTATTGCTAAGCGTCAGTTTCTTCGTGGGCTCAGAATCACGCTGAAGTACCTTTTCAGCTTCATTGACCCAGACCCTCGCATTTGAATCACTCAGCAGCTTACATTGCGTAACAAGATTTTTCAAATCCTGTATGGCCGTTGACTGCGTTTGAATAAGTACAGTTTGCTTCATCATCGCTTCTTTGAGACATCTCGTCTCCGTTTCCATACTCTCAAGACGTGTTACAAGTCCGGGAAGTATGTCTGGCGATAGCTGGATCAAAGACGTCCTGTAAATACTGCAATCCTTGCGAGTAAACAAAAAAGTAACGGAGATGGTTACATGCACCGGTCAATAGCGCATGCGTGCGCGTCAAGCGAACCTTGATACTCGGGGAGTGTAAGGATTCTAAAGATAGCCCATTCGTCTAAATCTGTTAAAGCATTTAAAAGTTATGGTGGAATAAAGAAACTCACATACATACATACATACATACATACATACATACATACAAACATACATGAATGCTAAAAACAATACACTCCTTTTCATGGGCAGTCGTGTAAAAAGTGTCTCCACCTCCTTTTTTATGTTTCTACTAGCTGTACCCGCGGCTTTGCACGCGTGGTCATTTCATTTAAAAGTAGGTTATACGTGTTATTCCAGGACCAAAAGTACCTACAAAGTACAATACATTTACATTTGTTCAAAATTTGTTCAGTCGTCACATAGTTTTTATCGATTGCTCGGCATCTAATCATCAGATTAAGATACCAAGTATTCCAGTTTTTAATTCAAACCCTAAGCTATCCAATAGTGATAGCTTAGGGTTTGAATTAAATTGTATCGCAATCGATTTAGTCGTTTTTTCTTGATGCTCGACTTACATACAGACCTTCAGTAGTGACCCGACATGGCCGTGATAGGTAAGAAGACGAAGACGGTAGCAAAGCGCAGCGAAGCGTACCGCTGCGCTTCTAATCTATCTGTGTTGCAATGCGTTATGTCGAGGTATGTTTTCAAAATACGCCGCGCAAATCTTAAATTCGAAACTACCTATACCCGATCTCAGCTCAGCCAGTGACGTCATATGTTCGAATGTATTTACGGTATACTTTCGAAGAATACATTTTCGCTTTATGGATTTTAAAACATACCTACTCGATGCCAACACGGTCTCCGACGTCAAGAAAAACGTATTTTCGAAATACTCAACGACGTCGGCCCTCAGTTTAGTTCTGTTAGTACAACATTAAAACAGTAAGCATTTTGGTTACCAATACAAACAGCGCAAGAGGGCGCTTTTTATGAGGGATTGTAAATAAAACATGCACTAAAACTAACAAATTTACAAAGTCAAAAAATATTACAAAGTAAATTGACAGAATTGTTTTGTTTTTGAGCTTTTTTCTATATAATCCGAAGTGGAATTATTGTGACTGTGATGATTTAAAACATTGGCATCATCGACCATTTGGTATTTCGCGATTTTCGCGCATAATGGCATAATGAGAATTTGGCATTTATCGTACCATTCTACGTCTTTGGGATTTTACGTTTTTGGTATAATGCATCGAAAGGGTTGTAAATTATCAATATCCTATTATACATTGTTTTCAAACAAAACTTGACGGTTTACTTCAAGAAATTACAAAAGCCTTAAAAAAATCAAAGAAAATGTAAAAAAACGCATAAAATGTGTAAATGCTTATAAATTAATAGCAGCAAAACATTTATAGCAGCGCGTGGATTCGATCCATGTGCCTCTGGGTTGCAGGCCAGACACCGCTTCCGCTGTGCCAGTTTGACTTGTGGCACGAGCGCCGAATTTACGGTACCGTTTTATAAACGGATGTGTTATTATTATTACTTTCAAATTAACACAAGCTTAGACTCATATCCCACAGGAATCCCGTATTTTTTCGTGATTAAAAGTATCATTGATTTTAACACTTAATATAAACTTTGACTATACCAAGTTACATCAAAATCCGCCCGGTAGTTTCAGCGTGATATGTGTTTTTTTAAATAACTTTCAATCCCTATCCTGTGGGAACCATTGTTTTTTTTTTCGGGATAAAAAGTATTCTAAATGTTAATCCCTAACATTTATTTTTATCCATATTTGTTAATGTTTTATATTTTTTTCAAATGTCATTATTATACCAGAAAAATACCACTAATATTATTTTGCCCATGTACAATAAGTACTTTTGACCTTACATCATTAACGATGTCTTTAAAAAGAAATGGTCGTCTCGTCTAGTCACCAAAGAGTTAAATTTTAATTAGGAACAGAAAAGTCTTGCAACTTTGCGATTGTAAAGCTTCTAAAGTTCAGGGAAGTTGCTTTGATAAATGCCGTCGCGAGACAATAAATTTCGGACAACTTAGATGTTGTTCATGAATTCATTAAGTTATACGGGGACATCTATTATTCTATTTGTAATTAGTGTGGATTATCCTGGAGGGGAAGACGCGGAGTGGTAAATGGGAAGCGATGAATATGATTTACGGTGTATTTGTATTACACTAATTTGTAGGATAACATTCAGAGTAGCCAATGTAATTTTATCGTAGACTTGTTATGCCATACAGAAATTGAATTGTTGTTATGTCCATTGCCTAAATTGACTTATTTAAAGATCCCTGTTTATTTTTTTTACTTTTGTGTCTTAATATTCAGTAAAAAACTGACATGTTAACGTACACTAGAACGGGTCTTTGCCTAAATTGACATTTGCATATATCATAAGGCAATGAAATTCGAAAAACATTTCGAGATATTGCGACGCTGATCATTATTCTTATTTTTCCAGAAAATTTAGTGCTGTTACTACAAAAATATTAAGTAATAACTATCACCCAAGTTGAGTTCGGTGGAATAATAAAATATAGTTGCCTATAATGATAAAAAAAACTACGCTAGAGCCTGACAGATATAATATAAATGTTGTCAATCGACTTATTTTAAGATCCCTGTATATTTGCTTTGCGTCTTAATTCTCAGTATATTTTTAAAAAACTGACATGTCATGTACACTAGAAGTATAATCATAAGAAACGGAATATTTTCCATGGATACTATTTGTATTGAGTTGATATTTCGGCACTGCTGCACGCGCCATGATCACGGATAACTGAAGTAACTGCGAGTGAAATAGAAAAAAAAAAAAGTATCCATGGAAAATATCCCGTTTCTTATGATTATTCCACCTGTGGATTTAAGAGGAGATAAAGGTGTTCATGGATCCACATGTGGAGCCAAGCTGTGGATCTAAGTGGACGGAGGGTTAATTCTCAGTGTTTTGAACGCGCCGGCATTTTGTTCGGCTTCATTATTATCGGATTAAGATAACAAGCACTGCAGTTTTTAAGTCTAAACCTAGCTTTTACGTGATGTGCAAACTTTCCTGCGACTGAGCATTTTCACGGCCGATATTATTCACCCGCCGCTGCTTGTTGCCGCACGGAAAAAGTCGAAATCTACTCTACTTTGGAACATGCGATTTTAGTAACTGCAGCCTAGCCGAATTGTCATTTAGTGCGGCTGTAGTCACATGTGTAAAGCCGGCAGTGTGTGTGCGTGTAAATGTGCGTGTGTTTGTGCGTGTATGTATATAACCTTTGACAACAGGTGACATAGAAGTTAAACACTAGCCCAAGAAAGTTTAAAACAAGCACAAATTAAAAAAAAATATAACCCCCGGCCCATTACTCCCCATTATATCTAAGAAGTATCTCGATGACATCAGTTTTCAAACATAAAAACCGCATCAAAATGCGTCCATTCGTTTGGAAGCTACTATCCTCACCCCCATTGTGTTCTGACGTAAAATCAAAAACAATACTGTATTTTGAGATGAAATTGTGTATCAACACCACAGTCACCATAAATTATTCACATACGCAGCCGAAATTTGCTACGCTTCACTCGTATGTTTGGCGGTACAGACTCCGTCTTTATTAAAACCTTCTTGCACTAGCCTATAAGCAATGTAAATAACCCTACAGTAGTTGCAGCCAATCTGTATGTTTGTGAAGTTAGGCTCTGTGAACGATTGCGCAGGTACTGCTGTGGGGATAAAACAGCCTCAAGTAAGAGCGAGATAGAATATGCGAAAAACGTAAGCGAGTGGGCGACGCAGTTATACAATGCTGTCTTCACCTGCAACATTGGGATGGCACCTGTTTTTTTATTTTTTTTATTACGGTCTAGGCAATCGTTTCACCACGATCTCACCTGGGCCATTATTCTCTATTGCCAATAAGACACGTTACGCGCCGCGTTAAGATATCTTACTGACGTCACACGTTTTCGGCAAGGAATTTCATGCGGCATAGTGAATAAGCGCCCTGATGGAAAGCGATGATGTGGTCGAAGGTGTAGCACGCTTGCCTAGTAGATACCTATTCACTCTTGACTTGAACACACCGGGGTTATAATTTACCGGAAACACTGACGAGGGCAGGGCATTCCACGCCTTTGCAGTTCTTATAATAAAAGAAGAAGCGTAACGCTTCCTTCTTTCAAAAAATAGCAGTTTGCGCAGCGACTAGCAGATAACTTCCGAGACACATACTTCCGCTGCGACTACTGTACGATTATAGAAGCAGTGCCGTGCATCTGAGCGTCAAAGCGTTTTTGTTTTTTTGTTCTTTGTTTTGTGTTTTTTTTTTCTTTTTTTTTTCCCAGGACCTAAAGTATCTACATACCAAATTTCATCCAAATCCGTGGAGCCGTTTCGGCGTGAAGACTGGATACACATTGCAGGAATTACGGAAAGCATACACATTACACACAAACAAGCTTTTGCATTTATTATATTAGTAGGATGGATTTTAATTTAAGCTTTACAAAATTTCACATTATGCAAAATTTAAGCAGGTTTAGGAGAGTTACAATTCTATGCTCTTCAGGCGTATGTCACCGACGTATGCAAATAACTACCGAAAAAAACTAATAATTTTCTAAACGAAAATTATTGATCCCGGATGAGACTCGAACCCGCACCATCACTGCCTCTGCACGGCACATGCCTTTGACGAATTGGTCTACCGTCAGGCATCCGTCACTCTACCTACTTACGCGAGCTAACAACCTACAGATTGCTGAGCCCCGGCGCTACAAATAAGGCGAGGCCGGCCGCCGCGCGCTTGCATTCAGACGCTTACATTTTTCATAGTCACACACATTTTTGCGTTGTATTTTAGAACTACCTACCTACCTACTTAAGTATGTTAGATTATGGTGCTGTTCACAAATAAAATTTGATTCCTTTTTTATTGAATTAGACCCAGTTTAAAATAAATTTAACGTTAAACGTTTCATAAGATAGTATTTAAAAGAATTATTACGCGTTTCATTCATGATGGATAATTATGGGAGCAACTTTTTTTTTTTGTTTGTTGAGATATCTTACATTATTCAAACGGATAAAACCATTTTATCCGTTTGAATAATGTAAATCGGTTCACGTGTTTAGGATTTAATTAAGAATTAGTATAGTTAAAATGTAAACAACCAGTTTTTTTGATGTTTTTATTCTACAAACTTTTTAATTAGTGCAAAATGTGTAAATATTATTATTGTAAGTTAATGAGGAATTTTTAACAAAGAGGTATCTAGGTAGCCTAAAGATTTGGTTTGTTTTAATTTGTTAATTACAAAAGACGGACTTTAATATTCATTTTCTATCTACCTAATTGACCGTATCATCATACGCATCAAACATAAGATAGATTACGTGGTCAAGTAGGTAGACAGACGATGAATATTATAGTAGCAGTGGCAAGCCAACCAACCCTAGTGCCACAGCTAGCGCGTCACTCCGCACCAGACAGCGACAGAGTTACGCGTTAGAAGAGAGCGGCAACGTTTAGGTGAATATCGCGTTAGGCACTGGGCGCTTATGTGAGCTGAACTGCACTTTGTTGCTTAATAGCTATAGTCACTATTTCTATTAATGGTTGCGCGAAGTGCAACTTCTGCTATTATTTATTCTATGCTACCGTGACGACTACACCGCCACACAAAAGACGCGTTTATGCTAAAATCATAAAAACATTAGATTTGGGAGGCGTTTTCTTAACCGGACACAAAGACACATATACAAGATTTCCGAAGACCACACCAATGAACTCGCGACCAAAAGCTTCAATCAAATAAATTTCAAAGTACCATAAGTGTTTGTAGGCGCGAAACCTAACCAGTAAAGTTTTTATGAATGGCATTGCATATCAATTACTTTACAACATGTTTGTTTTTTATATCAATCTTTCTATCTACGCTACAATCTATCTATCTTTACTTATAATAAAGCATTAAGAGTCTGTACAAAGAAGATAATTTTAAAAAAAAAGTCTAGTGTACTGAAACTAAGTTACTGAACACGTTTTTTTTTTTTTTTTTAAATCTTGTCTTTCTATTTATCTGTATGTTTGTTCGCGCATCACGTAAAAACTACTGTACTGATTGCGACGCGGATTTCACTGTTGGATAGCTTAGGGTTTGACTTTAAAACTACTTGGTATCTTAATCCGATGCTTAGATGTCGAGCAATTGATGTAAAACTATTGGACGGCTGAACGAATTTCAAATAAAAGTATTAGGTATATTGTACTTTATAGGTACTTTTGGGCCTGGAATAACAAGTATGGGCTACTATTAAAAGAAATGACTACGCGGGCAATGCCGCGGGCACAGCTAGTGTAAAATATGACCCTAAATAAGTACAATGTAGGGCTTATCCCAATAGCTCTTCGCTGCGACAAGGCGGTATATTAATCGCTCAAAACTGCAAATCCTGCAACAAGCAACTGGCGCATACGTTAAATGTAACCGGTTTACACCAGAAGATGCCCTTTGAGGATGAAAAATGCGGTCCATGCGAACTAGCAGAGGAGCAATTCATATACTATTCAGTGGACTATCTCTGACTACCTCTCCAATCCACTATCTCTGAAGAATGCAGGAGCATTCTTAATCTCGGATGGAGGTTTTCTCGGGTGAGGTTATGCATGTCCATAATATTTCTTGATGTGTGCATATGAGTATGAATAACTTTAAATATCATATTCGCTTGCTTTTTTAGGGTTCCTTAAGCCCGAATTAAATGAGGAAGGGGTTCCAGACACACGAATAAGTCTGTCTATCTATCCGTCAGTCACATACAATTTTTTCCGAATTTATGTGACACAAACACGGACGTTTAAGGTAAATAAAATAATTTTGAATATTGGGGTGCACTTTTGGGAGACAAAACAAAAAAAATACCTGTGACATATCAAATGAAAGGGTTTCAATTTTTTTATATAAATAGTTTAAAAGTTATTTAAGATAATAGATGAAAATTGACCCTGAGCACGACACACCACACATAAATAAGTAAGAAGTAAACAAGTATGTAAGTATCATGAAGATAATTCTATAACTCTCTTCGAGAGAAAAAATAAATAATAGGTTAAAAAAAACTAAAAAATAGAAAATAAATTTTAATAGTGTAAATAAGAAAAAATGTTTATAATAATTTGTCATCGGTCTTTGACAGGTGTGCAAAATTTGAATGAAATATGACCGTTTAAAGTGGGTCAAAATAGCGTCCAAAGCAGTCGGTTACAAACATACAAGTGAAGCTAATATAAAGCGTATAAAAATATATGTTACCGTACTCCAGCTCAATATCCAATTGCTATTGTGCATTGCGCCACGTAATACATCACCGGACGTTATCTGTCGCGCAACTTTGAAATAGAAAAACTTACGTCGTTAGTGTGACCGCGGAATTTTACTCCGGAGTATGTATGTATAGTCCTTCTTTTGAAGTGGAGAGTGTAAGCGATGCTCTACAGATCACGTTATATTAGATGTTCGGTATAAAAGGATGAAGCCGACAGCGCATCATAGAAAATATTATAGTTAACTTTGATTCAGCAAATTCGTTCCCAACATAGGCGTCACTACTACAATTTGATGAAACCATGTATGAATCTACATAAATCTACCTCCTTTTAATGAGCTGGACTCTAAACTACTTATTTGATATGAAAAACCTGAATCCTCTGAAAAAATTATCCACTTGCCGTTTTGAGCTATTTCAAACAAAAGCTCCCAAAAACGATATAAAACCTGAAAGACTCAGAACAAAATGAAACAAAAACTAAAAAGAATTCATAAATCAAAGGAATAGCCGACATTCAAGCAGGAGCTAACCCGAATTCCGCTGGAACAGCAGCAACTGGCGTAATCTGGCGTGTAACCATCACTCAATCAATGTATATTCGTGTGCTATCACACCAGAACTCGCAAACGTATGCTCATTTTTGAACCTAATAATGTTCAACTTGACTATTGGTACTTCGTGCCCAACTTTTTATAGGAACTGTACCTGTACTCTATCAACGCTTTTCAAATTAGTTCGATCCAATTTATTCGAATTTCAGACAAATACTTACAAGAATGATAAAGCATAATTATCTCCTAAAATTGGTATCTGACGTCCAGCACTCAAACTTCAAAGCATCTATTATCAATGGATAACATAAGATGTTATGTGAATTAACAAGTTAACCATAACACATGTCATAGAACCGACAACCTATGTCTAAAATCATCTTCGCATTCATAGTCATAGTATAGTCATATTCATAGTCATCATCATAGTCAGAGAGTTAGTAGATAAACTAGCTTTCGCCCGCGACTTCGTCCGCGCGGAATACAGTTTATCGCGAAACAAAACATCCTATGTTCTTCTAGGATATTAAAAACCAATGCAAAAGTATAGCACCAAAGTTTTTGATGCTTTTTGACCGACTTGTTATTATTTCGTTACCATGGCAACATGTCATTCCGTTCCTTACAGCGAGTAGCAGTTTTCCCATATTTGTCTCTATATTGTACTGTACCTATTAACAAAGTTTCATAAAAATCAGATCAGCCGTTTTGGCGTGAAAGCTCCTCAAACAAACAAACAGACAAAGATTCACTTTCATATATTGGTATGTTTTTTTTTTTTTTTTTTAGAAAGGATATGTGCAGTTGGTCTATAACTGACCTCTACAGCGTCACCGGACGGTGGGGCGGGCGCAAAAGCGCTCCGCCGCAATGCGTGACGCAGAAGGCGCACGCCAAAGTTAAGTTTTTGGCCACTTGCTCAAGGGCACCCAGGGGGTACGAACCTCGGCTTGGACAGTTGCCATTGATTACTTGGGGAGTATCGAACTAAACACCCCTCGATCTCTACTGTTAGGTAGTGATCGAGAGGGCCCTCATGAAATGGCTGGAGCCCTTTAAATGAATTGCATAACTGACCACCGATTCGGAATACACCTTCGAGAAGAATCGGCAAGAAACTCGAAGGCGAATAAAGTCGAAATTAATTACGGGACCTTCGACCTCGCATCCGGCGAGGTCGGTGTCTGTGTCTAATTGTGTTGAAAGATGGTGAAGATGACGGAGTGGGCGAATCAATCGCTGCCTGCACTGCGGCAGCGATTTCATCGTCCGGATCGCTCAAGATGTCTCTAGGGCGTCTACGAAGGGGCCGTGCGTCTGTTGTCGCGTCTGTCGTGTAGTCAGAGGCCTGAACTACTAGAGGGTTGGGGTGATGAAGTGCCGCGTCAAAGTAGCGGCGAGAGGCATTTTTCATATATTAAACTATCGAGGGAAGCTCGAGATCACTGTGCAGGTCGATGTTCCTCTGATACCAGGGGGCATCTAATGCACCGCGAACGAATTTATTTTGTAAAATCTGAAGTTTCTCTAGGGAGATGCGGGAGGCGTGAGCAAATGCTACGGACGAGTATGTCATTGTCGGTCGGACGCAGGTTTTGTAGAGTGTCAACTTATTTCTAAGAGACATTTTACTGCGCCTGCCTAGGAGTAACGCGAGGCGGTATAGGTAGAATGCCGCCCTTTTGTGGACGGCGTGGATGTGATCATTGAAGTTGAGTCGATAGTCAAGGGTGACTCCTAAGTATTTAACTGACTTTTCCCACGGTATGGGTCGGTCATTGATCCTGACTTGTTTAATTGGGAAATAGCGTTTAACCCCGTGAGTGAAACGCATCGCTACGCTCTTTTCGGGATTAATCGTTATTCGCCACTTTCGAAACCATCCATCGAGCGCTCGGAGCGTTCGTTGGATGGCTCTTTGTAGAATAGATATTGGTATGGATTATGTGCCTAATACACCACGCTGGCCCAGTGATGGTAAAAGGGAATGTAAAAAGGTGTGAAGATATCTTAAACCACATTTACATATATATTTTTGACTATGTGTGCCCGCGGATATGGCCGCGTGGTAACTTTTCTGGAATAAAAGTATCCTTTATGTTATTCCAAGACCAAAGTACCCATATCATAGAATATACCACACTTCGTTCAGCCGTCAAACAGTTTATTATCGATTGCTCGGCTTCTACTTATTGGAATGAGATACAAAGTAAACTGTTTTATACTAGCTACTTATTCTATAACTACTTATTCTATATACTAGCTCTACCCGCGGCTTCGCCTGCGGGCTCATTTCATTTTAAAGTAGTATTCCAGCACCAAAAGTACCTATAAAGGACAATAATTATACTACATTTCTTCAAAATTCTTTCAGCCGTCAAATAGTTTTTTATCGATTGCTCGGCATCTAATCATCGGATTAAGATACCAAGTACCCCAGTTTTAATCCAAAACCTACGCTATGCAACAGTGAAAACTGCATTGCAATCGGTCCAGTAGTTTTTAAGTGATGCGCGATCAGTCAAAAGGGACTTAAAAATAAATTACTTAAACTAAAAGTAGTATTTTGTAAGGCCATCCGTCACTCACGTTGAGCCTATAATGAGCATAGAACCCAAGCAATCTATAAATAACTATTGGATAGCTAAATTAAATTTTGATATTTTGTGCCTTATAGGATGCTTTTAATCCAGATAAATGACCACGCGGGCAAAGTCACAGTTCTATGTATAGAATATAAAAAGATTTTAAATATTCCTTGAGACGTCAAGACAAATATCTATACTTATAGGTTGCTTTTAATCCAGATAAATGACCACGCGGGCAAAGTCACAGTTCTATGTATAGAATATAAAAAGATTGTAAATATTCCTAGAGACGTCAAGACAAATATCTATACTTATAGGTTGCTTTTAATCCAGATAAATGACCACGCGGGCAAAGTCACAGTTCTATGTATAGAATATAAAAATATTTTAAATATTCCTAGAGACGTCAAGACAAATATCTATACTTATAGGTTGCTTTTAATCCAGATAAATGACCACGCGGGCAAAGTCACAGTTCTATGTATAGAATATAAAAAGATTGTAAATATTCCTAGAGACGTCAAGACAAATATCTATACTTATAGGTTGCTTTTAATCCAGATAAATGACCACGCGGGCAAAGTCACAGTTCTATGTATAGAATATAAAAAGATTGTAAATATTCCTAGAGACGTCAAGACAAATATCTATACTTATAGGTTGCTTTTAATCCAGATAAATGACCACGCGGGCAAAGTCACAGTTCTATGTATAGAATATAAAAAGATTGTAAATATTCCTAGAGACGTCAAGCCAAATATCTATACTTATAGGTTGCTTTTAATCCAGATAAATGACCACGCGGGCAAAGTCACAGTTCTATGTATAGAATATAAAAAGATTGTAAATATTCCTAGAGACGTCAAGACAAATATCTATACTTATAGGTTGCTTTTAATCCAGATAAATGACCACGCGGGCAAAGTCACAGTTCTATGTATAGAATATAAAAAGATTGTAAATATTCCTAGAGACGTCAAGACAAATATCTATACTTATAGGTTGCTTTTAATCCAGATAAATGACCACGCGGGCAAAGTCACAGTTCTATGTATAGAATATAAAAAGATTGTAAATATTCCTAGAGACGTCAAGACAAATATCTATACTTATAGGTTGCTTTTAATCCAGATAAATGACCACGCGGGCAAAGTCACAGTTCTATGTATAGAATATAAAAAGATTGTAAATATTCCTAGAGACGTCAAGACAAATATCTATACTTATAGGTTGCTTTTAATCCAGATAAATGACCACGCGGGCAAAGTCACAGTTCTATGTATAGAATATAAAAAGATTGTAAATATTCCTAGAGACGTCAAGACAAATATCTATACTTATAGGTTGCTTTTAATCCAGATAAATGACCACGCGGGCAAAGTCACAGTTCTATGTATAGAATATAAAAAGATTTTAAATATTCCTAGAGACGTCAAGACAAATATCTATACTTATAGGTTGCTTTTAATCCAGATAAATGACCACGCGGGCAAAGTCACAGTTCTATGTATAGAATATAAAAAGATTTTAAATATTCCTAGAGACGTCAAGACAAATATCTATACTTAAAATAAAGCAATAAGTATGAAAAAGTCTGTACAAAGAAAATAAAAAAAAAATGGTCTTTAAATAAGCTACTGATCAATAATATAACATTTAAAAAAATCGTGTCTGTCTGTTTGTTTGTCTGTATGTTTTATCGCGCATCATTTATAAACTACTGGACTGTACTGGTTTTCATTGTTGGATAGCTTAGAGTATGACTAAAAAACTGGAGTACTTAGTATCGTAATCCAATGATTAGATGCCGAGCAATCGATTAAAAACCATTTGATGGCAGAACGAATTTTGAAGAAATGTAGTATATTGTACTTCATAGGTACTTTTGGTCCTGGAATAACACGTATGGGCTATTTTTAAATAAAATAACCATACGGGCAAATCCACGGGAACAGCTAGTCATATCATAAAAACGGTGTTGTAGTGTTTTTAGTAAAAAGTTTTTGGTACAAATAATAATCATTATTGAAGCTCTTAAAATAAAAGCTGTCATTATGGACATGACTAAGCTTCTAATAACTAAGCTTCTATCCCACGTATGCCTTGACACCGTTACGTGCCGGTGTAAATGCGGCCGGCTAAACCGACCTCACCTTGAATAAAACACTAGCGAGTGACGCAGTGGAAGTCAGTACCTATGTATTACGAATTATATAATGCTACAGACACACTCACACTTAAGTGTGAGTCGAGTATGAAATGGTGCTAAAAATGTATTAGAACTTATTCGTCGGGTTGCCAATTTCTATGTAGGTACCTAATTTACTCGGAGCTACTACGTGGAAAGTATCTTCTTCCATGTAGACCCTCGCGCGATCAGTTTAATAATTAAAACACAATAAATTTGCGTTAACAAAACATTGGACGGGATTAACAGAAAAATAACGCCTACAATAAAAAATACACCTCAATTTGTGAACCTCTGTTTTTACTGCATTTCGGCGAAGCGAAGGAATTGTTATATATCAGTCAGTATTTATGTTAAAACAAATTCTTATAAGTACATTTATATTTGTCTGCACCGCGTGAATTACTATAATTTTTAGGTTATCATAAGCTCAGCTAAGGGTGTCATTATAATAGGTATTAATCCCAATATGACACCGTGGTACATTTTAAAGTAATTAGTTCAACTCCAAGAAGCTATAGTTTGTAAAACTTTACAATCGGTTAAAAATTGAACTTATGTACTGTGTAGCTATGTAGATATATGCACTATGCCAGAGGGGGAAATAAAATTTGCTTACGATGCACCGAACACGTGATGCTTGATGTGATGTGAGTATGGCCGGGGGCAGATGTGTTTACTCAGTGGGATATTCTAGATTGTTACTTCGCACTGAGTTTGCAAATACGCCACGGATTTTAAATAACGACATAACATTTAGATTTTGATAGTTATTGCGAGTGTTATTCGTAGATAAATATGTAAAACGCCTAAATACTGATGGATATAAAGCCGAAAACTTGATGTTGTACTGCAGGCAAAATTTGCGTGCAGCGTTCGTTGTGGAGTCTAAATTCAAACTTCCGTAAGAAAGATGTAAAAATTTGTCCTTCTTCCGTGATTATCGCAATATTTTGCGCAGAATTCTAGGTAAATTGATAATATGTACTTGGAAAATTTGTCGCTGACTGTACATTAGTAGAAATTTCATTATTTCAAGTGTGTCTAGGGCATATTCAAGTGTTTTTATAAACGTTTATATGTGTGTGGTGAGGATTAGGGTGTGTGTGTTTGTGTAAGATTTTATACAGACTGGGTCAAAATAATGAGACATCGAGGTTAGGTAACCTTTACCCTTTTTATCCTTTTATTTTGTAGTTAGAAGCTTTTTTCTGAGAAAATAGGACAAATTTAAAAAAAACTTACCCAGAAGTAACATTTTTTTTTTATTACGGACTAGGCAATCGTTTGACCACGATCTCACCTGATGGAAAACGATGATGTGGTTGAAAGTGTAGCACGCTTGCCTAGTAGATACCTATTCACTCTTGACTTGAACACACCGGGGTTATAATTTACCGGAAACACTGACGAGGGCAGGGCATTCCACTCCTTTGCAGTTCTTATAACAAATGAACAAGCGTAACGCTTCGTTCTTGTGCGAAGTATTTCAACCATGAAAGGGTGGTGCTTTGCTGATCGTCTAGTCGTACGGTGATGGAAAGGTAACTAATCAAAACGTAAAATTTTGAAAAATAATAAATTAATTTTCATACTTTTTCTATGAAGTTCCATTCGTTACACATTATGAGATCCATGCACGTCATGCAAACATTTGCAACTAAACATTGTGTTCATAATAAAATTTGATTTTCATGATGTTTCGACATAATGTTTCTTACTGGCATAATGATTACTTGCAAGTATTGCTTGCTTGCTTGTAGCATGAGGTAGTATGCTGGCCTCTAGTGCCAGAGTTTGAGGCCGCCCAAGGGCCTCTGTCGTGGCTTCATGACTGCTATTAATCAATAACTTCCGAGACCAATAGCTTAACGTGCCCTCCGAAGCATGGAGCGATGGTAAGTCATTGGTGCGGAGCCGAGGAAAATACCCGGTGTCATTGAATTCCAACGCACACTTATAGTATACTTCTCGGCCGCCATCCCTGAGGTATTAGTAGTAGGTATTGAAATTTATTTTGTTACGTGTACCTACTAATAGATTACACACAAAATGTATGTTAAATATTTTCTTTGTGTAGGCTGACTGGACTTTCTATTTATTCTTTTCTCATTCGACATCATGTTTCTTCTAAGACCAAAATCTTCTAACTACGAATGTAAAGGTACCTAGCCCCATTGTTTTGCCAATCCTGTATATCGCAATAGTATTGTATGTTTTAGTATTGATAACTTTCCTGAACCACTATAATGCAAAACATTAATTCTTCCAAACTAAAATAACTTGTTTTTCCTTTCCCAAACAACTGAATGCACAAAATATTCCACATTTACTCTAGAACACGTCCACGTCGTCTGTACGCGAGTCAATAATGCACGCCAGAATATTTATCCGAACGTGTCCATGTACACATCTAGACATGTACAACTATGTGGTGAAAACGAGCGTGCACGTGACGTGTCTAAAGGACCCCGACCGACGTCGTCACATTTTATGTTCGGAACGTTTCGAACGTTCGGAAATAGTGTCGCTACGGTATGAGTGGCGGACATCGATGAGAATGTTGCACGTAGAATATTCAATTTTAAAACTAGTTTAGAAGCTGTAAAATTCGTTGTAAATTTGTGGATGCTCTTAGGATGTGACGTGGAATAAATGATGTTGAATGATAATGTGATAGCTAACGTGAAGAGTCAAATTTTTATGGCAACATGAATGTCATGTTTTATGAGCTAACGCGAATCGTCTTATGATTCTCATGAAATCAAAATCTAACATTGTTTACAAATTGATCTCATTCTTTGGTCGTAAAAATTTTACAGCTCTTGTAGTGCATCTTTTATAACCACATTGGCTTTTAAAAGTACATTTTCAAATTCAATGAATATGTTTTAAGTTATGAAATATCAACCACTTTTATTTTGAATGTGCTTTTCATAGAAATCAAAGAAATACATAACATAGGTACAACATATATACTTAGTCATGCTTAAACTCTTACCTAGTATTAGTAGGTACAATGAAATGTTTCTTTTCGTCGTACGTATAACATGAAAACTAACTCGACTGTACACCACAAACATTATACCGCATTACACACACAATCATCCGTATTCACAAAAGAACTAAGCAGCCTGAGATACGTACATATAAAATACAATTCACCACATTCTGTGGCCTAGATACGCTAAACACTGAAACCAACAAAAACCGTCCGGAGTTTCCACGGAGGCTTAAACTTGTACTCGTCGCATCTTCCCCCTTCCTCCCCTTTGCTAAATAAAGGGCTGAAGTTTTAATGGACGTACGCTATCAGAGGAAACTGAGAGTCATCTGATTGTTATTTTTATGGATTACGGGACGGTGTGATAGGGTGCCGGGAAAGAAGTGTGTCGGTCGATATGCGCCGTGATTTAAGAAATACGGTTCTATCATACGGTACGGTGATATTGTTTATCGAAAAATTGGGAGATATTTTAAATAATTTAATTATGAACAGAACACTTGCACGCCGGTTACGGTTGAATATCCATAATACCATTAACCATAAGACAGACTTACATTACATTACATTACATTACTTTTGGTACATATAAGAAACGTAAAATAACATCCTATCAGAAATTACCATCAAGGAATTATCCTTTACACTAATATTATAAAGAGAAAAGTTTTTTTTGTTGACTTTTTTCAAAAAAATATTGTGATCCCTATGAAAATTGCAATAATGTAACCCAAGGTAAGTATCAAAAATATTGTGATCCGTATGAAAATTGCAATAATGTAACCCAAGGTCAGTATCAAAAATATTGTGATCCCTATGAAAATTGCAATATTGTAACCCAAGGTAAGTATCAAAAATATTGTGATCCCTATGAAAATTGCAATAATGTAACCCAAGGTATCAAAAATTTGGCTATAAAATGTCAAAAAGCACCATGAACGTTGGTGCTATATTTTTTTGCATTGGTTTTTAATATTTTAAATAAACTCGCTAATCTGGATTATTTACTGCAGGATTTCGCCCCTGGCGTGCTAAAGTTGGTTTTTGAGCCGTATAGATGTTTACACAGCTGCGTAGCCGCAGCGAAAAATGAATACACAGAGCACTTCAAGGAAAATTAAGGAAAGTTTCGAATCATCGGCGATCTTGGAGCCTGCTGTGAAAAATAATTCTAATCCGTAAAAATCAAAACGTGATCGTGATGAACATCTGGAACAAAAAGGACTCAAACGATTATAAAGAGAAAAGATTATATTTTCGTATATTTGTTTGTGTGTAACGGATAAACACACAAAATACTTATTTAAATATTATTTCTTTTATAGAGAGCGACATTATCAGCGTTTGGATATCCCTACGAAAATTGCAATAAAGTAACCAAAGGTAACAAAAATGTTCCCTTTAAAAGTAAATAGGTATTTGGCGTGCGCTGCGAAGTCTATAGATGATAAATGAAATAATTTACTACATGATTTAAATATTTTAGGCACCTACTCATCATTACCCACTAAAAAGTCCGTGAGTCTATCTATATGTCTAACTATTATATTTAAGCCAAATTAACCGTTTTTGGTCAAGTTAGTCAATCAAAAACATGATATGTGCTGTATAAAACTGTCTGATGTGCAAACAACATCAGACATTTATGTATAGCTAGCGAACCGCCCAGGATACGCACGTGTGAAATTACGGGTTCGAACCCCGTCCGTGATTCAATGTTTTCCTTTAGAAAGTTATATATAAGATATGTTCTCGCTAAGCAGGAGTAATTGCTAAAATCATGTAAACATCAGATTTGAGAGGCGTTATCTTTACGACATGAAATTAATTGCAATATTAGCCGTGTTCGGTTGGTCAGTTCGGAATACTGCCAATAGATGGCGTTACCGTCCCCGTAAGACGGGTTTAGAGAATCTAAAGGAGAAATTTGAATAACGTTGTACCTGTCACGGCAGCCGAATTAGCACACAAACATTACAAAAAAGAAGCAGGGGCACGGAATGATGCGGACTCAAACCCCGTCCATGATTCTAATTTTTGCTTTAGAAATTTAGAAAATATATTGTACTTACAGTATAATTTGCTAAAATTTCACGTTACAGAGATAATTAGAAGTAAAGATAGCTAACATGAACACTACTTATAGCAGACGGGAGCAGATAGACTACAAGATTACTATTGGTCTAAGTGGTAGTCACTTAAGTCTAAGTCTAAGTGGTACTATAAGTGTTTTAAAGGATAAATACGCTTATAGATTGGGCCCTTTTTCGTTGTTTTAAGGGTTTACTATCCCGTTATCTACACTAATATAATAAAGAGGAAAGATTTGTTTGTTTGCTTGTTTGTTTGTTTGTTTGTTTGTTTGTTTGTTTGTATGTTTGTTTGTTTGTTTGTTTGTTTGTAAAGGATAAACTCAAAAAATACAGAACCGATTTAAAAATACCTTTCACATAAAGAAAGCAAAATTATCAGCGAGTAACACAAGCAGAATTTTATTTTAAAAAAAATTAGAGTTCCCTTCGAAAATTGCAATAATGAAACCTGAGGTATTAGATTTTGCAAAATAAAACTCTATTAAAACGATAAAAACTTCGATCACAAACCAAAGAGTATCACAAACTACGTAAGATCACAAACTAAGAAGGAGGTACAGGTATTTGTATATGGAACGTTGCCATGGAAACGAAATCACAGAACATCTAATAATCATTGACGTAGGAAATACTCTATGCTAATAATACACGAAATAGTAACCGTAATTCAACCTCCTTGCGTTAAACAGAATAATACTATAAATGAAGTAGTACGTGAGTATAAAACCTATAAACATAAACATTTTGTGTAAGAAATTGATGTTGTTCTATTTGTCCAAATAAAGTACCTACTAATGTAATCTTTCTATTTATCTACCCGTGCGAAACTGGGGCGGGTCGCTAGTAGTCCTGATAAAATATTGGTTCTAGGATAATTACTACGTAACTTTTTGTCATTTGGATCACTTACTTGGGTGCAGTTTTACCGTTATAACCGGTAAGGCAGTAATTGGTTTGGCGCTATAGCGACCAGCGTCAAGCAAGTCAACATTAGAAACCGGTTATTTACCATGATATTTCTTTTGTTTTGAGTGACCGCGCGCCGATTCAATTTCTAATTAAATGTGATCGCGAGCAGTTCATGAGTTTTCTAAAACACTGTATGGAGTGAGTCGTCTTAATTCCATTAAAGCCACAATTTGCCATTCTACGCGATACGTATTCTCATGTCCATTGAGTATTCAATTCTAGACAGGGTACACCATATCGCCGCCAGCAGGTGAGATTGCAGTCAAAAGTGAAAACCCGCACTCAAAGTGATCGTCCGTACATCGTTATTCCCATGACAATAGGAAGGATTGGCCGACATGCGACGCGCCGATAAAACTACCGAATTGCAGCCTGCGCCGCGGTCACTGCTCGTCGGCGATATTGTTGTGGAGCGCAATCCTGACCGGATTCAAAAAAGGATTAGGTTTTCCGTACTTTTGTGTGGCGATATGATCAACTTTAGATAGTTCAGTTCAATAAAATATTTTTGAGCTATTGGCAGTTAGACGGTGACGCTTTTTGTGTTGTATCGAACAAAAAATGACATATCAAAACAGCTGTAGAGAACAAGATTTAATGATATCTTTATCTATCTATCTATCTATCTATCTATCTATCTATATCTGACTATACTTTAAAGCAATAAGAACGAAAGTCTGTACAATGAAGATAATAAAAAAACTAGGGTACTAAAATAAGCAACTGAACGAGTTTTATTTATGTCTTGTCGTTCTGTTTGTCTATATGTTTGTTAGCGCATCACATAAAAACTACTGAACCAATTGCGATGCGGATTTCACTGTTGAATAGTTTACATTACAACTTAAAAATTGGGGTACTTTTGGGGTATCTCAATCCGATGTTTAGATGCCGAGCAATCGATTAAAAACTATTTGACGGCCGAAGGAATTTCGATCAAATGTTGCTATATTGGTAGTTTAGGTCCTGGAATAGCACATGAGTAGGTATTTTTAAACTACAGAAATGACCACGCGTGAAATGAAATGTGCCGCGGGCACAGCTAGTACTTATAATAAAGCAATAGGAAGGAAATAGTCTGTACAAAAAAGACAATATTAAAAAATGGTCTGTGATACATAAAATAGGATACAGAACTTTTGCGACGGAGCGCTTTCGCGGCCACACCACCACGTGATGCTGTAGAGGTCAGTTATAGACCAACATGTCTGTTTGTCTGTGTGTCTGTTTGTCTGTATATTCATTCACGCATCACATAAAAACTTCTGGACTGATTGCGATGCGGTGTTCACTGTTGGATAGCATAGAGTTCGACTTAAAACTAGTGTAAGTACTTGGTATTTTAATCCAATGATTAGATGCCAAAATAACCGTAAAATACTATTTGACGGCTGAACGAATTTTGAAGAAATGTAGTATATTGTACTTTATATGTACTTTTGGTCCTGGAATAACACGTATAGTCCATACACTTTTAAATGAAATAACCACGCGGGCAATGCCGCGGGCACAGCTAGTTTAAAATAAGTAAACGTACAAAGTACGTAAGTAAGTAAGTAATAAGTACTAACTTGTCTTCTAATAATGGAAAACACGATCAATAGAGCTCACACTTGGTATTTATACCAACTTGCTCACACTTGGTATTTATACCAACTTGCTCACACTTGGTATTTATACCAACTTGCTCACACTTGGTATTTATACCAACTTGCTCACACTTGGTATTTATACCAACTTGCTCACACTTGGTATTTATACCAACTTGCTCACACTTGGTATTTATACCAACTTGCTCACACTTGGTATTTATACCAAGCTCTATCCCGCAAAATAACCAGGACCGCTTACTACACAGCTTCTTTAAGTTTCGCATTTGTTATCAATTAGCTCTCTTGCGATCCTACTTTTTACGTTTAATACATAGAAATTCCATGCATGTATCATGTTCACACTATGTACGAAGTTTATACTCCTATTATAATAACCGTCAATTGTCACACCACTACGTCTACAATGTCTCCAACTCGCTGATTCGCGTAAACAGCGTTCACAATTCAAAATGCTTCCGCTTCACACAATAACACGAAGATTGCGAACTACCCTCAAAGTTTACACCTACTGCCAACTGACAGTATAAAGCAGCAAGTTTTTAAATGCACTCAAGTGTAACGCGAATCCTAAAGTTTACAGGTCTTCTCGTAAACATGTTTTCTTGAGGTTAGGTTGACTAAGGGGCTTATTCGCGACGGTTAAAGTTTTTAAGCGTTTTTGTGGAAGCGATTGAATGACGAGACATAATTTAGGCTGTTGTTTTTTAATCGGCGATGACTCGTTACAGGCTAAAGTTTTGCTACACGAATCATCGAAATGATAATTGACGCGAGATAATTTACAGATGTCTTATTTAGTCTAGTCACAGAATTAATAGTATGTCTTGTATGAGTGCATTTGATTGAAGCTGTTTTTAGTGGCTTTTAATGCCATATTTTATACATTTATGTACGAGTACAAGTGGAATCGTACCAGTCATGACCTACGGAGCCGAAACGTGGACACACGGTCAAACTAGTCCACAAATTTAAGGTCGCTCAGCGAGCTATGGAGAGAGCTATGCTTGGAGTTTCTCTGAAGGTCAAGATTCGTAATGAAGATCCGACGGAGAACCAAGGTAACCGATGTAGCTGAAAGGATAAGCAAGCTTAAGTGGCAGTGGACGGGTCACATTTCCCGAAGAACCTATAACCGTTGGGGTAGATGAGTTCTCGAGTTTAGACCACGTTTAGGCAAACATAATGTAGGACGCCTTGTGGCCAGGTGGAGTGACGAACTGCGAAAACCGGCTGGAAGAAAGTGGATGAATAGAGCTGATGACCGAGCTCAGTGGCATGATTAGGAGAGGCCTACATCCAGCAGTGGGCAAATATAAGCTGATGATGATGATGATGACAGATGGAATTATAAATAAGTTTAGGATTTTATTTAAACCTTATTCCACTTTATTGACGCGGCATTCTCATGTGTACTGAGTGATCATGTGCTCATCATCAGGTCACAATTATATCATAACAAGGATTGCATTGTCAGCAGGTTCCTATAAAATTTCTAATTGACGTAATAGGAAGTACAACATGATTAACTTGCAAGATTATATATATCAAATTATCGTCTGGTTAAATATTTACAGTCAACACGATGTGAGGTTTCCCCTGCAGAATATCTCAAACTGCAGAACGTTGATCGAAACATAAGTACCTCAAAATTTATTAAGGGTGTGGAGTATGGCGATGGATATACTCATCTCTATTCAAATGTTTGAAAAAAATACTCTGTTAAAATAAAACGTTGCCCATACATCACTGAAATAAGAGTTAAGAATGGACTTTGTCAATCACTCATCGAACCTTTTATGTGCACACTTCGTCTGCTGATTGCTCAAAGGAATTTTGATTATGACACAGGGATAATATATGTGAGATCTTTGCATTTTTAGAACAATTTTGTTAAATCACCTGTGTCTACGCCCAACAAGGCGCCCAGTA
Source organism: Alsophila aescularia (assembly GCA_946251855.1). NCBI lineage: Eukaryota > Metazoa > Arthropoda > Insecta > Lepidoptera > Geometridae > Alsophila > Alsophila aescularia. The sequence continues at coordinate 67,189,159 of OX276376.1, forward strand.
GGCGTTTCCAAGAGTTTGTAGAAGTAATCATCAGTAGATACTTATTGTAACACCTATTGTTGTAACACTAAAAAGTAATAATAGCGCTGGCAGCTTAACTGTTAAGCTGAAATCCATTTCAATTTTGAAATAATCGCCCTTTATAATGTTGTTTGTGCAAAATATAAGATCAAAAACTTCGTCATGCAAATAAAATTGACTCTCCGTTGTATGTTGTAATTCTTTGACTCAACAGACGGATGTTGACGAGGCTGTTGTTGGCTGTTGGGTTGTTGTTGTTGTCGAGATACAACAAAAACTTAATTTCTGTAGCCTTCTACGTTTTTACAACGACAATCATTGGTAGTATAAACTCCTTCCTGTGCGATTATGAGGATTTTGTATTTCGAGCCACGACTTTGCGTCAAGCAAAGATAAACTTTATGACATTAGGGTTTCGGTGTAAAATGGTGCGCATTAACGCTTGTCGGATACGTTGACAAGAAAACGACCGTGCGCACAAATCAGTATATTTTTGGGTTTGCAACAATACTATATACAACATCAGTACAAAATGTAAGCAGCTCAACATGTAGCTTATAAATATATTTTTTGAACTAATATTTGAAATAAAATTCTACAATGTGGTATCAAAAATTACTTGATAACCGGCCTTTCCAAATTTTTCCCAAATTTACTTGGTTTTGTGTATTAAATCACAAGTTAGTTTTGAATTTGAATCCATTCAAATTGTAAACACATTTACTGTATAATGAATATTTATCTTATTTTAGCTGTGCCCGCGGTTTTGCCCGCGTGATCATTTCTCTGAGTTAAAAGTAACCTACGAGTATGTGTTATTCCAGGACCAAGTGTATCTACAAAGTACAACATACTACATTTCATCAAAATTTGTTTAGTCGTCAAATAGTTGTTTATTGAGACCTCGGCTTTTTGGATTGAAATACCAAGTACATCAGTTTTTAAAACTTAAGCTGTCTAACAGTGAAAGCCACATTGCAATCGGTCCAGTAGTTTTAACATGATGTGCGAACAGAAAAACAACCAGACAGATGCCATTTAAAAAAACTTGCTTAGTAGCTTATTTTAAGTACCCTGTATAACTTTTTTTTTAATCATCTTCATTGTACAGACTTTTTTTGTTTTTAGCTGCTTAACTATAAGTATAGTTGTTATGTCTATAGATTTTGGCATCCACACACGACATCCGCTTAAGATAATCTAAAATTCGTTTGTCACCCCGTCGCCAGCAGCTTACAATGCAGCTTACTGGAACATACGTCCAGCAGTTTACGCGTGCGTCGGTATTATCCGGTTTTATCCAGTTTTACCCGGCCCGGGCGGTGTTTAACACCTCGTTGTAGCGGTAGTAACAGCCATTGACAGGGCTAAACCTCACCCCTTGTGATGTTTGAAATAAGGTTTAATTTTGCGTTGTTGGAGTCGGCGCGATTCCGTTTGTAGGAATTTAAATGGCAACTTTCGTCACCTTTGGCCGGCGTGGAGAGTGCCTAATGACGGCGCGTGAAATGTCGGGGTTACGCAGTTGGGATGTCTTCGTGCTAATCTGCAGATACGCAGTGAAAGTGAGATTGCGATTAGAAATTTGTGAGGAATAGGGATATAAGAGATATCACGAAGAAGCTAAGCACTGTTAGTAGACAGTTACATCAGGTCAAGCAAGTGCGATGACTGAAACCTGTTGTTATTATAAAAAGTATGCGGTTAGTATAAAAACTATATTTAGCGTACAAAACATAAATAGAGGAGGTTCTCAAGTAGACATATACATAGACATATCTTTATTGTGGCAAAAAAACAGGTTAATCAAATAATAAATTAGGACCAAAAATAGTTAATACATTTATCGTTATTTTGCCACAAGCCGGCCCCAACTCAGCATAGTGCTGGTTGTAAAACAACCAGCGCTGGTCTTCCGTTGGGAACTGCAGGTGACGTCACGCACTGAAATACACACACAGTTGTTCAACTATGCACAAACAATAGGAGACGACATTACATAAATTAATGATAGGAACTCAGTAATTACATGCTGGCAGCACTACGAATAATATTATTATTTGTAGTGGCAACACTATCCTAAAACAACGCAAATGAATATTATTCATAGTTAATATTAAACACTAGCTGTACCCGCGGCTTCACACGTGTGGCAATTTCTCTAGGTTAAAAGAACTCTATTACTATTCCAAGACCTAAAATACCAATATACCAACATTTAAACAAAATTCCTTCAGTCGTCAAAAAGTTTCATCGATTTCTCGGCTTCTACTCATCGGATTGAGATAAAATAATAAATTAAATATAAATAAATATAATAAAATTTACAGTATTAAAATTTATTTTCTATTTTTCAGTTTGGTTTTCTATATAAAGCGTGTTTTTTAGTTTTTTTAAACTATTATTTATTTTCTACTTTTTAGTTTTTTTTTTCTAATTATTGCATTGTCATCGGTCTTTGACACGTGTGCAAAATTTGAATGAAATCTGACCGTTTAAAGTGGGTCAAAATAGCGTCCAAAGGAGTCGGTTACAAACATACAAACATACAAGTGAAGCTAATACAAAGCGTATAATAAAAATGTCCTCATATTTTCAGGATTTCTGTACAGATATGTTTCTTTTTTTTTTGTTCGAAAGAATAGATAACACGCTGAAAAAAGCGCTCCATATTGGGAATTTCCTTATTTATTATGACACATGCATTTGTAGATCCAGAGTCTGAAAATAAACAAAATCATTCATAGATAATATTCTTGGGGAACTTATTTGAATGGTTGTCGCAAGTGATTTGGCAGGTGTAAAAACAGTTGCCATTGCAGTTAAGTCTGTTACGGTGTGTTCCGTTTTTTTAACCAAGTTTACCCTAATCTTGTACTATTATTTATTCTGTGCCCTAACTAGACATCAAATCCCCTCCACCCTCAGCAGGAAAATTCAAAAAAATCGCCTTGGGTCATCAAAATAAATAAATCAAGAAAATCCACTAAAAGCATAAGTTGGGCGCCGCGGGCATTGGTACGAAAACATTTCTTTATATGCAGCCGGACGCTAGAGAATCAATCGATCAACGTCGGGGGCTTTTGTCCGGAGGCCTGATTTACTGGCCCCTGCCTGATAGCGGTGGCTGGGACAATGCTGGAGATAAGCATGGGAGTTGGTTTTTGAAGATGGTGGAATTAAGAGTAGACGACATGTATCTCAAATCATAGATCAATCTTGGAGTTTTCAAGACTAGAAATCAGTTTTGGAATACATAAACACCGTGACCGTGATACTGTTTGACAAAAACTATCATCAAACGATATCACAGGATAGCAAAGAGTGAAAAAATCGGTGACAGAGTTCTTGTCCAGCAGTGGGACAGTACAACAACACAACATAACATTAAAGGTGTGCGAATCAACCAAATTTACTTTAGCCAAGTCAGCTTTAACAAAAATAAAACGCAGAATGTCATCTCCAGACATATTTACTATTCCATTACCTTGTAGACCTAGCATTTTTAACAGCCCATCCGGAGCGATGGCTTGAGGGCGCAGGGGGGGGGGCAGCACCGGAACAGCCAATCAATCACGCAGTGACGTAATGACGTCATCCATTATCAATTATTGACAGAACAGCGATCCACCGTCCGGCGATTTTCCAAGTTTTATGCCTTGTCTGGTCCTCCCCATATCGCAAGTAGGGATGTCATTTTCTAATAATTGGAATCCTTTGAAAACTTATGACAAAAACAAAATTAAACCGAAAAATAACTTTGTTAACGATCGTATAATTTCGAATTGTATTATTTTATGAATAAGTGTAATAGATACGTACATAACTGAACAACTATTTTTTTTATTTTTTATATGCGAATTTTTGGGGAGACATTTTGGAGTATTTTACTCATATATAATGCTACCTACCTGTAAAATAAAGAATTTTTATTTTCATGGGATTGCTATTTCCTTGTTTTACTTTAACAGTCGAAAAATCACGTTAGAAAATTGTAAAAACAAAACAATGTTAAATTATTTTCACATGTCTTGAAGTTTAAATAATGTAAATTTAAAAACTTAAGACTTAGTTTTATTGTTTGTACCATTTAGGAACCATCAAATAAAATTAAAATATACGTTATAGCGTGCAGTTGACAACCCTGCCCGTTCAACGTCGGATCGTCTCGATTGATCATAGTTGAGGATAGAATGGATCATGCTAATCTAACTTTAGGCAACAGTATTACAGTTGCGTTGCTTAGGTATGACAGTTCTGCAAAGTTAATTTCTTAGTTCATGTCCCTTTGATGTTGAAGAATAATTATATTGTGTAATTCTTGAAATCATACAGTTTTGCCTGAAATTAAGTTAGTGCTAGGACATCCATCAGTCTTTGATACTTACGATCCATAAAATAAAGACTTCGGTAGAACAATGAAACCTTAGTTAAAATGTATTGTATGATGTTTCTATCTTTGCAAACCTATTAATTCAAGTACATGATTGTACTTTAATTTACAGGTTTACGTTAACAGGTTAACGGCCTGATGGCAGTTTCGGGCTCAACGTAATTGCCATCGAAAATTATCATCTCAAGATGACTTTTTTTATGTTCATTCATATCTGCAAGGTTTATAAACCATTCTGGATGGTTAGTTTTTCATTTCAAAGAGTAAACCACAATTGTGTTTTGGATTTTTTGTTTGTTTGAAAAGTAGGTACCTATTCAATGTTGTCCCATATAAATTTCATCAAAATTGGTTCCATATTTTGTTTATTAAGTCTGTAATGTCGACTTATATAATTGAAGAATTAATTTCCCATTTTAAGTTAATCTACTGCCTGCTCCATGCCTTTCGTCGTAGTGATCGATATGTCATAGCGATATCGTAAAATTTATAATTTTACGAGGTCGACGATAATTTCATGAAATGGTAAATGGCTAGCTAAAACTGACCATATATTTGAAACATCAACGTTTAATGATATTTCAATCCAAGTTTGGCCATATCGTTAACGACCATTAATGTATGAAATATCACTAATGAAGACGAGACCTATCTCGTCTTCTAACCTATCACGGTCAAGTCGGGCTTCCGTCTAGCGCCTCTAGCGGTGGATAATGTAACTATTTTACGATATGATCACTAATATTTGACCATATTATGAAGCTGTTCGTATCGTCAAAAGCTAATCATTCATTGATCTGGCCAAACCAATTCATGATGTCAGCAATAATTTCATGAAACAAAAATTTATCATGATGTGGCCAACCATTTCATGAAATGGTCAATTCTACGATATCGCCACCATACACATCTTCTATTCTATACATAAAATAAGCAGTAACTAGCAAAAAGTGTACAAAGTGGTTTAAAAAAAACGATCGGACTTAAACAATAATATAACTCTTTTTGAATTGTGTCTGTTTGTCTATCTGTATGTTTGTTCACGCGTAACGTAAAAACTACTAGACCAACCGGCTTTGACTGTTAAATATCATAAAATTTGACTTAAAATCTGTTGTACTGCTTAACTCAATCCAATGAGTAGGAACACGACAACCAATCGTTAAAAAACTGTTTTACAACAGTTTTTATAGCAGTAGTTTATAGGTACTTTTGGACCCAGATAATGTATAGGAGACTTCTTTCTTAGAAAAATGTCGACGCTGGTAATGCCGCGGTCACAACTAAACCAAACTCTTGTTCTCCAAGGGTACATAACTCAAGGGCCCAAGGTCGCAGGTACAGCCTCCGAGCGGAAACAGCGCTGCAACAATACATCTCTTTGTCTCCGTGATTAATGTTCCGAGCCCGCCTTCCTGCAGGGCTGAGGGCGAGACGAGGAGACCTAAATACTCCCGTAGGTACCTATCTGTAAGTGGTACGTTCAGATTTACTTGTGTGTGTGTGTTTTATTCTTAATTGGCTCATCTTCAATTCATAGCAGCACTGCAGTCGTGCCAAGCTGGGCTCGCCCTCCACTGTCAGGAGGCTAGAGCCCTAGGCCCTTCGGTAATCTAAATAACTGTAATCTATCTGTCCTTCATACCTATAAGACAGCAGAAAGAAACAAAAAGTCTGAACATTGAAAATATCACTTAATTAAAAATATGGTCTAGGGGAGTTAAAATAAGCTATTGAACAAGAATAACACTTTTTTTAAATGGTGTTTGTCTGTTTGTTTGTTCGCGCATCACGTTAATACTTTTGGACCGATTGCGATGCGGTTTTCACTGGTGCACTTGGTATACTCAATCCGATGAGTAGAAATTGAGCAATCGATAAAAATATTTGACGTCTGAACGAAGTTTGATGATATTGATACTTTTGGTACCGGAATAACAAATATTATAGGATTCTTATATCCCAGAAAACTTACCACGGGGGCAAATCCGCGGGCACAACTAGTAGTATATAAGTTGAGTTACTGTTAAAAAACTGCCTTCTTCAGAAAGAGGGAGGTTATCAATTTTAACTATATATTTTCATTCATGTACTTGTTACCAGGACGGTCTATAAATAAAATGAAAATAAAAAAGTTATTTTAGTAATGTAAACAAACAGCCAAGTATAAATGGGACTGCCGCACTGAGGGTTCCGTACAAATTTGTAGGTATGTAAATAGTTCGTTCATCGGAAATCGAATCACGTTTTTTTTTGTTATGTATCTACAAAACGGTTTTCGGATTTTCCCTTTTACTTGTGCTATAAGACATTGCTTCTTGCCATGATTCAAGGTCAAACGGAAGTACACTATAGCTATGACTATAGATTTTGATTTCCTTGCGAAGGTCACAATCTGCGACATATAAACGGCCGTATCTTATGATTTCGTTGACTTAAAAGTTTTTTTTTTCACAGCACCGAGGGTTTAGAGTCCTGAGTATTTCATATTAATTTCAACTCTACGCGTTCCTGAGAAAAAGGGTATTGACAGGCTGAAAACGAAGTGACTATATAATGGTAACTTTTTTAACCGGATTCAAAAAAAAGGAAGGTACTCAAGTTGTTGTGTATGCTATGTAGGTATATTATTGAAAATGCGTAATAAATAAATAATACATAAATTTAAGTATGCATATTAAATGTTAGTTGACCGAGCAAGCGCGAAGTGTTTCCGTTTAAATGTTAGTTGACCGAGCAAGCGCGAAATGTTTCCGTTTAAATGTTAGTTGACCGAGCAAGTTTCCGTTTCAGCTTGGGCAAAAATGCTTTCGTATGTCCTTCCGAATGTCTGTCCTTCTGGATCTCTGTTCTCCTCTACAGGTCGCACTTCTCAACCGATCTAGACTTGGTACACAGATTAAGCGAATTTTTAGAACTTTTTAGTTTTCGGGAATTTTTGATTGGAGGGGGGGGGGGGTACTTCTCCCAAAGAGGACTACTGAATATCACCGCCTTATTAAATACGATTTCGATGGTTCTTTTTTTATTTGAAAGGTATTAGGACTAGTTTAAACTTTAAATTAGTCTCATAAAAATTTGGTGAAGATCTGATGAGGATCTTCGGCGTGATGAGCAGTATAGCTCCTCAAAATGCAATCAATTTCTCACTTTTAGGTTTCTACCAGTGGAATAAGCCCTTTACCTATTACGTAGGAATTGATGGAGCACCTTGGTTATTGATGCTAGTTTTACAATAAGGTAACTAGATGGCGTTACTGTGCACCGCTAAATTGTTTGCAAAAAAGTTTGTACGCCAACAGCACACGAGCCACTAGTCTATATGGGTGACTAAGCGTATGTACCAAATTTCATGTATGTATGTAATATTGTCAAAAATGCTCAGTAGTGAATAGCTCAGTTCAGTATCTTTCAACTTAGCGAATAGTTAGTTTCAGCAAATCGGTTCAGTAGTTTAAAAGATATGGACTGTTAACTGTCTCCAGTATGGCTTTTTTCTTAGCGATTGGAATAAGTACTTCATTTTCTTAGGCCTACTTCAACAAAACTAATAAGTACCTAAGAAATGTAAACTAATTTAAAATAAATTAAACCGACTTCAAATCGTATAAAACTTAAAATAGATAAATAATTCAACCTTTTTGAGGTCTGTGACAAGTGCGTACTTACTTACTTATTTAGTTGGTTAAGACGTAGTAAAGACCTCAAAAAATTGAAACATTTCTTTCTATTAAGTTTTATGCGCTATGAAATCGTTTAATTTTTTAATTAATTTTTATTTATTTTGAGGCACGGAACATTAAAAATAATAAGGCATCTTTCCCATTAAATAAATTGTAAGTTTATTTTTTGTCAGTTTGCGTTTCTTGAGGTATTTAATATTATTTTGTATTAATTTCTATATCACGTGGCCAAAATGGTCAAAACCTTGAATACATGATTATTAATCTTGGTATCTTAGGACCATGAGGCAAGACACAATTTATAAAATGTCGCATCTTGGCCCCGTGTCCATGAGTTACTAAAAACGTTATAAAACCTTTTACACAATTGTAAGGAAGTCAAACCTTCACCTAAAAGCTTTTATAACTTAGAAGCAGCTTGGCTTCAATTCTGCTGAACCGCGCCGCTGCACTGTTTGTTTGGAAGCTGCAATACGTCCTCAATATTGAATTAGAGCGGGCACGATGCCATCTGCGCGGATAGACAAATGAAGCGGTCCGTACTATTGTGGGATTAAGTGATTTGCTGCAAGAATTTAGAGATAAATTGGCTCTTATTGCAGCTAGCTTCTAGTTTCGAAGATGTCGGACCTCGCTTTAGTGCCTTGAGGCTAAATTAATAGACGTGTAACATACAGAGGTTTGCATGCGTTGTTGAAACGTTGTAACCTACTCAATTGGAAGCTTAACATTTGGCGATAGTTCGTCGCATAGTATCTTGGCTAGCTAAAACCATCTGAGTCTGGAAACCTAAATAGTGCTGCCCGCAGTATCTATCACGCGTGTTGCATACAACTTTCCATCATATCTCCATTCATAAGTGCCAGCTCGACGCTCAACTGCTAAAATTCTAGATATTTCAGTAAGTCCAAAATCTGAACAAAGTACGACCTCAGTAAAATTTAACTGAGCTTTTTATGATGATGCCTTAGTAGGTATGTTTTGTAGAACTTATAAATTAGAATATGTTTTGAATGTGAAAGTGTTGAACTTAGATTCACTTACCGGCTTCAGTTGCGCCTAAGCTAGTCCTCAAAAGACTGCCGCATTATTGTAAAAATATCCTGAAACAATATCTTTCGTTAATAATTATATCATAAAATGAGTACTGTCAAGGAAACAAGCTATAATAATGCAAGGTGGTGACAGGCTGACACATTTGGCAATGTATTTCTGCTATACAACTAATATTTAAAAAAAAATTGCTGCTGGAGTAATAGGCCAAAAACTTTAAACCCCTTTCTTTGCTAAACTCAAAGTTAGTCCACGTATAGTATAGTCACAGACCTGCTATACCTACACATCTTGCTCTACCTTAGTCTAGCTAGACAGTCCTGACTACTTGCTATTTGGATGCACACCGATCTCATTAGACGCATTCAGGCACGCAAACCAGTGACATCTCTAGCGCAAGGCCCGCGCTCGCGCACTGTTCGACGTAGCCTCGTAAAACTAAACTTTTACGTTCCGTAAAACGGCACTGAAATGAATTTTTAGTGTCGTTAGGCACTAGTTTTATTAAGTGCCTCGTAAACGTTAGTGTTTCTCTTGTATAAGGAATGTGAGAATTTTCTTTAAGTGTAACACACAAAGATCATTACTTATTTTATTGCGCGAGCCTTTTCGGACGTGTCATATTTTTAAGTAACCTTAAAAGAAAATTGCCTGTTTTTTGTGTAAACAAAATCTTACTGTTATAAAATAGCTTAAGTGTCGTGCTGTTTCTGTTTAGTTAATTAGTTTATCTAACACTGAAACATTGGTGATGATGATAATTATCTCGCCAATAGTACTATGGTAAAGTTCAAGTGGCTTCCTTCACTGCAACAAGCACAAATTTAAAATGTATATAATCCACGAACGGGGGTCGGAATGGGGGTTGGAGCATTATAGCTAAGAACCATCTCGATTACATTCAGCTTTCAAACAGAAAAAACCTCATCAAAATCGGGCCATTCGTTTGGGAACTACGATGCCACGGACAGACACACACCCTAAACTTAACTTTAGCACGTGTTTAGGGGTTATAAATAGTACAAGAGAAACATAAACTAATAACTAACATAACTTCAGCGTCAAACTTTACAGTAAAGTAAGCATATTTTAACAAGCCCCCTACATCTTCTGTTTTCAAGACATTCATTCACTCAAAATCCAAACGATGACGCATTTACTTGTATGTCACGTGTGTCATTTAATTTGGAGGCAGTTTGAACGTATTTCTATCCTCATTTTGCAGTATATTACAGGGTCACGTGACTACTTGCCCTGCCAATATTTACTCGTGTCTTTATTAAACTCCTCCACAAGAGAAGTTCTCAAGGATAATGGAGTAAAAGTATGGAACCATTAAATGACTCGACAGAAGAAGAAAAGTACATTCAATAAACAAAAGTTGTAAATACTGTAACGGCAACTATAGTCACGTGATGCCGGTATCGCAATAAGAAAACTGAAATGCCGCTCTTCAAGATACTCAGTCCGCTCAATAAACAGCGATCATAACGAATACTGTCACGGCGAGTAGTTACATCACGTGACACCAGCACCGCGGCCACTGCACTTTATGACGACTTCGGTCACGTCAAGTCACGTGGCGCATCAATGGACAAGCAAGCAGTTTATTTCTGATAAAACTGCAATATCTACGTCTAGGGTGACAGGTATTGCGATGTATATTTTACCACGTTTTATGACTACTACGGCGACAGGTGTTGCCAGGGTGGTAACAAAGTTATTGCGTTTAGAATGATTGTACTCAGTTTATATCATCTGCAGGTTTACAATGCTAATTTTATAACTGGAGTGAAACAGTAGCAGCTGAAAGAAATGACAGATTCTAAAATTAATATTGCAGATAACTGTAAATTTTTGTGCATGTTTATAATTTACGTTTTTTTATGGTGTACAACAAAAAAAAAAAAACTATATTAAAACTAGAATTATGTAATACAATTGGTGGTCTTATTGCTTAAAGCGATGTCTTCTAGACAACCTTTTTGTTTATCTATTTTACAATACTTTTGATCGAGCCTCTTTTGCTAACCTCTGTAGTGGTTACATAATAAGCCCTTTGGTGTCGAGACATTGGGATAATGAAAACCGAGAGCTCATCGTACTCGTACTTTCAAAATGTATCTGAACGCCCGATCGATGCGATGCGTGACCGAAATGCGGGTGCTTGTTTCTCTCTTCGAATTAGTAGCAAAGCAATTCAATGGGACAATACCGCCAGGATGTTTGGTACGCTGTTTTTTTTTTAACCCTACTACGCGGGCTTGTTTGTATGTATGTTTGTTTGTTTGTACGTTTCTACGGCTACAGTTGTCATATTGTGTTTCCAATGGAACAAAAAATTACGAAAACCTATCGAGTGGGGAATCAAAATGAAGGTATTTAAAAGACCATTTCATATATACAGGATTATTGGTTATTGGTCACGGTCCCATGACAGGGTGCTAAGACACGCTGTGCACTATCAAATAACCCAGTAATGCATCGGGCAAAAGTTTACCATTTTCGAGATATTATATATTTCATATTTTTTTGTTAATTGACAGATAGGCAACCATCAAAATTAATAATAAAAAACTATTGAAAGAAATCATTTTTTTTATTGTTTTTAGATTGAGAAAACAGTAAAAAAGAATTGTGTGTAATAAAATAAGAATAATCTGCTAACTTTTTTGAGTCAGGGGTCTAAAACTAAACAAGTTTGTTGATTTGTGTAAGTTCTTTAACAAAAAAGCTGATTATATTCAAAAAAACACATTGTAACATAAACTGCAGATTATTTAAAAAACAACTACATACTAACACGTATCCAACACGGTATATTTTTTTTGTAGTAAGTGACAAAATAAAAAACTATGCGACATTAAACAAAATCATCAAACCTGCTTAGTTTTAGACCCCTGAGTCAAAAACTTGTGCAGATTATTCTTATTTTATTATACACAATTTTTTGTTACTATTTTCTCAAACTAAAAAAAAAACGTTTTTTTACTATTAAGTTTTATGGTTGCCTATCCATCAATTTTACAAAAATAATGTAATAATTAATATCTCCAAAATGGTTGACTTTTGCCTAATAAATTACTGGGTTATTTTATAGTGGACATCATGTCCCAAAACCCTGTCATGGGATCGTGACCAACAACCAATAATCCTGTATATATATAAAACAATATATAGTAGCAATTATCCTATAAGCTACTTACATAATTTAAAATTTTAGATTATTCAATTAAGTGTATTATACTACAGTGTAATATTGCAAATGCTATTAAAGTAAGGTGTAAAAAAAGTAAGTAAAAAAGAAACATTAAATTTAATTCAATACTAGCTGCGCCCCGCGGTTTCACCCACGTCCCTCAGGAACCGTGCATTTTTACGGGATAAAAAGTAGCCTATCTATGCAGGGTATAAGCTACCTCTATACCAAAATTTTATCAAAATCCGTTCAGCCGTTTTAGCGTGAAATAGTAACAAACGTGGACACACACACACACCCTTACATAAATAAAATCTTGCCTTCGTAATTAATATTAATGTGATTATATTTGCGGGCGGTCAGCTCGTATTCAATCATTTTGTTCGCAGTCGGGTTTTGTATTTTTATAGTAACTTGTTGGCTGTATGCTAGGAACACGGGCTATCTATAGACATAGTACATATAAAGACCTGCAGTGGCATATGGATTCGATTGTTTTATGCGTTAATATAGTCACTGAACTTTAAGTAAATGAGGCACGTTATATAAGTCTTGTAGCGCTCGACATTCTCTTCTTTTACACGAATCATCGAGCCAAAAGTAAAATTTAATTTGCATAAAAGCACTGCTGTAACATATCGTAAGTCGTAACTGATAATACGCTGGCATTGATCACACATCATAATAGCAACCTGCTGCCACAGCAATATTAGTTCGTAGGTAGCAGTTATAGAGTATCTAATGAATGAGCTTACGAAGTATTGAAAGCCTTTTCGTAAACGATAAATAATAGTTACTTAAGTACGAGAATTTCAAAATATTTCCAGTTAGAATTTGGAAATACGGGTACATAACGGAAACGGGACTGAGATTGAGATGTATTCTAGAACTACCTCGCAGACAACGCCGCCCGGGCTTCAACTAGTCTACGTATAAGCCACTGTTTATGTAGCGCATTATATCAACAGTGTAAAGCACTGTGTAGCCACTCGGGTGTGTATAGCTCTGTGTAACTGTGTATAGAGACAATAGCGGGCGTTCAATCTAAGCCGGCGCTATATTGTTTTCAGCTGCGACTAGCTGCCGGTTGATTGATCGTTTCCGCGCCACGCACACACACGCACGCAGATGCCGATTATTGGAGAAGGTATTTGGTGAGTGTACTCAATCCACTATATATACTTATCTAGTCGATGAAAATTGACTAGGGTAATTAGAATAAGCTACAGAACAAGTTTTTTTTTTTAAATCGTGTCTTTCTCGTGTTTGTATATCTGTATGTATGTTTGTTTGTGCATCACGTATAAACTATTAAACCGATTGCGATGCAGTTTTCAGTGTTAGGTAGCTTAGGTTTAAAAGCTTATGTACTTAGTATCTCAATCCGATCAGTAGGAGCCGAGCAATAGATAAAAGCTTTTTGACAGCTGAAAGAAATTTTGATCCGATGTTGCTATATTGGTAATTTAGGTCTTGAAATAGTACATAGAGTACTTTTAACCTAGAGAAATGACCACGCGTGAGAAGCCGTGGGTACAGCTAGTAAAGCAATATGAACGAAAAAGTCTGTACACTGAAAATAATTTATAATAAATGGTACTTAAAATAAGCTACTGAACAAAAATATACATATATTTTTTTCGTGCCTCTCTGTTTGTTTGTTTGTCTGTATGTTTGTTCGCGCATAACTTGAAAACCACTAGACCAATTGCGATGCAGTTATCACTGTTTGATTTAAAAACAGGTATGCTTGGTATCTCAATCTGATGAGTAGAATTCGAGCAATCGATAAAAAACTATATGAAGTCTGAACGAAGTTTGATGAATTTGGTCCTTTTGGTTCTGGAATATCACAGAATCCTTATATCCTAGAAAAATTACCACGCGGGCAAAGCCGCGGGCACAGATAATCTATCTATCTGTACTTATTTTCTATACATATAATAATAAGGCAATAAGTACGAAAAAGTCTGTACAAAGAAGATAATTTAAAAAAAAAAAGGTCTCGGGTACTTAAAATAAGCTACTGAACAAGAATATAACATTTTAAAAATCGTGTCTGTCTGTTTATCTGTCTGTAAGTTTGTTTGTTCGCGCATCACGTAAAAACTAATGGATCGATTGTAATGAGGTAGGATTGACTTAAAAACTGGTGTGATTGGTATCTCAACCCAATGAATAGATAAAAATATTTTTGACTGTTGAAGTTTTGATCAAATGTTGGTATATTGGTATTTTAGGTCCTGGAATAGCACATAGATTACTTTTAACCTGGAAAAATGACCACGCGTGCGAAGCCGCGGGTACATTTATTAATATTATAAATACGAATCTTTGTGAGAGTGAGTGTATCTTTGTTACTTCTTCACGCTGAAACTGCTAATCTGGTTTTGATGACATTTGGATTGGAGATAGCTTATATCCTAGAATAATACACGGGATACTTTTCATGATCATCATCATGCACACGGGTGAAACAGTGGGGCGCAATTAGTAATTTACTATAATTGACTAATAAACAGTATCTTTCCATTTACACTAATATTATAAAGAGAAAAAGTTTGATTGTTTGTATGTTTGTAATGGATAAACACCAAAAAACTGAACTGATTTTAAAAATTCTTTCACCTATTATAAATAGCTACATTATCAGCGAGTAACATGGGCAGTATTTTATTTTTCAAAAAAATTGATGTACGTATTGCAATAATGTAACACAAGGTATCAAAAATACAGAACGTAATGGCATGCTGCCATGGAAAAGATTTTGAGTTACGCTTACTGGCGGTTTTTTTAGTAATTACGACGGTATAAAAATGTTAAAAGTAAGAAAAATGCCGCGGTGTGAGCGCCACCGGGCGAAGCCGGGGCGAGTCACTAGGTGCAATAAATAAGGTCATTTGAATAGATTAAGAAAGTAGTCTTTATTAAGCCCCAGTGCGTGATACTCGTTCTTTCTCTATTATAATTGTTGTTTGTTTGTCGTATACGGTAGTGCTGGCCTCTGGTATCAGAGTTTGTCAGGCCACCCGAGGGCCTCTAACATGACTTAACGATTGCTATTAATCAATTACAGCCGGGACTGACAGCTTAACGTGCCCTCCGAAGCACGGAGCGAAGGAAAACCGCACATAACTTAGAAAAGTCATTGGTGCCTAGCCTAGGATGGAACCCGGTATCGTTGGATTCCAAGTTGCACTATAGAACCATTAGGCCATTAATTAATTTAACCAGGTTTTAGTTCGCGTACAGTTCGCTTTTGAATCATGAGTGAGATCCCAGAATGTAGTTATAGGCAAGACACAAACGTTGGCAAAGCAATCCCCTCCTTGGCTATACGAATTATGAATTTGGAAGGCGTTTTGTTAATATAATGGTGGAATGTGTACCATTTTTAGGATGGCGCTTTCGTACGTCCGGATGCCCAAAGGTGTGTATATACACCTACAAACGACATACTAGCAGCCCTGCGTCTATAATTTAGACTCAGAAGATAAGTCAAATAGTTCCCTGTCAGTGAGCTTCTCAACATGTCTTTCAACGCGATTTTAACATAACTGATGTTACTAAACTTATGAGCCAACCAAACAACGTTATTTTAGTAATCCCAACATACCTTTGCAACCAGCAACTGTGACGTGCCGTTTATCTAGAGAAATCTCGAGTAAACATATTCTACCACAAAATAAGTAATGTAATACGGGTCGCCGTCCCTCGGATACGAATGATATCTTTAGACTCAGATTAGACATTCATTTTGAAACAGGTCGTCAACTGTTATAGCCAGGCTCGTGGTAAGTCATTTAAACGGGACTTATCGCGCTGAGTACCTATTATCTCGACGTGTCACGTGGTTATAAAAGACAGGCCTTAATATTCAGTCTATAAAAAATACGATTCAACACACGAGATACAATACCATATCCTCTAGCACAGTGGGTACAAGTCGTCCCTACAGCCACGGCTGGAGGCGAGGTGCCACCAGAGCACCGTGTTTATCTAATCTCACCGGAACGCCTATTGATTCGCGAAACCTCGCAATCCGCAGAATTGACTCGCAGGATTTCAAGAATTTGGATCAATTATTATAATCTCTTAAATAGGTCTACAAAGGATCAAATACAATTATTTTATTTACTTGAGCCGTTCTCATAAAATAATATAAACTACCAAAAAATTTGAAAATAACCTATTAATTATAAGTTGTTATTAGATAAGATAAGATAATCATTTATTTAGTAGAAATATTACACAGAAAAAAACATTACTTAACAGATTATGAAAAATAATATACATAATTAAATCAAATTAAACAAACAAAATACATTTAAAAAAATGAAACTGTAAAATAAAATATTGAACACATTTTAGTACATTTAGTATTATGTCGGTAGATAGGATGTGTTGGCTGCGGGCCCCAAACTAAGCAACGCCTGTTACTTGGGAACCCAGACAAACTGTTGCCAAAATAATTAATCCGAATGGTCTACACATGTTCACTTACATGTGTATTAACAGTTACATTATTAAAAAATAAATTAAGAAGGCAGGCAACCCAGATAAGAAAAATAATTAGGTTGGTATAACATTTACAAAATTCTGCCTATTAGATTAATAATATGAATATACTAGCTGTACCCGCGCGTCGTCATTTCCCTAGGTAAAAAATACTCTATGTGCTATTCCAGGACGTAAAATACCAATATAGGTACCAACATTTGTTCAAAATTCATTTCGCGCAGTCAAAAATATTTTTAGCGATTGCTCGGCGTCTACTCATCGGATTGAGATAACAATTACCCAATTTTGAAATCGATCTCTAAGCTATCCAACAGTGAAAACTGCATCGCAATCGGTCCAGTAGTTTTTACGTCATTCGCAAGCAAACAAACATACAGACAGACAGACACGATTTTTATTAAATGTTGTTTTCTTGTTCAGTAGCTTATTTTAAGTACAGTAGACCATTATTTTTCATACTTATTGCTTTGTTATAAGTTTAGATATTTCTCACTTAAAATTAACATATCGTTGCTTTTTTTTTCAGGATATCCTCAATTTTACCCCTTCATAAAAACTATGACTGTGCCAAGTTGCATCAAAGTCCGGCCAGTAGTTTAGCGTGGTACGTGTTTATATAAATAAGTTTCATGAACCCACGATGAGTAATAAATAAATATATTTGGGACAATTCCACACCAATTACCTAGCCCCAAACTAGGATACCCTGTACTATGGGCACGAGATAACGGATAACATACATAAATACTAATATCAACAATTAACCATGACTCGGAAACAAACATTTCTGCTCATCACACAAATGATTGCACCTTGAAGGATTCGAACCCGCGACCGGTTGATTTCTTACCTAGGGTCTCTAGCCACTAGACCAACCGGTCGTCAAATAACTTTGAAACCCTAACCTGCGTGAACCCTTTACATTATTCGGGATGAAAAGTATCTTATGTCCTACCTCGTAGTATAATCTCAAAACATACCAAGTTTCATATGAATTCATTCAGTAGTTTTGACGTGATGCGTGGCCAAGATACAGACAGACAGACAGACAGACAGACAGACAGACAAAAAAAACACTGTTTTGGAATGAGTATCGAGTAAAATGCCCTTCCAAAAATATAAAAAAATATCTTCAATGTACAGAATTGGACCCGTTACAGTTTTATTATAAGTATAGATTATATAAAACAAAAAACTATATAGGTAATTAATAAGTGGAATAAGGATTAGCTATCTTAGGATTAGGATTAATGTTCTAATGAATATATGGGGTATGTAAAGGAACAAATGAGTTCATGGAAAATATATAAAAATAATGTATCGTAATTTATTCAACAACATTGAATCAAAATTACTGCAGTAGCTGATAAATTATAATAACATTTAAGAAACAATACTAGCAATTACTTAATTATTAAATAATTGATGTAATTATTAATTAGATACACACAAATTATAATGCGTCTAATCGTTCTGGGTTACACTGCAATCATGAGTGGGAAAGTCACGCTAGAGAGTTTTGTAGTGGTAGGCCTCTTCTACAAGAGCCTATGTTTGGAAATATCATAGTTTAGCCAGATATTCAACCGCCAAGCAGTAGTGTGCAATCATTCGTGTTGTTATGATGTGCAATGCTTCCAGCAAAATTACTGAGGATGTGAAACTTAAAATCCAATGTCTCAGGGTGACGAGGGCAGAGTAGTAGAGTAGTATCACGCAAGATTTTGAATCCAAAGGTCTGGGTCGCACAATTGTTGGGGCAGGCGTGGCGCTTACTATCAGATGAATGTCCTGCTCGTCTTGTTGCCACCGTAGCTGTGTCCATACCATAGATAAGTTTTTATATCCGTATAGTTAGCTACACAAATGTAGCATTAACACCGTTTTCCCTGCCTTTCTTCGAAACAAAATATGTAACACCGTTTTCCCTGCCTTTCTTCGAAACAAAATATGTAACACCGTTTTCCCTGCCTTTCTTCGAAACAAAATATGTAACAATCCATCTGCTTTCTTAGTAAAACATTCCAAGATTTTCACGAAAAACAATTCCTAACATCAATCTCATACACATTAAGATTTTCTCTCCAAATTTTAATACAAAATCATTTCCGTATTTCCGACGACTTTATCTTTTGTAGTGCTCTTCCATCTTCCGTGTTGCTATTGTTAGACTCTTATCTCGAAAATAAAACCGATACCATATTTCGAAAACGCATTGTAGCGCGAAAACACCGAAAATGGAGTGACAAAAAAATTACAAAGAAACAAGCAGCCGGGCAAATATGGCGCAGTGTTTGGGGACGCGAGAAATGCCCTGTTTTGCTGTAAACTCCCTGTTATGAACAAACGGAACGGTTTTTTTATTCGTTTGCGCCCTTTCACGTCACCGGCGGGACTGCGCTAGAAGCGAATGTTATACCACCTTGTTAGTTGGTTATATTGTAGTAGCTATATTAACGTTGATGACTTATAATGAAAATGAACGATGATAGCCAAAATGTATACTAGTGCCAGTTAGAATCTAACAATACGGGGTTCGTTTCTCGGTACCTATTACTTTCTAAGTTACATGCGGGTTTGCATCGCTCCGTGGTTCGGAGGATAAGTTAAGCTGTCAGTTCTGGCTGTTATTTATTAATAGCAGACGTCAAGCCATGTCAGAGGCCCTAGAGTGATGACAAACTCTGACACTAGAGGCCAGTACTACCTCATACGACAATCGATCAAGTATGAAAATGGCAGACGAAACCTTCGTATGAAGAAAGATGAACTTAGGCATTACACGTATCATTTTCTTTATTTAATTCAAAGATATAAATAAAAAACCTCACTTTCTTTACTGTCCTGAAGAAATAAAGCTTTCAGTGCATTGTATGGCAAGAAGAAACGTGTGACACAAACTACAGCCATATAGTATGTTCAAGAATAGTTCGTACATAACATAGAGAAAAACTTGTTTTAAATAAATAGAGAGGCCCGCCACAGTACCGCGTTTTACCCTGGCAAAGTAAATAAAATAGCTACATGTAATAATTATAACAATAATTATTTAATAATTATTTATTTATATTTTTTGAGGCAATATTTTTTTGTCACATTAGATCCTCAAGTTCACATATAATGCAAATTATGTATCAATTTTATGATGTGACATATATTATATTATTAAATGTAAATTATAATTAACATTAACTGAACGACGTTCAATATTGAATAAGTCATTTAAGTCAAATATTATAGCAATACTCTCAAAGTTTCCTGAGGCTGTGATCTTATAATATAGAATTTCCTCAAACGAATTTATGGAAACATCGAACTAAACGAGTGTCAGATATAATCTATTGCATTTCAGATTTAATCCCTTGAATAAATCTAGAGAATACTCATGATAGGTGCGTTATGAAATCGCGGCCGCTATATAAATAATTCCGCCTTTCGAGATTTACATGAATAAAACTTAGCATAAATTTATTCCACTGCGTCCATGCTTTTTATTCCTTAACTCCTCAAGTTCTTAAGAAAAGATAATAAATTTACTTTTTATCTTTTACATTCTTAATGTGAAAGAATATTTTTTTCCGTTTAAGACTGAATACTTTTTATTTATTTATATTTTTTGTAATGTTTTTATTTAACCGAGTGCAAATTAATAAACATTTGTTTGTCACACACAAATGTGTATGTGACAAATAATATATATATCATATCTTTACTGAGATTAAAAATAACAAAAAAAAAAGAGTTCTAAATTGTATAGATTTAATAGCATTTATTCAGTATGGGAATACAAGTTCATTTCTCATCTTGCTGCTTTCCAACACATCTTTTATGTTTTTATTAATTTCGGTCTCAATAATATATTATTTTAAATAGTATTTCAAAAATAAATTTTGCTGTACAACAAAACAACGCTGAGATCTCTATCCGAGCCTTTACAAACACGATAAATTAATTTTCCTTTGTATAAAGGCACCTTACATTTAACAAGTTGCTGAAACAAACTACGTGGAGACAAATTAATTGCGAATTGTCAAAGAAAAGGAGTGCATAAGTTAAAGGCTAACAAGTTGCGAATTCAGTCGCTAACTATAGCTTAAACTAATTTAGGATTCAAGTCGAATCCAGATAGACTGGATAACTAGACAGAACCGCTCCACCGCGGCGCCGTCGTCGGGGGTCATCTCAAATATTCTCTTTGTTGCTAGAACACGGTTTACTCGTATTTCGATTGAGAAATTTGTTTAAAATACATTTGTATTCAGTTCAACACGTAATACATACAATTAGGAACGAAATCTTTGGGCGTGTCGGTGTAGAATTACTTTTGATTTATGTGAAAACAGCTTTATGTTCAAGGTAAATTCACAGACATTAAATCCTTTTGCACCTGTTTCATGGGGACAACAATATAGTCACAACAAACGTACAAAATGTACGACGATTATGGTTTTCATTTCAACATATTGCTCTACGAACGCTTACTGTATTTGAATATTGCTTGTAAAGGATATAATCTCATATCACGATATTAAACGTCACGCATACACAGCCAAACTTAATATAACACACATATTATGTACCCGCACAGAAGCAGGTTCCGTAGAGAAACAATATTCACGAAAGGGAACCGAGAAAACTAAAATCGTTTTGCATATACGCAAATTGAATCAATTTTTCGGGCCAAAATGTATCCTCAAGAACACGCCATCACTCGGAATATGTAAGGCTGGCTTCAAACGCGCGACAAATCGCAGCTATCAATCGCAATCGTGGCTGACAGAGAGATCCATTCGTTGCTTAAATTGCACTTGCTTTAACAAGACAAGTTCAAAAACTAAAACCCGACTACGGTCGGGTAAAAAATAGCCTATGACACTCTTGCGATGAAGACGAATCGATTGATATCTTGCTTGTCTAAATTAGACTAAATTGGATTTTTTAGTTTGAATACATAACTATTATTTTGCCTTGCCGTAGTTAGGTAAAAAAATTAAGCCTAAGACAGTCTATACCTGAAAATAAATCGATTGTCACCTCGCTTTTCAAAATCGCAAAAAGACGCAAGTTTCTTGTTGTCTGTCAGTCAGTCAGTCAGTCAGTCAGTAGATATGCGACGGTACTGTTTTATAGGCATGATTAAAATAATGTAAGAAAACACATTTTTTTATTATTCTGCCCAAAAGTGAAGGGCATCTATACTTATAATAAAGCAGTCAGTAGCAAAACACCTGTAAAAGGAAGTTATTTGAAAAAAACTAGGGTAATAAAAATAAGGTACTGAAAAAGAATAAAACATTAATAAAAATCATGTCTGTCTGTTTGTCTGTTAGTCTGTTCACCCATCACGAAAAGACTACTGGACTGTTTGTCTTGTCACTGGGGTACTTAGTATTTCAATCCGATGAGTAGAAGCCGAGCAATCGATGAAAATAACTTTGACGGCAGAAGGATTTTTGATCAAATGTTGGTATATTGGTATTTTAGGTCTTGGAATAGCACAGAGAGTACTTTTAACCTAGAGAAATGACCACGCTCACAGCTAGTCTAAAATATAATGTTCGCTATTTCGCTTGCTAGCCGCTAGTTGTGAGGTCGCCAGAGGGTCTCTGACATGGCTTGTCGATTGCGAATAGTTAAATAGCAGTCAGGGCCTACGGGTTAACTTGCCCTCAGAATCACTGAGCGATGGAAATCTGCCCACAACTTAGAAAAGCCGCCGCGGACCCCCTAGCCAAGCTGCCGAGCTCGTGCCGAGCCGAAGACCGAGCCGGTAAAGTTTGATTCTAACGCACACTAGTATACCGCTCGGCTACAATCGCTATTTTGCTGCGCCGGTCACTGCTAAAATCATCACATCACTAGAAAATATTTGGTGATAGAATCACAATAGTAGATAATTTGGTGCCAATAAAAAAACACCAGATGTTTCAGTAAATTGAACCACAGAATTGAAAACTTTACTTTTACATTATAAAACCCTCGCATGTCTAGTTTAATACCAATCTCGAATTATAATCTTCATTAGTTCAACAGTAGCGACTCAACACGGCCTCGCACGGTGGGTGACGGTTAACGGTTTCTCTAAATAATTCTACCTGTGTTTCTATTGACTAATTTGAAAAAAACGGTTATTGTGACTTAACTATAATAGTTAGACATCGCAGATTTTTGTGGGTAATGCACTATAAACATATACTCATTATTTTACGTATCATCAAGCGCTAGCGTGCGCTGCGAAAATAACTTTTATATGCAAATTTTTGATACCTTGGGTTAAATAATTGTTTTTTTTTTAATGTTTGTACCGCCCGTGTCACTCACTGATAACGTAGCTTTACTATGGTTGAAAGATTTTTTAAATCGATTCAGCATTTTTTGAGTTTATCCAGAACAAATCTTTCTTTTATAATATTAGTGTAGATTACTTGCATAAATGAGCATCCCTATTGAATAATAGTTCACTTAAATTCGCACAGGTATAGACGTCCTAAAACATGTTAACACTCTAGGTGACGTCTGCGGATGGCTGTACCTCAAGGGCCCAGAGCACTTTGGGACGCGGCACAGTCTCTGTGTCTAGTGTTTTTGCTCAGACATTTTCGACAGGGATTTTTGTCAAATATCCGTGACATATATCAGGGAGAAATGTTGCCGATTCGTTGTTTGGCTAAATCTGTTTCAATGTTTTTTATCACAAAAATAAAATATGTTTGTGTTATTTATTTGTGAACGGGACAAATGTATAAAACGAGGTATAATTATGTGAATTTTTGTACTATTTGCTGTAATATATAGGTTTAATATTACAATTGCTTGCCGCGCGAAGGTGTTAGTGTAAAATAATATTTTGAAAAGTAAACTAAATACAAAATTTTGAGAAAGTGATGCAGCGTAAGCCCGTAATAAATAAAAAAAACAAAAGTTGTAGTTATGTTTGTGTACATTTAGTAATACAGTAGTCATCGATAAAAAAAAATCGAGAAAATATATTTCTATCAACATAAACAAGTTACAGATGAACCATCAGCACAACAAAATAAGATTTAAATGCTTTTCAAACTCGCGCTCAACACAAAGTACCTGTATTTCAAAACAACACTCCGAGAGGTTAACAATTTTGTCGTTTTCTTCTCTCTTAAACTCACTCCACTACCAACTTTATGGGCTTAGCTTAAAGCTTACATTCAAAAACTACATTTTTGTGAAAATGCGTTCGTTCAGATTTGTGACGTCTAGCCTCGCCACGAGAGATTGTAATCTGCTTTTATCTCGCGATAAATTTGCGGTTCGTGGAAATATGAGATTTGGAGATATTTATCTTTTGTTATAATTATTTTTAGGCTCAACTCTACTGCCCTTAAACTGACCTAATACCGCCGAAGAGAATGTATTTTTTTTGCTTGTCTTTTGCAGTTACCCTGAATCATGTACCTAACATCCTTTTTAATTACATGCAGAGGTTTAGGGCGATAACAGTATCGGCCTAAAACTCTGCATGATACAGAACTTTTTTCTCCGGGATTTTTCGAAGTCTAACTTCTATGTAAACAAGCCACATACCTTGGCGGCCCTAATACAAAATACTAAAGAAGAATTGGCGAATCTTTCGCCTGAAGTCGTTTCTCTGTCTTCGCCTGAATTGTTGAGAATTGGCGAATCTATCGCCTGAAGTCGTTTCTCTGTCTACGCCTGAATTGTTGAGAATTGGCGAATCTATCGCCTGAAGTCGTTTCTCTGTCTACGCCTGAATTGTTGAGAATTGGCGAATCTATCGCCTGAAGTCGTTTCTCTGTCTACGCCTGAATTGTTGAGAATTGGCGAATCTATCACCTGAAGTCGTTTCTCTGTCTACGCCTGAATTGTTGAGAATTGGCGAATCTATCGCCTGAAGTCGTTTCTCTGTCTACGCCTGAATTGTTGAGAATTGGCGAATCTATCGCCTGAAGTCGTTTCTCTGTCTACGCCTGAATTGTTGAGAATTGGCGAATCTATCGCCTGAAGCCGTTTCTCTGTCTACGCCTGAATTGTTGAGAATTGGCGAATCTATCGCCTGAAGTCGTTTCTCTGTCTACGCCTGAATTGTTGAGAATTGGCGAATCTATCGCCTGAAGTCGTTTCTCTGCCTACGCCTGAATTGTTGAGAATTGGCGAATCTATCGCCTGAAGTCGTTTCTCTGTCTACGCCTGAATTGTTGAGAATTGGCGAATCTATCGCCTGAAGTCGTTTCTCTGTCTACGCCTGAATTGTTGAGAATTGGCGAATCTATCGCCTGAAGTCGTTTCTCTGTCTACGCCTGAATTGTTGAGAATTGGCGAATCTATCGCCTGAAGTCGTTTCTCTGTCTACGCCTGAATTGTTGAGAATTGGCGAATCTATCGCCTGAAGTCGTTTCTCTGCCTACGCCTGAATTGTTGAGAATTGGCGAATCTATCGCATGAAGTCGTTTCTCTGTCTACGCCTGAATTGTTGCATAATACTCTTATTGTGCTCAAATTGCATGAACTCTGGCGGCGGCCACTTGACAGATACTATTTTAAAAGCTTTTATTTAACTTTCAATTTGTATGTTTGTTTAGGTCAAATCTTGCAAGCTGTATTAGATTAGAACCACTTCCTCTTATCCTACGGAGTTGAACTTTTACATGTTGGATCAGTTCCGATGGCAATGCATTTTTATGGTAAGCATGACCTGAATAGACATCCAGGATTAGCTCCAGAAAGAGGAACTCTTCAACGGTCTACAGAACAGACACGAAATTTTGTATACGCATTTTGTTATGATAGCCAGTTTTAAGTTTTACTATGAAATGTTGCTTCACTCAGGGTTGGGTCCTGATTAGGGAACTTCTCAACGGTTAACAGTACGACACGAAATGTTGTGTACGCATTTATTTGCGATAGCCAGTTTCACCATGACATGGCTACTGCATGAAAGCTTTTTTTTATGTTTTTTTATTAACTTATTCTCGACTTAACAAGAAAAAAGGGTCCAAATAAATACTATCCACAAACAGAATGTCTTTTTACCCGACTGAGGACAGTTATGTGTTTGGGTTGTTTGTATGTTTGTACAATTCTTAGGCGCGTTCTACAGCCTAAACGGCTTGATGGATTTTGATAAATGAGGTATCATTGGATTTGTCTTGATCACGAGAGTCCTATAGGATATATGAAGTCTCAAGAAAAGCAATATGGCGGCTACAGCTGCCATATTGTATATCCAACGGAACAAAAAATGGCCAAAACCTATCGAGTGAGATATCAAAATACAGGTCTTTAAAAGACCATTTCAAAAATTATATAATTCTTATAACTTCACAATTGCAATTTTCTTTTAAGCTTCATACAACATTTTCAATTGTAAATTATTCAAGTTAATGTTAATGCTGTAGTCTAATGTTGCAATTGCAACTATTAGAGTAAAGTAAAATAAGTAAGTAAAAAAGAAACATTAAAGTCATATAAATACTAGCTGCGCCCCGCGGTTTCACCCGCGTCCCTCAGGAACCATACATTTTCCGGGATAAAAAGTAGCCTATATATTAATCCAGGTTATAAGCTAACTCCGTACCAAATTTCATCTAAATCCGTTCAGCCGTTTAGACATGAAGAAGTAACAAACATAGACAAACACACACACACACACACACTCCCCTTTTATACATACAAACTTTCGCCTTTAGAATATTAGTGTGATTATTTTTGCGGGCGGTCAGCTCGTGTTCAATAATTTTGTTCGCAGTCGGGTTTTGTATTTCTATAATAATTTTACTTTTATAAAAATCAAAACCCGATCTATTTACAAAAAAAATATAAGAAATTAGATAGATAGATAGATAACTCTTTATTATTGAAACACACAAATAAAAATCTTACAACTAAAAAAAACAAAATTAATAATAAAGTGTCACAATGGGCGGTCTTATCGTTCAGAGCGATCTCTTCCAGACAACCGTGCGTGGAAAGTAAAAACGGAGGTAAAAGGGACGGTGGTTACAACCAATAAATAAATACATAAACCATAAATAAGCACTTAAAAATTAGGTGATTATTTAGGCCACCTGTTATCATATCTGTAGATTTAATTATTAAGCCAGCATAAATATTACAGGTGAAATTTATACAATTCTTTCAGAAACGCGACTTTCCAAATGACATGGACGTATTAAATGAAAATCTGCTTTTTATTACAGTGTGACAGACTGTAGTTGCAGCTTATGAAACTGTTTTAGGTCCATTACTTAAAATTGGATCATTCACTAAAATTATAGCGATAAATTTTACATAAGTTATTGAAATTGTCGGGTCAATCATGAAAAATAGGATTTAATAAAAAAAGGGTATTGCGTGGATTTTATAGGTATTCTGTATTCAATTTACTTTAGAGTGGCTGATATATAGTTACATAGAAATATAGTAAAATTGAAAATTATGTAATCTGAAAACTTACCACGCACTGGCTTTGCGGACATCCCTATTTTGGTCCAGCTAAGCTGCCCCAATTTCACTTATACTCTACAGTAGGTATCCATTCCAAAGATTTGCATAAACTTAACCAGACTACTTAACAGTGTCAACTCCACATAGTTCCAAGAGCAACCGAGAGCCAATGAGGGCATCTCGGGCCCTATCACTTGCAGCCCCATCCATTATCTCACGCTACAACTTTGAGACGCTTCGGGACCTTATCAGCCCCACTGGACCAGAATCAATGGAACTACCCCACCTCCCACTTACACGGACCAACTCCTCGGCGGGGGAAAAGCTTGAACACTTTTAAAGTCCAAGTCAAATTGGGCGATGGTGCCGTGTCGATCAGACAATGTAGACCTTTCTCGCTTCGGAGATTTTCAAGGAAAGTGGCGAATAAAAGGCCAGCGGTGGTCGTGTGCAGGTCCCGGTAAAATAGCATTGGAAAATCTAATTTAAAAGTTTAAGAAATCTATGTACCTATGTAGATATTTACTTTAGATTATAGTTCTCCAGTTACTAAACCACTAAATCTATTATTATTATTATCTATTTATTTGTTGTCAATTAATTATTGTTTTTAGTTGAGTTCAGGCAAAAAAATCTTTATCTGTATTCATAAAATATTCCTTTGCGTTTTGAATATGTCAGCGAGCGTACCGAACCACCGGCTTTCTATCACCTGCTTTCACAACGTCTACAATATATGGGGACAGACGCACGTACAGAGAATCTGACAGAGTGGAAAAGCTTAATTTTCACTGGAAAATGAGCGGGCAAATGATCCAGATACCGAAGTCCTAAACATTAGTTTTACTATCACTTTAACCGGAGATACCGGCCAAAGTAACGCTCAAATAAATATGTGGAGACTACAGTGCACAGACTTCATATAAAGAATCGAGATCCTTAACAATGAGGGGATGACTGAGAAGGAGGAGGTTGTCTGAATAAATAAACCACACTGTGATACGTGACGTATGAAATAACATAATAATGGAAATAAAGATTTACAATTTCATCATTGAAACTATAGCCTTTTCAAGAAAACATACATTTTCATTCGTTATTTACAAAACAATGTTATTTGAGGTAGTCTGAACGAACCCTAATCTCATTTATATTGTGATTAATTACGAGAAGTTGGGATTTAGAGCGGGAAAGATAATATTTTTCCTTGAACGTTGCCGTGATTAAAATACGAAAATATAATATTATGTGGAAAATTGTCTGTTGTTCGTTTTCCCTTAAATTACTTTATAAATTTTGAGTTAATAAAACATGATGAAAGCAAATAAAACTCAATTATGACGTACCTAGGTGAAGAATAATGCAGGAAATCACAAAAAAAGTAATCACTACCGCAGAATACGTAATAATACTACTCACTACAACACTACTTGAGCAGTTTGCCAGGTGACGTTATCGGCAAAGTTTTCCATGGCTAATATGGACATTCAAACTACTTGTTTGACTCTAGGATGAGCTCAGCCTCAGTACTGAGTCGCGAGGTAGTCGTCACACATAGATAACGAAGGTCAATGTTTGTGAGCTTGTACATTTTTATTAAAATCTAGCTGTACCCGCGGCTTCTCAGGCCATTTCATGGCCATTTCTCTAGGTTAAAAGTACTCTATGTAGTATTATTCCAAGACCTAAAATACCGATATACCAACATTTGATCAAAATTCCTTCAGCCATCAAAAATATTTTATTGATTTTATGGCTTCTACTTATCGGATTGAAAAACTAAATAAACCAGTTTTTAAGTCAAACCATAAACTATTCAACAATGAAAACCGCATCGCAATCGGTCTCATCATCATCATCATCATTTCAGCCTTTAGAAGTCCACTGCTGAACATAGGCCTCCCCCAAAGAGCGCCATGACGAGCTATCCTGTGCCACCTCCATCCTCCGACTTCCTGTGATGGCTACAATGTCGTCGGTCCATCGTGTGGGGGGTCTCCCCAAACTTCGATTGCTTGGAAGTCCTTTCATTTGATACCCACATCATAGGGGTTACTGTGGAAATTATTAAACACCATTTTGTGACGTTCGCCATATTGGATTTAGAATGACGTCACTTTGCTTTTTGTGTTTAGCTTATCAAGCCCTTTCATTTAATACCCATATCATAGGGGTTACTACGGAAATTATTAAACACCATTTTGTGACGTTCGCCATATTGGATTTAGAATGACGTCACTTTGCTTTTTGTGTTTAGCTTATCAAGCCCTTTCATTTGATACCCATATCATAGGGGTTACTACGGAAATTATAAATCACCATTTTGTGACGTGCGCTATATTGGATTTAGAATGACGTCACTTTGCTTATTGTGTTTAGCTTATCAAGCCCTTTCATTTGATACCCATATCATAAACGTTGCTGTGGAAATGATAAATCTTGCATTTTGTAACGTCCGCCATATTAGATTAAAAATAGCGGCATTTAAGTAATCGTGTATTATCACGAGAACCAAACGTGTGTGCCAAATTTCAGCCCGATAGCTTCAGTTAAAATGGGTGAAATATTGATTCCAGGACGTAGACATACCTACAAGTTAAGTTAAATTAAAGCTTTTAAAAAAGTTAAGGTTTCCACGTACTGGTATAGAATTAACAAAATAATTTCTACATATTTGTGAAATGGTTTATCGACATACTCGCCGTCCATTGTTAAAACTTCTACTATTGTTTCTAACTTTTTGTAGAGTGTACAGTAAAGCGTTATGTATTTATTTATTTCCTTTATTGTACCAAAAGAGTACAAAAGGAGGACTTAAATGCCAAAGCATTTTCACATATGGTACGTGAGAATTATCCATTACACTATGATCACCTGGATAATCATAGGTGACTCCTTAGTGTCCTTTGATCACTCGTGAATGTAATCACCTAGGTGATCATAGTCGATTCCATTCAAATTATCAATGCGGTATCCTTAAATCACCAGTAAATGATAAATGGTTCGAATACACAACTTCAATTATGTAGGCACAGTTTATTTATTACTTACAGAATTGATGATTATGCGTTTTCTCATACTAAAAATCAATTTTACAAATAAAATTAACGATGGTAACATACTTTTACTATAAAATAAACTAAAATTGAAAAAAAATACGTTCGTTCAGAAACACGCAAAATATTTACGATAAAAAAAAATAACGAGTATGTTATTATTTGCAGTTGTGTGGCAAAACAGTAATATGCGTATAAAATGTACGCATCTGTATCTATTCTTTAAATTAAACGATTGCCAATTAAATTATCAGAACCAATAAAAAAAATATCAGCACCGATAAAAAAAAAACAGCACCGATAAAAAAAACGATGAAGAGCGAAAAAAAATACTTGTTTCTGAAAGGTTTAGAATGCAACCTATTTTGGTTGTATTTATATATTATTTATACCTATGCTTGTCACTAATTTGGCGGTAAACACAAAAAAAACACTTCTGCTTACACTGAAATAAAGACTAATATGTTTTCAGTCCATCTATTTGAAAAACACTGGTTGGTTCCTCGAAAAGAGGGAGCAAAGTAGGTCTTTTCTGTTCAAGACTTTCAGAGAGGGCAGTAATGCGATTCGAATTTGGAACGTGAATGTTTGATGTTGGCGTTCGATCGGTTCCGCGTCGCGAGCGCTCGTGGCTCGTCGGCTCTTTCCGCCTCAGCTCGGCCATATTCAAGTTATAAGCCATCACATTTTTACTTTTATTTGCAAAATGTAAACACTCCAGTTGGGAATTGAACTCCGGTAGTAAAGATCGGGAGTCAAATGATCTCCGTCGATACCATAAGTCTGCATGACTTATGGTATTAGCACAGTATAGGCTGGTATTAGGCCGATAGTATAGATCAGATGAAGATTTGCTGATTCACAGTTGACCGATGAGAGAGCGCGGTGCAAAACGGTTGCTCGTTGTTTTAGGCTTTTTGTTTAGACTTCTGCTAGGCGTCCCGCGAAGACTCATTTTTTGGTTCATAAATTATTAAGAGTTGTATATTTTCTTATTAAATATACCTATATTTTTACTAATGTATATAATAAAAGCCTTTGAAATATTTTTATTATTATTTATTTATTCAATTGAAACGGTAACTTCTATTACATCAATTAATCACATTAAACTCCAGTATACATTAAATTCAATCCTATTCTAAATACATAAATTTGAATTATAAGTTGAATGTCACAAAATAATAATAAATGTCAAATAAAATATTTCCAATACATACATAGTCAATAGAAATATCGAGAGCATTATGGTCAAAAATTCAATCTGTCAAAATTACAATAATAATCACACGCACTACAGAAATCCAAATTTACAAATCAAATATAAAAAATTAACAAAAATCCAGATGTCACAATCATGCAATCATCTCACAGTACTCCAAACATCCCGGTAAGAGCACCTTACAAAATGGAAAAAATATGAAAATGAAATGGTCCTTCACTGGTGATTTAAGGATACTGAATTAATAATTTAATTGAAATCGACTATTATCACCTAGGTGATTACGTTCACGGGTGATCAAAGGACACTAAAGAGTCGCCTATGATTACCCAGATGATCATAGTGGAATAGACCCATGAGAAGGGATATAGGCGTGCTTCAAAAAATAGTAACGAGAATGATCCAAGCATTTTCATCAAAGATACGAATAATTACAATGATTAATACAATAAATAAGTACATATATTAAAAAAGTTCACTAAGCTACTGCTATAATTACATATTATAAATATACATAGATACAAATGAGGTTATTGATAAAGTAACTATAAATACATAAATAATAATAAAATATAAGAAGACAATGATGCCTTGTAATACTGTTCACGGACAAGCAGTTTGTTTGTTGTTTGTTTGTCGTATGAGGTAGTGCTGGCCTCTGATGTCAGAGTTTGTCAAGTAGCCCGAGGGCCTCTGACATGGCTTAACGACTGCTATTAATCAATAACAGCCCGGACCGACAGCTTAACGTGCCGTCCGAAGCACGGAGCGATGGAAAACCGCATATAACTTAGAAAAGTCATTGGTGCGGAGCCTAGGTTTTGAACCCGGTATCGTTGGATTCTAAATTGCACTATAGAACCGTTAAGCCACCATCGCTCAAGCAGTTAAAAAACATCCTTAGAACATGCTTTTTGATAATTTGTCTGTCTACCTCTCAGCGACAAACTGTCGAGTTGGCGGAATAGTATAGAGAGTCGCTCTGTCACTCTCCATGTTTTAACTTCGGGCCCTTTGACTCGGGTGCAAAAAAATCGAAACAATAGGTACTTGAGGCAAGGCGAGGTGAAGCCAAGTAGCACGACACCTCTACACTCTCGTCCTTGGCTAACTTTGGACGTCTTCACGAGTAGTGTAGTGGGCGTACAAAGTCTTTCGCTGGGCTTAGCTAAAAATCACTTTTTTGCCTTGCTGCTTATAGTGTAAACCAGGCATAACTGAAATTATGACTATATCACTAAGTAACACGATATTTCATCCCATTGTGACGTTATCTTAAATTATTACTATATCACTAAGTAACACGATATTTCATCCCATTGTTACGTTATCTTAAATTATTACTATATCACTAAGTAACACGATATTTCATCCCATTGTTACGTTATCTTAAATTTTGACTATATCACTAAGTAACACGATATTTCATCCCATTGTTACGTTATCTTAAATTATGACTATATCACTAAGTAACACGATATTTCATCCCATTGTTACGTTATCTTAAAGCAATAAAAAGTACAACGAAGAAAACTTGACTCTTTAAAGTGCGATATAAAATTTTACTCGGCACTACTTTAATATTTAAGGTAAGGGAAAGACGAAATCTGAGGTTGTTCCGTTTTATCAGGCGACGAGGGACTGGGGTGGTGGCCGAGGTGTACATAGGGTTGATACAGATGAGTTTCGGTTAAGGATACTCAAATATAAAACCTAAAAATAAGCCTATAAAAACTGCCTTAAGAGTAGTCTCTCAACTGAAAAAATATACAATAACACGGTATACTAGCACTATAATGACAATGAGTTCGTATGCGTTACCTACACTATCACTCCTGACTGCTTCTTCAGGTTACAAGATATAGATTTCAGCGCGATTAAGTCCCGTTTAAATATACGAGTATAACTATGTGTTCGAATCGCGAAAGTTTATAAGTTACAAGACATAAGTTCAAAAACTAAAACCCGAGTATGGTTGAGTAAAAAATTGCCGATGACACTTTTGCGATGAAGACGAATCGATTAATACCTCGCTTGTCAAAATCGGACCAAGTTTTTAGTTTGAACACATAACCCTTACTTTGCCTTTCTGTAGTCGGGTAAAAATCAATAGCCCTTGCCTCTTTATTACTAGAGACTATTACTAGCTTGTCAAAATCGAACCAATAGGGGCGAAGCTATGGTGGAACATCCTTATAACCACACACATAGATACATACATAGACTTCCCTTGCTTGAAGTAATGCATTGTCATCTGGTTTCTATATCTTTTTTATTTATTATCATTCTATTTATCTCAATTTCTCACCAGATCCGACCAACAGTACCTACTGGTACGTATCCAGGTAGAAGAACAAAAACTTATAATACAAATAATTCAGTTATAAATTGTGGTTACGGATGTTTGTTTACGGATAAGAATATGTGTTATTGAAATACAGCACGTAACTTAGGAAGTAATTGGTGCGGAACCCAAAATCGAACCCGGTATCATTAGGTTCTATCTCGTAATAGCCGCTAGGCTACCATCGCTCCGCGTTGATGGTAAGTGGTGATCATGATCAATAACGATCAAGGCCTGCTTGATATCCCACAATAACGATCAAGGCCTGCTTGATATCCCACACTTTTCATAAACTTTTATTTCGATTTTTGTTTCTAATATTTATTTTTATTTTGGAATAAAACTATACGTGTTATTCCAGTACTAAAAGTGCCTATGAAGTACAATAAATATACTTCATGTCTTCAAAATTATTTCAGGCTTCAAAATGTTTTTATTGATTGCTCGGCTTCTACTCATCGAATTGAGATACCAAGTACTCCAGTATTAAGTCTAACTCTAAGCTATCCAACAGTGAATCCGCATCGCTATCGGTCAAGCAGTTTTTACGTCATGCGCGAACAAACATACAGACAAACAGAAAAACACGATGAAAAATAAACTTGTTCACTATCTTATTTTAAGTAACCTAGACCATTTTTATTTTATTTATTTTCTTTGAACAGACTTTTTCGTACTTATTACTTTATTATAAGTATAGATACCATATAGTTCCAGTTACGGATAAGGATCCATAACATCCCTAGTTTTATATTATGACATAACAGTCCCCCTCCCTCGCTGTGGTCGACGGAACGATCTCTACGGTGATTCGATAAATCTAGAAGGACCGCGATTATGGGGGGGGATTATCGTTATTATAAACTACCTTAGGATAAATATTTAGTAACCTGATATTTCTGATAGCGGAGCATCCTTGAGTTTACGAACATCGCTGTATTTTGGTAAGTGAATATATCTTTGTGTAATAAATATATATTCAATCGTTTTGTTTATCCGAATACATAGTTTTTGTCGATGTAATTTATTTTTGGTCATGGTTAGATTAGGTAAATTTAAGTAAATTCCTAAAGTTTGTTATTTTTACCCGAGTAAGGTGAAGCAATGGAAGGGTAATGAGTTTAACTGTCTTTGTATGTATATGGGTATGTGGATGTTTCGCCCCTTAGTCAGATTTTGAAAAGCAAGGTATCAATCGATTTTTGTTTTGGTATAGTATCACAGGCATTTTTTTCCGACTATGGCGAAGCCAGGAAGGGTTATGTGTTCAAACAAAAAACTTGGTTTAATTTTGAATAGCAATGTATTAATCGATTTTTCTTTAGGTATAAGCGTCACAAATATATAAGGAAGTATTATGTGTTCAAACTAAAAACTCGGCCCGATTTTGACAAGCGACGTTTCAATCAATTTTTCTTCATTTATAGAGTGTCATAGGGTTATATTTTTACCCGACTAAGGCGATGCATAGGATGGGTTATATGTTAAAACTAAACACTTTGTCCAATTTTGACAAACCAGGTATCAACCGATTTGTCTCCATCGCAAGAGTGTCATAAGCTATTTTTTACTTGACTATAGTTGGGTTTCAGTTTTTGAAATTATGTCTTGTTTCAGTCCACGTTGTGCTATTGTATGATAGGCAAATTATGTCTTGTTTCAGTCCACGTTGTGCTATTGTATGATAGGCAAATTATGTCTTGTTTCAGTCCACGTTGTGCTATTGTATGATAGGCAAATTATGTCTTGTTTCAGTCCACGTTGTGCTATTGTATGATAGGCAAATTATGTCTTGTTTCAGTCCACGTTGTGCTATTGTATGATAGGCAAATTATGTCTTGTTTCAGTCCACGTTGTGCTATTGTATGATAGGCAAATTATGTCTTGTTTCAGTCCACGTTGTGCTATTGTATGATAGGCAAATTATGTCTTGTTTCAGTCCACGTTGTGCTATTGTATGATAGGCAAATTTATTGCTCAACAGCATTATCTTCCAAGTGCAGCATCATCAATAAAGATCGATGATGTGTAAAGACACAAATACCATTATTCACATTATGAAAGCTGAATGTAGTAGCGCTGGTGTCAGTTTATAAGGCCGCCCAAGGGGTTCTAACGTAGCTTAACAACAGCTAACAATTGTTAGCAACCTGGATCCAGAGCTATTGCAAATCCACACATTACTTATTTCTTAACGGGGCCAAAGATCGAACCTGGTGTTTTACACGACTGTCCAAAAAAGGAGTGTAATGTTTTTAAGATTCATGTATGTTTATATGTATGTTTGTATATATGTATATGAGTTTATTTATTCCACCATAACTTTAAATGCCTGAACAGATTTAGATGTATGGGGTATCGTTAGAATCCTTACATGCCCCGAGTAACATAGAAAAATTCAAAGCGTCGGCAGTATGGCTCCATTTTCAAATGCGTTTTTTTTTTTGGGTTTTACAATATGGGTATCAAATTAAAAGCATTGATAAGCACATTCCGACAGTATATAATTTATTGCCATAAGTTCTTTTTTGAAAAGGCAGGCGTGTTTTTAGCTTTTAAGCTAGTTATTGGATTGCATTTTCTTCCTTTCGTTTTAGAACAGACAGCTTTATGAAATAAATAAATAATATATATTATTATTATTTATTACTTATTTTATACACATAAACTTCTTTGCATTTTAGATTTTGAAGTTAAGGTATTTAAAAAAACTTAGGGAACAATAAATATAAATAAAATCTTTTTTAGGAACAACATTTCAATAAACAAAGTTACTACAAGGCGATTGTAGCAACAGATTAAATATACTAAGATGTCTTATAGATTAGATATTCAAGGTAAATAAGTTTAAATGTTGACATTAGTGTGAGTTAGTGTATTTCTTTAAAAGGTGTAAATAAAAAGGTCATTATTTCTAATATATTTACTCATATTAACATATTTTTTGTTTGTACGTTTCTTAGGCGCGTCCTACAGCCTAAACGGCTTCATGGATTTTGACAAATGAGGTATCATTGGATTTGCCTTGATCACGAAAGTGCAATAGGATATATGAAGTGTCAAAAAAACTAATATGGCGGCTTACAGCTGCCATATTGTATTTTCAACGAAAAATAAAAAAACCAAAACTTATCGAGTGGGTTATCAAAATAAAGGTCTTTAAAAGACCATTTCAAAAATTTATAATTCTTCTATCTAAACAGTAGCAATTGTCTATTAAGCTTCACACAAAACTTTCAGTTTTAAATTATTCTATTTAATGTATTATACTTTAGTCTAATGTTGCAAATGCAACTAATAAACTAAAGTGAAATATGTATGTAAAAAAAACCATTAAACTTATATCAATACTAGCTGCGCCCGCGGTTTCACTCACGTCCCTCAGAAACCGTGCTTTTTTTACGGGATAAAAAGTAGCCTATATGTTAATCCAGGTTATAAGCTACCTCCATACAAAATAAAACACCTTATAATATTAGTGTGATTATTTTTGCGGGCGGTTAGCTCGTTTTCAATCATTTAGTTCGCAGTCGGGTTTTTTGTATTTTTATAATAATTTTACTTGTTTAACGAAATTTTAAGGTCAACAAACATATTAAGGTCAACAAAAATATGAAGGTTGACAAAAAAGCAAAACCTAATTATAATATTGTTTTCCTACAAAATGTTGTTTTTGTATTGTTCAACATCAGTGCTACAAAAGTGCTACGCGTGTGCTACGTGCTACGAGGTGGCTATGACCTACGAGCTACGACCGCAGTATAGCGAGCGCGTGGCAACGAGCACCGTTAGAATTTCTACAAATAATGTGTTCTGCATGAGATATATGAGAGTTTATTTCCATTTTTAGATGTACCTACTTTTTAAAATGTTACAATGAGATTCAGGTTTGAGTATAAAATCTAACGGATTTTATCAAGAGAGTCAGTTTATTTATGTAGAATTTGCACTCCAATCTTCCAGGCGAATCAAATAACATTGAGACAGGAGTAAACGCTTGCGCGTTTCTATGCAAATTTTGAACTTCTCGTGTCGTAGTAGTAGGTCAACAATAACTATAACTGTTTCATGAGGGAGAGTTTTCCAAGCCGTAGGTCACACATGATTATTATGTATATTTTATGTATTCTGTTAGGACTAGTAGATATTATTATTTAATAGTTCTGCACAAAAAGTGTGCATGGAAGTAACTTGTAGTAGTGTCCTCTTACGCAAGACTCCGCCTGGGGAAGTACCACACCTCTGTCAGATATTCAACCGCCAAGCAGTAGTGTGGTAAGATGTCTGTGTTTCGGTTTGAAGGGCAATGTTTTGAGCGACATTACTGGGCAATGAGATTTAAAAACCGATGTCTCAGGATGGCGAGCGCAGTGCAGTGACCAACAAAATTTTGCAACCATAGTTGTGGGTGGCACTGCAACTGTAATGAACAGGCGTGACGCTATCAGGCAAGCGTCCTGCTCGTCCCAACACACAATGAAAATAAACTAAACTTATTGTTATAATGTATTTTCTTTCTTTTCATTTTCTCCATTCATACTGGTCGCGCAAGAAAAGTTGCATGGTTGTTGTATGGTGTGTGTGTTTGTTTGTTACTTCTTCAGGCTGAAACGTTTCAACGTATTTTGATGAAATTGGGTATGGAGATAAAAACATAGCATACTTATCATTATCATCATCATCATCCGCCCAGGTGAAACCGCGGTGCTCAGCTAATATATAATATATAAATAAGACCTTAACACATTGATCAAACTCAAAAATACACTTCCAAATACGGTACAAAACACGATTCTAACCTCACCGGCATAACGCTCAAGAAATCCCAGCTATTTCCACATCAACCGTTCTAAATTAACCAAAAATAACCGTGACATCGACCATAGGTACATTCACTTCTCCACTTTCATTTATAGAAGTCCAATGCCGCGGCCTTGCGCTATTTGCGGCAAATGTGACGCCATCCGGTGGGAGTTGGGAGGGATGCTAGCTTGCAATTAACTGATTCACTGAAGGTCTTTTGATTAGGGATTGATTTGTTTGATAGCTGCGGTACGGCAGTCTAAAACTGTCATTAATTAGGTGCTATTCTAGACTAGTAGTTCTCCCTTTGTACGTTGTTTCAGCATAGGGTCCTTACATAAAGAAGTTGGGATGGCTTGGGTAGAGGCTGGCAGGGGGGGATGAATGATAAAAATTAAGCGGAAAAAGATCCCCCATCTTGAATAAGAATAAAAACATAGAAAACAAAAGTATAACAAATGCCATCATTTATGATTTAAGCTAACGTTAGCTAATCTTAGGGCCGGTGCCTATATGTTTCGAACCGTTTCGTTTACTGTCCGTCAGTTTTTGACACAAACTCCAAACGAAAAACGTCAAAAAGTAACGAGACGTTGGAAAAGCGACTTATTTAATTTATATTGAAATTGGGGGTAAAAAAAGGTTCACGTAAAGCAACCACGGACTGGAAGGTGTAGCGTAGAACGGCATCCCACAAGGTGGACTGATGTACTGATAAGGGCCGCGGAGAGCCGCTGGGTACAAAAAAATCAAGCCCCTAATGTTCAATGGAGAGGTCAATGTTCAGCAATGAGCTTCTTCCTTTTGATGATGATGATGATGTTGATGGCTTAGTCTACTTGGCAAGTTTTGGTGAGTTTTAACCCTTATTCAGACAAGAATACTTAAAATGCAAAATGCATATTAACGTTTACTTAGAGGGAACTTGAGTAAACTTGTGTCGGCTAATATCTTAATTTAATTAACTCGGGAGGTTCATAATGAAGCGAATAAAATTACTTGCAAATAGAGATTTTAAAATAAAGTGCTGTTATGGAAGGAATACATTATTATACCAAAATAATTATCGTTTAATAAGATAGCTGCGTCCCGCTATTGCAGCGTGAATGATGACGATGCTGATAAAAGTATCCCTTGTGTTATTATAAGACCTAAAAAATCTACATACCGAATTTGGCCAAAATGCTTCGAGCCGTTAGCGAGATAATTTCGCTACAAAGATCTTGTTGTGACAAGACAATCTGTCAAATGACTGACATCCCCATATAGTACTGCCATCTAAAAAGTTTGTGAATAAAGCGAGTGTCTACTTTCTCTGGCCAGATTAGACTCTATTTAAAAGTTAACTAGCTTGTAACAAACCGGGCATACCAACTAAAACGCAGAAACAGTATTTGAAGTTGAATACATCGATCTGATAAATGTAACTCCTCAACAATATTATCGTAGCATATAAATACCTAGTCTCCTTCGAAAACAGGCAAGATAAAGAAATCGGTCGTCGTATCGAAAACACCTGGAAGAGCCACTGGTCCATGAAAACGCAAACGAAGGGTGACCTTCCTATGTCGCTGAAGCGCACTATCATCAACATGTGTATTCTGCCCGTCTTAACCTACGGTGCACAAACTTGGTCATTGACTGAGGCGTAGAAGTCCAAACTCAAGGTTTGTCAGAGAGCCATGGAACGTAAAATACTCGGAGTGAAAAGTATAGATCGAGTCTGGAACACTACACTGCACTCGAAAACTGGCATCACAGATGCTGTTTTTAAGAGATTGCTAGATTGAAGTGACGACATACGGCACTGAGACGTGGTCGCTAACTATTGGTCTCATACAAAAGCTCAGAGTTGCGCAGCGTGCAATGGAGAGAGCTATGCTCGGTGTTTCACTACTTGAAAAATTAATCAGAAATGAGGAAACCCGTAGAAGAACGAAAGTTACCGACATAGCTCTCAAAGTTT
Source organism: Alsophila aescularia (assembly GCA_946251855.1). NCBI lineage: Eukaryota > Metazoa > Arthropoda > Insecta > Lepidoptera > Geometridae > Alsophila > Alsophila aescularia. Next base: position 67,229,860 of record OX276376.1, read on the forward strand.
GCAAGTTGAAGTGGCAATGGGTAGGCCATATAGTTTGCAGAACCGACAACTACTGGAGAAAAAAAGTTCTCGAATGGCAACCACGAACAAGCAAGCGAAGTGTGGGGAGACACGATGGACCGACGACATTGTAGCCATCGCACGAAGTCGGTGGGTGGAGGTGGCACAAGATCGCTCGTCATGGCGCTCTTTGGGGGAGGCCTATGTTCAGCAGTGGACTTCTAAAGGCTGACATGATGATGATGATGATGATGATGACATGATGAGATTGAAGTGGGACTGGGCCGGGCATGTGGTCCGTATGCATCCAGTGAGGTGGGCAAAAGTCATCACTCAATGAGACCCTACAGATGGTAGGCGTCGTGGTCGGCCTTGAAAAGGGTGGCGTGATGACTTAAATATTTATAGAATTGGTTGGCAAGACCTAGCCCTGGATAGAGACGCATGGAAGGATATGGGGGATACCTTTGCCCATCAGTGGGACACAAAAGGTTAACAAAAGAAAAACGATAAAATAAATTGTTTTTTTTTTTTAATTTCGTGTCTTCTTTCCACTGCCTACAATTAAATCGCTGGCCAGACTATATTTAGAAGACACGGTATCAGTGTGTTTTTTTAATTGTCATTTATATGGGATCACTTGAATACTAACACAACATTTTGTTAGTCCTACTACTAACATTGTTAAATTATTTCAGGAGTTGATAGTAGCTAGTATTTATATAGTACAAATACCATATATTTCCAGGTTCACATGCACAAACCCAACTATTTCCATACAAAAATAGCAGTTATCAAATATCTATCCAATCCAATATCCTATGACGTACTGACACACAAATAAGTGCATGTTTTCAAATAAAACCTTGGGAGCATGTCACTGGGTCTAAAATAGAATGGGGAGTGAACATGGGCCGCGCCCCCTCCTCGTCGGTCTATTTCCGCTGGTGACGTCACGCGCACGCCTCCGTGACGTAAGCGAGCTGTGACTTTTTTTAAACGCGTGCGGTTTAAGTGCAGACTAGATGCGGTTGCAGCCGATAACCTACATCTGTGCCACAGACTTCAAAGATACTACGATTTCTGCGTTTAATGGATTACTTTTTTGTCAATTTGTAATTGTTCAAGAAAATTTCAGGGAATTCAGGACAAGTGTTGCAGCATTTTTGTGTGTAAGTATCAACATCGACTACGATCACCAAGAAGCCTGCTTGGTGGTTATAGCAACCCCCCAACCAACATTAAGTAGTGGGTCTCTTCCGGCAGAACAGAAAAGAATGTCCCCAGTTAAAAATAATAATATAAGAATGTGTAATATAAGTCAAGGTGTGTCTTTTCATGTAGATTTTAATAAAGCTACATGCATTTTAAAAGCTTTTATTTAACTTGCAATATTTGTATGTATGTATGTTTGTTTAGGTCAAATCTTGCAAGCTGCCTTAGAACCACTTCATGTTGAACTTCAATTTTTACATGTTGTTTCGGTTCCGATGACAAGTATGGTAAGTATGACCTGAATAGACATCCAGGAAGTAGCTCCAGGTTTTTTTTTTTTAATATTACGGACTAGGCAATCGTTTGACCACGATCTCACTGATGGAAAGCGATGATGTGTTGTGGTCGAAGGTGTAGCACCCTTGCCTAGTAGACACCTATTCACTCTTGACTTGAACACACCGCGGTTATAATTTACCGGAAACACTGACGAGGGCAGGGCATTCCACTCCTTTGCAGTTCTTATAATAAATGAAGAAGCGTAACGCTTCGTTCTTGTGCGAGGTATTTCAACCATGAAAGGGTGGCGCTTTGCTGATCGTCTAGTCGTACGGTGATGGAAAGGTGATGGGGGAATCAGGTTGTACAGTTCTTGTGCCACTCTCCATAGTGCAATCTGTAGAATACCGCCAGGCTTGCTACCTCACGTCGATGCGCCAGACTTTGAAGCTTACTCTTTACCAGAGTATCATCCCCAATGAGCCAGATAGCACGTCTCTCAATTGAATCCAAAGACTCGAGCTGATACTTGGCAGAACCGTCCCAGAGGTGGCAGCAGTACAAGATCGTACAAGATTGTACAAGATCGGACCTGTGCAGATAAAACCTTAGACAAAATACCAATGAGTAAGGCAGTAAGGTGTCTTGCCAGAAGCATCTAGGTGCGAGGCTTCTGCAAAAAGAGAAGAAAATAAATTCGCTTTGTCTCCAGCAATGTGAGCTAGTAAAAAAATTAAATAAAGGAAATCTTCAACTGTCAACAGCACAGACACGAAATGTTATGTACAGTCAGTGTTTCCGGTAAAATATAACCCTGGTGTGTTCAAGTCAAGAGTGATCTACTAGGTAAGCGAACTACACCTTCGACCACATCATCGTTTTCCATCAGGTGAGATCGTGGTGAAACGATTGCCTAGAGAGTAATAAAAAAAACCATCAAATGGTTGCTGTACTCAGGGGTAGGAACTGACTAGGTAACTACTCAACGGTTAATAAATAGCACAGACACGAAATATTATGTACGCATTTAATTGAGATAACCCATTCTAAGTTTCACCATGACATGACTACTGCATAAAAGCTTTATTGAAATGTTTTTTATTTAATTTATTTAATCTAGCACAGTGAGGTCTTCGTGACAATTTGGATGAGTTTATATTTAATTTAGAGTTCGTTATCTATGAGTTGTAATCCAAAATGTTAAAAATCATCGATATTTGTGAGATTTCCAAACATGTTAGTCATCAATATAATCTTTATAGTTATAGTATGCCCTTTCTATTAAAATATCCCTAACATGTTTTATGAACCGAGTCTCATTTAATTCCAAAATGTCTTCCGGTATTTTATTATAAAAGCGAATTGAATTCCTTAAGAATGATTTGTTACTCTTCCGAAGTCTAAAAGATGGAAAAAGTAACTTGTTTTTATTACGGGTATTAATATTGTGAATATCCTTTCTTTTAGTACACTTATTTAAGTTTTTACGAGTGTACATTATATTCTCGTAAATATATAGGGAATGTACTGTCATTATGTTAATTTTACTAAACATATCTCTCAGTGAAGATCGTGAGCTCAGGTTATACATAGCTCGAACTGCGCGCTTCTGCAGTACAAAAGCTGTGAAAGTAGGCATTGTAGACCAGCCTTGCAGTGCTAACGTCTGTAAGTCTCCTTACTTCACGAATCGCGTAGACTGCAGAACTTAGTTTACCACCCAATTTTGATATGTGTGGTCCCCACTGCAATTTGGCATCCAAAGTTATTCCCAGAAATATAGTTGAATCTACTAATTCAAGCCTCTTATTCATTAGTCTAATATCACTGTCTACTTAAGGTAGATTGGGCATTGTAAATTTGACACATTTTGTTTTGGTAGGATTTAATACCATGTTATTAGCGGAGAACCAGTTACTAACTTTTATAAATATATCGTTTACAGGACTCCAAACCCTATTGTTTCTTTTTACTTAAAATAAGAGGGAGGTGTCATCTGCAAATAACACAATTTCTGTGTTGGTTTGTGAACGCATCATAAACGGCAAGTCATTCATATAGACTAAAAATAGGAACGGTCCCAAAATTGAACCTTGAGGTACCCCCATTGCGACAATAGACCCAGATGAAATGACATTGCCTATATTGACACGCTGTTCTCTGTCTGATAGGTACGAGTTAATGAGATTTATCGCATTTTCAGTAAGACCATAGTATTTAAGTTTGTAAATCAAGGTACTGTGGTCAACTCAGTCAAATGCTTTACTGAGGTCAGAGAAAACCCCAATTACGTCACATGACTCTTCCCATGCATCCAGAATGTATTCAAATAACTTGGAACCGGCATCGATTGTAGAGCGACCCTTTGTGTCCTAAATTATCCTTTCAAATACTTTGCTGATCGATGGCAAAACAGAAACTGGTCGATAATTAGATGGATCTTCCTTACAGCCGGACTTAAAAATAGGTATTATTTTGCTATGCTTCATCATACTAGGAAACACGCATTAAAAATATCTCCTAAGTAAGGAGCAATTGTCACAATAATACTCTCCAATACCTTAACCGAAATTCCCCATAGATCTTCAGTTTTTTTTTATTTTGACGGTTCTGAATGTTTTAATAATGGCGTCAGATGTAACTGAATGGAATGCAAAAGAAGTAGAGGATTGCTTTACATTACTTTTAAAAATTAACTCTGCGGTCACGAGGGAAGCATTTCAATTACTGTTCAATTTTATTGAAATGTTACTAAAATAAGTTTCAAAGGCATTAGCAACTTCCAGTTGGTTGCTAACTACCTTATTATCAATTTTCAAAGAGCAGGGCTTTGCAATTATTTTATCCTTACCCGACTCTTTTTTAATTATATTCCAGGTAGTTTTCGTTTTGTTGTCAGATTTAAATATTTTATCCTTAATAAAAAGAGACTTTGCCAATATGGATACTTGTTTAAATATTTTAGAGTATCGTTTAACATATTCTGTGACTGCACTATTAGGCGAGTTATTTTTTTGCTCATAAAGTTGGTACAGTTTGTCCCTGCTTATAAGAATTCCACGAGTAGCCCATTCTACAAATTTGAAGTTACAACTAGTTTTAATTTCTCTAGACTTAAATATTTTTATAAATTCCGAATAAATTAAGTTAAACAAATCACTAAATGCTTTATCTGGGTCTTCAAGGCATTTAAAAATATTGTCGATGTTATCCTCAACAGCACTGCGAAATCTCTCAGTTCGTTTTTGAGTTATTGGCCTATAACTAATTTTATGTTCAAATTGATTGGTATTAGCGATGAAGTTAACAGTTTGCCCTCTGTGATCTGATCGAAGTTTGTCTATAAGGGTGGCTATATTCAAAATCAAGGAAAATATTATCCAAGCATGTAGCCGAAGTAGGAGTGATTCTAGTAGGTTCATTAAACAAATTGTGTAGTGCAAGTGCAGGTGCTAGCAAGTGTATCTAAGAATATTTCAACATGAGACGATGGTGGCCTATAAACGCACAGTATTATGTGATTGTCCAAATCTGCACAAGAAATTTCACAAGTGCGTTCAACATTTAGATCTACAATGTCTTTGCGTTCTTTAGCTTTGATGCTGTTTCTCACTAATACTATAGATCCACCGCCTTCCACCGATTTTCTATTGAACGCGCTTATTAGCTTAAAATTATATAAAGAAAACCATCTTGCATCAGATTTCAACCATGTTTCAGTGAAACATAACATATCAAAAGGATAACTAGATAAAAACAACTCTTTTTCTAATATTTTCTTCTCAATTCTGTTTATATTCTGATGTAGTAAAGATAGTGTCTGTTTCGGCTGATTTGATGCAACATTGTTCCCTTCCGAGTAATTATAACATGGCGTACGTGGTATACTTTGCTGGGTGAAATCCTTTATAGATAATTTTTCCATTGTCAATATTACAAAAGTTTAAAATCTACTAAGATAAATATTGCTAAAATGATTTCGTATGTTCTAAATAGACAAATTAGTAGCAATGTGGTCAACAGTCTTATAGTTATAATATAAGACTGTTCACCACATTGCTACTAATTTGTCTATTTAGAACATACGAAATCATTTTAGCAATATTTATCTTCTGTTTATAGGACAGGTGTTGTTTGCTCGATATCAAAATAAAATTATCAATATAGTTGTTTGTGTCAAATAGAATCAAATCATTTCTATAAAGCGTAGTCAAATTATATAAAGTGTCATTAAGTGCATGAATTTTCTCATTTTGCTTCATGTTTAGTGAGCGAGAATATGGAAAAGTACAAAGTGTACTTTGTCTAGATTCACGCAAATTCAATAGTAGTTTAGTATTACGAGTTAAATGATGTCGTGTAACTCCTATGCTATCACCCATCAATATTACAATATTACTTTGTTTTTCATGATCTACGCTCACAATTTTATTGATCAATTCACAGTATGAAATGTTAGGTATGCATGTGTTCATTACTGATTCGTTTGAACTAGTCGAATTGAATCACAAAATAATTTTGTAAATTTCACGTTTTTATTCAGTATTTGGGAATGGTTAATTGAAATATCTTGAGGGTCATTCTTAGAGTAAAGGTCCGTGGTAACTGTTGACTGCTGCGAAGCAGAGCTACTCGCAGGTGCAGGAGTCATTGAATTAATTGCATAATTCAATGACTCCTGACTGATAGAAAGACTTGTTAAATGGCATTAATAATATCCAGAAATAGAAGTCATCACCATCATCAGCCTATATCTGCACTCCTAATGCTCACCACTAAGCTTGGTCTTCAGCACTCTGCATCAATTTTGTTCCGGCCGCTTTTCGCAGTTCGATACTCTACCTGGCCACAAGACGTCCTACACTACGTTTGCCTAGACGTGGTCTCCACTCGAGAAGTCGTCTCGAAGAAGAAGATAACCCCAACGGTTATCGGTTCTTCGGGAAATGTGACCAGCTCATTGCCACATTAGCTTGCTTATCCATTAAGCTATGTCGGTTACCTTGGTTCTCCGTCGTTACATTCATTACGATTATATGAATCTTGTCCTTCAGAGAAACTCCAAACATAGCACTTTCGCATAGCTCACTATGCAAATTTAAATTTGTGGACTAGTTTGACCGTTAGTGTCCACGTTTCGGCTCCGTAAGTCATGACTAGTAGTGACTGTTTTTTTTTTGTCGTCTTGCACTGTAGTATAGACGACGAGAAGACTTGACGAAGCTTGTCGAATGCTGCCCAACCTAGCCGAATTCTTCTTTTGACTTCCTTTTCAAAGTTTTTCTTACCCAATTGCAATATTTGCCCAAGGTAAACATATTTTTGGACAACTTCAAGAGGTACACCATTGACTGCAATCGGTTTCGGGTCAACAAGATCATTAAACATGATCTTGGTCATATCTATGTTCATTCCGAGACACATGCATCGATAAGCATCATCTCTAGGTTGGTCAGCGACTCCATCATAAAACGATATCATCGGAGAAACAGAAAGAGACAGGTAGGTGCAAAATATATCTTACAGAAAGGTTCACCACACCGTCGTAAATGCTGAACTGCATTAAACTTAGGCTAACCACAAATACACATCCTATAAAACATAACAGTACAACATGTATCGAAACAGTATACCTACACAACGTTGTCGAAATCAAAACAATGTAAGTCGCGGCTAAGCGTTGCGTGCGCGAACCGCAAGTAAAACCATCTTGCGCAAACATCCCGGTATAAAGTTCCTCATAGTAAAACCAACCAACATTGTAATTATTGCTCGAAATGCCTCGGGGTGCTTATACGGTTCGCTAGCTTGTAGACCCGTATTGGTAGTGTAGACTTCAGATTGACGTCAGTCTTGAGTTGGTCTTGTAAAAAGCTAGTTTCCGTTTATTTGACCAAAAACCTTACAACAGTCAACATACATTGATGGGGCACAGAACATTTGTAAAATTGAACGATGGTGATCCCTGAATCTCATAGGATAACCCGTTAGATTCAGTCTCACTCAATTTAAATACAAATTGATGAGCTGCGGCTTCACACGCTTGGTCATTTGTCGAGGTTAAAAGTACTCTATGTGCTATTTCAAGAACTAAATACCAATATACCAACCATTTGATCAAAAATAATTCAGCCGTTTAAAAGTTTTCTATCGATTGCTCAGCCTTTTCTTATCGGATTGAGATACCAAGTACCCCAGTTTTTAAGTCAAACCCTAAGCTATCCAACTAAACCGCATCGCCATCGGTCCAATTGTATTTACGTGATGCGTGAACAAACATACAGACAAACAGACTAACAGACAAATAGACACACATGAATTTAAAAAATATTACATATTATTGTGTTACTGCTTTATTATAAGTACTAGCTTCCCGCCCGCGACTTCGTCCACGCGGACTACTGTTTATCGCGAAAAACAGCATTCTTTGTTCTTGTAAGATATTGAAAACCAATGCAAAAGTAGGTATAGCACTTTTTTTTTTGACAAACTTGTTATTTCGTTTCCATGGCAACCGTTCCTTACAGCGAATAATCAACATTTCCCTGTTTTCCCGTGAAAACTTATAATTTTCCGGGATAAAAAGTATTTTATGTTTTATTCTAAGGTTAGGGTATGTCTATTCTAGGTTAGGGTATGTTTTAAGCTATCTGCATTCCAAATTTTATCAAAATCCGTCCAGAGGTTATCGCGTGAAAGCTCCCCAAACAAACAAACAGACAATGTTTCACTTTTTTATATTGGTATGGATAGATGCCCTTTACTATATAGCAGAATAATAAATATCTGTGTTTTATTAAATTATTTTAATCTTGCATATAAAATAGTACCGTGACATACCTACTGACAGACTGACTGGTTGACTGACAGGCAACGCCTAGCCTAAGCCAGTGGACCTAAGTATTTGAAATTTGGAGGAATATTCCTTGAGAATCCTAGAGGTGAACTACGGAAGTAACTATAAACCGTAAAAATGAATACCAACTCCAAATAAAATACCCCTGTGGGAACCTTTTAATTTACCGGGATGAAAAGTATCCAATGTCCTACCTCGTAGTATGAACTCAAATCATGTCAAGATTAATTTGAATACATTCAATAGTTTTGGCGTCATGCGCGTCCAAGATACAGACGGACAGATAGACAACAGACAAAAATGAAAAAAATACAATTTTGGCTTAATTATTAAAAACAGAACAGCCTCCAAAAAAAATTTACAAAATATCTTCAATGTAAAAAATTTGGACCCATATTCCGCAGGAACACTTTATTTTTTCGAAATTAAAAAATATCCTCAATTTACACGCATCTTATAAACTACTCGTATGACTGTGCCAAGTTGCATCAAAATCTGACCAGTAGCTTCACTGTGATACGTGTTAGTTGAAATAAATGTCAACCCCTATCCTGCAGGAACCCTTCAATTTTTCAGGATGAAAAGTATCCTATATCCCTACCTCGTAGTATGAACTCAAATCATGCCTAGTTTCATTTGAATTCATTCAGTAGTTTGCGCAAGATGGATGCGCGGCCAAGATACACACAGACAGACAGACAGATAGACAGCGAGACAAAAAATAAAAAACATACAGTTTTGGCCTCAGTATCGAATATAGAGTACCATCCAAAAAAAAACAAAATACCTTTTACTAGCTGTGCCCGGGGCTTCGCACGAAATGTTATTTCTCTATGTTATAAGTACTTTATGTGCATGTGTATGCCCTAAAATACCAGTATACCAACATTTGATTAAAAATTCCTTCAGCAATCAAAAAGTTTTGTATCGATTGCTTGGCTTTTAAACATCAGATTGACAAACCAAGTACCTCAGTTTTTAAGTCAAACCCTAAGCTATCCAACAGTGAAAACTTCATCGCAATCGGTCCCGTAGTTTTTACGTGATGGGTGCACAAACATACAGACGGATACGAATTTAAAAAATGTTATATTCTTGTTAAGTATCTTATTTGAAGTACCCAAGACCATTTTTTTAAAATTATCTTCTGTATACTTTTTTGTTCTTATTGCTTTATTATAAGTATAGATGTACAGAATTGGACCTGTGACAGTTTTATTATAAGTATTAGCTGGTGCGCGTGGCTTCGCACTCGTAGCTATTTCTCTAGACTAAAAGTACTCTATGTACTATTCCAAGACCTTTCGGATAAAATTAATGTACGCCAATTACACCAAAAATTAACACCTTTATTCGAAAAACTAAAAGAAAGAAATTTATCCGACAAATAACACTCAAACACTTTTTAACTCGACTGTACACTCTTATCAATTATCACAAAATACTCGCTTCGAATCACTTTGATCGTTTCGTTCCGAATGTCAACTCAATACGGACAGTATTGAGTTGACATTCGCAGTCGATACACGCTCTATTTCAGAAGTTTCCAGAAGGTACTCATATGTACTTGTATGTTCAAGCAGTAGTCGGTAGGTCGGTCAGTTGGGCCTTTCACCTTACCGCGCCGCGCTGCACCCGTAGGTACCTAAGGCCTTTGATGTTTCCGCGCCTGTAGGTATATACCTACCGCGTGCTCTGGAAACTTCTGTTCCAGAATGTTCGTAACAATTGTTAAATTGGCGTAACAATACCAACATTTGATCAAAATTCCTTCAGCCGACAAAAAAGTTTTCATCGATTGCTCGGCTTCTACTGATTGGATTGATTTACCCTAAGCTATCCAACAGTGATAGCCGCATCGCAATCGGTTCAGTAGTTTTTACGTGAAGCGTGAACAAACATACAGACAAACTAACAACCAGTCAAACAGTCAAATAGACAAACAGACACACTGACAGACACGATATAAAAAAAAAACTTGTACAGTAGCTTATTTTAAGTACCCTAGACCTATTTTTTAATTATCTTTTTTGTACATACTTTTTTGTTCCTATTGCTTTATTATAAGTATATAATAGAATATGTAGTTATAGGCTGATGATGATGATGATGATGACATGAGATTTCTACAGACCAGTTTCTAAATTGACCCGCACATCTAGGTAATTTTGTCCGAAAGATAGAAGTTTTGTCAAAAGCAGGCCAAGTACGAGTCAGACTCTTTTATAGGATAGGGAGTCCCCCTTATTTCATACTTTTTGTTTTTAATTATTTTTGTTAGGATACATAACAAATTATTTGAAAATTTCAACCGGCTACCTATTACGGCTGTTTAAAGTTAGGTCAGACAGACGGGTGGCTTAGTAATAGGGCTCTGTTTGGACTCTTTGGATACGGAACCCTAAAAAAACACGGCTGAGTAATAGCAACTATAAAATCGATTTGTGGTATAGGTTACAACTAAACAATAATTAACTATTTAGCCTACTAGTAGATTTATTTACATCATCGATGGAGTTTAATCATGTCAATGACACTTCACTTACTAAAAAAACACGGCTGAGTAATAGCAACTATAAAATCGATTTGTGGTATAGGTTAAAACTAAACAATAATTAACTATTTAGCCTACTAGTAGATTTATTTACATCATCGATGGAGTTTAATCATGTCAATGACACTTCACTTACTAAAAAAACACGGCTGAGTAATAGCAACTATAAAATCGATTTGTGGTATAGGTTAAAACTAAACAATAATTAACTATTTAGCCTACTAGTAGATTTATTTACATCATCGATGGAGTTTAATCATGTCAATGACACTTCACTTACTAAAAAAACACGGCTGAGTAATAGCAACTATAAAATCGATTTGTGGTATAGGTTACAACTAAACAATAATTAACTATTTAGCCTACTAGTAGATTTATTTACATCATCGATGGAGTTTAATCATGTCAATGACACTTCACATACTAAAAAACACAGCTGAGTAATAGCAACTATAAAATCGATTTGTGGTATAGGTTACAACTAAACAATAATTAACTATTTAGCCTACTAGTAGATTTATTTACATCATCGATGGAGTTTAATCATGTCAATGACACTTCACTTACTAAAAAAACACGGCTGAGTAATAGCAACTATAAAATCGATTTGTGGTATAGGTTACAACTAAACACTAATTAACTATTTAGCCTACTAGTAGATTTATTTACATCATCGATGCAGTTTAATCATGTCAATGACACTTCACATACTAAAAAAACACGGCTGAGTAATAGCAACTATAAAATCGATTTGTGATATATGTTACAACTAAACAATAATTAACTATTTATCCTATTAGTAGATTTATTTACATCATCGATGGAGTTTAATCATGTCAATGACACTTCACTTACTAAAAAAACACGGCTGAGTAATAGCAACTATAAAATCGATTTGTGGTATATGTTACAACAAAACAATAATCAACTATTTATCCTATTAGTAGATTTATTTACATCATCGATGGAGTTTAGTCATGTCAATGACACTTCACTTACTAAAAAAACACGGCTGAGTAATAGCAACTATAAAATAGATTTGTGGTATAGGTTACAACAAACCAATAATTAACTATTTATCCTATTAGTAGATTTATTTACATCATCGATGGAGTTTAATCATGTCAATGACACTTCACTTACTAAAAAAACACGGCTGAGTAATAGCAACTATAAAATCGATTTGTGGTATATGTTACAACAAAACAATAATCAACTATTTATCCTATTAGTAGATTTATTTACATCATCGATGGAGTTTAATCATGTCAATGACACTTCACTTACTAAAAAAACACGGCTGAGTAATAGCAACTATAAAATCGATTTGTGGTACAGGTTACAACTAAACAATAATTAACTATTTAGCCTACTAGTAGATTTATTTACATCATCGATGGAGTTTAATCATGTCAATGACACTTCACTTACTAAAAAAACACGGCTGAGTAATAGCAACTATAAAATCGATTTGTGGTATATGTTACAACAAAACAATAATCAACTATTTATCCTATTAGTAGATTTATTTACATCATCGATGGAGTTTAATCATGTCAATGACACTTCACTTACTAAAAAAACACGGCTGAGTAATAGCAACTATAAAATCGATTTGTGGTACAGGTTACAACTAAACAATAATTAACTATTTAGCCTACTAGTAGATTTATTTACATCATCGATGGAGTTTAATCATGTCAATGACACTTCACTTACTTTCTAAGCTTCTTTCGAGACACGGTACATTTTTCCAAAAGCTCTATAAATACAGGCTTTAGAGCATCTTTCTTTACCTGCCTTATAGATGATGATGGGCTCTCGTTAGTATCTTAATACATCCTCTGCATTACTCCTTTAAGGAAAATGTGGCGCCTACTGATAGTAACGGTGAGGGTAATAGTCGTCCTACTCTCTGAAGGGAATCCTCTAACCTCCATCGCGTTTTGAGATAATGCTTTTGGTTTTCCTGAAGAATGAGGAAATTTTGTTGATGAAACTCGAGCGGTTGCGGTGGAGTGGTGTAATAAGAGGTCATGGGCGAGTCTAACCTAAATGTTTGAGTGCAAAAAGTCAGTCTCAGTGAAGGTGAGTCACTATAATGCAGCATTATGCCAGAGACAGCCTTTGCGATGTTATGGTTGGATATGTTGTCTTATAACAAGAAGGTAGTAGATTTTTATCCCATTATACCATAAATAGTACTTAGCTATACTTATAATAAAGCAGTAAGTAACAAAAAGTCTGTACAATGTTTTTTTTTTTTTTTTAATTGTTACATGTTCAGTAGATTATTCTAGGTCCCCTGACGTAAAATAAGCTACTGATTAAGTAACACTTCTTTTATCGTATCTGTCTATCTGTCTGTTCGTGCATCACGTAAAATCTACTATACCGATTGCAATGTGGTTTTCATTGATGAATAGCTTAGGTTTTCACTCAATACTGGTGTCAATCCGATAAGTAGAAGTCGGGCAATCGATAAAAAACCTTTTTGACTGCTGGACGAATTTGTAGAAATGAAAGTATATTGTACTAAAAGACAGCTTAACAGCAACATTTTGACCATTTTAACCATAAATAATGATTTAAAAAAATGCATAAGCTAATCTGTACGGTTAGCGCAGCTGCCCTGTTAATCTGTACGGTTAGCGCAGCTGCCCTGTTAAAAAAATAATACTATCTGTACCGGATTGTCTTTTGACCCTAATGATTCCTTTGTCTATCTATCCTATTATCATCATCATCATCATCATCAGTCTATATCTGTCCACTGCTGGACGTAGAACTCTCCTAATGCATGCCACTGATCGCAGTCTTCAGCTCTCCTCATCCATTTTATTCCAGCCGCTTTTCGTTGGTCGACACTCCGCCTGGCCTCAGGGAGTCCTACACTACGTTTGACTAAACATGGTCTCTACTCAAGAACTCGTCTACTCCAACAGTTATCGGTTCTTCGAGAAATGTGACCTGCCTACTACTGCTTTAGTTTGCTTATCCTTAGAGCTATGACGGTTATCTTGGTTCTCTGTCGGATCACGTCATGACGAATCTTGTCCTTCAGAGAAACATCAAGCATAGCTTTCTGCCATAGCTCGCTGAGCGACCTTAAATTTGTTTAGTAATCTGACCGTGAGTGTCCACGTTTCGGCTCCAATTCAATTGCCTTTTCTATCTTCTTTCAAAGTATTTGAGTATCAGAGGTCAGGTCGCACCAGATTAGTGATCTTTTGATTGAACTCCTTTTTTCTGACGGTGTGGTTTGCTGTTGCCCCCGTAGTTTGTCCATAAACCGGAGAGACTCATCCATGATTTTTGACTTCTTGCCCTTATGCTACAGCTGACATTTAGTACCCTCTTCCCTAAGGATTTCCACCACATTTTGGAATTCCTCATTCACGTTGTGACAATATCATCCGTATTCAACAACATTACAACCTCATTTCATAGTTTATCACTGTACACTGTCCACACACATTTCATAGTTTATCACTGTACACTGTCCACACACATTTCATAGTTTATCACTGTACACTGTCCACACACATTTCATAGTTTATCACTGTACACTGTCCACACACATTTCATAGTTTATCACTGTACACTGTCCACACACATTTTATAGTTTATCACTGTACACTGTCCACACACATTTCCTAGTTTATCACTGTACACTGTCCAGACACATTTCATAGTTTATCACTGTACACTGTCCACACACATTTCATAGTTTATCACTGTACACTGTCCACACACATTTCATAGTTTATCACTGTACACTGTCCACCCACATTTCATAGTTTATCACTGTACACTGTCCACACTCATTTTTTCTAAAAAGTTAACTAGCATTTACCCCCTGTGATTCCTGTCTCCATAGCCGTGTGGATCCATTTTAGATTCACTGCAAGTCTGTGCTCCCGTTTTGGCGTTAGTCTCCCATGATAATGTTGTAGTGGGCCCTCGTGGTGTTATGTAGGGCCGAAGATATGTCATAAAACATATCTTCTACCTTATCATCCAAGTTTGCCAAGGGCGTTGCGTAGATTTATACGACCTTAAGACTATACCTGTCGGTCAGTTTAAGAACCAATGACGCTACCCTGGTCCACACACTGGATATTTCTACAACATTATCAATGAGGACTTTATTGAAGAGGAACCCCACGCCACCCTGGGACTGCTGACCTCCCTCACGGAAGTAGAACAGGTGGCTCAATTCCTGTGTTATTGTGTCCCTCTCTTCGGACTTCACTTAACCCTAGAATATGCTACCTGATCTTTGTAAGCTCTGTCTCGAGTTGTGCCATACGATCGTCAAGCCTAACCGTTCAACCGTTGTAAGTAACTAGGGTCAGTTG
The DNA here is from genome assembly GCA_946251855.1 of Alsophila aescularia. Taxonomy (NCBI): domain Eukaryota; kingdom Metazoa; phylum Arthropoda; class Insecta; order Lepidoptera; family Geometridae; genus Alsophila; species Alsophila aescularia. Next base: position 67,245,125 of record OX276376.1, read on the forward strand.
TTTCTGTTTTGGGTGGCCTACGGTAGCCCGTGGATTCTTCGCACCCCCTGCCCTGCCATTTCCGTGACCGCCACCGTGGTCAGGCCTAGCAGGGTGACCGAGAACTGGGGGGTCATTTTTTACTTGTGCCGTTCATACGGAGGTTTTGCCAATAATCGCCACGCTGGGCATGCGGGCTGGTGATCGCAGAGCGTAGCTTTTTGCATCGGTGACGCCAAATGACACAGGCCGGTAACTGGCACCAGCCCTTCACCAGCCTGTGTCATTTAGCTACGCTTATTTTTGGGATTGTTATACCGCCATCTGTCGTTCGCCAGAGCTTCCTTCGTTATCCACCAGGATGACCGCGTGCAGGTGAGGTTGGCTTGAAGCTCGTTTTTCGTTCCATACATCCCCTATGTATCTATCCTAGAAACCTCTTAATTCGTTTATACACGGAATTTTATTAATAGAACTAGCTGTACCCGCTGCTTTGCACGCGTGGTCATTTCTTTGGATTAAAAGTACCATAATGTGCTATTCCAGGACCTATTATACCAACATTAGATCAAATTTTTTTCAGCCATCATAAATATTTTTATCAATTGCTCGGCTTTTAATCGCCTAATTGAGATTATTACACCAGTTTTTAAGTCAAACCCTAAGCTGTTTTCAATGTAAGGTACATTGAAAACCGCACAGTAATCGGTCCAGGAGTTATGCGTGATTCACAAAAATACAGACAAACAGACAGAAATACACAAATTAAAACAAAAAATATTGTTCTGTAGCTTATTTTAGAGTACCCTAGACCAGTTTTTTATTTGACTTCTTTGTACAGCCTTTTTCGTACCTATTGTTTTATTATAAGTAGAGATAGATGACTGGGCCAAGTTGCATCAAAACCCATCCAGTAGTAACAGCGTGATACGTAATCATTCAAATAACTTTCAACCCCTACCCTGCGGGAATACTTTAATTTTCCGGGATGAAAAGTATCCAATGTCCTACCTCGTAGTATGAACTCATACGAGTATCATACCAAGTTTCATTTGAATTCATTCAGTATTTTCGACGTTATGCGCGGTCAAAATACAGACAGACAGACAAAAATAAAAATAAAAACAGGTAAGGCTTCACTATCGAATATTGAGTACCCTCCAAAAATATATCATTTATTACTTCAAAATTAACATAACTTTGGATCCCTATCCTGCAGGAACCCTTTATTTATTCGGGATAAAAGGTATCCTCAATTTTAACTCATAATTTATACTAAGACTGTGCATCAAAATCCGAACAGTAGTTTCAGCGTGGTGCGTGTTCTGTTAAATAACTTTCAACCCTGCGAGAAACCATTAATTTTTCGGGATGAAAAGTATCCTATGTACCTCGTAGTATCAACTCAAATTATACCAAGTTTCATTTAAATTCATTCAGTAGTTTCAGCGGCGTGATGCGCGGCCAAGATACCGACAGACAGAAAGACAAAAAAGAAAAAAAAACAGTATTGGCTTTAATACAGAATACAGAGAAACATAAAAAAATATATCAAAATGTCTTCTATGTACAGAATTTGAATCCATATCCCGAAGAAACCCAATATTATTCTTAATAAAATTTATCCTTATATCATCATATAAACTATGACTATGTGCCAAGTTGCATCAAAATCCGTCCAGTAGTTTCAGCATGATACGTGTTCTTTCAAATACCTTTCTAGCCCTATCCTGCGGGAACTCTTACATTTTTCGGCATAAAAAGTATCCAATCCACTTTTAAATGAAATTACCACGCGAGCAAAGCCGTGCGCACAGCTAGTCTATACTTATAACAAAGATACAGACAGACAGATAGACAAAAATGAAAAAAAATACAGTTTTGGCTTCAGTATCAAACATAGAATAGCCTCCAATAAAAATTTATTAAATATCTTCAATGTACAGAATTGGACCTGTTACAGTTTTATTATAAGTATAGATTAATTTTATAATCAGATAAATTACCGTTCATTATAAAAGGATAGCACACTAACGACGACTGGTTGGTCGAATGGTTTGTGTCCCTGACTGCGAAGTCAACCAACCATCGCGGGTTCGAATCCCGCTAGGTGCAATCATATTGTGTGTGATAAGCTGAATTGTTTGTTTCCGACACATGGGTACTATTCGTATCTATGTAAGTTTACCCGTTGTCTAGTATCCATAGCACAAGTTTTTCTATTTTGGGGCTAGATAATTGGTGTGTTGTCCCGAATATATTTATTTACTAGATTTCCCGCCCGCGACTTCATCCGCGCGGACAACTGTTTATCGCGAAAAAAGCATGCTATGTTCTTCTGAGATATTAAACACCAATGCAAAAGTAGGAATAGCACCAACGCTCTTGATGTTTTTTGAGACTTGTTATTTCGTTTCCATGGCAACCGTTCCTTAAAGCGAGTAATCAAAATGTTCCTGTTTACCGTGAAGAATTTTCCGGAGTAAAAAGTATCCTATGTTTTATTCTAGGGTATAAGCTATCTCCATTTCCAAATTTCATCAAAATCCGTCCAGCCGTTATCGCGTGAAAGCTCCCTAAACAAACAGACAACGTTTCACTTTTATATATTGGTATGGATTTAATATTATAAAAACGAAAGTTTGTGAGTGGGTGTGCGTTTATGTATTTAAGGTGTTCGCGATGAAACGGCTCAACGGAATTTGATGAAATTTGGTTTGTAGATACTTGAGGTCCTGGAATAACACAAGATACTTTTCATCAACATCATCATCACAGTGGGTGAAGCCGCGGGGTGCAGCTAGTTTATTCATAAGTAATTGGACATAATTCAGTGGCAAAGTTAAAAAAGGTACACTTTCTAATTAAAAAGAAATCCCCAAATCATTAGCGCATAATTAATTTATCCAACAGTTTGAACGCGTGCCTGAACGTTTTGTTAATTTGTTTATCGGGCCCACCTGGGTAAATGACCGCTTCGATTCCTGCCCCGGCGACCCCGAGCCCTGGATTAGCACCACTCGTTATTTCCCTAGTAATTGGAGGATTAGATATTTAGGACAGGCATTCTTGGACCCGGTACAGATGGTTTAGACTACGTTGATTAAGTAATAATTGGGCTAAAACATTTAAAACTTGTTTACGTAGGACGTAGGATGTGTTATGACCTTTTCTCGGCTTTGTAGGAATTCACGGTGGTATAATAATATAATATTGACTTTCGAGGTTATATTTGTTTTCTTTAAAGTCTGTGAAGTTTTTAAGCAAACATGTTGTATATACATATAGTACTTATTATGCGAACCTTAAAGACTGACTAGATGAAACTTTTTATTATTAGTAAAACGAACCATAAATGATGAAGATATGTATCACTTTTTTCCACTAATTCCACCTTATTAATATTGTATAATCCATTTGATGGGACCAGAAGCTTAAAAGAATTTACCGGATGACCTTCTGAATGAATTTAATACAACAGTTTCAAAACGAATTTGGAAAATGGCACAATTTAGCGAATTCATAACTATTCATAACTAGTGGCTCTGTGAGCTGTAAACCTCGCGCGTACAAACTTTTTTGCAAACAATCTAGCGGTGCACAGTAGCGCCATCTATTTACCTTATTGTAAAATTAACATTAGTAACCAAGGTGCTCCATCAATCCCTACCTTTTTTTTATTTCTGACTAGGCAATCGTATGACCGCGATCTCACCTGATGGAAAACGATGATGTGGTCGAAGGTGTAGCACGCTTGCCTACTACTTTACTTTTTTTTTACTTTCTGCTTTACCTATTCACTTTTGACTTGAACACACCTGGGTTATAATTTACCGGAAACACTGACGAGGGCAGGGCATTCCACTCCTTTACAGTTCTTATAATAAATGAAGAAGCGTAGCGCTTCGTTCTTGTGCGAGGTATTTCAACCATAAAAGGGTGGCGTTTTGCTGATCGTCTAGTCGTATGGTGATGGAAAGGTGATGGGGGAATCAGATTGTGCAATTCTTGTGCACTCTCTCCATAGTGCAATCTGTAGAATACCGACAGGCTTACCTCACGTCGATTCGGCAGACTTTGAAGCTTACACTTTACTAGAGTGTCATCCCCAATGAGCCTGATAGCACGTTTCTCAATTGAATCCAAAAACTCGAGCTGAAACTTGGCAGAACCGTCCCAGATTTGGCAGCAGTACTCCAACAAAGATCGGACCTGTGCTTGATAAAGATTCAAAAACTGTCCCGGTGTGAAGTACCGCCTAACCTTAGACAAAATACCAAGTTTTTTTGCAGCTACCTTGGCTTTGGATTCAATATTAGACCCAAAATTCAGGTTTGATGTGAGTTCGGCACCCAAAAGCTCTAGATGGTCGCCTATTGGTATTGTTACACTTTGGAAAGACGGAGATCGGTTGAGAGGTCTTTTTTTAGCAGAAAACAAACATGCCTGCGTTTTAGTAGCATTAAAATTAACCAGGTTAGCATCGCCTTAATCGGACACGGCTTCTAAGGCTAAATTCAAACGGTCTACCATAGCCTCTCTCTGAAACTGGACAGCGTCGCAGCTGGCTTGAGCATTGGAAGTGTATCTCTCAACTACAGTACTGTCATCAGCATACCCAAAGGTACCGGGCTTCAAAAGGTCATTAATGTGCAGAAAAAACAGTGTTGCCGAGAGAACCGATCCCTGAGGTATTTTATTGATAGCCATTTGATCAGACGAGCAGCCTTCTAGGACTACTCGAATAGATTGTTCCCTCAAGAAATCCAGTATCCTATTGCTTAAGCCAACAGATAACCCATATGAGGGAAGCTTGTTTAAAAGGCCATCGTGCCAGACCCGATTAAATGCCTTCAATATGTCTAGAGAGATGGCAAGCGCCTCATCATGTATCTCGACGTCTTCACTCAGTACGTGAGTGGCATAAGTGAGAAGATCCCCAGTATACTGGTTTCGGCGAAATCCGTATTGGCGGTCACTGAGGAGATCATTGTCCTTAATACCTTAAGGACAATAAGCTTAGGCCAAGAGCTTAATGTTTATGACACGCTCCATACAAATACAGATTAAGGAGGTTATCGAGATGGGACGATAATTGGCCGGATCAGCACAACTACCCTTTTTTGGTACTGGTTGTACATTGGCAAGCTTCCAGCTCTTCGGAACATTACCTGAGTAAAGAGAGAAGCGGTACAAACGCGTTAAGATGGGAGACAATTCGGGCGCACAGTTTTTCAAAACAATCACTGGAATGCCATCAGGACCACTGGCCTTGTTCACATCTAGAGCTCGAAGCGTTCTGAGAACCTCCTTCTGGTGAATGCCTATTCGGGTATAAAAACCCCGCAATGAGGAAGGCAGGAAGGTATCTTGTCGAAAGCGTCTAGATGCGAAGCTTCTGCAAAAAAAGAGAAGCAAATAAATTCGCTTTGTCTCCAGCAGTGTGAGCCAGTGATCCATCAGGTTTCAGCAATTGTGGCAGTGAGGCCCTGGCCAAGTAGGTCGAAGTGAACTTCTACCGCCTGGTAGAAGTTCACTTCGACCTACTTGGCCAGGGACCAAAAACATTTGCTACCCGCGGGGTTTGGCCCCAATTAGACCTACGTGATCAGAATGAGCCTTCCTAAGTGTCTTTTTGCAGGTCTTAGCGGCAACGTTGAATTTTCTTTTCTTAGCCCGAATATCAGAAGATTTGCGATTTCGAGCATCAGTCCAGTCTCGATATGCCGCACGCTTTAGAGCCACAACACGACCACAGCTGGATCCAAACCAAGGCTGAGCTTTTCTGAAAAGAGTCTTGTCACTGAATGGAATGAAATATTCCATTGCCTGATATATTACCTAGTGGGTAAAGGGATGATTCCAGTGGTAGAAACCTAAATGTGAGAAATTTACTGCATTTCTAGGAGTTATTCTGCTCATCACGCCGAATCAGATCTTCACCAATTTTTTATGAGACCAATAGAAAGTTATCTTTCAAAAAAAATAACCGTCGAAATTGGATCTAAAAAGGCAGATATACTTATTTTGCCCCTCTTTGGCGGAAGTACCAATCAAAAATCCCCAACGACAAAAATAAAGTTCGTTTAACCTGTATACCAACTTTCGTCTAGATCGGTTGAGAAATGCGACCTGTAGAGGAGAGCAGAGATCCAACCGGACAGACAGACATCCGGACATACGAAAGCATTTTTGCCCAAACTGAAACGAAGACGCAGCGATCGCGCTTCGCGCTCGCTCGTTTAATAACTTAATACACTAACTTACCCGATGATTTTTTAAGTACAACAGTTTCAAAAAAATATTTGAAAAACTGGTTCAAATACACGATAAAATTATAACTTTAATTTTTATTTTTCTATGTACTGATTATTTTTGATTATCATCATCAGCCTATATCTGTCCACTGCTGGACATAGGCCTCTCCTAATGCACGCCACTGAGCCCGGTCTTCAGCTCTCCTCATCCACTTCATTCCAACCGCTTTTCGCAGGTTTTCACTCCACCTGGCCACATGGCGTCCTACACTACGTTTGCCTAAACGTGGTCTCCACTCGAGAACATGTCTACCCCAGTGGTTATCGGTATACTTGTCTAACCCAGCTAAATTCTTCTGTTGGCTTCCATCTCAAAGTTGTTCTTTCCTAATTGCAATATTTGGCCAATGTAAACATATTGTTGGACAACTTGAAGAGGTACAACATTAACTGCAATCGGTTCCGGGTCAACAAGATCGTTAAACATGATCTTGGTCTTGTTTATGTTCATTCCGAGACCGATGCGTCGAGAAGCATCATATAGTTTGGACAGTATACTTTGCAAGTCGTGCAGCGATTCCGCCATTAGGACGATATTTTTGATACTTATGTTTATTGATTGTTTAATACACTAATACATTAAATAATTATTGATTATTGTTTGTTTTATAATAAAGCTGCAGATGTTTATTAGTGAAACATTATACTCATTGGGATTATCCATACCAATGTATATAAGTGAAACGTTGTCTTTTTGTTTGTTTGTTTGGGGAGCTTTCACGCGATAACGGCTGGACGGATTTTGATGAAACTTGGAATGGAGATAGAACAAAACATTGGATACTTTTTATCCCAGAAAATTGTACATTTGCACGGGAACCTTCGAAAAACTGTTTTTTTTTTATTATTCGTTGTCAGAAACGGTTGCTATGGAAACGAAATAACAAGTATGTCAATAAACATAAAGAGTGGTGCTATACCTACTTTTGCATTGGTTTTGAATATTCTAGAAGAATATACGATGCTTTTTTCGCGATAGACAGTAGTTCGCGCGGACGAAGTCGCGGGCTGGTAAACTAGTGTTCGATATGACTGCTCATTGCTCATTACCAGTGAGTTTTAGGTATAATTCTTCATCCTGGCACTATCCCGATTCTTGCAATTCAAATTTCGAGCACTTCCCGATTAGCTATCCGGCTGAAACTTTCAGGGTAGCTCATAAACTGATGAAAAAGCAATAAACAAAAGAAGGAACAGAAAAAGAAAGAAAAAATATTAAAAACATAATATGTGAAAAGGCATTAAAAAATAGAGAGAAAAAAAGAGTGAAAATGCAATTAACAAAAAGGAAAAAATAACTTTTAAACTTTCGCGATTCGAACACATAGTTAAATATTTAAACGGGACTTAATCGCGCTGAAAACTTAATATTTATTGACCTCGACGTTTCGATCAAGTTGCATTGATCGTGGTCACGAGAAGACCTAGAACGATCGTGGATCGTGGTCGTGTCTTCTCGTGACCACGAGCTCACTTATGAAGAATAACTCACATCTTTCTGAGAAACCCAGACTCTCTTTCAACTTTCTCCCACAGACTATACCAACCTACTTTGATTAAATTCTCGATGCAATCAACAAGTTTAATTGGTTAATGGCTAGCGTTTAAATTCTAATAATAAGCTTCCATTAGGACTGGCTGCGGCCTGTGGACAAATAGTTTTTGCACAAAAAGTCTGTCTGCTTGAGAATGGTAGCTAGCAATTATGATTGCTTAGGTTCGAACCCAAAAACTACGACGTGGCGACCGACACGCAAACAATTGATAGAACATCATCGTTTGATTCTCGAAGCTACATGTACCGATATAGATACATAAAATCAAGCATTTCACATTCAACCAATCTCCGATCGCACGTATCTTGGAATCTGAATTTTGACTAGATTTACAAGCAGTTTTATTGGCGGTGACGTAAGGGATATTTTATGGATGTCGATTCTCGGCAGATTTGCATCCTGGAGAGCGGCTTTACGACGCTGCGGCCAGGTTACTGCCTGGTTTAGTGCAGAAAGAAAGCTAAAAATTACTTGGACAGTTTCTGGCAACCTTTAACACCGTTATGCAGTGTTGCATCACTTCAAACTAAATCATGCTTCATATTATGAGGAATGTAGGAAGATTAATGTAGAAGTGAACTCACTTTTGATTATTGAAAGACATAATATATACCGGTTGTCTGGAAGAAGCTGTAAACCATAAGACTGCCCGTTGCACTTGATTTATCAAGTTTAATTTTCTGTGTAAATTAAATAAATCAGGACAATTCACACCAATTACCTAGACGCAAACTGAGACATTCTGTACTATGGGCACTAGATAACGGATAAACAGATATATTACATGTATACAAATATTTCTGCTCAGCACACAAATTATTGCACCTTGTGGGATTCGAACCCGCGACTGTTTGATTTCGTAGCCAATAGCCGCTAGACCAACCGGTCGTTCAATACTACCAAAACCCATGACCGCCCATTGTCCCATTTATTTTGTATAAATGTTTTAGTTATTATTGTATTTTTTGTTCTATGTGGTGTACAATAAAGAGTTATCTATCTATCTATCTATCTACCAAATAATTAATAATTATGGTAATATTTACCTATCTACCTTAGATATTATGTAATAATTAAGGCATTTTTGACATGGGGAAATCTGATAAATTGTCCAGGCATTGTTATGGCAGGAAAATCAAAAGAATCTATGAATATCTATAGTAGTGCAACCTTGGGCATCCATTAAAGTCAGCAGATGCAATAAACATTGAAAATATTCGCTGTAAATAAATATTCTCTTAAATATGTACACTCTATGTTTTCCAATTATTTTCATAGTATCCTTGTACCACTTACTTACTAACTCACCTGATTCACAATAATTTCTTCGCGATTATCCATTCTCCCCCATATTTTTCTCTCCCAATGGTTCTCCGTTTTCAACCAAATAAGAATAACAAATAATATAGAACCCATAGTATTGTACATTGTACGAAACAACTGCGAAGAAATCAATAGTAATATCAAATCTTCAAAATCTGAATGAAGACGGAAGCAATTGAAATGATACGTATCTCTGGCAGATACACAAGTGTTAAGCCAAAACCCTAAAAGGATGGGGGGAAACGTACGACCTCGTGATATCACGTCAGTCAAACACGTAGCGACATCTGTGAACATTGCCAAACGTTATTTTGATATACTCGAAACAAATAGGTTTATAAAAAGATACCAGAAACACAAGAAGAAAAACACCCTAACAAAAAACAAAAAGGTAGGTACGCGTTTAATAACTCTTCTTTGCACAGTACTTCGGGTAGCACTCGTAGCACGTCGTAGCACTCGTAGCACGTCGTAGCAATCCAATTCGTAGGGAATATTACAAACGCACCAACTTTCTATTGCTTTAGCCAATAATTTCGATTGAAACAAGCAAATTACGTACAAAATCACCTACCGAGCCCCAAACTTTGCCAATATCGTCTTTAATTCCCAATTTCAGCTCACTACCCTCAAAATTAATTAAAATCTGTTTGCTTCACGAAATTGTCGAACGGCAACGAACAATACCTTTACGTATCCTTATCTATAGACTGTCAATAACCTCTCAGGCTGGCTACCCTCCTTCGCAGCATCATCTCATTTCCTACCCCTAACCTAACTCACATAGATAGAGGCTATAAATACGTGTATGGATGGTGACTGTCAGACTTGTCTAGTACAAGTATCGCTTCATACAAACAAGATCTGACTGTCACCATGCATACCTGTACTTAGGATGGGCCATAGTTAAGAATCCATCATTAGTTTGTCACATTGCCAATATGTGTCAGCGGGACGCTCATCAGAAAGGAACCGGATAGCTGCGTGGATTAGTTTGATTGAAGTTCTAGTCAGGCATCATTGCCCTGGATTGATGATTGTTACGTGATGTTTTGATGTATGTGCCAAAGAAAGACTAGATTTGCGGATGGAATGTGATGGTTGAGGGTCCGTAGGAGCGTGCGTGAAGGTGCGGAGCGCTCACCCGCAAATTCAAAGATCCGGTCCTGAGTACCGAGCGCATGTATCACATTGATACGTAACACATGGCTCGTCGAAAGCTCGGGGCTGTGGGCCGGTGACGGCGGGGTGAGGGGGGCACTGCACAACACTACGCGGCGCGTCGGGCGTCGCGCGTCCACGGTTCGTGCAACATGGCGGTTGCCGTGCTCGGCACGCAGCTATCGACCGGCCGGCCGCGTGCCGCCCAGCGACTGAGGTCCCGTGGTGCGCGCGCAGGCGCCCCTGTAGCCATGCCCGCCCGCGCCGCGCCGCCCCGGCGCTCCGGCTGAGGTACACGTGGAAAAGCCCCGGTAAACTTAAGTGGGTAAACACGTGACCGATCAAAAGCTATCGTAGCTGTAGCCCTGGTCGTTGCAATCGTCTGTGACGGGAAAACTCATTTAGAAATTGTCAATACAGTCAAAGTTGAGACTTATAACTCACTGTATATTATTTTATGCAGTTGCGGTAAACAAAGGAAACGGAAATTGTATTAAAATTAAAAGTTACACTTTAGTTGAGCATTTGGTCCTCTAACTTTTCTCAGATATTTCATACATAAAACTCAAGACAAGTTAAAATTATCTCGTGAAAATCCACCCATCCTACATTTTCCGGTGCTGCGCGACTACACGGCGAGCGAGCGCTGTCGTGTTTATTTTCGGCTGCGGCTGCCGCGCCACCGTCGAGCGCGCGTCGCCATGGCAACGCACCCCAGACGCCGGCGAAACCGCCCGAACCGCGCCGGCAACGCCCGAGCCCCGTACAGCTGAGCTTTTGAAAATGGAGCCTCGCTGTCAGACCGAGGAGGTTGAAATGATGAAATACGCTATCCGACGTCCGACCTGGGCCCCAATTCTACTAAAACAATTGTAATGACAATTGTCAACAATTTTCGCAAAATTTTCGCTTTTACCTCTTAAAAGTGGTAGAAAAGAAAATTTTTGGAAAATTTTCTTAATAAAATATTTCCAATAAAAGAAAAAACTCAAAATTCAAAAAATTTCACAAATTTTTCCCTTCTACTACTTTTAAGAGGTAAAAGCGAAAAATTTGCGAAAATTGTTGATAATTGTCATTATAATTGTTTTAGTAGAATAAAAATAACTACTAATAATAGATATGTTCTACTAATAATTATAAATGCGAAAGTATGTAAGTATGTTAAGTATGTACCTACTTTGTTTTCACTCTGACTCAGCTCCGGCTGAACGGATTTTGATGAGACTAGGTTCTGGAGTAAATCGAGAGTTTTGCGGACCAGCAATTGACCAAAGCATCGGGCTGCAGACTCGTGATATCTTGCTGTTTACTTTGTTTGGCAGTATTTATAAGTTCCTCAAGCTTATCTTAGGTCATCCTCCAAATATGTAGTAAGTACAATGAAATACGCAGCTAGGTGGCAAATACAATTATATAAACGAATCTCATGAAGCAAAAAGGATTGTGTAGAAAAGACGAATGAAGAATAATAAAAAACACTGTATATTATATCAGGTTCGAACTAAAAGCCGTGAATAATATAAGCATGGAAATTAATTACAATCCCTATGGTGGACTATGCAGAGGCCAGAGGCATACTAGCACTCACGGCCGCCCAAGGCCGTGTAGCACCAGCCACCCCCTTCTCAGCTCCAATAAATTGAGCTAAAATTTATGAATTTACTAGCTGTTGCCCATAACTATGTCCCCATGCTTAATTGGGATCATAAATTATCATGTACTTCTCCAGACGTAGTAACATTAAGTCTTTTGTGTCAGGACTTCATCTCTCTTGCCAAGTTTAGCGTGGTCAAATTATAGAAAGAAATAATTCTTATGCAGATGCTGAGAATTGGTTATAAAAAAATATATTTTGTTTTACACAAAATAGTATAACTTGAACTTTAGAATAAACTTGAAAAAGAAATAGAATAATAATAAAAATGAACCAGCGCGGATGGAACTGGGAATCGGACTAGATGTAGGTATACGGGACGGGTGGTGAAACAATGTGAAAATGAAGACCATGCCAGATTTATGTATAAGTGTACAGAAGGACAAGGGGAAGTAGGGTAAAAGGGGAGTAAGGTAAGGTATGTTAAGGAAATAGGACGCACCTTTAGGTTTCACATATTTAGGAAGTATTAAACCTATTCTTAATCTAGGCAAAGGAATTTCTTCCACTTGTAGGTCCAGTACTCCTACAAGTAAAGTAGGCTTTTTATAAATAGAGATAAAATATTTGCCTTACTATAGAAATTAATTAGAAAAGCAGTAAAATACCTATTATAACTATTGGCTCTATGAGCTGTAGACCTCGCGAGCACAAACTTTTTAGCAAACAACCTAGTGGCGCTCATTAGAGCCATCTAGTTAACTTATTTTAAAACTAACATTAATAACCAAGGTGCCTAGTAGGTAAAGGGCTGATTCCACAGGAAAACACCTAAATGGAGCAATTTACTGCATTTTGAGGAGCTATTCTATTATTGAACAGAATAGAATCTTAATCCTAATCAGATCTTCACCAAATTTTTATGAGACTAACTTAAAGTTACTACCTTTCTAATAAAAAATAACCATCGAAATTGGATGTAATAAGGCGGAGATATTCAGTAGCCCCCCTTTTTGGAGGAAGTATCCCACCCGACTAAAAAATTCTAAAAATAAAATTAATCCAGTATATACCAAGCTTCATCCAGATCGTTAAATGCGACCTGTTGACATTTGGACATTTGGACATCCACCTGACATACGAAAGCATTTTTGCCCAAGCTGAAACGGGGACGCGACGCTAGCGCTTCGCGCTCACTCTATTTGTAAGAATAGGAAAATTGATATGATTAGGAAAAATGTTATTATTATTGTTTATGAAACTGTCTATGTCTTTAATATCTGATCCAGCTATCAAAAGTTTTTTAAATTTTTTTGTGATTGTCGAAGTTAACATTTGAAATTGTAACTGCGTATTGTTGATACTCAATTTCTAAAAGATTTTATGACTACAACATTTATTATTATTATTTATTTAATACTTGATATATATATATATAAGGCTTTTGATTGGGTCTGGCACGATGGCCTTTTAACCAAGCTTCCCTCATATGGATTACCTGTTGGCTTATGCATTTAGATAGCTGATTTTTTGAGGTAACGATCTATTGAAGTAGTCGTAGAGGGCTTCTCGTTTGATCAAATGGCCATCAATGCTGGTGTACCTCAAGGATCGGTTCTCTCGGCTACACTGTTTTTACTGCACATTAATGACCTTTTGAAGCTCGGTACCTTTGGGTATGCAGATGACAGTACTGTGGTTGAAAGGTTCAGTTCCAATGCTCAAGCCAGCTGAAACGCTGTCCAGCTTCAGGGAGAGGCTATGGTAGACCGTTTAAATTTAACCTTAGAAGCCGTGTCCGATTTGGGCGATGCTAATCTGGTTAAGTTTAATGCTACTAAAACGCAGGCGTATTTGTTTTCTGCTAAAAAGAGTCCTCTTAACCGATCTCCGTCTTTCCGTAGTGTAACAATACCATTAGGCGACCATCTGGAGCTTTTGAGTGTCAAACTCACATCGAATCTGAATTTTGGGTCTTACATTGAATCCAAAGCCAAGGTAGCTGCAAAGAAACTTAGTATTTTGTCTAAGGTTAGGCGGTACTTCACGCCGGGATAGCTTTTGAATCTTTACCAAGCACAGGTACGATCTTGTATGGAGTACTGCTGCCACCTCTGGGACGCTGCCAAGTATCAGCTCTAGGCTTTGGATTAAATTGAGAGGCTCATTGGAGATAACACTCTGGTAAAGAGTAAGCTTCAAAGTCTGCCGCATCGAAGTGAGGTTGCAAGCCTGTCGGTATTCTACAGATTGCACTATAGAGAGTGTGCACAAGAACTGCACAATCTGATTCCCCCATCACCTTTCCACTATCGTACGACTAGACAATCGGCAAAGCACCATCCTTTTATGGTTGAAATACCTCACCCAAGAACGAAGCGTTACGCTTCTTCATTTATTATAAGAACTTCTAAGGAGTGGAATGCCCTGCCCTCGTCAGTGTTTCCGGTAAAATATAACCCAGGTGTGTTCAAGTCAATAGTGAATAGGTATCTACTAGGCAAGCGTGCTACACCTTCAACCACATCATTTCTTTCTATCAGGTGAGATCGTGGTCAAATGATTGCCAATACAGTGATAAAAAAAAAAGCTGATGATGATGATGATGCATTCATTTATTTATTTTTATATTTGTGTGTATTTTATTGATAATAATGTTTTTTTTTTCATATTTATCATGTTCATCATCAGCCTGAGCTCGTCCACTGCTGCACTGGACATAGAGCCCGATCTTCGACTCTTCTCATCGAGTTCCTTTCACAGGTCGTCACTCCAGCTGGCCGGTGGGCGTCCTACACTACATTTGCCAAGACGCGGTCTCCACTCCAGGACACCTTCGAAAAATGTGGCCATCCCATTGTCGCTTCAGCTTGCTAATCCTTTGAACTATGTCAGTGACTTTGGTTCTCTTGCAGATTACCTCGTTTCGGATTTAATCCTTCAGAGAAACCCCGAGCATAGCTCTCTCAGCTCGCTGAGTGACTTTAAATTTGTGGAGTGTCACTGTTAGTGTTCACGTCGTGGCTCCATATGTCATTACTGGTAGGATGCACACATTAAAGACTTGTGCACAGAAAAACACGCGTTCGCAAATGATTCGATATAATAATCTACCCTGCGATGGTTACGGAAAACGTTGATCCAATTCAAATGGGCCAATCAGAGCATAGAAAAACACGCGTTCGCAGATGATTTGATATAAAAATCTACCCTGCGATGGTTACGGAAAACGTTGATCCAATTCAAATGGGCCAATCAGAACTCATAAAACGTTCGAATTGTCTAACAGCAGTCGCGACATTGCTATTTCATATCTTTGGTCGCGCAAGCTACAAACATTGAATAAACGGATAAAACTTGACAGTAGGTAGAATTAAACGTTTTTATGCGGATTTGTTGTTTGCAATCGACTCCGGTAGCTCATCATCATCAGGCAGTGTCAGTCCACTGCTGGACATAGGCCTCTCCCAAAGCACGCCACTGAGCCCGATCTTCGGCTCTTATATTCCAACTGATGCCAGCCACTTTGCGTATATCGTCTTTCCACCTAGCTGGAGGGCGCCCTGCACTACGTTTACCGAGCCATGGCCTCCAATCAAGAACACGTCTACCCAACGGTTATCAGTCCTTCGACAGATATGACCAGGCCGCTGCCACTTCAGCTTACTAATCCTAATGGCTATGTCGACAACTTTGGTTCTCTGCCGGGTCACCTCATTCTGGATACGATCTTTCAGAGAAACTCCAAGCATAGCCCTTTCCAAAGCCCGCTGAGCGACCTTAAATTTGTGGACTAGTCGTACCGTGAGTGTCCACGACTCGGCTCCGTATGTCATGACAGCAATTCTAATATTAGCTATACAGTTGCACAGAAGCTTGTCCCTTTCTTTTTTCAACTAAACGAAAGTAACAAAAATACCAGCTATCTAATTAAAACAAAAGACTACTTGTGAGAATAGAGATCATGAATATAATATTTTTATTTTGTTCATTTGTATCTAAGAAACACACAGTACAATAATAATACCACAAAAACAATTAAATAATATTAAGAATGGGGTTCCATAAATCTTGTACAAATTACCTATAAGTAAATGAAGTGATGCATACATTGCGTATAGTCCGTTTAATGTCTAATCTATAATAATTGTTCTGTCCTTTATCTTTTCTGGACGTAGGCATCTCCTAATGCATGCCACTGAGCTCGGTCTTCAACTATCCTCACCAATTTTCTTCTAGCCGCTTTTCGCAGTTCTTCACTCCACTTAGCCACTGGGCGTTCCTACACCATCTGGCGTTCTATCCTTATTATTAACTAGCTATACCCGCGGCTTTCTCGCGTGGTCATTTCATTAAAAAGTAACTTTTACGTGTTTTCTTCTAGCCGCTTTTCGCAGTTCTTCACTCCACTTAGCCACTGGGCGTTCCTACACCATCTGGCGTTCTATCCTTATTATTAACTAGCTATAACCGCGGCTTTCCCGCGTGGTCATTTCATTAAAAAGTAACTTTTACGTGTTATTCCAGGACCAAAAGTACCTACAAAGTACAAAGTACATTTGTTCAAAATTATGTTCAGCCGTAAAATAGTTTTTTATCGATTGCTCGGCATCTAATCATCGGATTAAGATACCAAGTATCCCAGTTTTTAATTCAAACCCTAAACTATCCAATAAAGAAAATTGCATCGCAATCGATCTATTAGTTTTTACTTCATGCGTGAACAAACTTACATACAGACCTTCAGTAGCAACCCGACAAGGCCGTGATAGGTTAGAAGACAAAGGCGGGAGCGAAACCTATCACGGCCATGTCGGGTCGCCACTGAAGTTTGTTGACAGAAATCTATCTGTGTTGCAATAGCGTTATATGGAGGTATATTTTCAAAATACACCGCGCAAATTCTTAAATTCGAAACTACCGACTACTATACCCGATCTCAGCTCGGCTAGAGACGTCATAAAGGTTCGAATACCTTTACGGTATCATCATCATCATTTCTGACTTTAGAATTCCACTGCTGAACATAGGCCTCCCCCAAAGAGCATGACGAGCGATCTTGTGCCACCTCCATCCACCGACTTCCTGCGATGGCTACAATGTTTCGGTCCATCGAGTGGAGAGGTCTCCCCACACTTCGCATGCTAGTTCATTCGATTCGAGAACCTTTATTCCCCAGCGGTTGTTGGTTCTGCGAACTATATGACCTGCCCATTGTCACATGAACTTGCAAACTCTGAGAGCTATGTCGGTAACCTTGGTTCTTCTACGGATTTCCTCATTTCGGATTCTATCACATAGTGAAACACCGAGCTTAGCTCTCTCCATTGCACGCTGCGTAACTCTGAGCTTGTGTATGAGACCAATAGTTAGCGACCACGTCTCAGTGCCGTATGTCATCACTGGCAACACGCACTGATTACTTTCGTCTTGAGGCTCTGCGGTATCTGCGACGAAAAGATATGGCGTAATTTCCCGAACGCTGCCCATCCGAGTTGGATTCGTCGGTTGACCTCTTTGTCGAAGTTGGATCTAACCAGTTGGATCGTCTGACCTAAGTAGACATAGTGATCAACAGCTTCGATAATATCGTTCCCAACATAAACCGACATGGGTACGATATGGGTATTTGACATGATGTTCGACTTACCCATGTTCATTTTAAGACCCACCTTTTGGGAAACAATATTGAGGTCACTGAGCATTGTGCTTAGGTCTTCCAGGGTTTCTGCCATGATGACTATATCATCGGAAAATCGAAGGTGAGTGATGTATTCGCCATTGATGTTAACACCATATCCGTTCCAGTTCAGAAGCTTGAATATATCTTCCAGTGCAGAGGTGAACAGTTTCGGAGAAATAACGTCTCCCTGTCTCACCCTATTTTGCAACTGTATAGAATTCGTGGTCTAATCCTGCAGACGGACTGTCATGGTGGCCTTGCTACAGCAAGGCCACCAGCAAGTGTTTGTGTTTGTACACAAACACTTCAACACTCGATGTACCAGTAATCAATCTGGTACCGCTTTAATGACTGTAGCAGTGCCCAGGTCTCGACTGAATCAAAGGCTTTCTCGTAATCCACAAATGCTAGCGATTATACTCTTCGGTCTTGTGTATAATCTGCCGGAGCGTATGGATGTGGACTATGGTGATAAAGCCTTTTCGGAATCCAGCTTATTCGGGAGGCTGAAAGTCGTCAAACCTACGAGCGAGACGGTTTGTAACTACTCTCGAAAACAGCTTATAGACGTGGCTCAGCTGCGAAATGGGCCTATAATTCTTCAAGAGGGTTTTATCAACTATAATTTGACTTCTTTGTACAGCCTTTCTCGTACCTATTGCTTTATTATAAGTATAGTTAGATGACTGTGCCAAGTTGCATCAAAATCCGTCCAGTAGTTACAGCGTGATACGTGTTCTTTCAAATAATTTTCAACCCCTATCCTGCGGGAACACTTTAATTTTTCGGGATGAAAAGTATCCAATGTCCTACCTCGTAGTATGAACACATATTAAACCAAGTTTCATTTGAATTCATTCAGTAGTGTCGTTGTGATGCGCGGTCAATATACAGGCAGAGACAAAAATGAAAAAAAAAACAGTTATGGTGAATGTAGAGTACCCTTTCAAAAATGTATCATTTATTACTTCAAAATTAACATAACTTTGGACCCCTATCCCGCATGAACCCTTTATTTTTTCGGGATAAAAGGTATCCTCAATTTTCATTTATCATTTATATTATGACTGTGCATCAAAATCCGTCCAGTAGTTTCAGCGTTTTTTCAATGTACAGAATTTGAACCCCATCTCGCAGAAACCCTTTATATTTTCAGGATATAATGTATTTTTAATTTTTACCCATCATATAAACTATGACTGTGCCAAGTTGCATCAAAATCCGTCCAGTAGTTTCAACGTGATACGTGTTCTATTAAATACCTTTCCCTATCCAGTGGGATCCTTACCTCGAAGTATGAACTCAAATCATACCAAGTTTAATTTAAATTCATTGAGTAGTTTTGGCGTGTTGCTATGCCAAGATACAGACAGACGGACAGACAGACCGACAGATAAAAAGAAAAAAAAAACAGTTTTGGCTTCAGTACCGAACATAAAACAGAGTCCAAAAAAAATTACAACCTTTCTTTAATTTACAGAATTTGGACCCCTATAAAACAAAAGAACTCTTTACATTTTCGGGATAAAAAGTATTCCTAATTTTCAATCATTATATAAACTATAACTGTGCCAAGTTGCATCAAAATCCGTCAAGTAGTTTCAGCATGATACATGTACTTTTAAAAATCTTTCAGCCCCTTTCCTGCAGGAACCCTTTAACTTTTCAGGATAAAAAGTATCCTATGTCCTATCTCGTAGTATGAACTCAAATTATGCCAAGTTTCATTTGAATTCATTCAGTAGTTTCGGCGTGATGCCTAGCCAAGATGCAGACAGACAGACAGCCAGACAGACAGAAAGACAGACAAAAATGAAAAAAAAACAGTTTTGGCTTCAGTATAAAACATAGACCAGCTTCCAAAAAAAAATTACTAAATGTCTTCAATGTACAGTACCTGTACAGTGTTGTATGTACCTGACCTGGACCTGTTACAGTTTTATTATATATACTAGCTGTACCCGCGGCTTCGCATGCGTGGTCGTTTCTTTAGATTCAAAGAACCATAATGTGCTATTCCAGGACCAATATACCAACATTTGATCTAAATTTCTTTAACCGTCAAAAATACATTGAGATACCAATTACTCCAGTTTTTAAATCAAATTCTAAGCTATCTAACAATGAAAACCACATTGCAATTGGTTCAGTAGTTTTTACGTGATGCGTAAACAAACAAACATACAGACAAATTGACAGAGCGACACGATCAAAAAATAAAAAAACGTGTTCAATACCCTTTTTAAGCACCCAAGAGCATTTTTATTTATTCTCTTTTTACAGGCTTTTTCGTACCTATTGCTTTACTAAAAGTATAGATATATGACTGTGTCAATTTGTATCAAATAAGCCATCTAGTAGTTTCATCGTGATAAGTGTTCTTTTTAATAACTTACAACCCCTATATTGCGGAAACCCTTTAATTTTTCGGGATGAAAAGTAACCAATGTCCTCCTAACTTGTACTCGTAGTATGAACTCAAATCATACCAAGTTTCATTTGAATTCATTTCGTAGTTTCTGTGTGATGCGCGGTCAAGATACGGACACACAGACAGACAGACAGACAAAAATAAAAAGTAAAACAGTTTTGGCTTCAGTATCGAATATAGAGAACCATCAAAAAAATATTATTTATTACTTAAATATTAACATTACTTTGGAACCATATCCCACAGAAGTCCTTTAATTTTTCGGGACAAAACGTGTCCTCAATTTTAACCCATCATATAAATTAAGACGATACCAAGTTGCATCAAAACCCATCCATTAGTTTCAGCGTGGTACGTGTTCTTTTAAATAAGTTTCAACCCCTATCCTGCAAGAACCCATTAATATTTCGGGATGTAAAGTATCCTATGTCCTACCTCGTAGCATGAACTCAAATCATACCAAGTTTCATTTTAATTCATCCAGTAGTTCCGGTGACGTGATGCGCGTCCAAGATACAGACAGACAGACATACAGACAAAAATGAAAAAAAAAACACAGTTTAGGCTTCATTGTCGAAAATAGAGTAAACTCCAAAAAAATATTTCACTTTTTCACATAGGATACTTTACAGAATTTGGATCCATATCCCACATGAACCCTTTACTTTTTCGGGACCAAAAGTATCCAAAATTTTCACCCATCTTATAAACTATGTCTGTGCCAAGTTGCATCAACATCCGTCCAATATTTTCAGCGTGCTATTTGTTCTTTTAAATAATTTTCCACCCCTGTCTTCCAGGAACTCTTCAATTTTTCGGGATGAAAGTATCCAATGTCCTACCTCGAGGTATGAACTCCAATCAAACCAAATTTCATTTGAATTAAGTGAGTATTTCGGCGTGATGCACTGCCAAGGTACATACAGACAGACGTATAGACAGACAGACGGATAGACAGACAGACAGACAACAATGAAAAAATATACAGTTTTGGCTTTAGTATTGAATACAGAACTGCCTCCAAAAAAAAAACACAATATCGTCAATTTACAGTATTTGCATGGGACATTATCCCGCCAGAACTCTTTATCTTTTTGGGATAAAATTATCCTCAATTTTTACCTATTATATAAACTATGAGTGTGCCAAGTTGCAACAAAATCCGTCCAGTAGTTTCAGCGTGACACGTGTTCTTTAAAATAACTTTGAACATCTATCCTGCAGAAGCTCTTTAATTTTTCGGGATGAAAAGTATCCTATGTCCTACCTCGTGGTATGAACTCAAATCATACCAAGTTTCATTTAAATTCATTCATTAGTTTCGGCGTGATGCCTAGCCAAGATACAGACAGACAGACAGACAGACAGACATACAAAAATGAAATAAATACAGTTTTGGCTTCAGTATCGAATATAGAGTACTCTCCAAAAGGAAATTTCAAAATATCTTCAATGTACAGAATTGGACCCGTTACAGTTTTATTATAAGTATATATAGATTTACGCTAAGCAGGTGTTAACTGCTATAAAAAATCATAAAATATTATTTGACTTTGTAAATTTGTTACTTTTACTTATAGTGCATGTCTAATTTACAATCCCTCATAACAAGCGCCCTCTTGCGGCTGTTAGTATTGGTAACCAAACTGCTTACTGTTTTACATGTTGTACTAACAGAACTGTCACAACTGTGAGGTCGCCCGCGCAACCACGGGTTCTTCCTTGATGCTCTAAAGTGAGGGCAGACGTCATTGCGTATTTCGAAAATATACATTACCTACACAACGCTCTATACGTCAGAGACCGTGTTGACATCGAAGCGAAAATGTATTCTTCGTAAGAATACCGTGAAGGACCGCGGTGAACTGAGAGTGGGACAGTTTGGATTTGGACAGCGGAACCAAAGGGGTCAGCGATTGGCCGACTTCATGGAAAAGGAGGGACTCTTTATTATGAACTCCTTTTTCAAGAAGCGCCCGTCCAGGAAATGGGCGTGGCTGCACCCCGGCGGTCATAAGGACGAGATAGATTTCATTTTGACGACCAATAAGCATATATTCAATTATGTCTCTGTGATCAACAAGGTTGAGACCGGCAGTGATCACCATCTACTCTTCGCCCAAGTCCTGCCCAAATCCAAAACCCCGAGAACTTTCAGTTGGAGCTCCTAAATCGCTTCCAAATCTTTACAGAATGAGATACAGTGGACGAACTAAACAACGGGCTGGTGGAAATAGTTCACGCAGTCGGCTTGGAGTTCTTTAAGATCCCCGCAGAAATAGAACACAGAAACTCTCTGAGCATACACTCAAACTTATGGCAGAACGAGGCGAGATAAAGCTGCAGTCTTCAGTGGATATGTCGAGTTACAGCTTGCTTAATAAAAAACAGATTTCCAAGTCAATGCGACACGATTTGCGTTCCTCGAGTGTTGAAGTGTTTGTGTTACACAAACACTTCAAAAACCTCGATGTACCGGTAATCAATCTGGTACCGCTGTAATGACTGTAACACTGCCCAGGTCTCGACTGAATCAAAGGCTCCACAAATGCTAGACATAGTAGTGGCCGATTATACTCTTCGGTCTTCTGTATAATCTGCCGGAGCGTATGGATGTGGACTATGGGCTAAAGCCTTTCCGGAATCCAGCTTGTTCGGGAGGCTGAAAGTCGTCAAACCTACGAGCGAGACGGTTTGTAACTACTCTCGAAAACAGCTTATAGACGTGACTCAGCAGCGAAATGAGCCAATAATTCTTCAAGAGGGTTTTATCACTTTTCTTAAAGAACAATACGCTCTTGTGCCACGCCTCTGGCGTAGTACCCTTGAGGATGAAGGAGTTAAACAGCTTCCAAAAAAAAAACAGCTTCATGCCATATACCCCTGAACAAAATGGTTGTGCGGAGAGAGAAAATAGAACCCTTGTAGAAACCGCTAGGTCATACATGCACTCAGGAGAGGAATTTCCGCAAGCTCTGTGGGCAGAACTTATCAACACTGCTGCTTACGTCTTGAATCGTACGGGACCCACAAGAGTAGAACGGAAAGTACCCTATGAACTATGGCATAACAAGAAGCCTAAGATCTCGCACTTGCGTGTAATAGGTAGTGAATGTTACTTCCATATTCCTAAACAGAAAAGGAAGAAGCTGAATAAGAAATCTGTCAAAGGAAGACTTATCGGATATGACAACGATGATGGATATCGTATCTGGGACGGAAAACAGACTGCTAGATCTAGAGATGTCACATTCTGTCCTGGACTGGAATTAAGAATCTCAACTAAGATACCTAATCTTCCGGGGGAGATCACTCCACAGCTGAGGACCCAAGAGGGAGAAATCATTCCAGAAATGATAAGTCAAGATGCAGAGGGAGAAATCATTCCAGAAGATGATATTCTGTGGGAAACTGATTCTCAAAGACAGTTAGAAGAACAACAAAACTGTGAGACTGAACGTGCTCTGGAGGGAGAATGTGCAGAATCTTATAAAGAACCTGCTGTGACATCAGATCACGTTAGTGACTTTAAAGAATGTATAGCAACCGATGATGTTCCTACTATGACATCAGATCATGTTGATGACTTCGAAGATGAACAGTTTTTAGATGCTCCAGATGAGACCAGAAAACCAGATGTAGAACCCAGATACAGTTTGAGAGACAGAGGTACACTCAAACCACCGCAACATCTCAAAGACTGTCTGCTTGTTAGATTCTGACAAGTTTCCAGAAACATATCGAGAAGCTATGGAGAGGGAAGACAAGGACGAGTGGCTCAAAGCAATGCAGAGTGAGATGAACTCCTTACGAGAAAATGATGTATGGACTCTCTGTCAGCTACCACATAACAGGAAGGCGTTACCATGTAAATGGGTTTTTAGAATAAAGAGAAATCCAGATGGAAGCATTGACAAATACAAGGCACGTTTGGTAGTAAAGGGATTCAAACAAAAGAAGGGTTTAGATTATGATCAAACTTTTAGCCCCGTTGCAAGGCTGGCAACAATAAGAGCACTTTTAAGTGTGAGTGCTCAGGAGAAGCTTTATTTAGTTCAATTTGATGTCTCAACCGCGTTTTTGAACGGCAAACTTTCTGAACAAATATATATGAACCAGCCAGATGGTTTTAGAGATGGATCGACAAAAGTTTGTCATCTTAATCGCAGCTTGTATGGTCTCAAGCAAGCCCCAAGGTGCTGGAATTCATGTTTTGAAGAAATCTTATTAGATATGGATTTTAAACAGAGCGAAGCTGATTGCTGCTAATTCACAAAGAAAGTTGATCAAAAGAAGATACTGATAACTCTTTATGTTGACGATGGCCTGATAGCAGCTTCGGATGCAGATCTAGCAAACAGATTCCTTGACGATCTTAGAAAAAGATTGAAAATCACCGTGAAATCTGCGTCATATTACTTAGGCCTTGAGATCGAGAAAGCAAAAGACGGATCCATAACAATAAAATAAGAATCCTACACAAAAAAGATTCTACAACGTTTTGGAATGGCCGATTGCAATCCAATCTCTACTCCGATTGAGAAAGAAGGTGTTCAAGCAAGGAAAGTGAACATCTCTGAAAAGGAAAAGAAATTTCCTTATAGGGAAGCAGTAGGTGCTCTCGCTTATTTAATGGTCGGAACCCGTCCAGATATAGCATATACGGTCGGTGTAGTCTCCCGTAAGTTGGAAAACCCTACAAAGGACGACTGGAACAAGGTGAAGAGAAAATTCCGGTACCTCAAAGGAACAATTTCCCTTGGAATCACTTATAGCAGCGGACCTAAGCAATTGTTAGGCTATAGTGATGCTGATCATGGAGGAGACTCTATAACTGGACGTTCAACTACTGGCGTAGTATGTTTGTATGCAGCTGTGTCTTGGCTGAGTCAACGACAGGCCACAGTTGCTATTTCCACCACGGAAGCTGAGATTGTTGCCGCAAGTGAGGCAGCTAGAGAACTGGTATGGCTTCAAAGACTTTTAGACAGATTAACGAATGTGGATGACATGATGTAATTGAAAGTCGATAACGAGGCTGACATCAGATTAGCACACAATCCTGAATTCCACAAAAGGACGAAGCACATCTGCTTGAGACATTTCTTTGTTAGAGAGATGGTGCATGAAGGCACCCTCACAGTCTTGAAAACAAGTTCAGCGGATCAGTTAGCTGATGTACTAACCAAGGCAGTTACGAGACCTCGGTTATTAGATTTGCGTACCAAGATTGGACTGTGCTAGGCAATCCATTCTTCACTCAATTAGGGAAAGTGTTGGTGTATATACTTTTTGGTCAAGCAAGACACATAGTTTTTGAATTGAGATGAAAAGTGGTTGCTTAGTTATGGATTGACTGAAAGTAAAATAACGACTATGTCAGTTGTGAAAAATAATTAGAACAAATTGTATTGAATAAATTTGCTAAATACATGTGATCAGTGTTTAAGTTCCTAAAGGACTATTCTCAAGTGTGATTTTTATTGTGGGCCATTTAGCCTCTTTTACCAGCTTATTTCACAGTATTGCAAGGACGCACCTTGCAATACTGTGAACTTCAATATAGCAACGTTTAGTCATGGGTATTTATTATGTGTTCTGTGGTCATGGTACCCCGTATTTATTATGTGCAAGAAGCTAGTTATTTAGGGTCTTGATAGTATCTCTACGTTTAGCGTCGTAGAGAGAGTATCAATATAGAGGAGCTCCACGCGTATACTGAAAAAAGACGGATATAAAAGACCAACAATTTTAGGGTTACCCGCTTTGCAAAATAAATACCCTGGCGAGCAAGAATATACACTGCAAATTTATATTCAGCCCAAATTATAAAGTTAGTGCACAAGAATAAAAAAATAGTCTATTTTGAGGTTTCGATTGATAGGACTAAATAATTTACGTGGTAAAAAAAGGATGTTAATAAAATAAAATATATAATATATTCGGTACAATTCCGCACCAATTACCCCAAACTAGAATACTCTGTACTATGGGCACTAGATAAACATACAAACTAGTAGATACGAATATTAACATCCATAACTCGGAAACAAACATTTCTGCTCATCACACAAATGATTGCATCTTGCAGGGGTCGAACCCGCGACCGTTTGATTTCATATCTAGAGTTTCTAGCCACGAGACAAAAAATGGAATAGTGCAAAGTACACGAAAAATATAGATAACACTAATATTATAAATGTGAAAGTTTGACAGTGTGTGTGTGTGTGTGTGTGAGAGAGTGAGTTATAGTATGTTTGGTACTCTTTCACGCTGAAAGGATTTGGATGTCATTTGGTATCAAGGTAGCTCATACCCTGGATTAACACATAGGCTACTTTTTATCCCAACAAAAAAAAACACGTCTGAAATCGGGAAACCATGCGGCGCTGCTAGTGTAATCATGAAGGGCTGCCTACACAGTATAGAATTAACTTACTCAATTGTAGGGATAGAACCGATACGTAAAAACATCTTCTTTTTTCTGAAATATTTTGATTCAAAGATGTTTTGAGCATATACATGAGGAAATTGTTGGAAGCCAGTTAGTACAAACTGTTACACTGTCCTATAACTCTCTTATAGTCAGAAATTTAGGAAGTCTGGAAAAACTAAGGGGATTAAATAAGAAAATTGCAAAAAATAATTAATTTTATACAATTTTATTCCATATTGTTTGGTAAAATTTTGGTTGATTTTTCACACACAGCTCCATTTAACCCCAGACTAAACAATGCTTTTACTATGGGAACTAGATAACCGCTATCAGTGATCTATTCTTTTTATTTTGCTAATACATAATTATTATACATTAAAATACCCACTCACAGAACAAAAAACATTTATTTTTTTACTTAAGATACTTAAAATTACCCAGTATTTGAAGATAAAAAAAATGGTATCCCTCAAATCATATTAACCCTACGAAATGTAGTAGATCCGTCGTTTATGTCCTTACTCGTTCCAGCTCACTCAAACTACATCAAGATAGAGCGAGATGGACACAAATGTCACAATAAAACAAGCCACGCAATTTGTGAGGATAATACTACGAAAATATAACCTTTATAAATAGAAAAATATTAAAAATATCGCCTAAAATCAATTAAATCTTCCTATACCTAAAGCGAAGGAAAATCTAATAGCAATTACGTATGCAAGACTATTCAATAAAGCACTCGAAAATCAAAACTTACGTGTGAAAGTATATATTTTCATATTTCCGTTCTGTACGGCTTTAACAGCCTACAATGCAACAACTCACCTTTATTGTAGGTTAAATTTAAGTGATTCATTAAAATCAGCACTCAGAAACGTTCAAATGCAGTCAAAATAGCACAAATCACTAAAATCGATGACCAATGTTGTCAAGTCTTGAACGGTTTGCTTGGCTGGAATGAGCTTTTGGGCAAACAACCAACAAAGCATACACAGTAAGGGACACAAAATATTATCGTCTTCTTTTTTACTATCAGGTAACGGTGTATAAGTTTATCTCGCTTGTACAAATATTATTATTCTTGGAGCATCTCTATTGATAGTCCCTCTACGTTTAGGGTGGACCGCACCCGTAATAAGCTTCTTGATTATGTGTTCTGCACATAGAGTAAGGAATTTTCCTTTTAGACATGTACGTAGGAATGTATTCTGTGGTTATATAGACATTTCCTACGTCAATAGTTCTGTAGTGCTATTAGCTAACTTCAACGATATTGTTTCAGAAATGGTCAAGCTCAGAAGAAAAATATGGCTTTTTTCTTTTTAAATTACTGATCATTGAATCTACACTACACCACCGATCAACCTCCTTTCTGTATCTTCTACTCCATCCACGCGACATTGGCAAAATTGTGGCAACCCTGCAGAAGTCATAAATAAAAAAGTTGAAGTTGAAGTCTAGCTAACTTGGTTTCAATCCGATTTTCAATATCACTAACACTAATGCTTTGCGATAGAGTCGAAATTGCTATGAAATATTGCTTGATGCATAATGAAACAAGATAGGTAATTGCTCCGCTGTGCCCGTATCACAGAATACCTAATAATACCCATATGTAACATACATTTCCTACGACAATGAACGCGCCGCGTTAGGTGTACGTGCTAATGAAAATCTGATTGCAACAAGGTATGTAATTGACTGTCGTTGTCACACTTGTCAGTCATGTCATCTCCTAGCTAACTTTTAAGGTTATTTTACAGAATAATGTTTTGATCAAAGTTAAAATAATAATTGCTAATTTCTCCATCAATAAACAAATAAAAAGCGTGATTTATCATGGCTATGATTAGGGCTGGCTTGCAAAGACTTGCCAGCGCGTTTAACAGTAGCCGGGGTAAGAAAATACTGAATTTTTGGTGCCGTTTAATGATTGCTTCATACATATTTTAGTCACCCGTTTTTTTTTTTTGTTTCAGGCGCAGGCGGAATACTCTCCAGATTCATAAACCACGCACCTACAGAGAACAAAACAGTTACAGAGACTACGAAAAGTGTTATAGAAACATGTAATAAATTAATAGAACAGAATGCTACCCGTAATTTTGCCATAGTTCATCTTCTGGGGAAGCAATGGCGAGTGACCGACGGAGACTTACTCGTCGTAGAAGGTTACTGGCCACCTAACATTGGTGACCAAATAAGGTTGGATAAAGTTCTATTAGCAGGAAGTAAAGACTTCTCCCTCATAGGGAGGCCGCTAGTTCAACCAGGCTTAGTGAATGTGACTGCTACAGTAATTTCCAAAGGCTTGTCCCACACAAGAACACACTTCAAGAAGAAAAGGAGGAAGCAGTTCATGCGAATCAACTTCCAACGGGCACAGCAGACAATGCTCCGAATCAACTCTGTTGAAATAGGAAATAAAATAAATGAAGCTCCCAATAATATTTTCTAATAATTGTATTTAGTAGAATAATAAATTAATTTTAGCTACCACTTATTATGTTCTTATTTTAAAATTCATGTCATCTTTCCAATTTCACATTATCACAATATTCCTGAAACTTTGTTTTGTGCTCATCTTTTAAAAATCTTTTCATGCCTTTGAATAGATAAAGCATTTTGCCATTTTCAAACAAACTAGATAACGTTTTTAGAAATCCTGAATAGTCTCCTTGATTTTTGTAAGTTGAAATGGAAGTTTGAAATTGCTTATACTGATCAGGCTGCAAAAGAACTTTAATTTCCTTGACAAAATCCACTAGCGACACAGGAGCTTCCTTTTCAACCACTACAATATCACCAGATCTCTCACCACTGCCATTTAAATTTTCCTCAAATCCGAATGGTTTAATTTTTAGTTTCTTCCTTTTCACTGTCGATACAACACTAGCATCTGCTGCATTTCTTTTATGTACTGTCACTAAAGACTGTGATACGTTTTCGGCAACTGCATTATTGCTACTACTATCCAGAGCAGTAAACAAATCTTTAGCTTCTTTTGGTTTAAACTCGTTCACATAAGTGGAAGATTTAGAATTTTTGTAGAAATCCATTGAGAAATCTGCATAGACTTCGTTAGAGTTGGGATACTGGCTAACAGAATTTTTTGTTGAAGGTTTCACAGTCCTTGTATTTGTAGTAGGGAATGATACACCACTAGGATGCAAAGGTCCTGGATCAGAAAATCTCTTATTTAATTCATTTGGTAGAAGAGCTTTTAGTTTAGGAGAAGGCAAAGTTGCTTGAGCTGTTTTGAAGAATCTACATATTTCACTCACTGTCTCACCAAACTTGTTTGAGACATTAATGTGGTCTCTCAACCATGCAGATAGCTGATTTCTCAGCCTAGGACTACTAAATCGGCTGTCACAAAGTAAAATTGCTCCATAGTCATTTTGATGTCTTATCACTCTTCCAATGGCCTGATTGACTGCTCTTGTAGCTTCGAGAGAGTACCATTCATCTCCAGATAGAAAATCTTTGTTTGTGGTCCTAAGCTCTTCTAAATATTTCTTCTTTAAAATAATCCGTGGGTCTTTCAAAGGTGGGAATGGTAGTCCAGTAATTATAACAGCTCTGCCATTCATGTCAGCAAAATCTAAGCCTTCCGACACTTTTCCCCTGCAAACAGCCATGAAGCAAGCTCCTCTTGTATTAGGATCACTAATCTTACTGTAGTAGTCACTTATGATTGCGTTAAATGTGTCCTTTCTTTGTGGCTCTACAAATATTGGTTTAATATTATTAATGCTCGACCAAATCCCTTCCGATTGCCACATTTCTTGACACTTTGTCATAATTGGATAAGATGGGAAGAAAACTAAAAGACCATCTGGGATAACTCGGCTGAAACTCAATATAGTCCTTCCTAATGATGAGATATACTTAGGGTTGTCTCTATTCTGATAGTTTGAGTTGAGTTGTGTACCATCTGGACCGTGCCCTATAATTTTCACACATACTTGGTTGCCTTTTACAATGTGAGGATTTTCTAACTGCACTCCAATAGGAATTCCCAATTCAGATTTCAATGGTTTCAAAGGAGCAAGAGTTCCACTCGTCAATATTATACTCCTGACATTCTGATCAATAAGTTGTTTCATACCAAACCCTGGGCTGAAACACCAATAGCTAATAACTCTCTCAACTGTTTTCGAGTTCGCAGCTTTCAGAGCACCCCAGACATCAGATTTTTTATTGTTTTTCTTGTCTTCAATTTGCACATGCACTTTATAACATAACTTGATTCTCTCTTTGTATGCAAATGTGGTGCCACAGAAAACAACATTTAATAAGTCCTCAATTTTCTGCAATCCAACACCTTTCCGCTGAAACGGTGAGGCACTTGCAGTAGTCAGATACTGAATAAGATTTTCTAATAAAGTTATCACAGACATCTGATTGTGGTCTTGTATTTCCCCTTTTGAGAGAAGTTCAAATATAAAACCACCTGGAAAAGTTGTGCCTTCTTTTCCAACCTCAATGTCATCTATTGCCTTTTCTAAGGCCAGCATCATTTCTTTCAAAATGCATAAGTCATCACAGGTAAAATCTTTTGGTTGTGTGTTGTCCCCAGTCATGTCCATCTGCTCTTCAGTGGTATCACTAAATGTCCTCATAACATGAGTAATTTCCTCAATACATAAGGCAACATCTGTTGTTTTTATCTGCAAAGAAGCAGACTCTTCGCACATTTTCTCAACATTGTGTGCTTCATCTAAAATAACAATGTTATTCATCAGTTCTACTCCATTTGCTCTTCTGGATTTTGGATCTAAAAGATAATTATAGGGCATGAAAATTATATCAGCATCTTGCTTCAGTTCTTTTGACAAGTAATAAGGACAGCATTTTAATTTCTTTCCCACAGTTACTAGGTCTTCTATATCTAATATTTCATCTCCTTTTACAGACCGGTCATCTTTTTTAGATTCTACATTGTTATAGAAGTGACATGTCCTTGTTTTTACTTTTAATTGGCACATGTTTACTTTATTCATGTTGTTTGTCTCTTTAGAAACCTCAGGATGGATACACATTTGATCTCTGGAACCTAAAACTGTAGCTTTTACATGTCTGTAACTTGATCTCTTCAACTCTTGCATGGCTTGTGTCAACTGCGAATGAGTTCTCGAAGAGTAGATGATTTTTGGCATTCCCCATGTCGTGTTATCCTTGGATTTGCCAGCTCCAGATTTTAGGTTGTCCCGAAGGTTGCCGCTAAAATTGCTGTGGTCAGCGAAATTGCCAACCTGAGCGTTCATTTGTAGTTGCGCCTTTTTAACAAGGAGCCATGCTAACGAGGAGCAAAGCAGGCTTAACGTCTTGCCGGTACCTGTTGGAGACTCCAGCAGAGCGTTAGTACTATTCTGAAGACTCTCAATCACTCGTTCCATGTATACTTTCTGAACATCGTAAGGCTCAAAAGGGAAGCTGACTGGTATACCAGCTATCATTATATCAGGCATCTTGGCTGATGATAACCAATAAAATCCCCGTGAAATAAGAATGGCAAGTACATAGATTATTTCAGAACCTGTTCACATCACAACTTTTACAGATACGTAACAAACATTTGGCCCTTAACTCATTATTTTCCTGTTTATAGTTATTTGCTGATGCTGTTTGTTTTGTGTTCACATTTTCTATTCATACCTAATTACTTTACGACGTGTTTACGATACGACTACCGGCGCGGTCCGAATCAGGCCATAGTCAATATTATCGCGCTCATAAGCGGTCCGATTCAGCGTAAGCGCGCCAACGACAGACTGACGATAGTGCGTGTGATGTCATAGATGACGTCATTATTGCCGCCATATTGAACTTACGGTGATTACGCTCCTGCGTGAAATCACTCTGATATACGTGTGCCATACATCGCCGGTTTTGTGGACTAATGCAAAGAGAAAAGAACCCTTACAAGCTAAGTTGAGTTGAGATTAGAGAATATTATAATCACTACGTACATCCCCATATCTTCATATATGGTAATTGCTGCCTGCGTTTAGAATTTTGGAGAAAATTGAAGTTTCTATTAGTGATGAAGGGGAGCATGGGGAGAACCGGGAGGCAGTTCACCCTCCGTTTGACGCTGCAAGAAGTCAAACGAGCTAAATTGAGTGAGTCCACGTCAAAGAGAAAAATTAACCGCGATCAAAGTAAGGGTGGTTATGAGCACTATGAGCAATTTTTGATTCGGACCGCAGATTTTTCCGTCAACGCTTTGAGCGATGAAATTTGATTCGGACCGCGGCCTACGTCACGCCTGCCTCCTAGATCAGCTGTCAGTTTTCCCGCTAGAATTAGGTATTAATAGGGGCCGTTCCTTTTGTAGCAAATGGCGAAAATAACTGTTAAAACTCTAAATATGATCACATTTGGTGTTCTCTTTGGACATTTGTAGGCGAAATTACCGTTCTGAACGTATCTTCTTCTTATTTTTATTGAGTGGCTTTTTATCGTTGGCTAAAAGTACTTTTTATCGTTAACTAGTGACTCGATCACCGTTCGTTTTGATGACATTTTGACATCTTCGACCATATATCCAATGGAGATGTTAATGCAAGGCGTACCCCTCTGCTGGCCATATGGCATGACTTGACCATTCACGTTATTTAAAACTATTTCACTCATGACCGCGGCCATTCGGTATCGTTTCGTGTCGCAAAGCAGAGCACCGTGAAAATGGTGAATTGTGCGGTATTTTTGTGTAGAAGGCGATCAACAACATCAAACTTACGGGAACACGGTATTTCGTATCACGAGTAAGTGTTATTTATGTGAATTGTGCTTGAAATTTTGTATAATTTTGATTCAAATGAACTACCAGTTGCGACAGATTAGCGACAGTTTTACGACACCATCGTCTTGATAGAAGGCGTAGTGCGTGGACAAGTTGAGTGACATTGATTGAACGAATGATGGAATGAACGTTAAATTATATCAAAATGAGGAGTGTTTGTACCTAACAGATTATTTTTCAGTGAGTATTAAAAGTATTTTAATCTACATTTAAAAAGCGATATCCCATTCACTCTCTAAACACTTACAACGCTAAAATTTTGCCTATTAGTATCATATATGCTGTAGGCGACAATTACGAACGGATGTTACGAATGGGCTGGATTAAGAAGGTGAATAATGAGTTCTGTGTTTCTATTAAAGTTCATGTTATTTAAGTCCGGGACACAGCACAACGTTTGGTATTAAGTTAATAGTTTAGATAATTCTGAACTATTAACCCGTGGACGAGTGCGTTTTTGGAGTACTTGAGCTATTATTTAAATATAGAATGATTAAATGGTTTGCCATATACAAAATCTGTATTTGAGGAAGGTATATGAACCAGAAAAAACAGGAAATGTTTTTTAAAAATTTTCTTTGCTTATTTTTGCAATATTTGCAGAAAATAAACTCATATATCT
Organism: Alsophila aescularia; assembly: GCA_946251855.1. Lineage (NCBI taxonomy): Eukaryota > Metazoa > Arthropoda > Insecta > Lepidoptera > Geometridae > Alsophila > Alsophila aescularia. The sequence goes on from OX276376.1 coordinate 67,279,044, forward strand.
CGTACGGGATACCGATAGCTGACAGCTTAACTGAAAATACAGTTATATTTTCTTGTAATATACTAAAGTACTGCTATTAAATTGTAACAAACTATATTCAATTCTTTTATTTTTGAATGACTGTTACAGAAAAGATAAATATTTCCGATCTGGATAAAAATGATTGTCCAAGCAATTATGTATGAAATAAGTAATAAATAAAGTAATGTAAGTTTATTTATTTACAGCGTGTTTTTAAATTAACAAAAAACCTTTCGTGTGTTAACCTTAGATTGTACTTAGAAACATTTAATCCATTAATTTTTAAAAAGTTATTTACTCGTCTTAAAAACAACTTAAAGCTTAAGATAATTTTCCAAGTATTTTAAAATGGTAAAATCATAGCTTTCGCCCGTGACTTCGTCCGCGCGGACTACAGTGTAATATTGCGTAAAAAACATCCCATGTTCTTCTAGTATATTGAAAAACCAATGCAAAAGTATGCACCAACGTATTGTATTCTCTTTGGCACCAACGCTCTCGATGCTTTTTGACAGACTTGTTTTTATTTAGTTTCCATAGTAGCCGTTCCTTACAGCGAGTAATCAACACTTTCCAGTTTTCCCGTGAAATTTACTATTTTCCGTGGAAACTTATGTTTTATTCCAAGTTATCTCCAGGAGTAGGTTTTAGCTATATCCATTCCAAATTTCATCAAAATCCGTCCAACCGTTATCGCGTTAAAACTCCCCAAACAAACAGACAACGTTGCACTTTTATATAGTGGTGTGGATTGCTAGAGCTTCTTCTAGGTATTTGGTCCTATACTTGACTTCAAAGATCTGTAATTATAGCCATACCGTGCTATTTATTTTTTAATCATTAATTTCAGGGAAAAAAGCGCCGAAGTATATAATGTCAAAGAATAAAAGTTCTTGAGTATCAGATAGGGAAGCTGCCCTCGTAAAGGTTTGCATTAATTCAAAAACACGCTGTATAAATAAATAAATTCACCAAGTAGCGAAAATTTGCTCACAAAGTAGTACAAATTCATTTCAAATATTTAATATACATAAATATATTTTAATAAACACAAATTATAAATAGCTATATCTTTTCATCTCGAAAAAAAAAGTCATTCTACATCTTCAACTAAATACTTATTATGTCTAACGATCCAGACATAATAAGTATTTAGTAAAACCACGTTGATTTCATTAATCCATTCATTTATCGTTCAGGTTACCGGTCTTTGCACACTATGATAATCTCTAGTGATGGGCATTCACCCATCACTAGAGATTATCATAGTGTGCGTCTAAACACTGCGTAACTATGCTGTATTTTATAACTGTGTGCGTATTTTATGATGGTTGCGAGCTTGTTTTAGTGTGCGTTTACATGAATAAGATTTTAATTTGCGCGTGTGCAATGCGTGTTTACCTCGTCCCTCGTCAAAATTGGCAGAAAATAATGTTTGCGGATTAAAACGTTAGCATCTCCATTGGTTATATGCTCGAAGGTTGACATAAAAAAATCGAGTTTATCTGTCAACGATAAGGTTGTTTTTCATTCAGTTTGGAAAGGATCGTTGTTGTCAAAAGTTGCAAATATGGCAAAAGTGTTAAAAATGTATATTTCGAAACTGCCCACAACGCCATCTCATCATCCACAATGAAAATTTTCAAGACTTTTGCTATTTTTGCAACTTATGACACGCGTGCTAGACACAATCCTTGCCAAACCAACTGAAAAACAACCCTATATTAGAGGAAACAAAGTTGATTTTCTTATGTCATATAAGCATGAAAAACGAAAAGTGATCGAAAATGGTTCAGAAAGCTAATTTCACCCTCAAATGTCCAAAGCAAACGGCAAATGTGATCATAATGCATTTTTAACAGTTATTTTTTTGCCATTTGTTTTAAATCGACCGGCCTATGTGGCATTCGTTTTGGGCCAAATTTTAGTTTCGTCCTGTGTACCAAACCTTTTGTCTTTGGTCATGTGTTGTCCAGTTTGTTTCAGGGGCCCGACCACAGAACTTGGCATCAATCAGATTGTCACTTTTTTCAATTCAATTTCGACTCTATCGCAAGGCATAAATGAATTTAACGGCTTGAAACCGATATGATCAACATTGCGTAATAGCCCTGCAGATATACTGACGGAGACAACATATCTAAGTAGTCCGTGGGAGACAACGTGACATCGTGAGATAAATCAAATTGCATTTACAGTGCTGAGACTGCAAACACTGCTAACAATCGGTTTAAATTGTTGGTCAGCATATGCACGCTAACAAATTAAACCGACGATTGCATGCATATGTCATTTGAGTCAGCTGTTCAGTGAATCTACCTACTGTTGTTTTGTTTAGTTTTCTCGTTTCTCTCTTAGTTCTGTTGAACTCGTTTGCTTCTGCTAAAATAATATAATCATTATTATATGTACTGGCAGTCTGGCGGGAATTCCAACAATATATCAACACAGAATGATATGTGTCAATTGAATTTGACGTTTCCGCATACGCTGCTCTACCTCTTTTTTGTGAGCGTTGTGTGCACACCAAAATGACGTCACTCCTGACGTCATGTGTCCGACGTGGAGAATAAATGCGCATTTTAATCCGACTTTGTGCACGCTGACAGTACACATAGCGCAAATTGGTGCAATTTAAACCATAGCAAAGGTGTAAATACGCTCACATTGCTTCAAATATAAAAACTTAAATCACTGGTCCTCTCCAGCGTTTGTCTTCCACTCTATCCACGCGAAGTTGGTGAAATTTAGGCAGCCCCGCACAAGCCATTTTAAAAAATAAGTAGAACTTGACAAAAAAACGCTAAAAACATCAGGCTAAATATGATCTCCATGGCGTTCGGTTTGGAATTTTGTTAGCGAAGTTAGCGTTTTGAAATGTTTTCGGTCACCGGCAGTTTTGCGTGACAAAATGACATGGCAGTAAAAAAATATACCGGATATGCTACTATAAGTCGTAGGGAATAGGGTTGTTTATCGTTTGGTTTGGGAAGGATCGATAGAGGCAAAAGTGTTGCTATTGGCCAAAATGAAAAACCTTGTTACAAGTTGTTGTTTGTTCGTTTGTCGTATGAGGTAGTGCTGGCCTCTGGTGTCAGAGTTTGTCAAACCACCCGAGGGCCTCTGACATGGCTTAACGACTGCTGTTAATCAATAACAGCCGGAACCGACAGCTTAACGTGCCCTCCAAAGCACGGAGCGATGGAAAACCGCACATTACTCAGAAAAGTCATTGGTCCTAGGATTTGAACCCGGTATCGTAGGATTCTAAATTGCACTATAGAACCGTTAGACCACAATCGCTAGTTGTTGTAAGAACGTACAATTCGAAACTGCCAAAAACGCCTTCCACCCAATCCGAACATACACACATATGTTTCATAACCTCAAAATAACTATCGATCGATTGTTTTGATAGTTGTATAATTTAACAAAACTATATTTTGAATTATAAAATCACGCTGTAAACATGAAAGTAGTTGTGAATCAAGTGTACACGGCTGTAGCGTGTAATCGCACGCCGGAAATAGTTGATTGGAACAAAGAAGGATTGATTTGCTTCGGTGCGACAAACGCTGTTGTTATTTACGATACTGTAAGTAAAAGAAGTATCTGAAACTTTGGCTAAATATTGCACAGACTTCGAAAATATCAATTTAATTTCTGCTTCCGTCGTTCCTCATCTATTACAATCGGAACATTGATTTTTAATTGCTATATGTAGTAGGGAAACTCTTGCTCTGTAGGCCATTAACACTCGTAAATTGGTTGAATTATTCTGCTAATAAATTTTTAAAAGTGCAAAATGTTGTCTGAACGATACGAAAAGATTGAGCTCCATCAAACATTAATATCTCGCCTAATTTGTCGTTAAAACAGCAGTTATCTAATTTAATCTGAAAGTTCCTACAAAAAAATATTGTTTCTATTTTCAGAACGAAAAATGCAAAGACCCTATCACAGTGCTGAGCCATCATCGGTCTATAGTAAACACCGTCAGGTGGCTACATAAACCCGACAGCAACTGTACAGAGTTAATATCAGGCTCGGCAGATAAAACCGCAGCAATATGGAGCTTGGTGAAAGGAGTGTGGAAAGTAACAAGCACTCTGATGGGACATACGGATGGAGTGACTTCCGTACATGGGATTTATGATGGGGACAAGCTAGTGGCCTACACAGGCTCTATTGATTGCACAATAAAAGTTTGGGAGAGGAGCAATGGTAAGTATTTACTTTATTTTATGTCTTATTATAAGGTATCTTGTTTAGCCAAAAGTTTCGGATGAACAGTTCCCATACTGAATGTTTGTAAGTAAATAAAGTTAAAATGTGAAAATCCCCTTATAATCTAAATAATTTGTCAAATATAGGAATATTTTTAAAACAAGCTAATGCATTGTTGTACTGATATTATAGCACTGGCAGTGCCCATGGTTTTGCCTGTGTGGATATTTTCTGGGTTGTGTTCTAGACTATAATTATGATCTGTATATCTCCTATATAGTCTGTATGTTATTTCCATTATTGCCTTTATACTATTCCATGACTAAATAAAGTAACCAAACATCAAAATTTGTTCAGCCGTCAAATAGTTTTGTATCAATTGCTAGGCATCTACTCATTGGATTGAGAACTAAGTACACCCAATTTCAATTTTAAGCAAAATTCTTAGTAATCCAATAGAAAACCTAATTGCAATCAGTCAAGCAGTTTATGCATGATGCGGGAATTAACATCCAGACAGACATAAAGACATGATTTAAAAAATATTACATTCTTGTTCAGTAGCTTATTTTATTTCAGTCCCCTTATTTTAAGTGATGATGATTTTAAGTAAGAGCGGTGGTAGCCTATTGGTTTACAAATACGAGTCCTAGGCTTCATTGACTTCTTATGTTATTTGTGGTTTCCATCGCTCGGTGCTTCGAAGGGCACGTTAAGCTGTCGGTCCTGGCTGTTATTGAATAGAAGCAGTTATTAAGCCATGTCAGAGACCTTCGGGCGGCCTGAAAAACTCTGACACCAGAGGCTAGCACTACCTCATATGACAATTTAATTACAGATAGAAGAAATTATTAGCCATATTTATATAAAAAATATGTAGTTGTACATAATATAGTGTAGTATCTTTTACAAGTTTCACGAACAAAAACAAAGTTCTGATTAACAACTAGATGATTAATGGAATGTTTTATGGAAATTGTTCAATACGTTTGTTCAATAATCTCCGTGAGTAAAGAAAATGTCTATTGTCAGACGTCTCGCGGCAGCAGTCGACCTAGCCAGTAAAATTACTGTTTGATTTCTTTCTTTGCCAATAGGTATTAATTGGTAATATGAGTGTGATTAGTTTTAATTATTATGAACTAAATATGAATCATGAATTACTATTAAAAAAATGAAGAATGAAAAAAATGAATCTAGTTTGTATTAATAGGATAATTTTACATTCAATGTGCATATTATTGCAGGTATTAAAAAAAAAAATGTTTGTATTTTGTTATGATTATGTCTGGATTATGCACAATTTCACTATTTCCTGCATTATTAGACTAGTACATTGTTAGACGAGCATGCAATATTGGAATTATTTGCACCGATAAATATTCCAAATTCATCTATTTGAGTGTTTATAAAAACAAACCAAATCAGTTTTTAAGAATTTCTATACAAATTCACAACAATTTTTGATAAACAAAAGGTTCTACCTATTACAAAACACCTCTACTCATCAATTAAATATGCTAATCGGCAGATGAAGTAACAAGTAAATTACAGGCAAGTTTAGTTGTTGGTTATTATTGCTCAGACGTGGTGAAATTCATACGTACAGTTACTGGTGACATTAACTGGTGTTCAGCCTACTTAAAATATTGCGTATAGGTCGTGAAATATGACCATCTTTTAAACTATGCAACGGATTTTAATGCAGTTTTCATCAATAGATAGAGTGATTCAAGAGGAAGGTTTATACGTATAGTTTGATATTGATTTGTGTTAATTTATTAAAATATGACAATAAATTTTCAAGATGCTGGAACAATGATAAAACAAAGTCGCTGCCCACCATCTGTACTCATAGATCTTTTAAATTAGGCAATGGATTTTAATGCGGTTTTCACCATCAGTTAGATTATTTTTTACGGAAGGTATATATTTATATAATACCATATGAGATTTAAACGTAGTGAGTGGAGGGGTGAAGGGCAGCCTTCCTCCGAAGCAGAGTGAAGTTTGAGTGTGCAAGAACTAAATTTGTTATTTCTTTTTTTAATTAATTACCCCTTGCGAAGCCGCGGTGGGTCCCCAGTATTCTATAATTACCCCTTGCGAAGCCGCGGTGGGTCCCCAGTATTCTATAAACCTTTTGTAAACAAATAAAATACTAAAGAAAATTTGTCGTGAATTTTTCACAGTTGTGGTAATCTTTACCTAAAATTACAATAGTGTGCTTGAATTAACTTAAAAAATAATTATGATTATAGACACAAGTTTACTGAAACACACAATACCGCTCAACAACAGCATCTGCCTCACTCTGTGTGCTCACATAATGCCGTTAGCCAAGAAGCCGATACTGTTCTGTGGGCTGGACGACCACAAAATACATATCTACACTGGCGATGAGTACCACAGAGTGCATTCAATGTGGGGGCACGAAGACTGGGTCAGAGGAATGGATGTCATGGAAATAAGTATGTACAACTATAACTACTATTACTATTTGTATGATCAGTACAACTATAACTACTATTACTATTTGTATGATCAGTACAACTATAACTACTATTACTATTTGTATGATCAGTACAACTATAACTACTATTACTATTTGTATGATCAGTACAACTATAACTACTATTACTATTTGTATGATCAGTACAACTTTTGCAATCATTATTCATTAGACGGTAAGAATCCTATCAAATCCTATTCTTTAAATTGTATTCAGTGTCAGGCAAATAAAACTCTTTGCATGCACAAAAATTACATGCGAACTTGTAACCAATTTACAGGTTTTACATCATTCCAGTGATTTTAATTGTTCATATTACTATTCACTAGACAGTAAGAATCGTATCTAATACTATTCTTAATCATATTCAGTGTCTGACCAATACATCTCTTTAATACTAAATATCAGTGAATAAACTCCATAATAAAAAAAAAAACTTATTTTTTAAATCTTATTTGATTTTTACATTAATTTCAGATGACACCACAATACTGCTCGCATCTGCCTCCCAAGACGCATACATCCGTATCTGGCGCATCAGTCCCCGGTTGGAGGGCGAGCTGACGCCGACCGGTATCATCGCGGTTGAGCAGAAGCTGTTCACGGGTTACGGACGGCAGTGGTCAGTGAAGCTGGACGCGGTGCTGGCGGGGCACGAGGGGTGGGTGTACGGTATACAGTGGTATCCGTTTGATGTCGAGAAAGGTAGGCAGGTGTTAAATACACAAAAATAAGTAATAATCAAAAGTGCTAAAAAAGTAATAATCAAAAGTGCTAAAAAAGTAATAATCAAAAGTGCTAAAAAATTGGAATTCAAACAAAACTAAAATGAGGCAAAAAAAAATAGTGAGAATTGTTGCTAAGCAACTTTAAATCGTTACAGATCCTAAATTTTCATTCGAAATGAAAATTGATAAGAATATCCTGAAGATGATTTTCAAATACCTATTAAGTGATACCCTGCTTAACATAGTTCGTTAAGCCATGTCAGAGGCCTTCGGGCGGCTTGATAAACTCTGACATCAGAGGCCAGCACTACCTCATTCGACAAACAAACATAGTTCGTGGACTTTCATTTGTTTCTTTTTACTATATGACTGTTGCCATATTTAATTTTGATTATTGTCATGTCCTTAGTGACACTCGTAAGATGACAAATCGAATGACGTAAGAATCATCAAAATCGGCCCAGGCGTTTCGTCTCTAGAGCGCCACAAATCAACAAACATACATACATATTCTGATAAACACATTACCCTCTGCTCAGTCGGGTAAAAAACTGGGCATGGTACTGTCAGATATGCAAAAATAAGGTGACGTAGCCAGGAAATTACGCTACCCAACTGTGAAAGCCATACTCCAATTGGTCCAGTAGTTTTTCGTGATACGCCAGCAAAGTTATTTTTCGGCTGGATTCTAGTTCTCTCAATGGAATTCGCTCATCTATGCGTTAACTTGGGCAGCTTTGGTTTGATAACTAATGCGAGTGATATTCATGTTAAATATGTGAGAACCTCGGATCAGCTAAAAACTTACAGGTTGCTTTAGTTGTTTTTAAACCCCCGAACGCGAAAAGAGAGGGATGGGGATAAGTTTAGGGTGGGTATGTGTGTATGTCTGTGGCATTGTACAGAGCTCCGAAACGAATGGACGTATTTCGATGCTGTTTCAAAGTTTATATCGAGATGGTTGGTTATTATCAATAATTGGGGGGGGGGGGGTGTTATTTGTTAAATAATTCATTATTCAGTTATGTATTCGTAAAGTAGACAATCCAATATTTGACAGTAAATTCGTATGATATGCTAGTGTACCATACATTCATCTTACTTACGCCAATAATCGCTTCCGTTGTTTAAACACGTATGATGATTCGAGACTTGAACACTTTAAAATTATTCCGCTCGACCACAGGCGTAAGACCGCCGACATTGTGTTTCTCAACAAAATCTTTAGCGGCAAAACAAAAAGCTCCGACCTTCTAAAAAAAACAGTTTACAATACCTCGAAGTGGTAGTCGCCTTTGTAATGTTAAAACATTTAATCTGCGCTCGTGTCGACCAACTACAGGCATAACTCGCCGCTGTACCGCTTGTGTTCAAGTTACGAGTACAACAGTGGTTGTCAAGATCGCTACATTTTCAATGCATCTTTCAGTACTATAGAACAGTTCTTAGATTAAAATATTTTTATAGGTAACAACTGTTTGGTAACAATTGTTTAGTATTCTTCATTAATTAACTTTAGTACCTAAATATTGGGATGCGATGACTATTCGTCACATTAGCTATTTCGTCCTATCCCTGATAGGTCACATTCATAATACGTCACTTTGTGCATCTAGTCAGTTTCCTCTACTCGTTTCATGTTGTATTTCGACTCTTTCCCAACTCGTCCGACGCATTTTTTCAATGTACAGTAAATCACATTCATAATACGTCACTTTGTGCATCTAGTCAGTTTCCTCTACTCGTTTCATGTTGTATTTCGAGTCTTTCCCAACTCGTCCGACGTATTTTTTCAATGTACAGTAAATCACATTCATAATACGTCACTTTGTGCATCTAGTCAGTTTTCTCTACTCGTCTCATGTTGTATTTCGACTCTTTCCTGACTCGTCCGACGCATTTTTTCAATGTACAGTAAAGCAAAAAAACATAAAAGTCCTTTCAATCCAATTTTTTTTAAAGTTTATTTTATTTTATTTTGTTTCTTTGTAGCCATCTTAGTGTAACGAACGGTCATCAGATCATTATTTTCTAGTAATAATAAGAAGTTTGTACTAATGATATATTAAAACATAAAATGTTGTTGTACTGAATTTTTTCTTTTGTTATTCATTGTACACATGCGTCGAACGAGTTGAGAAAGAGTCGAAATACAGCATGAAACGAGTAAAGGAAACTGACTAGATGCACAGTGACATAAGCATATGACCTATCAGGGATAGCGACGAAATAGTTAATGTGACGAATGGTCATCGCATCCCAATATTGCGTGGAAGAAGCCTCCCCGAGGCGCACTCTGGTAACAGCTAGACCCGGTAACGCAGGGCTCTAGACTGGCTAATTCTTCCGACACAATGGTACAACAACAACCCCGGTGCTCTCAACAGAGCCAACACAACCTACTCTTAAAACCGGCATATAAATATAGAAGGCTTTTCAGACGATAAATCGTCATTACTGTCCGAACTCAGCCGAACTACAAACTGTGATATTCTGTGCGTGCAGGAGACACACCGTGGCATTAATCATCAAAGACCACAAATTCCCGGCCTAACACTCTTAGCTGAGACCCCACATGACAAGTACGGCAGTGCAGTGTTTGCCAAACTGACGTAAACAAAAAACTCCATTGAGCTTATAACATTGGAACCTGTACTGTAACATCCATGTATAAACCTCCAAATCAGCCTTTCAAATTTACTAAACCATCTAATTTCGATGTCCGTGCTACAAAAATAGTAATAGACGAATTTAACAGCTACAGCCTTTCATGGGGTTACCAAGATACAAACACCGACGGAAATCTAGTAGAGGAATGGGCAGACTCGTTGGAACTAACTTTAGTACATGACTCAAAACTTCGACCATCTTTCAACAGCCGTAGATGGAACAGGGGTTATAATCCTGATCTGATATTTGCAAGTTCGAATATCAGCTCGCTCTGTCGGAAGTCAATGGGTCCTCCCATCCCACGCACACAGCATAGGCCGATTGTATGTCAAGCGCAGCCTGCACTAAAACCGGTGCAGGTCCTTTTCAAACGCCGTTTTAACTTCTCGAAGGCAAACTGGGATCAGTTTTCAGAAGATGTTGATCTAAGGTTATTTAACAGTGTTGAGCCTATTCCCGCCAATTATGACCTATTTGTAGAGGTAAGACAGCATCTCGCCGTAACATCCCAAGAGGCTGCCGCAGATCTTACATCCCATGTCTTAACGCTGACTCCGCCTCGCTGCTGGCTCATTACGAACAGCTGTATGAAAGTGATCCCTTCTCTGAAGAGACAATAATGGCTGGTGACGAACTGATGAATATGGTTAGTGAGAGCCGCAAAGAGACCTGGATGACCACAATATCTGGCGTTTACATAACGCATAACAGTAAAAAAGCATGGCAAACTGTCCACAAGCTTACTGGCGAACCACCCGTTGCCTCAAATCCTAACCAAGTGACGGCTAACCAAGGTGCCACCCAGCTCCTCCTAAACGGTAAGCCACCTAAACGGATGCCTAAAGTTCAAAGCCCACCCTCTCCAACTAGAACTTCTAATGCCATAAGCAAACTGTTTACAATCACGGATGTAATCCATGGCATTAAGGCACTGAAAATCGGAAAAGCCTTCGGAGTTGATGACATAACAGTTGAGCAAATTAAACACCTCGGCCCAGTGGCGGTGTCATGGCTCATGGCTCTATTTAACGCTTGCTTAGAGCAAACCAAGATCCCGAAGCTCTGGAGAAAATCCAAAGTGATTGCTCTATTGAAACCGGGCAAATCGCCCGACGACCCCAAAAGCTATCGGACCGATCTCACTGTTATGTCACACATATAAACTTTTTGAGAGGCTTCTCTTGAACCGCCTTACTCCAGAGATTTATTTCGACCTAATACCCGAACAGGCTGGATTCAGACCAGGCAAGTGCTGCTCCAGTCAAATTCTTAAACTTACGCAACATATTGAGGATGGTTTTGAGGCAAACAAGGTAACCGGTTTAGCCCTTGTAGATTTGTCAGCAGCTTATGACACAGTGAACATAAGAAGACTCCTCATTAAAGTGGAAACCATCACCAACGATATAGGTTTCAGCCGTATTCTAGGTGAACTTCTTCGCAATCGTCGCTTCCAAGTTTATCTGCACTCGGGAAAAAGTAGGTGGCGTTGTCAGAAAAACGGCCTTCCTCAGGGAAGTGTCCTAGCCCCAGCCCTGTTCAACATTTACACCAACGACCAACCTAGCGCCCCCTTTACAGAAAGATCATTGATTCTGTATGCAGATGATTTGGCTTTGGCTATACAGACTACTACGTTTGAAGAGGCGGAGAACAATCTTGAGGTAGGTTTGAATAATCTTGACAAATACTACGATGAGAATGGTCTTAAGCCAAATCCTTTCAAAACCCAGGCATGCGCATTCCACCTGCGCAACCGCCAAGCAAACCGAACACTCAACATACGCTGGCAAGGTACTCCCATCGAGCATTGCTCGCATCCAAAGTACCTTGGGGTTACTTAAAACCCACTGCCTAAAAACCAAATCCAAAGTTGGCACGCGAAACAACTTGCTCCGCCGCCTCACCACTACAAAATGGGGAGCAGCACCTGACGTGCTGCGCATGACTGGCATGGCATTGTGTTTTTCTGCTGGCGAATTTGCGTGCCCTGTTTGACACCGCTCCTCACACGCCAAGCATATCGACGTTGCATTGAACGACACTTGCCGCACGATAACTGGCTGCCTCAAACTGACCCCTCTAGACATGGTTTATCCATTGGCTGGCATTGCTCCACCGTCCGTAAGACGAGATGTTACTTGTGCAATAGAGAAGTCGAAGCAAGAACGGGACTACCGACATCCTCTTTACGGACGACAACTTCCACAAATTGCCCGGTTAAAAAGCCGTAAAAGCTTTCTGCGCAGTACAACAGCCACCGAAGATCATCCAGACAAACATAAAATCACTCTCTGGAAGGAGGAACACTCAACACCACCAGGTTTTAAAACGAAAGAACATCTTCCCCCCGGATGTGATCTTCCGTGGCCAGTCTGGAGGTCCATCAACCGACTCCGGACCCAGGTCGGTCGTTGTAGACAAAGTATGTGCAAATGGGGCTATCGTGACCCCACTCAAACTCAATGTGACTGCGGGGTCGCGATCCAAACGATGTCCCATTTGCTCACCTGTCCCTTGTGCCCTACTACCTGCACAAGTGAAGACCTCAGTGATGCCACGGTCAATGGGGTGAAGGTGGCAAGGTTCTATTCAAACCACATCTAAAATCATATTATTTATTTTTAGTTGTTGTGCCAATGACACGTAAGAAGAAGAAGATCACAATATTGCTAGTTGATTACTATAGTGTGCACGAATGCACGCTGTGTTCATTTTATTAAAAATATAGTAATAGATTACTATATTTTGTGGTAAATCTTTTAGAAGGTACTATAAACTTTTATAATAACCTCAAACTACAATAGCAAGTATGCAATAACCTCAAGTGATCGTGTTTGCAATCAATTCAACAAGTCCATGAAACACTTGCTAACTTCGCTCAAGAGCGAAAATACCCGAATTCACCCGAGCCCGTTCGATCGTTCGTGCACCACCTACGCGAGCTTTCTCGTTACAATGCATCAATTGGCAATGTTCGGCCGGATATCCGGTCTAGGGGGTTGACCGGTTATGCGGTATCCAGCTAAACAGATATCCGTTTTATCTCTACTATTTATGCTAACATGAGCGTGATTCATTATTTATATAAATATATATTACGATTGTCACTCACGGGTTATTTTGTCAATCCGTGACAGTTGTAATATATCTTTAAATAGCTATAATCCATTCGGTTTATTTTCAAGCTTTCTAAAAACTGTGCTTGTATCAAAAACCAAAAATTTCGCCCCAGATCGTGGCATTCTTATTAAACTCGCGTGATTTTATCAGAAATTATTTCGACACTCAGCTAATTTCTATATCTAGGTAAAAGGAAGCCAGTATACCGCCTCCTTTCGTCCTCCCTGGACAAGACCCTGGTCATCTGGGAGCCGGACAGTGATACTGGCGTGTGGACGGAGCGCGTGCGCCTGGGGGAAGTGGGGGGGAACGGCCTGGGTTTCTACGGCAGCCGGTTCGGGTCGCAGGGGCAAGTGCTGGGGCACGGGTATAATGGCAGCTTCCATATTTGGAGTCATTGTGTGGTAAGTCTTACGGCACGTTCATACATTGCTAAAGAAGTAAAATTAATAATACACTGGGCTGCAAAGAAAGCGGGCCGGTAACGAAAACCTCAATAACTTCCAAAATATTGTGGAACTAGTTTTATGAAATAACATAGGCAATGTTATAATGCTTAAATAAAACTCGTAAAAGTTCAAGATTATGAAGTTTATTTTCAATTATCACACATTTAAGTATTTAGTATTCCCACCACGAGCTGTTAATACAGCTGTTATACGGTTTAGCTTTCCACCAGATTTAAGGGCCGATGCTAAATTATAAAAATCTTCTTTATTTTTTACTAGCTTACCCGTCCGCGACTTCGTCCACGTGGACTACAGTTTATCGCAAAAAAAGCATCCTACGTTCTTCTAGGATATTAAAAACCAATGCAAAAGTAGACTTAGACTTCTTGGTTACGGCCTTATTCTAGGTTTTATTCTAGGGTATAAGCTATCTCCATTCCAAATTTCATGACAGCGGTTATCGCGTGAAAGCTCCCCAAACAAACAAACAAACAGACAATGTTTCACTTTTATATATTGGTATGGATTTATGGTATTTAATATAAGATAAATGAAAAGGTTTTACTTCTTCCTATATTGACGACTGGTTGGTCTCGTGGCTACAGATCCTAGGTACGAAATCGTACGGTCGCGGGTTCGAATCCTGCAAGGTGCAATCATTTGTGTGATGAGCAGAAATGTTTGTTTCCGAGTCATGGATGTAATATTCTTATCTATGTATGTTTATCCGTTATCTAGTGCCCATAGCACAGGGTATCCTAGTTTGGGGCTAGGTAATTGGTGTGGAAATGTCCCGTTTTTTTTTTTATTTTTTTATTTATTTATTTGTAATGAAATAAACTTTAATTTAGTTTTTATTTTAAAAGGATTGGTCTTTTGAACCCCCAACGAAAGAGAGAGGTGTTATAAGTTTAGGGTGTGTATGTATCCGTGTGTCTGTCTGTGGCATCGTAGCTCCCAAAGGAATGGACCGATTTTGATGCGTTTTTCTTCTGTTTGAAAGCTAAAGTGATTGAGATGCTTCTTAAATATAATGGGAGGGTAGGAGTTACATGCATCTTAACTATAATGGGAGGGTAGGAGTTACATGCATCTTAACTATAATGGGAGGGTAGGAGTTACATGCATCTTAACTATAATGGGAGGGTAGGAGTTACATGCATCTTAACTATAATGGGAGGGTAGGAGTTACATGCATCTTAACTATAATGGGATGGTAGGAGTTACATGCATTTTTAATTTGTGCTTGTTCCTATCATTAAGTAAATAAAAAATGCATCTCTGAACTGTAATTTACAGGAAACAAACCAGTGGAAGTCATCGGTCGTGTGCGGCGGTCACTTCAACGCAGTAGAAGATGTGAGGTGGGAGCCGCACAAAGGTCGCTACCTCATGAGCGTCTCCGCCGACCAGACCACGAGGGTGCACGCGCCCTGGAACAGGCCTGATGGTACTTTTACTGCTTACCCGGCTACGAAAATGTAGCATTGTGATTTTAATAGCATATATAATATGTATGTTTGTCTGTTCCCTCACAGCACCTAAACTACTGAACAATTAGTGTTAGTATTAAAAAAATGCAATATGGTGTCCGTGGAACTCCATTAAGTAATGGAAAAATAAAATGAGCCGTCGCGGGACGTGTGGCAGATGTGTAAACATCGAATATGGCCGAGCTGAGGCGGAAAGAGCCGACGAAACACGAGCGCGCCGTGCCATGAGTCGGCGTTAGCCCGCACCGCGTCATTAAATGTTTACACATCAATAAAACTCACGGGATTTCGTCATGAAGGGTGTCAAATTCAAGAGCTTTAAAATATAATTTAAATAATATATAAGACACGCGACAGCAAAGTATGATGTAGAACAATATTTTAATTTCAAGCAGTGACGCGCGTTCGTGTTCACGAAAATTAGCTTTATTTTGATTGACGACTTGTTTTACTAACCTAGTATGGCCCAGTACTGGGCCACGGTTCCCCACATTAATTTTTATTGAATGCAGTGACGAGACATAGCAGAACGCTCGCGGGATGGGAAGCGTCACGCTTGCTTGTAGCAATATAGTGCTACCCAGAGACTCGATTGCAAAATCTGCACTGTGCTCGTCGGTGTCTAATTGTATATTCGTCAGTTCGACACCTTGAGACATGGGTTTTACATCTCTACTTATGCCTTCTATCTTAGTGTCGCAAGTTCGAATCCTGGCCGGCGCAAACATTTGTGGGATGAGCATAAATGTTTGATCTCGGATTTTGAATATGTAGGGTGTGTTCTCTGAGACATTGGGAATCCTATTAGAAATATTACCATACAAAATTGCTTGGTTGTCGTGTGAGGTAGTGCTCGGCCTCTGGAGTCAGAGTTTGTCAGACCACTCGAAGGCCTCTAGCATGGCTTAACGAATGTTATTAATCAATAACAGCTGGAACGGACAGTTTAAAGTTTCCTCAAGTTTCGAAGCACGGAGCGATAGAATAGATTGAATATCTTGGAAAAACACTACGGGTATTCCCATACGGTTTTCCAAGATATTCCTTTTTCCTATTGGAAAAGCTGTCTATTTCCTAAATTCCCTCAGCTGATTCACACAGCATTCTTGGGATGAGAAGAGCTGGCCCTATTACTAAGCCAAAACCACTTGACCGCAGATTATTTAATTTTACATGACAGCTTTAATTTCTTTCCATGCGTCTCTATGCCAATATGTGTTAAAAATTGTACATTACAAGTCTCAGTTCAGGCACAGAATATGTTTTTATAGTACTAATGTACAGAATGGCTTCGCCCCGAACACCCCAACCCGCAGCTCGGTGGTGAATGTAAGAGTTAATTTATCCAGGGCTGCGCCTCGTGTTTGTAGCGTAGCTACGTTACTTACTTGGTTTTATTCTACAACACATGCATGCTCAACTCAATCCGAACATACTACAGCAGGCCTAGCATGAGGGGTGGTCATTTTTTCCCCGGGGAAAGGATAAAAATTGGTGTTTATACAGCGGGAGTAGCGTTCTCTATGGTTCAGTACCATTGAATTTTACTTTTTAGTCTTCAATATTTTGACAAATCCAACATACTTAAAGATTATATTTCCATAAATGTTCGTGCGTACCCCATTGACAAACCCCGGACACTTTCCTAGATCTCTATACAAAAGCCGCGTTCTAACTACCAAATAGACAGAGCAGACACAGTTGTTTAGTATACGTTTATTTTTTGTCCAGGAATTCTACGATTCACGGGCATCTCGGATACACCGCCCACGCCGGAGTTTTTTTCCATTGTTTGCGTTTCTCGCATCGAAATTCAATGCAGGACCACAAAATCCCTCCTTAAAATACCCACTCACTCTTCTAGTTCTTACAGTAAGTCGTTCACTGTACGAGCAGTCAAGTTATGGAATTCACTTCCTCATTCTATTCGTGCTATTCCCTCTATTGAAGTCTTCAAAGTGAAAATAAAAGAGCATTTTGTTTATAAATAAACTATTCTTATCTTACCCGATATATTTGACATGTTAATTTGTATCTATATGTACCCATATGTATACCTATATTTCTTATGTATAGTATATAAGTATTGACTTCCTTTTACAATTTATTATATATATATATATATTTTGCGATTTTCTTGCTGATTTAGGTTCATTTACACAGAAACCTACGTTTGTTTGAACATTCTCTTTCTTCAAGGGTTTGCTGGAAGAAAACTCTTTTTAGGGTTAAGCTCGCCTTTGTACATCTTCTATAAAATGTATTTACTGTTTATGTGATTTATGTGTACAATAAAGAATATATAAGGATATATAATAAAATATAATTATAAAATGCTCGCGACATTGTGGTTGTATGAAGATAAACTTTTATACCCACCTTCAAGAGAGTGATATATATTCCCCGTCTTATGTCAAACGGAGAGTATTTTAATTTTTATTTTTCGACTCTATACTTTTAAGCGGGAGTAGCATGGGAGTAGCAGCACACAATGTCTATGACAAACGTCAATAGATACATTTTCTCCTCTGATTTTATCCCTTTCCTCAATTGCCGTGATATGTAAGGTAGAGAAGAGAATTATTTCCACTGAGAAGTGGATAAAAAAGGGGGAAAGATAATGTGTCCACCCCCCATGCCTGCAGATATTTTAGCTAAAATGACTATTAAATGTCACTGTCATCTATTTTGTTTCCAATGACAGCTGAACTGTTCTGTTGCTATTTGTTTGGAATGAAAACTACTCGAAAATGTTCACGAAGATGATTTCATTTGTTGATAATGTTCAGGTAAGTAATATAGCTACGTTACATGTTATTCAAGGCGAAATACTATTAAAATAATTCGTGTTTGTACCACAGGGCTCGTAGAGTGGCACGAGCTCGCGCGGCCCCAAGTGCACGGGTACGACATGGCGTCTCTAGCCCTGGTTTCGTCCAGAATGTTCGCTTCAGCCGCCGAAGAAAAGGTCATCCGCGTGTTTACGGCGCCCAACAACTTCCACCACAACTTCGAGAACATCACCGGACAGGTTCTGGTGGAAGGGAGTACGATAGGTGAGTTTGTGAGGACAGTACCAGACTGTACCTACTACCTATAATCATCTGCCGGAATAAAGTATAATATCATAAATTATGCATACATTTTAGACATTTTATATCGTATACATGTCATATTTAAAAACGACGAAGAACAATCATTAAACGTAGATTAAAAAAGTAATCTAAAAACCACGTATTTTAAGAATACATTGTCAACACCTCTTATGGATGCCTCCTGCAGAGGCGAAACACGTCTTGTTTTGCTGTAAGACAGTGGGATATGGAAACTTGGATAAAGGTGTAGGTTATTAAATGTATATATATAGATATATATATATATATATATTCGTGTTTTTTATGTGATCACCGATCGTTTTGCATGTCTAAATGACAGTTAAATTTGTCATAGAAAAGTGACTTTATTCTGTTTGGGTATTGGGTCGTTTTTCATTCGGTTTGGTAAGGCTCGTTAACAAAAGTTTGAAAAAATGGCAAATAATGAAAATTGTTGAAAATGCTTGTTATAAATGTATAATTCAAAACTGGCCCACAACGCCATCTCATCTCGAACGCAGGGTGTGTTATTAAGTGTGATGTGAGCGTTTTTAGCTGTTATTTTAGCATTTTGCTTCAAAACGAACAGCTTACATGTGTCAGTGTGACAGCAAGCAAACGTCCAACCCAAACGTCAAAAGTTTATTTGATATCAGTCACGAGTTGTGATTGCGAGTGAGATTTTCAATTTAAAGAGTGGATAAATCTTGGAAGAAATATTCTCGATTTATTAAATTTATTTCTAATCTAAATTACACCAACTATAGATAAGTGCCTAATTAGTAACGTCGCCTCAGGCACAAATAATTACTGACATCATAATGAAGTACGCAAAAGCAGTAGAGTTAAATGATCTGCCGATCGAAATTTTCCTTGATAGATGGCATGACTGTGGGACCCTGCCGTAGGGTGTGCAAAAAGTGGAAAAACATTATAGACAACTCTGATTTCCTCTGGGAGAAGATCTGCTATAGAGAATTACCACTTGCTTCAAAAATAGCCAAAGAAAAAAGCCGCAGTTCTTGTAGATGGTACCATATTTACAAAAATCTTGTAGAGTGGTATAACTTAGAAATAACTGATTGGGGTTCATATAAGCACATAAATTTTCCATTAGATGAGTTCATCAAATCCTTGGATATTGAGTTATCCCATGTGAAAAATAATAATTTTAATAGGCTTAAATTTGATAATAATAATCATGCACTGGTTATATTTTACAAGTTGGCTCTTGGCATAGTGAGGCCAGTCGATAACACAGAATATAAATCAGAGAGGTACTTCCCGGCTATGGGATTTTCTCTATATGGAGACAAAGTTTATTTCTATCAAGATAAAGATATCTTCGAATGCAATTTACTGTCGCCGGAGTTGGACTTAACATGCATACATCATTGTGATTATGATATCAAAGAGATAAAACATTTTGACAGCAAAACATTTTTGTTTACTAACTGTGGAAAGATTGTTACACTAAGTGGCGGAAAGGTGACAGAGAAGCCAATAAATTGCCCACCACAATGGAATGACCAGATTAGACACATTTGTGCGATCAACGATAAGAACTACATCTGCTATTCACGAGATTTATTCAATATACAAACGGATAAACAAAAACATTTATATTTAGAATTTAAAACAGTAACTGCATTGTTTTTCTATGAAGATATTGTTTTAATCGCAGATAGATATGGTTTTATCTGGTTTTACTGTCTGATTGATCAGAAATATGGAGCAAGGCCCAAAATGGAGAAACTGACTCAGTTACCAAATAATCAATATGCAGTGCAGCTAGATGTGATTGAAGGACGCAGCTGCACAAGTATCATTGCCACTACATTGGAGACGATTTTCATGTTCGAAACAAATTGTTCCTTAAACTTTCCAACAGAAGTAAGTATTAAAATTCATGACACATATAGGTAAAGCCAAAATAAAATGACTGTGACATACAGACCGACATGATTAAACCATAAGGGTTCCTTGTTTGACTAGGGAATAATGTGCAAGTAAAGACTTTGATGACTGGTTGATCTAGTGGCTAGAGACAAAATCAAAATCAAACTGTCGCGGGTTCCAATCCCACAATGTGCAATAATTTGTGTGATGAGTAGGAATGTTTGTTTCCGAGTCATGAATGTAATATTCATATCTATGTATGTTTATCCGTTATCTAGTGCCCATAGTACAGGAATCCTAGTTTGGAGCTAGGTAATTGGTGTGAATTGTTCCAAATATATTAATATAATTAAAAAAAGCAATATTTTGTATAAGTTACCAGATAATATAATGTGTCAATGTGGCTGTACACAAGACTTAGAGACTTTAACGTTGTGTTAAACACCTAATTTGATCGAAGAAAAAATAAATGAGGGGGACTACCCACCCTCTTATTAATGCCAGCTATTTGAATTTTTCTTGTGTAAAAATTGTTTACTTTCATGAATAAAATTAAATGATTTTAACTGTTCAAGTCACGGAGTCTTGTGTCCAAACACATTGTATAAGTAGAGACACCGTAACTTTATAGTAAATCTAGTAATATTATAAACTGTTATTGTTAATCCATACCAATATACAAAACTGAAACATTGTCTGTTTGTTTGAGGAGTTTTAACACAGTGACGGCTGGACGGATTTTTATGAAATTTGAAATGGCTGGAAATAAAACATAGGATACTTTTCATCATCATCATCATACTTCACTCTCAAACGGCTGAACGAATTTTGATAAAATTTGGAATGGAGATAGCTTATAGTCTGGAATAACACATAAGATACTTTCATCATTATCATCATGATCATCATACTACACTCTCAAACGGCTGAACGAATTTTGATAAAATTTGGAATGGAGATAGCTTATAGTCTGGAATAACACATAAGATACTTTCATCATTATCATCATGATCATCATACTACACTCTCAAACGGCTGAACGAATTTTGATAAAATTTGGAATGGAGATAGCTTATAGTCTGGAATAACACATAAGAGACTTTCATCATTATCATCATGATCATCATACTACACTCTCAAATGGCTGAACGAATTTTGATAAAATTTGGAATGGAGATAGCTTATAGTCTGGAATAACACATAAGAGACTTTCATCATTATCATCATGATCATCATACTACACTCTCAAATGGCTGAACGAATTTTGATAAAATTTGGAATGGAGATAGCTTATAGTCTGGAATAACACATAAGATACTTTCATCATTATCATCATGATCATCATACTACACTCTCAAATGGCTGAACGAATTTTGATAAAATTTGGAATGTAGATAGCTTATACCCTGGACTAACACATAGGGTACTTTTCATCCATCATACTTCACTCTCAAACGACTGAATGGACTGTGATGAAATTTGGAATGGAGATTGCTTACACCCTGGAATAGCACTTATGATACTTTTCATCATCATCATCATCATCATCATCATCCTTCACGCGGATGAAACCGCGGGGCGCTGCTAGTGGACAAAAAAAAACACTATTTAAAAGTTCAGACATTTTCATCATCATCATCTATGATGATGGCAATAAGAATGTTAGCAGCTTAGCCAGACCGGCTACATATAATGTTAGCAGCTTAGCCAGACCGGCTACATATAATGTTAGCAGCTTAGCCAGACCGGCTACATATAATGTTAGCAGCTTAGCCAGACCGGCTACATATAATGTTAGCAGCTTAGCCAGACCGGCTACATATAATGTAAGCAGCTTAGCCAGACCGGCTACATATAATGTTAGCAGCTTAGCCAGACCGGCTACATATAATGTTAGCAGCTTAGCCAGACCGGCTACATATAATGTTAGCAGCTTAGCCAGACCGGCTACATATAATGTTAGCAGCTTAGCCAGACCGGCTACATATAATGTTAGCAGCTTAGCCAGACCGGCTACATATAATGTTAGCAGCTTAGCCAGACCGGCTACATATAATGTTAGCAGCTTAGCCAGACCGGCTACATATAATGTTAGCAGCTTAGCCAGACCGGCTACATATAATGTTAGCAGCTTAGCCAGACCGGCTACATATAATAGAAAATATAAATAAATAAACCATTTATTAACCAATAAGAATGTTAGCAGCTTAGCCAGACCGGCTACATATAATAGAAAATATAAATAAATAAACCATTTATTAACCAATAAGAATGTTAGCAGCTTAGCCAGACCGGCTACATATAATAGAAAATATAAATAAATAAACCATTTATTAACCAATAAGAATGTTAGCAGCTTAGCCAGACCGGCTACATATAATAGAAAATATAAATAAATAAACCATTTATTAACCAATAAGAATGTTAGCAGCTTAGCCAGACCGGCTACATATAATAGAAAATATAAATAAATAAACCATTTATTAACCAATAAGAATGTTAGCAGCTTAGCCAGACCGGCTACATATAATAGAAAATATAAATAAATAAACCATTTATTAACCAATAAGAATGTTAGCAGCTTAGCCAGACCGGCTACATATAATAGAAAATATAAATAAATAAACCATTTATTAACCAATAAGAATGTTAGCAGCTTAGCCAGACCGGCTACATATAATAGAAAATATAAATAAATAAACCATTTATTAACCAATAAGAATGTTAGCAGCTTAGCCAGACCGGCTACATATAATAGAAAATATAAATAAATAAACCATTTATTAACCAAAAAGATAATTTGTGACATTTCTAGCACTCAAACCTCAGTCAGTCTCATGGAAACAGGATTGATTGACATAAAAATAGTTTCTGTGGAAAATTACCATTTTCTTGCTGACTGTACATTTTTTACAAGATCTGTGAATGCAGTTCAGAATATCTCAAAATGTTATGGATGGTCTCCAGTAACTATAACGGTTAAGATACCTGCCCTTACTGTCCCGTCTCAAAAATCGATCCTGCATACTGAAGTTTGGACTTAATACAAATATAAATATGCCTCTGGGGAATTAATAATTAGTTCCCAGGTACTAATAATGGTTGGATTGATTTGCTCTTATATTTTACCAATTATATTTCAACAGTAAGATCTCATTGCTACAACCTATTCAAGGAATATTTTGATGTAAGATCCAGAGTGGTACATCTCTTGAGTTATCTTTAGATAGTTTTATGTACAGAGAAGCCTCGCCTCCTCTGCCTACTCTAGTTGGGAACAAGAGAAACAACACCTTTACCTACCTTCCAGCTCCATCAGTAGATTAGCTGGACAGGACCATAGCATTACCTCCTTACACCAACATTGTTTTGGTTGATTTTGATAAATCCGTTTGATGTAAATTCTTAGTTTGAAAAAATATTAATTCATTTACTTATTTTTATTTTAGGAGGAAGATAAGGAATTACCACTCGCCATCAAACGGCTGAAGATGTACAAAAATGTTCTAGATAACAGGAAAATTCTAAGGACACAAAAAATGGACAATGTCTAAAGAGCTCCACAGGCTGATGTGGACCTATCAAACAATTTAAATGTGTAGTATTATTGTAAGGAATAATTATTTATAAAGTGATGTTAGATCTACACAATGTGAATGCATAGGGCGGAATATACTTAAAGTTTATTTTATTTCATGTTAAATAAAGTTCTATGTAAAATTTAAATATATACTTACTATTGTTCTGCCTAGTTAAATTGCCAAATATTTGTGAATAATTATTGCTTGGAATGGTAATAAATGATCTCTCCACAACAAAACCAAAGCGTAGTATTTAACAACTTTTTGATTGTAACATTTTTCCTCTCACTTTCATGCAATCTGTGCGAGTGATTTCGTGAAACGGGACTGTGTAACAGGAAGCCGGGGAAGCGCGTGGCTATTTGATTTGACCAATGAGCGCGCGCGGTGCTAGACTATGGTAATGTTGCTTATTACCAGGGTGAGATGTCAGATGTTACACATCATATGCCACTTCTGTAAGGCTCGTATGTTTTTTTACTCTTTAAAACTTGTTTAAATAAATTCTAGCGTGTTTTCTGCTGTAATTGTAAAAATAAATGGCGCATGTAACAAGTAAAACTAACATTGTTTTATTTTCGAGAATAGTCATTAAATTGTTTTTTTTTCTGACTAGGTTTTCGTTTGACCACGATCTCACCTGATGGAAAACGATGATGTGGAAGAAGGTGTAGCACGCTTGCCTAGTAGATACCTATTCACTCTTGACTTGAACACACCGGGGTTATAATTTACCGGAAACACTGACGAGGGCAGGGCATTCCACTTATAATGAATGAAGAAGCGTAACGCTTCGTTCTTGTGCGAGGTATTTCAACCAAAAAAGGATGGCGCTTTGCTGATCGTCTAGTCATACGGTGATGATGAGAGAATCAGATTGTGCGGTTCTTCTGCACACTCTCCATAGTGCAATCTGTAGAATACCGCCAGGCTTGCTACCTCACGTCGATGCGCCAGACTTTAAAGCTTACTCTTTACTAGAGTGTCATCCCCAATGAGCCTGATAGCACGTCTCTCAATTGAATCCAAAAACTCGAGCTGATACTTGGCAGAACCGTCCCAGAGGTGGCAGCAGTGTATTCTAGAGCTCCATAGTGCAATATGTAGATTACCGACAGGCTTGCTTCCACTATTCAAGATATGAATGTGGATGTTAGAGACCGAGAGTAAGCTAGGGCATTCCATCTACAGGAGCACATCGAAGCTCATGGTAAAAGAACGGATTGGCGTACTTTGTGACGTTGTTCTTGTCCTGTAGCTTATTATATACTAAGTTCAGGGGAGGTCATCTATTTGGGAGGCAACATCCGAAACGATGGAGATTACCGCAGAAATCTGTTGTAAAATCGTTTGGACCAAGACATGGCCATGACCACATTGTTAAAACATCTAGAAGGACTAAAAGGGTTTTCAAGGTTACGATCAGACAAGTTTGAGCTCTTGTAGTTAACATATCTATATACGAAGTATAAACATGGATAATCTGAGAGAAAGAGAATAGTCATTCGAAATGTGATGTTGGAGACGCATGTTGCGGATCCCATGGAAACCCTTAGAACTTAGAAGGGAACTTAGAATAAAATAAATAGGTCATCGCCGCATGCTAATCTATTTTAAGCATAAGTTTTGGCCGCCCTGGGCCCTGTAGCACCAGCCGAGCAGCTGCCCCTCATCTCCAATTAAATATATGAATTTACTAGCTGTTGCACATAACTATGTGCCCATTCTTAATTGGTATGTTAAATTGTCATGTGTTTTCTTAGACTGTGTTAGGACTGCATCTCTCTTGTCAAGTGTAGCGGCCAATGATAGAATGTTTTTTTTACACGATTGGCCGCCCCTAGATGCAGCCGCCCCTATATCCGGGCCTGTAGGCAAATAAATCCGCCCCTACGGTGAGGGCACGAGATCGCGTCATCCCCGATGCTATAAACTGATAAGCCTAAAGAGAACAAGACTTCCAAGTTCGAAACAGAAGTCCGAAAGGCCACAGAAAGGAACTAATAGGGACGCCTCACGCACATTTGGATCGCAATTTTCAACTATAAAGTCTACTATAGAGAAAGATTCCGTTGATTCCGAAATAGTTTTTTTAACGTTACTCCCTCGTGTATGATGTCGTTACGCAAAAATAATAATATAGATACTCTAAAAAAAAAGATCCAGGGGTGTTTAGTCCGATCTTCTTAATCAAGGCGATCGTTCAAGCCGAGGTTCGTACCCCTGGATGTCCTTGTGCTGGTCGCCAAAATTTGTTATTTTGGCGTGCGCCTTCTGCGTCACACTTTGCTGCGGAGCGCTCCAGCGCCCGCTACCCATCCGGTGAAGATGTAGAGGCCAACAGCACCATACATGACCAAAAAAATAAGATCTCCTTTTTTTGAAGTCCGTTAAAAGGTCATTGTTTCATTACGGAGCCCTAATAAAAACTATAATTCCAGGTCCAGAGGGGGCGGCGGTGCCGTCGCTGGGGCTGTCCAACAAGGCAGTGTTCAGTGGAGACGACAACAAGCTCAGCGAGGAGGAGAACGACGGATATTTCGTTCCTGTTAACATGACAGGTAATTATGACGTTTTCAACAACGTACAGCAGTCGCAGCCAATCTATATGTTTGTGAAGGTCTGTGAACGATTGCGCAGGTACTGCTGTGGGGATAAAACAGAATAAAGTAAGAGCGAGATAGAGTATGCGAAAAACGTAAGCGAGTGAGCGAGGCGGTTATACAATACTGTCCCTTCACCTTCAACAATGGGATTGCACCTGCAAAATAGAAGTTTGCGCCGCGACTAGCAGACAACTTCCGCTGCGACTGTACACTGTTTGAATAGCAATAAAGTAGGGTAATTTTTATGATATTATTACAATATTTTATTAATCCATAATATAGTTGTAAAACTTATAGTACACAGCAGGTCTCGTGTAAGTTTTTTTTAAGTACCTTTCATTGTATTTTCACTACACCAACCAACCAACTATCAACCTTCTTTGTGTGTCTTCTAATCTATCCACACAAAATTATGGCAACCCTGCAGAAGCCATACTAAATAAAAGTTTTGAAGTTGACTTTTTTATTTTATTCAATACTTTAGCACAAAAAGTGTACACAGACATGGAAACAAGGTCTGCAATCCCTTGGAGCTGTGAAAAAACAAACTTCAAAAGATACGGCCGTGTATGCCGCATATTTTGGCAAGGAAATCGAAAACAGTACATTTGCAGTTACATAACAAAAAAAGTACAAGTTTGTACGGAACCCTCGTGCGCGAGTCCGACTCGCACTTGGCCGATTTAATTTGTTTATTATTACCTGCTCGACTTTCCAGTTCCCACTAATTATAGACTAAACTGACTTATTGGCCTTGTTTGTCCAACATTTGCCTCTTTCCGCCTGCTTCCTTAGTCTACTAGGGTGATAGACACCCAGGCCCTTATCTGCTATGAACATTCACACACGTAACGCGTCGCGTTGTGGAATCGTTCGGTTAACGAACAATTCCACGCAGATATCTTACGCGCGTTACGTGGCTGAATGGTCATTGCGAATGAGGGCCCTGGGGCGTCCACGTAAATTTGCAGAGCCACCAACTGAAGAGACCCTAATGCAGAATACGCTCTGGCCGGAGCACCAGAAGCTGTACGGGCACGGCTACGAGGTGTTCGCGCTAGCGGCCAGTGGTGACGGCATGCTGCTGGCGTCCTCGTGCAAGGCCACCACCGCGGAGCACGCCGCCGTGCTGCTGTGGTGAGTGAACAGACGTGCGAGCACTGCACGGGTCTTTGTTATAACTTTTTTTTTTTCGCCAAGACAGTAATGGCAGCGTCTATTGGCCACTTTCTGAAAGGTCTAACCTTTGTGGCATATCTACAAGTGAAATACCACTTTTCGTAACACAACGTTTCTTAATTTCCAGGGAGACAAAATCGTGGACGCAAATACAAAGACTAGTCTCCCACCAGCTGACAGTGACGCAGGTGGAGTTCTCAGCGGACAGTCGCCGCCTGCTGTCCGTGTCGCGCGACCGCCGCTGGTCCTTATTCCAAAGGCGACTAGACTCAAACTTGTTCGACATGGTCGCCGGCACGGACAAGACGAATGGCGTTCACGGCAGGATCATATGGTGCTGCGCGTGGGCATCTGATGGAGTATATTTTGGAACTGGATCTAGGGATGGAAAGGTTTGTTATACATATATTTTCTCGGCCGCACGAGTTGACTGTATATATGTAATTGTAAAAGCCCGAAATATGGTAAATCCTATTTACCAAGTCTTAATGGTAAAAGTCCGAACAGTTCCGAAATCGTCGTTCATTTGGAACTTTTACCATCAATCACTTGGTAATAGTAAATCTTAAGATTTACCTCAGAGACACTGAAAAAGTTTAAAAAATACTAACCTGACCTTAACTTTACACATGAGGATATCCCACTCCCAGGCAGAATTCTAATGGTAAAAAAACGTTTTACCAACTCATGTTGGTAAATCCTAAGTTTAACAAAAGTATGGGCTTATACAGTGACTTATACAGTGACTTATTCAGTGACTTATACAGTGACTTATACATTATACAGTTATACAAAACATGCTACAGTTAATGAAAATGTTTCGTACAAATAAATATTTTTAGGAACTCGTGCGAAGCCGGGGCAGAACGCAAGTTACCATAAGAATTATTAGATACGAGCTTTTGTCCGCGACTTCGCCCACGCGGACTACAGTTTATTGCAATAACAAGTATTGTACGCCCTTCCCCCCCGTATTTAAACTATCTCCATATAAAATTTCATCAAGATCGGTCCAGACGTTTAATCGCTAAAAAGTAACAAACAGTCAGACAGAGAGACATACTCGTAGTTACTTTCGCTTTTATTATTAGCATGGATGTTGATGATTGTTGCTAAGCAGGAGTTACTATTAAAACACATTACTTCATATTGTTACTGAAATTCCATAGTTGTAGTGGTAGGCCTCTTACGCAAGGGTCCGCCTGGGGAAGTACCACACCTTTGTCAGATATTCAACCGCCAAGCAGTAGTGTGTAAACCTTTCTGTGTTTGAAGGGCAATATTTCCAGCGAAGTTACTGGGCAATGAGACAACAACCAATATCTCAGGGTGACGAGCGCAGTGCAGTGCGCAAGGTTTTTCTACCAAATTTCTGGGTGGCACTGGAACTGATATGGGCAAGCGTGACGCTTACCATCAGGCGAGCGACCTGCTCGTCTCCTCACTCAATGAAATTAAAAAAAAACGAAGGGAGCTTCAAAATAGAATTATTTACCATGTATGTAATGTTGGATATACCCACAGGATAAATATCCCGTGCTTTTTATAAGTGAAAATATCATACTGTGCAAGTGCCTTTACTACAATGAAATATAAGTAGCTACATGAAAAAGTTGCACACCCCACATGCCATTACAGTAGGTAGTTGGCAGCGTACCCAACATGCTGATGGCATTGCCCCGTTGAGCTGCAATGCCAATTCGATGCGCCAAATAAGTACCAGCATTATGATCACGCGTTTTATTGTTGAATTGGAAAGACAATTTCAACGCGCATTGTTTTATATTGCATTGGTTTGTTCTGTTTTAGACTGCGTCGTTTTTTAAAGCTTTTATTTAACTTGCATGTTTGTATGTTAGTTTTAGTGACCATGTCACTTTAAAAACTGTTTTAAAATATGTTAAAAGAAACCACTGAACTGCAGGTCTGCGTATGGACAAAAACCGACATCACCCCAGCCCCTCCCAAGTCTTCTCTCGGGCAGTACGCGCTGTACGGCAAGCCGCTGGAGCTGTCGAGCTCGTCGGTGACGGCGCTCGCCTTCGCGCCGATCCTGCTCGACTGCGCCAGGATAGTCGCCGTTGGCCTCGAGTCGGGGGTGGTGAGGCTGTATGCGTTCGACGGCATGTGGACTCTCATTCATGTCATGGACACTAGGTGAGATATCTCACTAGAAAGCTGTCGAGCTCGTCGGTGACGGCGCTCGCCTTCGCGCCGATCCTGCTCGACTGCGCCAGGATGGTAGCTGTGGGCCTACAGTCGGGGTTGGTGAGGCTGTACGCGTTCGGCGGCGTGTGGACTCTCATTCATGTCATGGACAATAGGTGAGATATCTCTCACTAGAAAGCTGTCGAGCTCGTCGGTGACGGCGCTCGCCTTCGCGCCGATCCTGCTCGACTGCGCCAGGATGGTAGCCGTGGGCCTAGAGTCGGGGGTGGTGAGGCTATATGCGTTCGACGGCATGTGGAATCTCATTCATGTCATGGACACTAGGTGAGATACTTCCTGCTACACAGGGCCGCAAAGAAAGCGGGCCGATAACGAAAACCTCAATAACTTCCAAAATATTGAAACTAACTTTATGAAATAAACAATGTATTATAGGCAATTTTATAGTGCTTAAATAAAAGTCATAAAAGGTTAAGATTATGAAGTTGATTTCGTATAAAAGTATGGTAAATAAAATGTTTATTTTTAGATGTCGAAATATGTGCTAAATATGCAGTTTTCACACATTTTAAGTATTTTTTATTGCCACCACGAGCTGTTAATACAGCTGTTATAATTTTGGCATGCTTTCCACCAGATTTCTGAGCCGATGCTAAATTATAAAAATCGACTTAAGTTTTTATTTATGGTTTTTAATACAACCACCCAAAAGAAATAACAAGGTGTTACTTCTTCCTTTGTAATGAATTAAACTTTAATTTAGTTTTTATTTGAAAAGGATTGCTCAAATATTTTAAAATTGATAGTATTTTGTAACCGACCCGCTTTCTTTGCGGTTCAGTGTAGAATTGTTGCTGTTTTCACGAATTACGTTGCAGATGTACACCTATGTAAGTAGTATTACTATTTTGAAATTAAATTAATTAAAAAAAACATCCTCCATAACTGTGGGAACGGAGCGGAGATATGCTAGTAAGCACCTTTCGCGTGCGGTGTCCGCGCCGCGCCTTGCCCCCGCAGCAGGTATGTCTCACTTGATGTACTTGCGCGCGCTAATTTCTGTAACGCCCGCGTTACTGTATCCGTGGCTTTTATTTTATTGTCTTAGCGGAGTGAGCCTTCTGTACGTTAGTACTATTATTTCTTCTCTGCCCACAGCCGTCTCCCATCCATCACGCATTGTACTTGTCGGTTAATTATGTAATCACTAATCAGTGAAACTCCGAAACTGTTCACCTCTGCACTGGAAGATATATTCAAGCTTCTGAACTGGAACGGATTTGGTGTTAACATCAATGGCGAATACATCACTCACCTTCGATTTGCTGATGATATAGTCATCATGGCTGAAACCCTGGAAGACCTAAGCACAATGCTCAGTGACGTCAATATTGTTTCCCAACAGGTGGGTCTTAAAATGAACATGGGCAAGACGAACATCTTGTCAAATGCCCATGTCGTACCCATGGCGGTTTATGTTGGGAACGATATTATCGAAGCTGTTGATCACTATGTCTACTTGGATCAGACGATCCAACTGGGTAGATCCAACTTCGACAAAGAGGTCAACCGACGAATGCAACTCAGATGGTCAGCGTTCGGGAAATTACGCCATATCTTCTCGTTGCAGATACCGCAGAGCCTCAAGACGAAAGTTTATAATCAGTGCGTGTTGCCAGTGATGACATACGGCACTGAGACGTGGTCGCTAACTATTGGTCTCAAACAAAAGCTCAGTTGCGCAGCGTGCAATGGAGAGAGCTATGCTCGGTGTTTCACTACGTGATAGAATCAGAAATGAGGAAATCCGTAGAAGAACGAAGGTTACCGACATAGCTCTCAGAGTTTGCAAGTTGAAGTGGCAATGGGCAGGCCATATAGTTCGCAGAACCGACAACCGCTGGGGAATAAAGATTCTCGAATGGCGACCACGAACAAGCAAGCGAAGTGTGGGGAGACCCCCCACACGATGGACCGACGACATTGTAGCCATCGCAGGAATTCGGTGGATGGAGGTGGCACAGGATCGCTCGTCATGGCGCTCTTTGGGGGAGGCCTATGTTCAGCAGTGGACTTCTAAAGGCTGACATGATGAATCAGTGAAATCCTAATAAAAGGTATTAGTATTTATTTCGTGATTGTACTTGTCCTCCTTCACAAGAAAGGGGACAAGACTACTATAGGTAACTACAGACCGATTAGCCTAGTGTCACATCTCTATAAAACGTTTATAAAAGTCATACAAAAAAGGATAGATAGTACACTGGATACCCATACCCAACCACCAGAGCAAGATCGCTTCCGCCCCAACTTCTCCACTACTGATCACCTCCACGCACTCAATCAGGTCATTGAGAAGTACTCAGAATTCAACAAACTAAATTCTCTATCTAGCTTTCGTAGATTACACGAAGGCCTTTGATAGCCTCAAACCTTCAGCCATATTTACTGCATTACAAATAGACAAAACCTACATAGACCTCTTAAAAATTATATATAATAATAGCACAGCTTCTATAAAACTACACGCTTCTGGCCCCCATTTCAAAATAGAGTAAGGTAAAACAGGGTGATCCCCTTTCTCCAAAATTATTCACTGGTACCTTGGAGGAGATATTTAAGACACTAGCGGACCCCTGGGCAACAAGCTGTATGACGTAGGCGCTACAAAACTTACAAATTTGCGCTTTGCAGATGACATCGTCCCTTTTGCTCCGACTGCATCCGAACGGCGAGAAATGCTACAAGATCTGAGCACAGCAAGCCTTGAGGTTGAACTTATGATGAATCGGTCAAAGACTCAGCCAATAGCTCAAAAAGTAGGGTTGAGGTAGATGGACATGTACTACAATACGTCAATGAGTATATCTACTTGGGCCAGCTAGTCTCCTTCGAAAATCGGCAAGACAAAGAGATCGGTCGCCGCATTGAGAATGCCTGGAGGAGCTACTGGTCCATGAAAACGCTCATGAAGGGTGACCTTCCACTGTCACTAAAGCGAACCCTCATTGACATGTGTGTTTTGCCCGTCCTAACCTACGGTGCGCAAACTTGGTCATTGACCGAGGCACAAAATTCCAAACTCAAGGTTTGCCAGAGAGCCATGGAGCGGAGCATACTCGGAGTCAGAAGAACAGATCGAGTTCGAAACACCACGCTCCGTTCAAAGACTGGCATTGCAGATGCAGGACTCAAAACTTCTAAATTGATATGGGATTGGACAGGGCATGCAGCCCGCATGCACCCAGAAAGATGGGCAAACGTTGTCACACAATGGGAGCCCAAAGACGGACGGCGACGTCGTGGGCGGCCTCGTAAAAGATGGCGTGACGACATAATCGCCTAACAAACCCAATTGGATGGATCTAGCTCTAGATAGAGATGAGTGGAAGATAATGGGGGAGACCTTTTCCCAGCAGGTCAACAACAGGTTTTATTTATTTAACAACAGGTTAAAAAAATAAAATTGTACTTGAGCACCGCACCCTGATCCGCTCGAGCCGTAGGCGAGGGTAGATATTGAAGTCGAGGATAAAATGCCTTGTTTTTAAACGAGTTATTATACATTGCTTTTCATTTCGATTGCGAGGCAATTAAACAATGATATATTATCTTATTTAAATACCTACTGCTAAGGAAAGGCGAAAGCTTCTTGCCTCCACTTTTTCTTAAACTTTCTACATGTAACATCAGGCTCGGGTCGGGGAGCATAGAGAATTAGAGAAGTAAAACACTTTTATGCACTAGAGCATAAATTGCAGTTTTATTTCGCCCACACCCAGCAAACGAGAACTTTACGTGCATGAGAAGTGAAAATATATATATATATATATATTTTATTTCCAGCGCGGCCCACCACCTCACCGTGAAGAGATTGTCCTTCAAGCCGCAGAAACAAGACTCGAAGAACAAACAAGCTTTGCTGGCGAGCTGCGGGACGGACCGCCTAGTGAGGCTCACCTGCATATCCATTCTTTAAGCTCATAATAAATAATGTTCTATAAATTATTCTAAGTAAAGTTTACTTTTATTAATTTATTTTTATTATTTTACTTAAAACAATGTTAGAGTGCGTTTACATTGTTTAAGGATACTTTTCTGTCACCGGTATTCATATCATTAAATATTTTACTTGCTGCCCTGCGTCGCTTACAGACTAGCTGACAACTATTGGGAATTGTTTTATATTATTTCATTCTAAGCGCACTCTCTTTTGATTTTCTAGTAACTACCCTACTTGAAGTAGAAGTAAAATGAAGTTAAAATAAAATGCTAAAACAAAGAGGTTAATTTATTGTCACCTAAATGCTGTCGTGATGCGGATCTTGACGTCACAATACCAGTAACAACGGGCGCTACGGATTAGTCCAGAAAGGATTGTTTCCAGGAAGTAAGTGAATCTGGTTTGTCGGGGAGTAAAAGTAAACAACCGTTCAGCTTCGTGGCTAGTTTATTACTGACTGAGGTACCCCCAGTCATCTCAATGTATGTGTCGTTTATACATCGTAGGTACATATAGTTCATCCCTCCAACATTAATTGGAGAATCTGAAACAATTTCAAAAGTATAAACTGTTAATATTACATACCTACTTAATACTATTTCTTATAATTAACAGGTTTTCTGAATCTCTTGGAACGTTCAACTAGAGGATTGTTTACAGCACTCGGATTATTATCCTCAATTGGATCGGTGCACTGTTCCACCTGTTGGTTATCATCATCCATCACCGCGCAAGCCTCCGCCCATTCCTCATTTTCCGCTTCCCTCTGTACCATTACGTTATCAGTTAAGTTTGCTACCGAACCTTGTTCACCCTCAGTCGCGACCTGCACCTCCCTCTCCTCCACAGCAGTTGGAATCGATTGAGATGCCGGTGGTGTTATCGCGGTGGACTGCTCACTGGGTTGCGCTTGCGTGGAGAGCGGAGCCTGCGGTGGTGCAGGAGCGGCCGGCGCCGACAGCGCCGAATTGCATATCGGTGAACTGTCGATGCTGGAAGCTCCTCTGGATGTATTATCTATAACATCATTATTGCACGCACTAGTATACTTCCTTATCTGATCTAGGTGTCTGTTACCGCTAGTTCCATAATTCTTAAAATATATTTGAAACATTCTTGTGCCTATTGTCCTTTTAACAATACCTATACTCCAAATACTTTTCCTTGCAATAAACCACTTAGCCCATACAGTTTCACCTACTTGAAAACATCTGCTACGTTTCAATGCTGTTTGTTCGGTGCGCTTAGCTATATGTTTATTTTGAGGTAGAATTAAATCCAGTCTGCATCTTAAATTACGGCCTGACATTAGCATAGCCGGCGTGACACCTGTCGCACAATGAACAGTATTCCTAAATTCAAACAGAAACCCCCGTAATTTTTCATGAATATCTTTCTGACATAATATACCTTCTGCCAACATACACTTTATCATTTTTTTACAAGTTTTAACAGAATTTTCCGCTTGCCCGTTACTGGCCGGGTGATAAATAGGTGAATTTATGTATTCAATGGCGTTTACCCGACAAAAGGTATGAAATTCAGCCGAGCTTATTTTGACGTCATTATCAGATACAACAACATGAGGCACCCCGAACCTAGCAAACATATCTTTAAGTTTTAGAATAAGCTCATTTGTAGAAGTGCCACGGTCCATATGAACACATTCCAGCCATTTGGAAAAAGCATCTACCGAGCTAATCTAACAAAACCGGTTCTACGCTAGCTTCTAAGAACAAAAAGTACTTGTAACTCCCGTCTTCTTGCTTATCATCGTCACTAACCGCTACTGATAAAGGCGAGCGAGAAAAATAGTCAGCGATTTGATTGCTTTTACCGTCTAAATACTGTACCGTATAGTTGTATGCTGATAACATTATTGCATATCTTTGTAGACGCAAGGCGGCCGTCACAGATATACCATAGCTTTTGCCAAAAATAGATAACAATGGTCTGTGGTCAGTTTTCAAGATAAAAGGCCACCACCACAAGGGATAAAGGTTCCTCACGACCGTATAAATATTGGTGAAAATGTTTTACCCCAAAAATAATAGCCGTCGCCTCTTTTTGAATTTGGCTATAGTTTTTTCACTGGCCGTCAAAGATCGTGAGGCAAACGCAATCGGACGCTCGCAACCGTCCACGTTTCGGTGCGCGAGCACGGCGCCGAGCCCGCACGGGCCCGCGTCCACAGTTAGTACAAGCGGTGCTTCTGGGTCAAAATGCGCCAGCACACGCTTGCTGGCCAGCTCGCGTTTCACACTCATAAATGCCGCCTGCTGTCGCTGGCCCCACTGCCATTCTGCCCCCGCGCGTAGCAGATCGTGCAGTGGACTCAGTATTACCGATGCACTCGGAATAAAGTTTCTATAGTAATTTACGACACCTAGGAATCGTTTCACTTCTAACACGTTGGTGGGCGCAGGTGCATCGAGGATTGCTTCAACCTTACTGGGACACGTCTTTAGGCCGTTCTTATCTATGTCGTAACCTAAATAGGTCACACTACTGTGAAAAAACGCACATTTATTTTTTTGTAGGCGCAATCCTGCATTTAGCAACCTACATAAAACCTCTCTTAATCTTGCCAAATGAATAGATTTTGTGGGCCCTGTTATACAGACATCGTCAAGCCATATACTAACCCCCTCTATGCCTGATAACAAAGTTTCCATTGCCTTTTGGAATATAGCTGGTGCGTTTGCTAATCCATAAACTAAACGGGTGTAGGAAAACAAACCTTTGTGTGTATTTATAGTAGTCAACTTTTGAGATGATTTTGACAATCTAAATTGATTGTATGCATTACTAAGATCTATTTTTGTGTATGCTTCCCCACCCCCTATTTTGGAAAACACCTATTCGAGGTAAAGGATATTTGTCCACCTTTAATTCTTTATTAAGGGTACATGAAAAATCGCCTGCAATTTTTAAATTACCGTTTTCTTTTAAGACCGGCACTATAGGTGTAGCATATTCTGAATAATTGACTGGCATAAGAATACCTAAACTAACTAATCTATCTAATTCTTTGCTGACTTTGTCTTGCAGAGCGAAAGGCACTGATCTTGGCTTAAAAAATGTTGATGTGGCGTTGTCTTTAAGTTGCAGTTCGACCTCAAACTTATTAAAGCATTCTAAGTAATTCGTCCTTCCAAACATCCGGATACTGTTTCAATAGCCGTTGCACTTCTTCAATGTTTTTATTCGTACTGATTATGTTGTTATTTGATGTTCCAAAATATATACTAAATTTTGTCATGAAATCACGACCGAGTAGAGGTGGTCCGCCGTTTTTAATAATATAAATTTTTATCTCATCACAATGGTTAGAGTATGCCACTTTGGCTACAAAATACCCTAGTGCCGTGATTTTATGACCATTGTACAAACACATTTTTAAATCACTTTTATGCAACATCAAATTTGAAAAATGGAGTAGATACAACTTTTCTGACATAACCGTGGTCCCCGATCCAGTATCTAACTCCATACATAAATCTATTTCATTCACATTGACAGTAATTTTAATAGGATTATAATCGACATACCTCATGTTATAAAGTTCACACTCCTTGCAATCTTTTTCATTAGTCGTATCCGCCTCCACCGGTTCCCACAGTCCGTGATTCTGCGGATCATCACGCACAGCTGACGTTCACGGACGGCAACGCACACAGACAGGGCTCTTCCAACGGTGCGTGTCGGTCTGTGTAGATCTTTTGATAACTTCATTTCAAAATGCAAAGTGAAAGAGAACGTGTCGTCGCTGCAGCCGCGGCTGTGGTATTAATTAACAATTACCAAATTATGCGATCTAGTAAAAGTAAAGAGAAACCACGTCGCTGGTGGATATCAGCATACAACAAAAGTCGTTTAACGTAAGTGTACATAGACATATATCTAATTTTATTTATTTTCTGTTTTGTCACCCATAGCAGTGAGATCACGGTAGAAAATTAACGAATGACATAAAATATTCCCTGTCCTGTGATCCTACCGGTGCCGGTGGGATCATGATTTGGAAAAACTTATCATAATATGATACTTAATTGTTCCAAATGATTTCCTATTAAAATAGACATATTTTGGGACTATTTTAGAGGGTACATTTTTTTTCGATATAACGGAACTGATACGCTCATTGATATCCAAAAAGAACCAAGCAACACATTCTTCAATTTTTGTAGGATGACTTCAACTGATTTCGAATACCTTCTGAATAAAATTGGTCCAGTTATATCAAGGAATGATACCAACATGCGAAAATGTATTCCTGTTCAAGAACGGTTTGCAATTGCACTCAGATTTTTGGCATCTGGAGATAACTACACAAGCCCTAGTTATCTTTTTAAAGTCTCCATACAAACAATTTCAAGATGTGTTGATGCCGTTTGCGAAGCCTTGATGGTAGAATTAAACGGAGAAATAAAAGTAAGTAAAGTACTTAAATGTGAGAATCAATTATTTATTATAAAGTAGTGAAATAGTACAAAGATCTAATCAAACATGGTATTCTCGTAATATTGTTTCAACTGTAAACCTGGCGTCAGTGAGTGTTGATACTGTGGGGGTTGTGAATTGGATGAGTGGACGTCGCCTGGGGGTGGTACTGAAAATTGACATTGTGAGTTGGGCGATTGAGGGTTACCTGGGGATGGTTGTGGGTTGGATGAATGGACTTCGCCTGGGGTTTGCAGTGAGACTTGATGTTGTGGAGATGATTGTGAGTTAGTTGAATGAGTGTAACCTGGGGATGG
The DNA here is from genome assembly GCA_946251855.1 of Alsophila aescularia. Classification (NCBI taxonomy): domain Eukaryota; kingdom Metazoa; phylum Arthropoda; class Insecta; order Lepidoptera; family Geometridae; genus Alsophila; species Alsophila aescularia. The sequence continues at coordinate 67,317,559 of OX276376.1, forward strand.
CAGTGAGACTTGATGTTGTGGGGGTGGTTGTGAATTGGATGAATAAGTGTTACCAGGGGATGGTTGTGAGTTGTATGAATGAGAGTAACCAGGGGATGGTTGTGAGTTGGATGAATGAGAGTAACCTGGGGATGGTTGTGAGTTGGATGAATGAGAGTAACATGGGGATTGCAGTGTGACTTCATATTGTGGAGATGATTGTGAGTTGTATAGTTGTTTGCTAATGGGTAAAGATATGTTTTGGTAAACTGAGTTTGGGAAATTCCTTGCGTGATTGTCTCGTTGTTTAAGCGTATACATTATTTTATCCATTTCCATCATGGCGATATCTCTTGTACTTTCCCGTAAATCTCTTAATTTATTACACAGTAAATTACAATACAGTAAACTTGTGTCAGACTCCGTCTGTGACATTTGTTTCATAATATTATAAGCTTCCTCGCTGCGTTTCTTCAATTCATCACACTCGTTTAATCGACTTCTTTTAGATAATTTTTTTTCCATTGTTTTAGGAGTTTTAAATGTTGCCGGTTGCGCCATTGTTGCCGGTTGCTCCGTTGTTGCCGGTTGCCCCGTTGTAGCCGTTGTATGATTATCATGTTCTTCTTCTTCGATTTCCTCCGAGTACAGTGGATCATGTAAAACCAATATAAATAGTAGAGAATGTTTTTGGCATCTTGTCGGCTATTTTTAGAGTACTAAAGAAACCATTTCTATTAGAACCAAAAAAGTAACCAATATCATAATGACATGTTGTTTATTGCACAACTTTTTGAGGCGATCTAAACAATCCCGAGCATTATACAATCCACCCGGTACTTTTGATACTGAAAATGAAGGCGAAGTGCGCCCAGGCTCGTGGCGAAATGATCATTCTGAAGGACATACTTCTTTGTTATCACTGAGGAATATACCAATAAGAGCACCTCTTTCAGCTAAGGCAATAAGAGATACATTTGCAGAATATTTCGTAACAGATGGCGCTGTAGCGTGGCAAAATAATTATGATTAGAAATTACCTATTATAATACCTATGTAAGTACATGTCCAATTTGAGTGATGACAAAAGAAGAAGATTGGTATTAGTAGGTATACATAAGTATATTATGTTCTCTAATTAAATTCAATTACCTATTTACTAAATAAATATTTACTTACCTCAGAACTCTTCGTTTTTTTTGGTTTATAGATAACATCCAAAAAAGTAGCCATTATGTCATAAAAAGGCCACTCAGGCTTGTAAACATCGTCAGCCCCACTTCCAGTGCCCATAGATTCTCTTACTTTTGTTCTTTGTCTTCTGTACGTCGACATTAAATTGTCTCGCTTCTTTTTTTAAATCCTTAACTGAAATAGTACCATCCTTCAATTGGGTTTTTATTCGGTTCCATGCATCGTATGCATCAGTTTTGTTCTTATGATCCGGTGCCGAAGAATTCCATAAAGTTGGTTCATTTTGATAAAGATTCAAAAATTCAAAAATAAGCTCGTTTGTCCACTCCATTTCTCCGCAACCAACTACACACAAACAACACCACTACTCGTGTCAGCGGACAAACAAGTTCTGACTTGTCGTCTGTGCTACCACGGACGCGTTCGGACCGCGGCGTACGCGCTCGGATCGCGCCGCACCGCACCTTTGAAGTTACCGCCTCGCGACGGATACCGGCGCACCGCCACAGACGTCCTCTGCTACCACGGACGAGACCCTTCTCACGGTGTGTCGTGCGAGCTGGTCCGCGTCCGTCCGCGATATCGCAGACCGTGGGAAGCTGCTTTTAGCCATACATAACTTTTTCAAATGGCCTTTTTGCCCGCAAATAAGACACTTGTAGTTCTTAAACCTACACTGAGCCGCATGGTGGTTTTTTAAACCGCACACTGTGCAACGCGATTGCTCGCTGCCGTCGGATCTGCGGTAGCCGCTGGCGGCGATGCCTGCGCCTGCACCCGCACGGCTCCCGCCCGCGTTGGTGGCGTAGCTCGCATCGCGGCGCCCGCTGTCATGCACATGGAATACCTGTTCTTCCTTTACAAAAACCTCGGCGCGCGCTTGCCGCGCACACGCTGCCTTCTGGGCAACCTCCAGTGCCTGCGCGAAGGTGAGGCTCTTTGAGTCGCACTCAAATAGTCGATCACGCTCCGGTCCTGTTCTGAAGCCAAGCACGAAGCGGTCACGCAAAAGCGTGTCCAGCGCCGAGCCAAAATCGCAGTACACAGCTAGCCCTCGCAGCCGTGCAGCCCACTCCTCGATGCTTTCACCGACGGATTTTATCGCTTCATAGAACTTCGCCCTATCGGCGAATGTTGACCTTTTTGGTGTGAAATGATTGTCGAGTAAATTCACTAGTTCACTATATTTGATTTCCTCGAGCTTATTCGGATGCACTAGATTCCGAACTAGGCGGTAGGATTCGTCCGATAAATGCGTTAACAACACTGCACTTTGGTTAACTTCCAAAATGTTATTTAACTTGATAAACTGTGTCAACCTGCCATGAAAAACGTCCCATTCGTTAATTTTATGATCAAACACAGTTAAATTTCCAATAAAATTAGCCATTTTTTTTAAAAAAATATACGCGGTTAGATCCCGGCCTCGTCGTCAGATGGTTTGTCGGGGAGTAAAAGTAAACAACCGTTCAGCTTCGTGGCTAGTTTATTACTGACTGAGGTACCCCCAGTCATCTCAATGTATGTGTCGTTTATACATCGTAGGTACATATAGTTCAGAATCACAAGGCCACCAGTTAGGGCTATGCTATGATATAGCAAGCGTCCAGGGCGCGCGCTCGCCCATAGTAACTGTGTCAAGGCGCTATACATTTTAGCCTGAGCGCGCGCGCTTTGCCCTCTTGCTATAACCCCTTAGAACCTTTGCGATCACGTGACCATGTTATCATCATCACCATGATCAGCCCGTATTCTTTCACTGCTGGAAATGAAATTAATAAAAAAATAAAGAATTACATGATGTTAAATTAATTGTAACTATAATCCTTCTATTTTGCCATTAGCTGGCTTGTGTGCTGGCGTTCACAAAAGGACGTAGGCTTCTTGTGAACGCCACTGAGCCCGATTTTCGGCTCTCCTCATCCAGTCGCTACCAACCGCCGCCCACAAGTCGTCACTTCGCCTGCCGGCGGGCGCCTTACGCTACGTTTACCTACACGCGCTCACTCTAGAACTCGATTACCCCAACGGTTGTCGGTTCTTCGTGACCGGCCCATTGCCACTTCAGCTTGCTAATTCTTTGAACTATGTCCGTTACCTTAGTTCTCTGGCGGATCATCTCATTTTGTTAGATTGGAGAAACTCCGAGCATAGCTCGCGACTTTATTTATTTTTGGCTAGCCTCACTGTGAGACATTTCTGGTTCGAGTTTTAAGGGAACAAACCAGCAGGATATCTTACAGTTATCAAAGATTTAAGATTGATAGATTTCCTCAAATAAAGTCTAGTTATCAGTCTCTATCAGTCAACATGAATCATGACACCTGCGGAACAATCCAACACAATGTACGTAACGCCATATCATCGCTCAGATAACGAACGGTGATGACGTTATCTGAAGCCATCAAATAAAAGATCGATCTGGCATTTTATCTAATTATATTTACAAATATAAACTCCTACATATATGAGAGTATTTACTTTACAACGATATACATCTTATTTTCTAAATATACAACAATGATATATATCTCCAAAAATATACAATAATGTACTATTAATAATATACCAATTTTAACATTTTAAAATGCAATTGACAAAAGCACCATACTGATAACATTAAATGTATTTTAACAAAATTATCTGTTCTTTGAACGAGTTTATAATAAAAGGAGACAAGAACTTAAACTATAAAATTAATAAAAGATTTAGTAAAGATCTTATCAGAAACCTTACTAGGAGTTTGTAGACAAAACTGATGTGTCTGTGTGTGCTAGAAACTGTTTTAACGTAACCAAATAGGGTCAATTATAACAAAATGATTCTGTTTGTGAGATCTTTGTGCCGATGAAAATATTGTGTTTACCACAACCTCACATAATAGACATTGATATGATAAAACAAGGAAAATGCATTATCAATATACTCTGATAACTTTAATACAATACATAATTGAAACCGCTCATATTGATACCGGAACTTAATGAAGTTCGCCATAAAACCGGCTTTCCATACTAATTAATCACCATTATTCCACTACTGAACTCATCCGCTCATACGTGTCAAAACAAAGTACATGTATCGATTTCGGAAATCTCATTTAGGGTCAAATTTAATACATTTATTATCGATTAATCACACATCGCCGTGAGATTGTGGTCAAATGCAACGTACTCGTTTCAAGTACAACGAAAATAGGAAGTTATTTAATCGATAGGTGTTATAATAATCATATGACATAATAAAAATAGTTCCACGTTTATTCGTAATATTTTTTTTATCTCTATAATGACAAGTCTCGTTTAAATCGCATTAATTATGATAATATTATCAGAATTAATTGCACGCTTAATTTGTAACATATCCGTCAACGAACAAAGCAGATTAGTATGAAATGTTCATAAGTTTTTTTCTTTGGTTACAAAACTAGTGGAAGAATTAATTTCTTTAGCACTGGTTTTTGTTAAAAATAAGCACATTTAGACTACACTATACTTTTTTGTTTCTGGCACTTGGATTAGCTTGCTTCTAAGCTAGCCTTGATATACCACAACTTCTAAACTTAGCCATAGAGTTCTAACATGTTACTTGTTGGCGCTGCCTGCTTTACTGGGGTGCATTGCACCCCCTCAATAAAGGAGGTTGCGTCAACAATCGCATATAAACTTTACTTCCTATTTTATTATATTATTTTTTATTATATTAAGGCCGCTAAGGCACTAATGGGCAATAAAATTAAATTATATATTCCTTAGTAAATAGTTTAATTTCTGATTTATTTTACCACCAAACCAAATTAGAGCATATTTACGTATTGTGTTACGCAGGTTGTTTTAAACATTTCATTTCAAACCTATTCACTGTTATGAGAAAACAAAATGATTTTCCATTTGATTGTTAACAGACTTCAAAGGCTTTCATGTTTACTTTGCGTTTTACCGAGACTTTGAGCCGATTTGAATGATGTTTTATTTAAAAGGGTTGACGTCAGGGGTGGTCCCATATAAATTTTATGAAAATTGGTTCAGTAGTTTTTTTTAGTAAATCTATTTGAAGTCTTTTTTTCACTAGTAACTTAGTAGGTAGTTGATTGTAAGCTACCCAATCAATCGATCCTTCGGCTCAATTGACTACCGCCGATTCACACCTACTTAATATCGTCTACCTTCTGTCCAGTGTGAACACTATTTTATATGACGTTGAGCGTTCACTGTTACTTTCTGCCTACATAGAGGGATATGGTCCAAGAAAATATACACGCGAAAAGAAGCAGCAAGTGTGCTCGGGAAAGCTCTCACGGATGTGGCGCGGGCGCTTTATCAGCGCCTCAGGTTAAATTCAAGGGTTCGATATACGTATTTAGTTGAACTTACTTCAGGCACCCTCTATATGGTTGTAGTCCTGCGCTGCAATAACTAAAAAGCGGGAACAGTTTTCTCTCCGGCGTAACCGCCGTTACCCATAACCAAAAGCAAGAGACAACCTGTGGCGCGAGACGTACTTTATGCATACCTTCATCCCACCCGAAGAAAAACTTTCACCCGGCTACAAGCTACCTTGGCTGAAGTGGAAGTCTCTAAACAGGTCACGCACTCAGGTTGGCAGATGCAGAGACAGCTTGTGCAAGTGGGGTTACGCTGGCGAGCATGGAAACCTGTGCAACTGCGGCGCCGTTCAGACCATGGCTCACCTAACTAGATGCCCCTCATGTCCCGATACCTGTTCCCACGAGGACCTGTACAAGGTTAGCGATTCCGCAATATAGGCGGCGGAATTGTGGTCGGGTAAAAGATACACGGATTTACCATCGACTCGCAAAGTAAGTAGTACTTCAATAGATGATTTTGTTTGACGGGGTTATCAACACTACCAGCTCTGTGCTACGTCACACGTACAAGGAGTGTCAATGGTGTGCCACAGTCGAATACACTCGCTGCGCTAACTTCACGCTTTCTGCGAGTGCCAGCGTGGAGTCGTGCTGACTGTAGCCGGCGCTGTCTCCGTAACCTCAATTAAGTTCGCCGCATTAGCATTTTATTGCGACTCTCTTCGGTTTTATTCTAATTTTTTTATAAATCGTTCGGACAAAGTTGTCTTTCTTTTTCGTTCCTTCGCTGGTTTCGCTGCTGATGGAGCCCTCCGGCGAAGAGTGCGAGGTGGAGGGGACAGCATCCACGGACGCGCTTCTTTGAGCGGCTAATATCTCATTGTTCGGGGTTATTCCCAATTTCTTACAAAGCTTTCGGTACAAGTTGGCTTTCTTCTTCGCTCCTTGGCTGGTTCTGCTGCTGATGGAGCCTTCAGACGAGGAGTGTGAGGTCGTGGGGACAGCTTCCACGGACGCGCTCCTTTGCGCAGCTAACTTATCTTCGTTAGTATTGAGAAAGAAATGGTCTGAGGACATCTCGACTATGTTGACTGCGGAGTGCGCCGATTGCATGGCCTGGCCGGTTTGTTGACCGTGTTGGTATTGTTGATCATTTGGGTATGGAATCCTGGAAAAAAAGTAGATGATAATTTTTGGCACAATCGATTCTGCCGCCAGGCTCCGGACACTGGGCGAGACATGCGCTATGCGTCTAACGAGTTTTCCTTTTTTCAACTCTTCAGGCAAGCAACAGCCTAACTTAATACTAAAAACAAGTATGTTTCTTATGATTATGATAGGGTAGATATTATGATAGGGTAGATATTTCCTTCTAAAAATTAATTAGACAGGTTTGCATGATTATTTAGTAACAAGAAGTTAATAAGTTTGGTATGTAGGACCCTGGATTACTTAAGGTACTTTTTATTGATGAAATACTTGCATGCAAGCATTTCGTCAATGCAAAAAAAACATTAACTAAATATATGATTTTCTTAATAGGACAGAAACAAAATAGGAAAGATTCCTCTGACCACACTAACTAATCGATCGGCCGATAATTCTTATATAATGTATTTATGATTGATAGTAATCTATTTCATTCTTATTTTTAAATATACTCAAAATAATTATATTGTAGTTTATAATTCCTCACAGGAACACCTGTCTAATTTATTTTCTCTTTAATGGATTTGCACAGATTGTCAGATTTAAAAAACAGCAGAGTTATGTAACAGAATCAAAAGATGAGGTTTTCAAACTGATATAATAAATGTAACCTGAGTACATATCTTTACTAATATTATAAAGAGGAAAGATTTGATATTTGTTTTATTTGTTTATTTGTAATGGAGACATAACAGATTTAAAAATAATTTAAATACTTTATCAGCGAGTAAAATGGCAGTGTTTTATATTTCAAAAAATTAGAGATCCCTTCGAAAATAGCAGTTATGTTACCCAATGTATCAATTATGTTACTCAAGGTATCAATTATGTTACCCAAGGTATCATTTATGTTACCCAAGGTATCAAAAATAACACTGTGACTGAGAGAGAGTCTTGGCGTCAGGTGGCAACCGGCCGTAAAAATCTAACCATTCTACATAGCAATCGTGAAGCACAACAACAAAAGGAAAAGTATAAATGCTAGAGCGTACCCCACAAGCGACGGCACAAGAGCGAATGGAAATGCGATTAATGTTAGGGCGTCCCCCGGAAGCGACGAGCAGAAAGATAAAAATCAACGCAAGGTATCTGTAATACCTAGGCTACGAATAGATTCATGGAACATTGGTACCAAGGGTGCCAAATCACGACAGATCGGAAGGGGATTTAAGCTGCTGTACAATGGTAAATGTACGTACCGCAAAGTACGCAGACATCGATAAAACAGGGTAAGGGTATATATACCCTTATACCCAGAAATGAGACAAGGGGTATATACGGGGATCTATATAGACACATAGGCAAGCATAAATACCACTTTAGTGACTCTCACAGTGGTTTTGGATACGGTACCAAGAATGCTATGGTGAAAGTATCACAGAGATTGCAGACACTCATAATTTTACAATTGTAAATACTTTCTTTCAAAAGAAGGACGAACATTTCATAACATACAAAAGCGGAGGCTCCAAAACACAAATTGATTATATCCTTATAGATAGACCTAATTTAATACAAGTAAAGGACTGCAAAATTATACCCGGAGAACCTCTAACGTCACAGCATAGACTACTTTTGGCTACATTTCAATTTAAAACACCACTTAAAATTAGCAAACCAAAGATTGAAAAAATTAAATGGCACCTACTTAAAGGAGAAAAGGCAGCTGCTTTGAGGTCAACCCTTACAAATTATTTCTGTGAGAATCGTGATGGAACCGAATCTGCTACGGACACCTGGCAAAAATATGAAGAATTCTGTGTCACAGAAGCCAAACAGCTACTGGGTATAAGTAAAGGTGCACTAAACAACGACAAGGATGCACGCTGGTGGAATGATCATGTCAAAAAAAAGTAACAATGGTAAGCATGTGGTACAGATTTAAGTAAAGAAAACTACATGGAAGCAAAGAGCTGCAAAAAGAGCCGTAGCAATAGAGAAGGTGGTTGATGTTTACCAGAAATTAGAAGTAGGGGATGATAATGAAATTTACAAGATGGCAAAATTTATACACAACAATACGAAAGACTACTAAACTCTTCAAAGATGGAGAAAGTATCCTCCTTACAGCAGACAAAGACATATGTAAACGGTGGTTGGAGTACTGTAACCAGTTACTGAATCAAGAGTTACCCAGACAACAGGAAATTGAAGAACAAGGACCCATAACCATCATTACCTCTAAAGAAGTAGGGCAATATCAAAGTTGAAAAACAGTAAAAGTACTGGTCCGGATCAAATACCTGCTGAAATATGGAAGTGTCTAAAAATTGATGGACAAGCATGGCTCTACAACGAAATCTTGACATCCGGTCGCATGCCGGATTCCTGGTGGAAAAGTGTGCCCGTGCCTTTTTATAAAAACAAAGGAGACGTCCGAGAATGTGGCAAATTCAGGAGTATAAAATTAACATCTCACCCTAAAAATTTGGGAATGAGTTCTAGGCCAACGCCTTACGGAAATTATTGAACATTCCGAAAACCAGTTTGGTTTTACTCCTGGAAAAAGTACAACTGATGCCATACATGCTGTCAGAACAGTCATAGAAAAAAATCGGACATAAGAACCTGTGGCTCATATTCATTGACTTGGAAAAGGCGTTTGATACAGTACCAAGATCACTCATCTGGCAAGCGCTGCGAGCACATAGTCCCGGAAAACAATGTAGTATTAATAATTGATATGTATGGGAATGTAGAAACATGTGTTACAAGCCCATCTGGAGTATCAGATTGCTTTTCAGTAAATGTAGGCGTCCATCAGGGAAGTGCCCTAAGCCCACTTCTTTTTAATGTCGTCATGAATTACCTGACTGTCGATATTGTGAGGATAACTCCATGGAGCCTTCTCTACGCTGATGATGTGGTGCTCATGTCTGGGAATCTAACCGAAGCATAGGAAGATCTGGAGCGATGGAGAGAAGCATTGGAGCAAGGTGGATTACGCATAAGCAGGGCAAAAACTGATTATATGATGTGTCAGTTTAACCCTATCCCATACTAGTTGCTTGAGATGGCACTATACTTCCAAGAGTCACCAAATTTAAATATCTTGGATCCGTTATTTCGGATGATGGCTCAATAGACGCAGACGTTACCCATCGAGTCAGCACAGCTTGATGCAAGTAGCGCACGCTCACTGGAGTCCTGTACGATACCAAAATGCCCATCAGAAAAAAGGAAGTTATAAAACAGCGGTAAGACCTGCTACATTATACGGCACAGAGACTTGGGCGTCACTGAAAAGACACAAGCAAAAGCTACACACAGCAGAAATGCGAATGCTGAGGTGGTCCGGGGGAGTCACTCTCAAAGTTCATATTAGAAATAAACATGTAAGAGGCAGTTTCAAAGTTAAACCGATACTGACAAAGTTTCAGAATCCAGGTTGCGATGGTACGGACACGTAGGACGACGACCAGACAATCATGTCGTGAAAAAGTGCCTTTCTATGGATACGGACAAAAGGGGGAGAGGAAGGCCTCCCACAACCTGGCTGTCAACTTTCCAGAAGGACATGAAGGCATTAGCTGCAAATGCTAAAAGTAATAAAAATGCGCTGCCCGGGCGAAGCCGGGGCTGGTTACTAGTTTGTTATAAACCAATAGATTTTATTTGTTATTTGATCATTTTTAATCACATCTTTTCGTCATTGATTATTCAGCTTGTCAATTACCCTATTAAGACCTATTATGATTCCTATTAAACAGTCGGCCGATCAAAAACTTGATGTGGTGGGAGACTTACCTGGGCATCCGGGCGATGTCCAGCGACTGCTTCAGCTTCTCCCAGAAGGGATACATGTTGGAGTCGTAGCGCAGCATGTGGTACAGCGCGAGGTGCGGCGGCAGTGTGCAGTCCCGGTACATTATCGGGATCGTCTTGTTCTGCCGGGATTCTGGAACAAAGTGCACATAAGACCTTGTTCAGCAGATTAAGAGGTCGGCAGACAATGGAAATTGACCGTACAAATGGTATTTACATTTGTATGGTCAATTTTCAATCTCAAAATCATTAGTAATTATAGCATATTCCTACTAATTACTGTGTCATAGTTATTTATCTGGGTTCTTTGTGTTTTATTTTGTCGATTACTTTTCATTGTGCATATTTTCACGACGTCTTACATTTCTCTCAGGGTAAGTATTTTGAAACGATAAAACTCCGCCGACCCTTAACAAGTTCATGTATCCAAGAAATAACGTATCGATTTTGAAACAACGTTCTTAAAAACATTCGCTGCAAAGTGGCTGTAACGGCGGGATGAAACGTGAAAACCTCTTGTTCTTTTCCAATTTTAGGTATCCCATGGATGCTTGCTAGCTTGTCGTATGAGGTAGTGCCGTTCTCTGGAGTTACAGTTTGTTAGGCCGCCCGAGGATCTCCGACGTGGCTTAACGACTATTAATCAATAATAATCCATGTGATATTTAAGTGGTAATCTTAGATGAACGAAACAAATAAGGATTCAACCGAAGTAAGTTCGCCCGATTCGTGTTCCACCAAAACTCCGCGCAATTTAAAAACTCCGCGCATACCCGCTTATAGTGGAGATGGTTTCTTTAATTGGCATACAGGTAACTAAACTTAATCATCATAAAAAGTAAAAAGCCGTTATCCATAGTTTTGAGCCGGGATGAACACATAACTAATCGACTGCACGCGCACATGCTTGTGTGTGTAACACGTAAATGTTTGCATGGAGCAAACAGGCAAGCGATACGGGTTAATGCGTATGGAAAGAGGATGGCATAATATCGCGCTTTACGAACTGTGACGCACGGTTTTGTACCACGCGACACGCACACCACAAGTAGTTGCGTGATCGTATTTTGAATAATAGTAAGTATTAAGTGCTTGATCTTTGTTTCTTTCATCTAAAGTGGTAATGTATAAATAACGTATGTCCTTTTTCTGGGAGCTTGAGATAACTGCGGTTGGATGCAACTGTTCTGAATTTTTGCAATATTCCATAGTTATTAGCCTTGAAACTTAATTAAATTATTTTACCCTTACTTTTTATAGTAATTGGTGTGGTGATTCTCGTATGCCTTGTCTGTGATGCCAACCTCCACACCAGGTGCAGCTCGTAGGCCTTGTCTGTGATGCCAACTTCCACACCAGGTGCAGCTCAACCATTGGAAGTATTTTTTGTTTAACTTACGAATGCTGACAGCTTGTGAAAAGTCCCTATAGAAGATGTTGTCGGCACTGATGAGGAATTCTGGCGAGTAGACCAGTATTATCCGCAGGCACCGTTCTTTGATCAGCTTCGAAATCGGCGCATACGGCGTGGCGTGCCCCGCGAGTAGCCTTTCCTTTGTGCATATCTGTTGACAATTAATATGACAACTGCTGTACAAAACAAGTGGATTCACTAAAAAAACTGCTGTAACAATTCTGATGAAGTTATATATAGGAAGGACGACCGTTTTTTTATCTGTACCTGTACCTCCAGGTACAGGTACAAGTAAAAAAAGCGGTCCACAATTGACGGAGAAAGGGGGGTACATACATAACATTAACTAAAAAACGTCTGATCCGTTTTTGATACAATTTATATGGGACCAACATGCGAGGTAGATTATTTCAAATAAAAATAGAAAATAGGTGAAAAAAACATATAAAAAAACATACAGTATAACATAGAACGGACTCCTTTTGTGAAGTCGGTTAAAAATGATTGTATGTTTTTTCATTAACTGACTGCAACTGCTGTAATTTATATAACAACTACCGGCACGGGCGACACCAGTATGTTTACATGTTTCTAGTTGTCAGGCCGTCGTTTTTGGCCATTAGCAGAATAAAAACGCTAGGTGTGTAAAGGTTGGTTTACCTAGTGCGAGCTACTGTTCAGACAATAATTACACAGTAGATAGTGGCTATTGTGTACTCATGTCAGCTCAGTTCGCCTCCTTAGTTTACATGAATACGCGATGAGGAATAATTTAATTTATTATTACTAAACTTTTTTGAATCATTTTTTTTTTGGGCTTTTTTTCTTAGAAGTTTAGCACCTAATATTGAAATTGGTTCCCGTTATAGATGCTCACTCACTCAATAAGCAAGCTACTGAGATATGACATGTTGGGGGAGGAGAGTAGCAATTTAAAAACAAAAAATATTGTTAATACTTAGTTACAAGTTACTTTACAGTAGATGAGTTCACATAGTACAAGCACAGAATAATTAATAGTACAAGAACAGAAGGCTAACTGAGTAAAGTCATTTAAATAAATAGCGACTCTCGCTACAACGCTATAAAGTGCAATTTAACTCGCACGGCGCTGCGAGCTTTCAATTACATTTACCTAGAAGACGCTCGCCCACCGCGTGCAGGCTAGAATGCACCGTATCACAACGCGCGAGAACTTCCATTGCTCTAACCGTTTCAGAATCGCTGTCCCTTTTTCGCTCGGTAGGGTTGTATTAAGATATGACTAATTATTCTGTGATATGTTATGACTTAGATATTGTAACAGAATAAATAAGTAATAATGTATTATGTTATTACATATTATTATAAATTAAAATAGTTCTATTACATACAATGACATTCATATCAGAATAGACCGACTACCTCATTTTTACTACCTACCTATCCCGTTTTCAGAACGCCGATAAGTTTAGTGAGATACCTACCAACGTGTCGTTGGTTGATTATGATTATATCCTATAGGTATACACAATTACTTTGAGGTGATTATATTACTTTGATGAATAAAGGTGCCTGTCTGAATTCTATGCCTTTTAATGAGTGAAAAATAAATTGCTACCTACGTAATAAAAGGTATTAAAAGTAGGTAGGTATTATACGAGACATATATTATATAAATTCCTAATTAGTTGTAGGCTACTTACTAAGTCAGCACAGTAATTCATTTTCCGATCAACAATACCTACTATAATCAATTATAAAATTACGTTGATCGATTTAATAAACAACTTTATTTCTGCGCGGAATAACCTTAAATATTCGTAGCTTCGGTATGGAACACAAATGAAATAACATAAAAGTATAGGAACTTACGTAATAAAAAAATATCAATATCTAACTACATAACTAGGACCTATTATAGGTATTACAATTTATTACCTTTCAATATCCTTTGGAAGCGTAAAGAATGACAATTCTTCATTTCTATCACTATTCAAACAGTCGAATGCTATGCAGCACTTTCTAGCTTTCTTCTTGGTACTCATAATTAAAACACGAATAAAGTTTGTCAATAACTTTACGTAAGTAGGTGCTCTATTGCTAAGTACAAGGCGCGACTCATCGAGCGCACGCTTGACACTCGATTGAACGGACCCGAATATTGGGTCCTTGAATTTATTTGTACTTGTTGTGGAGTGAGACCGCCCTGGTACAAGTAACTATACTGCAGTAGCTGACCCTTTAGACTTGTACGCTAGTATACTATTTATTATATGGCGCTAGCTTGAATTGTGTAAACCACCACTTCGCAGACTACTGCAGCATTATTTCAGAAAGTTGAGGAGATGAAGTTAGATTATGGGACCACACCGGAGGCCTGCCCTTCCAAATAAAAAAATTACAATCCAAATTGTTTTTACAATCCCAAAGAACAAAATGCTCTGTTTAGAAGTTATTTAAATAATTTTAGAAGACTAGTCCGTCAATTACCTGGAAACCCTGTCTTTCCAAGCAGCCCTTCAGTTCATCGACAAATCTCTGGTCTTCGTGAGCGTACAGCACGTATGCATCATAATGGTGTTTGTAGCCTGGCCTGTCATCATACGTGAGAATCTCCGAGTCGTCCCCCTCTACTAGTGCTACTGGTCTGTGGTTTACTGTAAATAAGATAAGAATAGTATGCCTAATGTTTACACTAAACAAATAGTTTAAATAAATAAATATATTTGGGAAAAATCACACCAATTACCTAGCCCCAAACTAGAAGGGTGCTAGACAATGGATAAACATACATAGATACAAACATTACATCCATGACTCAGAAACAAACAAAATATGCTCATTACACAAATGATTGCACCTTGCGGGATTTGAACTCTCAACCATTGGTCGACTTTGCCACGGTAATGTTATCGCAGTCAGGCAGTGGCCTGACTGCGAACTACATTTGGTCAACTGGTTGTCAATGTTTAGTTTATGAGCAATCATACTTTATCTTAATAAAAACAATACTGGTCTGAGATTGTTAAAATCACTGATAAGGTTGAAAAGGTGATAGCCATGTTGTTGGGGTTGATGAGAGAATATATCTGAAGGCCTGTTGGCAAACCTGATGGCAATGTCCAACATTGAGTTATTATTTAAATATCTTGTAAAGAAAATAAATATATAAAAATAAATTAATGAAAATGAAAATAAATTAATAATAGCTGCACTCCGGCTTTGCCCGTGTGGTCATTTTTCCACAGTAAAAAGTATGTCCATTAGTTTAGGCATCTATATTATACCAAATTTCATTAAAATCCATTCAGCCATTTCGGAACAAAGGCGACAAACATACATAATATTACTTTTATTTCTTCAAATCCTTACTTAACAAACGTTAATCAAATTGTCTTACCTATCCTTTGATCTGGTTCTGCTAAATGTTCAGTAAGGTCAAGGCAGATGTCCTCCACAACATCGTACCGATCCAGGTATATCAAATTGTCCAGCAAGTCGCCAATGGTAGGTCTTCCATTCCGATTCCAAAGCTCAAGTACTTTTGCAGTCTTGTCCGGATGATCCTGGATGCTGGCTTCTACTTCAGAGGTGATGTTTGCTAACGCTGCGAGGCCACGCCAATCTCTAGAATAATTATGTAACTAGATATTTATCATCTCCTAGAGGAAATAGTGATTAAATACTCCATCTAACCAGTAGATCATCGGGTGGCGATATATCTAACATTGCGCAGTATTGAGCGCATACAAGCGCGTGCGCGCGCGGTATATAACTGGCTAATGTACAGAGCTGACCTTTATTTCAGATTTACAAATTGACAACTGATTTTGCTATCTGTAGTTAGTTTGTAATCAAATGTTCTCGAAGTACCCTCTGGTAGTCCGGAATATAGACAAAACAATAATAATATCTAAAAATATATTAGAATAACTGAAGGGGTCGGCGGAGGATGAATTTTCCATACAAATATAATATCAAAATAATTTGTAATTGGAGCATATTTCCGTAGTTATGATATTATTCAGATTCAAATAGTGTTCATCTAGGTCCCCAACTGTATTTTGTTTTCAAGATATGTACTTACCTGAACAGAATATAAGCAAATATTCCATTTTGCATATCATCACATCAAACTTACAATTTGCTTCAATTTCGTTACAGGTAGTATTTTGAAAACAAAATACAGTTGGGAACCTACAGAAACATTATCCCTATCCAAATAATATCATAACACTTAACACATAGGTAGGGAAGAGATTGCTTTTTAGCGATAAGACCGCCCACTGTCCTATAAATTTTGTATAAATGTTTTAGTTATTTTTGTATATACATACACCACACACACAAAAAAACACACACATATGTTTATTATACTGGTGGTATTGGTGGTGTATAATACGTGGTAAATAATAAAGAGTTATCTATATCTATTTATCTATCTAACACTGGAAATATGCTCCAATTACAATTGATTTTGGTGTTACATTTGTATGGAAAATTCATCCTCTATAGAACCTTAAATTGAGACTTATCTTTAGACCTAGGAACATATGAACATTTTCTTTACCTTATTTTTAATACAAAAATGAAAAATAAGACCTGTTTCGATTTGAAGGGCAATATTTCCAATGAAATAACTGGGCAATGAGACTTAAAAACCAATGTCTCAGGAAGACGAGTGCAGTGACATACGAGTTTTTTCAACCAAAGTTCTGGGTGACACTGTAACTGTTATGGGATGGTGTGATGCTTATCATCAAGGAAGCGACCTGCTCAACTTGTCACTCAAAGGAAAAAAATACTTTTATTTAAAAAACAAATTAACTTGAGAAAGCACATCTAGGAGGGAAGATATCTATTCACTCTATATCATCAGTCTTTCAAGAAAAAATATACCAATGCATGAACATAAAGAGGTAGACAAATAGTAAGTATTTGTTGGTTTTGAATAAATCTTTGGATCTCATGGAATTGCACAGTTCACTACTTGCTTCTCATTGAATGGTCAAATGTAAGCCTTAAAAATATACAGAACAAAACTTGCAAATCTATACTAGACAGTACCCAAAAATACATTGAAATGTATGTTTATATACAAAAATGTATCAAGAATTTCTTCCACTCTGCATAATGACATTATTGAAAAATATTTTATTGAAAGATAGTGGCCTCGGCGGAAAACCGCTAAGAAAAATGGAAATCATTATCGTTATTTACGCCTTCGAATATGCTACGAATACAACTACCAACAAACGTGTTATTGTGACAGTGCATCCTATTTTTAGAATAAGTTTTGGTGTACCTACCTACCTACTTACTCTAGACTTTGAAGGTTGAGATAACTGTGCATACTTGGAAATGCTTACCTGGGCAGCTTTTTCAGTCCTCCAATAGGTATCACTTTAGTAGAATTCAACAAGACCGATAACAATTGCCTAGTGGAAATGGGAAGCAGCGACAGAGGAAGCGAACGAATGCCCGCAGCTTGCTCCATTTTAACCATCACTAACACATTTCACTATTACTGCTACGTCTTTCACAAATAATCCCCTTGTAGTTTAATAACTTTAAAGTTAAATTTAGCTTATTATGTAAATTGTTGAGAAAATAAATTCAGGAAAGAAATCGAAAGTTCCGAATGACTCTCTGCGTACCAGCGATTTTGATTGTTGCATGCATTGATTGATTGATTGAATGAATGAATGATTGACTTGACTCTGAAATGACATTTCATGACATAAGGCGTAGACAAATATGGACTGTTCGTTTTGAATCAAATGGCATAAATAACAGTTACAAACTTTACTTCGAGCATATATCCAATGGAGATGCTAACGTTTTAATCCGCAAACATTATTTTCTGCCAAAGGACACGGCCCGTTTTGCTAGCGCTTTCTGCCTAGTTATTAAAAGTTCATGTTCATCAATAATTTAATGTTATTTTTATTGAAGATTACCGTATTACTAATTGCAAATTAGCAACATCTCTCAAGAACTTATAGTTTTAAAGATAATGACAAGATACTTTTTTACAAGTTGAAAAGCTTTAAAATAGCTATAGAGGCTCTTAGGCACTCCATTTGAATTTGTTTTGAGAAAATCTTTTGAATTATAGAGTGTATCATTGAATAATGACTATTTTTAGATATAATCTTTACATAGCCCACTCAAAATTCATTTTTACATACTTACCTCAATTGATAGCCATCGTGTGAGCTTCGTAAGTAAATGCATTGATAGTGAGGATAAATTATACCTTCGCAAACGTTGCTATCATGTGGCTATGCTACAGTAGATACACCTCAATCAAATCAGTCGCATAAATATTTATCCAAAGCGTGAGCAAAACTGAGTCCATAGTAACGAACGATGGTAAAGACATATTTGTGAAGAAATCAGTCCGGGAGAAAAGCGAAGGTCGTCGGTTTTATAATGCACTAACAAGATCAGAATTAAATGGTACAATACACACAAATGCAAGCGCAACGGACAAAGAGAATACAATACTATAACGGAGTCAATGCATAACTACTTGTGATAACTACATAATAACTACTAAAACGTAGTGATTATATTCAACTTCAACTTCTTTGTTAATGGCTTGTGTGGGGTTTCCACAATTTCGCCAATGTCGCGTGGATAGAGTGGAAAACAAACGCTGGAGATGGCCGGTTTTTTTTTTTTTTTTTGCTCTGAGTATATGTATATATATCTGAAACAACCGGGACAACACAAGACAATTAGACATACACAGGACAACACAAATATAAATTACTTAATAGGTACACATATAGTAAATGTTAAATATTTGTAGTATGGTATAATAATTATAGTTTAATTTTATTAATTTGGATAAATTTACATATAATATGAATGGTAGGAGTAAAGGTAAGGGACAGCAGGTAATTCAGATTAGTAGGACGGGGGGTTTCTGAAGGAAGTATGTCCAACAAAGAGCAGATCAGCCTCGGACAACTGAAAAAAATATGGTCTGTAGTGCCCTCATCAAGTCCACATTCACAGAGCGAATGATCACGAACTCTTATCTTGGCCAAAAATACTGGAGTACAAGAGTGACCCAGCCTCAAGCGACAAATGGTTGACGTGGTTCTTTTGTCGATGTTCTTAAATTTAAAAAACCATGGTTTGGGGGGAATGACAGGTTGTAGTTCACCATAAAATTTTCCTTTAACAGTTTTAGACCTTTGCCAAAGAGAAGCCCAAGTGGAGCGCAGTTGAAGTTGACATGTGGAATAGAGATCGTGAACACAAATTTTATAATGATCTTTGTTACCATAAAGAGTAGCTTGTTTTGCACATGAATCTGCAGTTTCATTTCCTGGAATACCTACGTGGCCTGGGATCCATGCTAGAACGACATTTAAACCCTGTTGATGGCAATCATACAGAGCTTCTTTTATTTCTAAAATAATAGGGAACCTTGACTTGCTTCTAAATTGGTTGGACATAACAGCTTGGAGGCAACTTTTAGAGTCGGTGAAAATTATAGATTTTTCTATCCTGTGAGACCTGACATATAGAATAGACTCTAAGATAGCAACTGATTCCCCAGTGAATACTGAAGAAATTGGTGGGCATTTATTGCTCAGTATTATTTTAAACTTGGGTATCCACACAGCAGCGCCTACATCTTTATCTTTCCCTAGTTTGGATGCATCAGTGAATATTTTAACCCAATCCCTCCATTCACTATTAATTCTTTCATTAAACAGCGTGGTGGGTTCAACGGTATTCTTGTCTATGCCAAAATCAAGAAAAATCGAGGGTTGGAATATCAGAGCGTTATAACTTACAGAGAATAGGGGATTCATGGGGAACTGGAGAACTGGGCAGGCTAGTTGAGAGTATTTGATAAAGCTGCGAATAATACATGGAAGTTTTTCCTCGGATCTGTATCCTTGGGATCGAATAAAACTGTAGAGTTCTTTAATTTTCAACAAGAGTGGATGATCTGAATTTTGTACTAGTTTGAAGAGAAACCTGTCAGCAAGAAATTGTCTACGAAGGTGAAGTGGGGGTTCAACGCATTCAACCTGCATAGCATTAATTGGGGATGATTTCATTGCACCAAGAATAATACGGAGACATTTTGATTGTATTTTGGTCAATTTATCAAGAGCTGCTTTATTACCAGGGTCTAGTAAGAATGATTCATAATCTAAATGGCTGCGAATAATAGCATTGTATAATATTTTTTGACAGAGTGGATGTGATCCCCACCATACCCCAGAAAGGGCACGAAGAATATTTATATTTTTTTCACATTTTGTTACAACATGGTTAAAATGAGGTACACCAGTAAGTCTAGTATCCAGCCAAACACCTAGAAATTTAACTGAGTTCTTTTGAGGGATAATTTCGTTTTCATACAATATACTCAAATCAGGGACATGTCTTTTATTCGTGAATACTATGGTATTACTTTTAGTTGCTGATATGGATAAACCATGATCAATTAACCAGTTACCTAAATATCGTAATGCACAATTCAATCCATCTTCAGCTTCTGAGATGGATTTAGCTGAGCGGAATAGAGCTAAGTCATCAGCATACTGTAGAATCTGACAAAATGGATTTACTGTGTGCTCCAAGTCATGTGTGTATAGACTGTAGAGGAGAGTGCTTAGAACTGAGCCTTGTGGGAGGCCTTTCCAAATAGTTCTGGGTGATAAATAAGAGTCTTGTGTTTTAATTAGGATGGATCGCTGCATTAAAAAACAGCAAATGAAACGTATTATCCTCTCAGGGATACTCAGCTGGGACAACTTGTCTCTGAGTACTGGAAGAAGGACGTTATCATAAGCAGATGAAATATCCAGGAAAACCCCTATGAGGTATTCCTTGTTCAACAAAGAGTGACGGATTTCAGTTGTTAGTATACTAAGGCTATCAAAAGTACTCATGCCTTTTCTAAATCCGAATTGC
Source organism: Alsophila aescularia (assembly GCA_946251855.1). Classification (NCBI taxonomy): domain Eukaryota; kingdom Metazoa; phylum Arthropoda; class Insecta; order Lepidoptera; family Geometridae; genus Alsophila; species Alsophila aescularia. The sequence continues at coordinate 67,338,378 of OX276376.1, forward strand.
GACTTGGCAAGGAGGCCCTTACTTTCAGCTAACCACTCAAGCCTATTTTTAATAAGAATTTCTGAAATTTTCGCTAAAACACTTGATAGTGCAATAGGACGACGTGAATTGGGGTCAGAAGGGTTTTTTCCAGGGTTCCAAATAGGGATGATAACTTGAGTTCGCCAGGATTCTGGAATATATCCTTGCTCATAAAATATATTAATTAATTTCAGTAAGAGACATTTAGTTTTTTCTGAAGATCTTGTAATAAATGAATATGGAATTCCATCCAGACCAGGGGAAGAATCAACTAAGCCATTTAAGGCTATAGTAACCTCTGAACCTGCGAATTTGCTTCCAGACCAAAGAAGGAGGAGTGGTAGGAGAAAGGCTTTCACAGAATTTAGTCCATCCAAGCTTTTTTTTAGATGAAAGAACTTTTCTACATTTAGCTGCTGATCGTTGGTATTCTAAAAAGTTGTTTAGTGTCATAGTAGAATTGTATGAGAGTTCAGCTATATTGCGAGCCCGAACAATTTGTGAGCATTCATGATCCCACCACGGGGGAGAGGATCTGTTACACCTAGGTTTTTTTAAAGGAATATGTTCATTTGCGGATGTAATAATGGAATCTATAAATGTTGCATAACAGGAAAGAGGATCAGCAGAAGGACTAGGGATTAAGTCTATTTTACAGTCCAGACTGGTAGAGTACGATTCCCAATCAGCTCCAGAGACTCTGTGTTTAAGGAGAGAACTAGGAGAACATTGTGATGGAGATCTTTGAGGGAGATTTATTAAGAGGGGATAGTGATCACTCCCATAGGAAAGAGGGAGAACTTCCCAAGAAATAGTAGAAGAAAGGGATGGAGAAGAAACGGTGAGGTCAACTGCACTTTTAGGGTTTTGTGTTGGTCGAACTCTACGAGTAGGAGACCCATTATTAATGACACATAAGTTTGCCTCATCAAACATTTCCAGCAATAAATATCCAAACACATCACAGTCAGCGGAACCCCAAGAAGTGTGATGACCATTGAAGTCACCCATAACTATTAGAGGAGAAGGGATGGAGGATATTATAAGAAGAATATCAGGAATTAAATAAGAGTGGGGATGAGGAATATACATTGATAGAAAAGTAATATTAAGAGCTTGAACAGCAACAGCATTGATTTCTGAGCTGTGAGCAGGCAGGGATACCTCAGAAAAGGTCAAACAACGCTTGACAAGTATGGCACATCCTGCATACCCATCCTGGCGGTCATCCCTAAGACAGGAGTAACCCGAAACTCGATACCGAGATCCGGGAACCATCCAAGTCTCCGAGATGGCCATCACAATGGGGGAATATTTGCTAATAAGATAATATAGCTCATGAGTCTTCGGACGGAGACTTTGAGCGTTCCATTGAAGAATTTTAGACTGATCCATAGTGGTTGGATAACGATGTGAGTTGGGCAATCATTTGGGCAACGTTGGACGGTAAATTAATGGAGTTTTGTGAAATTATATTAATTATTATTGTTAAGAGCTGAACTAATAGTTGGTCTTGTGATTCTTCCCGAGGAAGAGCAGAAGGGGGTTGTGACATTTGGAGGGCGTACCCATTAGGTAAAGAGGTTGGGACGTTGGCCACAATGGCTTGGTGAGCAGTTTTGTCATATGTTTTACCAAGTGGAGACCTGGGGCGCAGATTGTTAGTTGTTGATTTATATGTTTTCCTTGCATATGAATGAGTTGTAGAAGACGGTTGGTTCAAAATGAAGGTATTTTGATGAGGATGTGTGCTAGTTGGGACTTCTTTCACAACTTCGTTAAAAGCCCTACCTATCTTGGGGACTTGGTTTGAAGCATCCTGGTAGGAAGATCCATCCCGGGACATAATTGTTTTTATTGTTTTTTGTCTTTCCTGTTCTGGGCAGGATCTGTTGGTAGAAAAATGGCGGGCTGGACAGAAAAGGCAGGAGGATTCACTCTCTTGAACATTGCACTCGTCCCCATTATGAGGTTGAGCACATCTATAACACCTAGGGGGGGGAACGGCAATGCGCTTTTATGTGGCCAAATCGGCAGCAACCCATGCATTGAATTGTGGGATATACGTAAGTTTCGACTGACAGAGATGAATAATATGAGTACACACGTTGGGGGAGGTCCTGGCCTCTGAAGGTCAGGACAACGGTCTGAGTGGGTTCCCATGTAACGTTACCGTTATCTTTAACTTTCCTATTCAGTCGTCTAGCTTTTAAAATTTGAGTACACGATCCATGCATAGTGCATGACTCAACAAATTCATCCATGGACCAGTCAACAGGAACTCCGCGGACCAGTCCCATCCTTGTAACATTATATGTCGGGATCGAGGCTTCGTATTTGTGTAACTTGAGCATTGGGTTATTTAAGAATTTATTAGCTCCAAATACAGACTTGAATTGTATAGATATTTTATTCCTCCCAACTTTTTTAACACCATCTTGACATATATATTCAATTTTATTTGAAAACAAAAATTGCCCAAATTTGATAGGTCTGATGGACGTCCCTGAGGTTGGGTCAGGGTCAACTCGAGAGACATGAACAATGTACGGGCCAGAATCAGTTTCCTCATACGCTCTGATGCCAAGTATAGACATGGATGGATGAGTATAAACAGTCTGGATCGAAGCCGATGCTGTTTCTTTGTCGACAATTGTTTTTTTAGTAATATTGGGACCTACTTGATCCTCCATATGGCGCTTTTTGGCGGCATTAGTTGATGGTGCCGGCGACGCCATTGTAATGTCCGGCGGATCAGGTGGGTCGGGTTCGGGGGAAATGGGATCCATTTCCCGTCGAACAATACACAAAACACTTACCACCACCAAGAATAAGATATAATATATCTCAGGGAGATAAAAGAAAGATGGAACTGAGTTTATTTCACTAAAAAATAAAGACCAAACTCGCTACGCGTGTGTATCCTTTCACACCAGATTTGCGACCCCATTGATTATATTCTCTTTGATAACTACAAAATGCAAAAAAGTATTCGCAAGTGACATGACATTGTGTGATGTGACAGATGTCTGATATTTCTCGTAGTCCGTTTTTGCTAAGTGAAAAGCAAAATCGTAATGAATTATTTGTAAGAATGAAATAAGAAACAAATCAAAAAATGTCGCAATTTACAAAATTATTTTTAATAAACATTGTGTACATAGACAAATTGGACGGAGCCGAGATTTTAATAAAATAAACAACAAATTAAATTTGAAGTTAATTTTATTGGTCTTACTTTTGACCGTACAATTCAAGCGAAGATAAAATAATGACAATTTGTGTTTAATTACTTCCTTATATAACTTTTATAAATGCGTAGGCGATTTCTAGTACATTCTTCATTGTAATAAACAACTAAGTAGTTACATTTCTCATACTTTAACGAGAAAAACATCTAAGTACATAAATGCTTATTCAGCTATGCGCAATTAAATCAAATCAACATGTAGAGTACCTCTACTGCGCATTATTCATAGAAAAACAACATAAGTACAAAAAGTGCTTAATTGGTACTTTCACAATCTAAGTTAGTACCTACTTGTATGATTAAATATGTCGCAATTGGACTTCGGTAAACAACGGTGGGTTTGTGGTACATATAACTTCTCCACCCTGAGATTGAAAATTATCTGAAAGTTCATTTTCTTTTTATTTTGATTATCTTCGTTTATTACGTGAAGATGGTTTGGCTTTTGTGGTGCCGTTCTCATTGTTACATCTTTATCATTCAAATCAGTTGTTTTATTTTGAGGAATACCAAAATTAAATTTATGATAGGGTTGTCGTTTGAAAAACCCTGAAGCTTTGTAATTATTTACTTGCGGTTTATTCGCATTACCAAATTTAAAATTATTTTGTGGCATAAAATGATTATTTGGCCTATTTAGAAAAGGCTTATAACCTTGAGGTTGTATAAATTTATTTGGAGGATTATTATTAAATGTTGGCCTTTGTGGGATGCCAAATTTAAATTGATTTTGTTGAGGAATAAAAGCTGGTTTATTCTCAAATGGTTTTTGAGTAATTATTTTTTTATTTTTCATTTGATATTGTGTTTGGAAATTCACCTCTTCCATCACAACACTTAGAGCTTGTTCTAAAGTAACGCAACTTTTCAGACGCACAAATCGAAGTAAATCTTCAGATAAATTGTACATAAATACATTTAATGCAGTGCTATTATAAATTATAGCCTTGGCTGCTCTAACTCCCGAATCTTCAATTAAATTCACTTTTGCAATCAAAGAACTTCTCACATTTTGAATACGGTGGCAGAAATCGATGTAGGATTCGTCATTTTTAATTTTAAGACTTTCAAGTTCAATAGCAATACATTGTTCTGACCTTGGGTCACCAAAATGTTGAGTAAAAAGATTTTTCAATTGTATCCATGTTGTAATATCGCTACGTTCACTTAATAATGAGGCTGCTCTGCCTATAAGTCTACTTGAAATAACATGAAATAAATATAACTCTTGTGCTGCAGTAATTTCGGTTCCACTTAAGCTACGCACATATTCACATTTTGAAATAAATAAATTTAATAATTTTTCATTCCCATCAAATTTAGGAATCAATTTCATAATTTCATTCGTTATAATCCTCATAGGTTCCATTTTAAATTATTATTTAAAATCAATTCAAAATATTAAAATTGAGTATGCGTTTGTATAATATAACACGTATAACACACAAAAATTCAAAATATAATTAAATATAAGCACATAAAAGTTCAATAAAAACACAAAAATCAATAAAGACACATTAAAATCAATAAATTCACATAAAAATCAATTATGACGCATAAAAATCAATAAATTCACATAAAAATCAATTATGACGCATAAAAGTCAATAAATTCACATAAAAATCAATTATGACGCATAAGAATCAATAAATTCACATAAAATTCAAATAAAAACGCATAAAATGACAATACATTCACATAAAAATCAATAAAGACACATAAATTCACATAAAAATCAATAAAAACGCATAAAACGTCAAAAAAAATTCACATAAAAATCAATAAAAACACATAAAATCAATAAGTTCACATAAAAATCATAAATTCGCATACAATAAATCAAAAATAACAAGTGTATTGGCAATTTTTGTCCAAAAACACTAAGGGTCGAATAGCAGGGCAAGAATACGGAAAGTGAATGATTTTCGACTCACTTAAAACCGCTCGATCCCATGCCTCGGTGATTATTCCACTCGCTGAATTGTTTCTCAACTCCTTTTTCCAATACAGTCGTATTTGTTTGGTTCGAGTATTTTTTTACGTGGATTTGTCAGGAACACACGAAGTTATTCAGGACAGCTGCACCAGATATGTAGGTTGCGCCAGACAAATTATATTTCACAATTTTTGAAGTAAGCGCCGGACAAATTAAATTTCCACGACTTTAAAAAAAATACAACCGGCTGCGCCAGACAAATTGGACGGAGCCGAGATTTTAATAAAATAAACAACAAATTAAATTTGAAGTTAATTTTATTGGTCTTACTTTTGACCGTACAATTCAAGTGAAGATAAAATAATGACAATTTGTGTTTAATTACTTCCTTATATAACTTTTATAAATGCGTAGGCGATTTCTAGTACATTCTTCATTGTAATAAACAACTAAGTAGTTACATTTCTCATACTTTAACGAGAAAAACATCTAAGTACATAAATGCTTATTCAGCTATGCGCAATTAAATCAAATCAACATGTAGAGTACCTCTACTGCGCATTATTCATAGAAAAACAACATAAGTACAAAAAGTGCTTAATTGGTACTTTCACAATCTAAGTTAGTACCTACTTGTATGATTAAATATGTCGCAATTGGACTTCGGTAAACAACGGTGGGTTTGTGGTACATATAACTACATTCACTTTAATTATTGATTCATTTTTCATTTATAAGTTGATTTATCATCGTACATACATTTCGTTGAACGGAAAGTAAGACATTCAAAATGTCGTTGATTTTCAGATAGAACAATTTAATTACTTTTAATAGCAGCCCTTTAAAGCCTGGAGTTTAAACATACATAACACATTCCGTAATTTCTATATATTTTTTGTGAATATTAATAATTACCTGCAGTCAAAGTACGATCTAGGCAAAAACTGGCCATGTCCAAATACGGGGGACGAGGTAAACACGCATTGCACACGCGCAAATCAAAATCTTATTCATATAAACGCACACTAAAACATCAGGGTACTTGTGGACGTTGTATGCCTCTCTGAAACTTTTCTTTCGTATGGGAGCGAAGTTAGCCTGACCCTACCAAATTATATTTACTCATTGCACTGCTTGAGTGGTGTTTTGTATGCTTCGGAACGTACCTACCTAGATCTCCGATAGCAAGTGCACAAGCAGTATTTCTTCTTGCATTATTATTACTTGCTACGTGACTACGCAGTTACAATATCTGTATTGAATAAATAGCTGAGCGTCTGCTGCTTGGTTGGGCCTGCCCTGCACTGATACATTTTGCGTTAGAAACATAAACTTGATTAAAATGTCAGTCACAAGAACTCCTCCAGCTTTTCCACAGAAACCTGCTAGCTCTGCTATTAGTGTGGCCTCGCTTAGTGACACAGAAATGAAGCCGACAAAAAGCAGACGTAGGAAAAAAGATGTTGGTGTTCTCGATTCGGAAAAGGGTGATTTTGCGGCTTGTATGATCGAAATGAAAGGAATGTTTACGGAATGGTCAGAGAAACAGGGGAAAAAACTAGATAAATGTCAGTCAATGTTTGAGAAGCTAAATGAGAACCAAAACCAAATTAAGGCCTCGTTAGACTTTATGTGTAGTCAATACGAAGATCTTAAAATAAAATATGACGGGCTCCAAAAATAAAATGAATCACAACGAGCGTCTATGCAAACATTGGAGAACACGATTGAAAAACTTCAACACAATGATAAAGTAGCTTGCGTCGAGTTCAGAAATGTGCCCACGCTAAATGATATACCAGAGTCCAAGGAACAACTCGCTGACCTTGTAATTAGAGCGGGCAGGACTTTTGAGCTGGGCCTGCTGCCATCCGATATAAAGGACGTGTATCGGACAAACGCAAAACCGGGTTCCAGTAAACCCATATTGGCTAACTTTGTCAGTGTCATCACGAAGGAAAGGTTTACCATAGCCTCAAACGAAACTATCAAATGGAATGAAATGGATTATGAAAGAATTAAGAGATCAAATGAGTATTATTATGAAAGAGGTTTTGACATTGTCACAATTGTAAGTCTCTACTAATGCACGCGACTGAGCTCTGTCTTCAGCTCTCATCGTCTATTTTTTTACAGCCACTTTTCACAGGTCTCACTCCACCTTGCCACGGGACGTCCCTGCATGTTCTGGCATTCTGTCCTTATTATAAACTATCTGCACCCCGCGGTTTCACCCGCGTGGGGGATGATGATGAAATCCTATCCTATGATAGTTATTCCAGGGTATAGGGAGGTAGTCGCAAAGTATCCTATGATAGTTATTCCAGGGTATAGGGAGGTAGTCGCAAAGTATCCTATGATAGTTATTCCAGGGTATAGGGAGGTAGTCGCAAAGTATCCTATGATAGTTATTCCAGGGTATAGGGAGGTAGTCGCAAAGTATCCTATGATAGTTATTCCAGGGTATAGGGAGGTAGTCGCAAAGGCATCATGCAAATGATCGTTACGAGACAGGAGTGCCCCATACAAAATAGATAGATGAGGGTAATGATGGGTGACAAATTTTAATATTTTGACATAATTTTAGACATTTATTTTAATTTGTAATTTTTAATTTTTACATAATTTGTATGAATTTTATTTGTTCTCGATTAAAAAAAAAAAAATTAAATGTTTTCGATTTTTGTATTTTTTTTTTTCTGAAATAAATGATTCTCCATTTCAAATTTCATCAAAATCCGTTCAGCCATTTGAGAGTAAAATACGATGATGATAGAAAGTATCCTATATGTTATGTAATTCCAAGGTATAAGCTATCTCAATTCCAAATTTTATCAAAAGCTCTTCAGTCGTTTGAGAGTGAAGTAGTTATGATGATGATGTTAACGATGAAAAGTATCCTATGTGTTATTACAGGGTATAAGCGCTCTTCATTCCTAATTTCATCAAAATCCGTTAATCCGTTTATGAGTGAAGTATGATGATAATGATGTTAAAAAGAATTATATGTGTTATTCCAGGGTATAAGCTATCTCCATTCCAAATTCCATCAAAATCCGCTCAGCCGTTTGAGCGTGACGGATGATTATGATGATGAAAAGTATCATGTGTTATTCCAGGGTATAAGCTATCTCCATTCCAAATTCCATCAAAATCCGCTCAGCCGTTTGAGCGTGACGGATGATTATGATGATGAAAAGTATCATGTGTTATTCCAGGGTATAAGCTATCTCCATTCCAAATTCCATCAAAATCCGCTCAGCCGTTTGAGCGTGACGGATGATTATGATGATGAAAAGTATCATGTGTTATTCCAGGGTATAAGCTATCTCCATTCCAAATTCCATCAAAATCCGTTCAGCCGTTTGAGCGTGACGGATGATTATGATGATGAAAAGTATCATGTGTTATTCCAGGGTATAAGCTATCTCCATTCCAAATTCCATCAAAATCCGTTCAGCCGTTTGAGCGTGACGGATGATTATGATGATGAAAAGTATCATGTGTTATTCCAGGGTATAAGCTATCTCCATTCCAAATTCCATCAAAATCCGCTCAGCCGTTTGAGCGTGACGGATGATTATGATGATGAAAAGTATCATGTGTTATTCCAGGGTATAAGCTATCTCCATTCCAAATTCCATCAAAATCCGCTCAGCCGTTTGAGCGTGACGGATGATTATGATGATGAAAAGTATCATGTGTTATTCCAGGGTATAAGCTATCTCCATTCCAAATTCCATCAAAATCCGCTCAGCCGTTTGAGCGTGACGGATGATTATGATGATGAAAAGTATCATGTGTTATTCCAGGGTATAAGCTATCTCCATTCCAAATTCCATCAAAATCCGCTCAGCCGTTTGAGCGTGACGGATGATTATGATGATGAAAAGTATCATGTGTTATTCCAGGGTATAAGCTATCTCCATTCCAAATTCCATCAAAATCCGCTCAGCCGTTTGAGCGTGACGGATGATTATGATGATGAAAAGTATCATGTGTTATTCCAGGGTATAAGCTATCTCCATTCCAAATTCCATCAAAATCCGTTCAGCCGTTTGAGCGTGACGGATGATTATGATGATGAAAAGTATCATGTGTTATTCCAGGGTATAAGCTATCTCCATTCCAAATTCCATCAAAATCCGCTCAGCCGTTTGAGCGTGACGGATGATTATGATGATGAAAAGTATCATGTGTTATTCCAGGGAATAAGCTATCTCCATTCCAAATTCCATCAAAATCCGTTCAGCCGTTTGAGCGTGACGGATGATTATGATGATGAAAAGTATCATGTGTTATTCCAGGGTATAAGCTATCTCCATTCCAAATTCCATCAAAATCCGCTCAGCCGTTTGAGCGTGACGGATGATTATGATGATGAAAAGTATCATGTGTTATTCCAGGGTATAAGCTATCTCCATTCCAAATTCCATCAAAATCCGTTCAGCCGTTTGAGCGTGACGGATGATTATGATGATGAAAAGTATCATGTGTTATTCCAGGGTATAAGCTATCTCCATTCCAAATTCCATCAAAATCCGTTCAGCCGTTTGAGCGTGACGGATGATTATGATGATGAAAAGTATCATGTGTTATTCCAGGGTATAAGCTATCTCCATTCCAAATTCCATCAAAATCCGTTCAGCCGTTTGAGCGTGACGGATGATTATGATGATGAAAAGTATCACGTGTTATTCCAGGGTATAAGCTATCTCCATTCTAAATTTCATCAAAATCCGTTCAGCCGTTTGAGAGTGAAGTATGATGATGACGATGATGAACAGTATCCTATGTGTTATTTCACGTTATAAGCTACATCCATTACAAATTTCATTAAAATCCGTTCAGCCTTTTAAGAGTGAAGTATCATGATGATGATGATCATGAAAGATAAAATATGTTTTATTCCAAGGTTTTAGCAATTAATTATATCGAGTTAGCTAATTCATTATTAGGTGCACAATGCACATACAATGTTGCGTTGCGACCTGGGGCACAGAATAAATAATAGTTGGCTGGGGTCAGGCGCGGATGTGGAAAACACGCGGAACCTTGACTCTTTTGTTTTTGTCCCCATTAATGTTTGCCTGCTAGATAACGTTGTTCATTTTAATGCAGCTAACATTAATGTTTGCCTGCTAGATAACGTTGTTCATTTTAATGCAGCTAACATTAACCGAAATATAAGTAATAATATTGTAGCTAGCTGTGCTCTTGGCTTTGCCCGCGTGGTAATTTGTCTGAGTTATGATTACCCTATTCCAGGATCAATACCAACACTCAAAATTCCTTCTGCCGTCAAATAGTTTTTTATCGATTACTCGGCTTCTGCTCATCGGATTGAGATACCAAGTAAACACCAGTTTTAAAGTCTAAACCTAAACTATCCAACACTGAAAACCGCATCACAATCGGTTCGGTAGTTTTTACGTGATGCGCGAACAGTACCCATAGTACGAGTTTTTATAGTTTTAGAAAACGACATGTGGTTTCGTTTAGTTCCATTCATTAACTGGCAGCGCCTCTAGCGGAAACATGCAGGAGCTAAAGAAAATGTGTGGAATTAAACGAAATTACATTTTGCTTTCAAAAAATATAAAAACTCGTACTAGGGGACAAGATTTTTATAAACGTTATATTCTTGTTCAGTAGCTTATTTTAAGTTCCATAGACCATGTTTTCATTACTTTTTGCTATTCCGTGACTTTTTGGTACCTACTTACTGGTTTATTAAACGGTTTATTTAGCTTCGCGACCGACTCTTGACCTGTTTGGTGTTTTTATACGTATAGATTTAGTAGGTACTTACCCACTTCCACTTCTTTTGATTTTTCACATGTTGGTTCAGTTCCGATGACAATGCATTTTTAAAAGCTTTTATTTAACTTCACTTGTATGTATCTATGTATTTTGTTTGTCCTGGAATCTTGCAATTCAAATTTCGAGCACTTCCCGATTGGCTATCCGTCTGAAACAGGGTAGCTCATAAACCGATGGCAAAGGAATAAACAAAAACAAAAGGACTTAAAATCGTAAAAGCTTTTATTTTTATTTTTATTTTATTTTAAATTATACTTAGTTATGGTAAGCATGACCGAGATCCAGGATCAGCTCCAGATCGGGCATTGCTCGTGGCGTGGTCCACCTACTCAGTTCACCTGACAAAGGAACTATGCAACGGTCAATAGCACAGACACGAAATTTGAATATTTTGATATGGCCCCGCCACTGTCCTGCCCATGCTTCATCATCTCTCAATCCTACCTAGAGTTGTAATAAAACACGAGCCGAGTAGTTGAAGGAAACAACAGATTGAGTTGAGAGACTTTTTATTGTCATTCACGAGTGCATTCACTAATTCACTACACTCATAATACCGTAAATACGCAGAACAAGATATTCAATATAATTTTACTGAAGCCTCAATGCACACGCATAAACCGGTTTTTGTTCTGAGTTTTGGTAACCACAGGTACCGTGCGTATTGAGCCTTATCAGTAGAATTAAATCAAGTAAATGAAATTTTTGGTGAACTTAACAGGAGGCTGGCCTTTGCATTTGAGTAAAAAAACGCAATATTCAACATTATTACTTCTGCTCTATGCCTTTTGAAAGTTAATATCGCTTGTGTATTTCTCGGTATCGGTCTCAGTGCACACGCATACAGTACATTTTTTGTTACTAAATGATCACAATAAATCAGTTGACCCACGGATCCAAGGCACAGTGCAACAAAAATAATAATTGCACCATTGCTGCCATTGCCTCGAAAAAAAAAAACAATTCTTTCTGCTAATTTCACAAGAGTCAAAATTGATCTAGGTACATTTCATATTAGCAGTCGTTAGTAAACTAGAATGTTCTTCCTGTTTGTATATATTTTCGATATATAACGTTAGGAATATAATTTTAAATATTAAGGCAGCCTCCTCTTAATTGAAGTCGTTTACAAAATTTACAAATCGACATTTAAGCATAAAAACCAAATTATTTCGAAATTCCACAATTTACTTGCATTATTTTCATTATTGATTCACTAGTATTCATATCGTTGTGATGCGTTCGCACAAACATGGCTTACCAAAGAATTATACACACACTATAAGAACATAGGTATGTAGATATAAATAAATAAAAACATAAGAGTCAACAAAAACCAACTATAATAACAGATTTATTTACAGTCACTACTTAGTAATAAGCTCTTATATATTGGAATGTTATAAGTTTAACTAAAATTAATGTAACTTAAGAATAATTCGATAAAGAAGGGAAATTTCTGCTATAATAATATAACGGGAAGTTGATGGACGAAAATATTAAGCAAACTTATTTACGAATAGAGAGCGGAAAAAAGGTGTACCGAATTTAAAAAAATGCAACCTAATGTGTCCCACTGCTGGGCAAGGTCTCCCCCAGTGTCGTAGTACTATTATTTATTCTGTGCCAATGTCTTCCAGCGTCTCTATGCATAGCTGGATCCAATGGGTTGATAGGCGATTACGTCGTCACGCCATCTTTTACGGAGCTGGCCGCGACGTCGCCGCACGTCTTTTGGCTCCCGTTGTGTGACCACTTTTACCCATCTTTCTGGGTGCATGCGGGCTACATGCCCTGCACAATCCCATTTCAATTTAGCACTTTTGGCACCTGCATCAGCTATGCCAATATTTGAACGGAGCGTGGTATTTCGAACTCGATCTGTCCTTTTGACTTCGAGTATGTTCCGCTCTCTGGCTCTCTGGTAAACCTTGAGTTTGGACTTTTATGCTTCGTTCGGTCAATGCTGCGCACCGTAGGTTAGGACGGGGAGATTACACATGTCACTAAGGGTGCGGTTTAGTGACAGAGGAAGGTCACCCTTCATCAGCGTGTTTTCAATTAAACAAGCGTCTTATCTCTGCACATAGTGCTGTTTAAGTGCATTTCAATTTGTAGACGAAATAACATCTAGGCAATAACAAAGTTTAGGCATTGACAGTTAGGCAATTTGCTTTTTAGTCAATTGGTGTGATAGGTATGATTGCAGCAGTGCCATCTTTCATTTTAGGTACTGTGTTCATAACCTAAAGAAATTAGTGTATGAATTTAAGAAATTATATCGTTCTAAATAAATAAACAATTAATTTGAAAACCGTATTGTACAGAACCTTAATAAATTACATTTTATTATATTAATATATAGGTATTATGTGTGTTAATTTTGACCACGTTTAGCAATTGACGTCCGAAATCTCTTATAAATATTTGTGCTTCAGTTCACAGCCGATCTACATAATAATTTTATTATAAAAACTACGGGCGAAGTTATTTGCTATCAGCTCTTTACGGCGAACTTATCTCTTGTTGCTATTTTTATATTATCATCTGCGGATGAGTTCAAGGAAGGCTAAACTCAGGGATAACGACCAAAATTTTACAAAACAGAAATAATAGTAAACGTTTAGTTGTCCTTATTTACAGTTTTGAAGTTACATCTGGGGCCCGAACGCCTAATTCAGTTGCTTTGGGAATTGTACTCGTTTATGACGTCAATGCGCAGTCCGTTCTTGTCATATCGTTACACAATGATAAGGACGGACTTTGAGTTAGGCGGTAGAACCCCTGGAACAATAATGGTATACATAATTGAGTACTGCTTAAGCTTATAAGTACATAAATAGGATTTAACATTAATTTGTCTCGACTTACAAACTTACATAAGTATGACTTCTCAGATTAGAAGTTACAAAGAGTTAAGTCTTCATGTTACATGACTGTGTATTTTTCGATCTAGGATCAAGCATTAATTAGTAAAATGATATGACCAGAAAAGGCCTTAAAAGAAAAGACAAGATAAGATTAATAAAACTTACGTATGTATCTACGTATAAAAAGTTTAGGGTGATTTCACAGCTCTGCGGACCGTCATACATCAAAACGCATCATATGGCGGTGACCTATTGACCACAGACAAAAAAGTTCAGGATTTTAACTTCTTTTTTATATAAACAAAACTCCAAGTAAACACGTTTGACAATGGACCGACGACAGTTTAGCCATCGCAGGAAGTCGGTGGATGGGGGCGGCACAAGATCGCACGTCATGGCGCTCTTTGGGGGAGGCCTAAGTTCAGCAGTGGACTTCGAAAGGCTGAAATGATGATGATGATGACGTTTGACAATATATTATTTTATTTTATTGACATTAAAATAATTGAAAATACTATTAAGAGGATAGGGCATCCCCCACGCGGCTTCTACAGATTTTGCCTTACATTTCAGTGAAATTAACGTTATGGGATATAACGTTTCTACCATACTAAACCAATCCAATAATACTGGTATTTTTTATTAATCACAGAATAAATTATATTTACTTACTTATAGTTTTTATTTTCTATTTATTGTTATTTTTTATTTAAACAGTAAATGAACTTGAGAGAATCGGTGTTTAAACACTCATTAGAACTTGAGAGAAAATATCGGTGTTTAAACACTCATTAGAACTTGAGAGAAAATATCGGTGTTTAAACACTCATTAGTACTTGAGAGAAAATATCGGTGTTTAAACACTCATTAGAACTTGAGAAAATATCGGTGTTTAAACACTCATTAGAACTTGAGAGAAAATATCGGTGTTTAAACACTCATTAGAACTTGAGAGAAAATATCGGTGTTTAAACACTCATTAGAACTTGAGAGAAAATATCGGTGTTTAAACACTCATTAGAACTTGAGAGAAAATATCGGTGTTTAAACACTCATTAGAACTTGAGAGAAAATATCGGTGTTTAAACACTCATTAGAACTTGAGAGAAAATATCGGTGTTTAAACACTCATTAGAACTTGAGAAAATATCGGTGTTTAAACACTCATTAGAACTTGAGAGAAAATATCGGTGTTTAAACACTCATTAGAACTTGAGAGAAAATATCGGTGTTTAAACACTCATTAGAACTTGAGAGAAAATATCGGTGTTTAAACACTCATTAGAACTTGAGAGAAAATATCGGTGTTTAAACACTCATTAGAACTTGAGAAAATATCGGTGTTTAAACACTCATTAGAACTTGAGAGAAAATATCGGTGTTTAAACACTCATTAGAACTTGAGAGAAAATATCGGTGTTTAAACACTCATTAGAACTTGAGAGAAAATATCGGTGTTTAAACACTCATTAGTACTTGAGAGAAAATATCGGCGTTTAAACACTCATTAGAACTTGAGAGAAAATATCGGTGTTTAAACACTCATTAGAACTTGAGAGAAAATATCGGTGTTTAAACACTCATTAGAACTTGAGAGAAAATATCGGTGTTTAAACACTCATTAGAACTTGAGAGAAAATATCGGTGTTTAAACACTCATTAGAACTTGAGAGAAAATATCGGTGTTTAAACACTCATTAGAACTTGAGAAAATATCGGTGTTTAAACACTCATTAGAACTTGAGAAAATATCGGTGTTTAAACACTCATTAGAACTTGAGAGAAAATATCGGTGTTTAAACACTCATTAGAACTTGAGAGAAAATATCGGTGTTTAAACACTCATTAGAACTTGAGAGAAAATATCGGTGTTTAAACACTCATTAGAACTTGAGAAAATATCGGTGTTTAAACACTCATTAGAACTTGAGAGAAAATATCGGTGTTTAAACACTCATTAGAACTTGAGAGAAAATATCGGTGTTTAAACACTCATTAACTCAAATGCTTTACAAATTATGATAAAAATAATAAGCTATATACGTAGTTTTTCTGTGATTAATAATAGGGGCTAGAATGATTGGATTATGGTTTAGTATGGTAGGAACGTTTTCTCCGGAAACGCAAATTTCATGGAAATGTAAGGACTAACCTGTAGGAGCCGCGAGGGTTCCCTATCCACTTCCGGTCACCGCCGTGTGATGCGTGTTATATGGCAGCCCGCAGAGCGGAAGCTTCGCACAGAAACGCCCGCAGAACTGTGAAACCACCCTTATACAACTTCAATAGATACATATTACATTGATGATTAATATTTAATTATTTGTCAATTCTATAAGACGTTAATTTTTGTGCACGTCGACATTATAATAAAACTATATTTTTATTAATCACCTTGATTTAACAAAATTGTATATATACGAAAGAATACAGATTATGTAAACTATTGGCTAGATGCTAGACATGGATAACTAATAATAAAATATGTAAACATAACATTGAGGCAAGATAAGTATATCACTTATAATAGATAGGCAAGGTTCTTCAACTAAGTACAGGTGGCAGACTAAGAACACCCACTTAAGTCAAATTAGAATTCGTTAAGCCTATACCATACTCAAGCCAGTAAGTTGCACAAAAGCATGCGAGCTACTGGCATCCGACTATTAGCGTGTTGTGGAGAGACGCGGAAACAAACCGTTTCATACAAACATAGTTATTTCTACTTAGGTTTTAAATTAAATCAATTAACGGTTTTGTAACCTAACTTTGTAGTCAGATTAAACTATCCCATATCCAGAGGCAGATCCTCAATCAGTTTTCCTTGTATTATTTTTATATTATTTTGTACACAGAAAACATAAAACTCAAAATTTCCGCGCTCGCGGTTTTGGTGGTCTGTTTTAGTTTGTGGCCAATTTCAAGTTATGTTTTAGTTTAAACCAAACTAGCTAACTAGGACACGTTAAGCTTTCGGCCCCGGGATTTAATTGATGATTGGCCGACGTTAAGCCACCAGAGGCCCTCAGGCGGCCTGACGTACTCTGACACCATAGGCCAACACTACCTCATACGACAAACGAACTATAGAAATAGCGAAAAACGATTATGATTTGGAATTACGTTTCCTTTTAACATTGATTTCATAGCAATATTACGTCAAAATTTTCGCGCTTTCTTATAATGCAACATTTTTATGTGATACGGAATAACTATAAAAAAACGCACTCCCTTTTTTCACGCTTCTTGATTTGCAATTAATACCAAATCAACTCGTACAATGTCCAAATGCACACCCACTGCAAATCATGATCCTTTAATTATTCTTCTATAGAAAACGATAAAATTTGCAAGAAACCTTAAAAAAATTGCGCTCGCTTCGCTCGTGCTTCTTTGAATTAATACCACTAACGTAAATCGTTTATATTCGTAAGATTTAGAACTAACAATTTTCTACACTGAAACAAATATCGCAAATTTTTCAAACATTACGTATGCACGTATCAATTCATATTTGAATATTATTTGGCGTCATGTTTTTAGAACTGGCAGAAATGTTAAAAAGTTTCGCGCTTACTTCGCTCGCGCTTTTTTTGGTGTTCTTTTTCATATGGTTATGTGCGAAAAATCCTTATTAACATAAATAGCTCAGAACATTTCGAGTTCGCCGCCCTTGTTGGTACGAGTATTTTGATCATTTCAATGCATAAGTTTACATGATTAAGAATTATGTTTCAATTTAGTTGTTAGGATTGTCTAAAGAATCGGTTCAAAATACTTCAACACCGGTCAAAATAGCTAAAAAAAACTCGTTTGCTCCGCTCGTACTTATTTTAGTTTTTTCATATTTATTTCCTTTTTTACATTGACATATATAAGCTCAATATTTTAACAATTTCTACTCTCATAACTTTTAATTATGTCAATGCATATTTTCATATGTTTTGGAATGATAAGTTATTATGATTAATTTAATAGTATATTAACTCGGATAGTTCAAAAATTTCGCGCTCGTTACGCTCGTGCTTTTGATAATACACAAAATAAATATTTTATACGATTCATTTAAATACCCACACTGATAGAAATAACTCAAACTTTTCGCGCTCGCTGCGCTCACGCGCTTCATTAATTCTGAAATTTTCTGATATAAATAGCTCTATATTTTTGCGCCTCTGTTCTTTAATGTTTTTTGTTCTCTGGTTGGCCTCTTGCATTTGGGGGCGCTGGACAGATATTTGCTCTTATAGCACGACACGGCTTAACTTACTACCATTCAAATAAAAAAAATGACCATCGAAATCGTATTTAATAAGGCGGAGATATTCAGTAGTCCCCTTTTTTGAAGGAAGTAACCCCCCAACCATCAAAAATCCCCGACGACCAAAAAATTATAAAAAACCGTTACACCAAGTTTCCTCCAGATCGGTTGTAAAATACGACCTGTAGAGGAGTACCAACAAACTGACTGATGAAAGCAAAATTGATGTAAAATGTACTTGAAGCAGAGAAGTGAACTAGGTAACTTGAAGCAGAGAAGTGAACTAGGTAACTTGAAGCAGAGAAGTGAACTAGGTAAACTAGGTTAAGAAATGTACTTGAAGCAGAGAAGTGAACTAGGTAACTTGAAGCAGAGAAGTGAACTAGGTAACTTGAAGCAGAGAAGTGAACTAGGTAAACTAGGTTAAGAAATGTACTTGAAGCAGAGAAGTGAACTAGGTAACTTGAAGCAGAGAAGTGAACTAGGTAAACTAGGTTAAGAAAACTTGCTCTGATTTATGTATGTTTATATTAACAAACAACGAAAAATAATTTTAAACATATATGTATGACATAGCTTAGCTCATTCTTTACAAAATACTAAAGTCTCTGGTCAACCGGTCCCGGCCATGTGAGTACAAAGTAGATCGTAACTATTTCAATTGCAAGTGTATTGGTATCTATTTGATACTCTCTCTACGGTATCTATCGATATAATTTGCGTGCAAGTGCATGGCAAGTGTATCAAAGTGGTTTTAATGACTACTTGGGCTTCTCAGTCTGATAAAAGTGATTGTAAATTAGAATTTCTTATTGTTACTTTCAACATTTAGTGCAATCGTGCGTCACACGCAATTTTCAATGTTTTTGATTATTTTACTTTAGAATATTCACTAGCAAGTACTGGCTACTGCCTAGTTCATAAATACTTAATTATAAATACAAGATTAATAAATAAAATCACTTAAACGCTATATTTACAGTGATATGATTAAGATAATAATTTAGTTTCTAATAATACACATACCTATTACATTTTAATTAGTCTTAGTGTTAAAAGTACATAAGTAAATGTTAGCTTATTTATAAAAAAGTGAAATTTTAACATTTTGACAGTTCTGTTATGTATGGCATTTTCTAGAGAATAATTCAGTGTTATCTTACCACCCTAAAAACCCATGTTATATTACAATTTATATGAATTCCGTGGCGATGAGCATCTTTTTAGTAGGATTTGTTATAATATTTATTTCGATATAGTACTAAAGCGTTCACATAATTGGTTCTCAGTGGTACTGAATATGCCATACATTATCACCAACATTTTAGCATGCGACTCATATTATAAATTGTATTTTTCATCAGTCTTCAACAGTACACGATTTTTCAAAGGACAAAAAGATTTTATCTATATTTCAATGTAGGTTTCTCAATGTTTATGGTACATCCAGTATACTTTTTTAAATGGTGCGTTCTTACGCACCACTACCTACCAACTCCTTTAGGAGTGGTACACGCTCTCGCCTCTCTATCCACGTGCGAAGTACCACACCTTTGTCAGATATTCAACCACCAAGCAGTAGTGTGTAAACATATGTGTTTCGGTTTGAAGGGCAAGGTTTCCAGCGAAATTACTGGGCTATGAGACTTAACAACCAATGTCTCAGGGTGACGAGCACAGTGCAGTGACGCGCAAGTTTTCACAACTGGGTTTTTGCAGCCATCAGCCGAGAGCCCTGCTCGTCTCGTAAACCAATCGAATAAAAAAAAACTTTAGAATATGTCAAATAAATATACCATTTAGTAAAGTTTTTTCATTCTGGCAGAATTTTTTGAGTGCACAAGATTGTGAGCAAGATCTCTCGAGCAAACTTAGCTTATAAGCTGATTAAACCACCCGTGGTATTGTGTCCGAGTGGTGACATGTGCACTTTGCAACACAACAACACCGGATTCGATCCTCAACCTGTAACTAAACGCTCATTAATTCAGAGGGTAATTTAAGCCATAGGTCCTGCGTTAACAACTGATACCAGTGTTTCAGTCACTTCATATTTAAAAGAGACTATTTTTATGTCTAGAAGGTCTCTACTTCCGTAGAATAATAAGTCAATACAATGAGCTGAAGACCAAGCTCCGTGGCGTGCATATTACTGCATATGCTAGTGATGAAGACAATCACATAAATAAAATAATAAATACGTAAAATACCTGTCTAATAAGGGTGTTTTCATCAATAAATAGAAGTGTTTAACACAATGTTAAAGTCTCAGTCTCGTGCCCAGACACACTGTATAATGAAGTGTTTAACACAATCTTAAAGTCTGAGTCTCGTGCCCAGACACACTGTATAATGAAGTGCTTAACACAATCTTAAAGTCTGAGTCTCGTGCCCAGACACCGTATAATAAAGTGTTTACCAGAATGTTAAAGCATCCGAGTTACATGCCCACATACACCGCATAATGAAGTGTTTAACACAATGTTAAAGTCTCAGAGTCTCGTGGCCAGATACACCGTATAATTAAATGTTTAACACAATGTTAAAGTCTCCGAGTGTCGTGCCCTGACACACCGTATAATTAAGGGTTTAACATAATGTTAAAGTATCCGAGTCTCATTGCCAGACACACCGTATACTGAAGTGTTTAACACAATGTTGAAGTCTCCAAGTCCCGTAACCAGACACACCGTATAATGAAGTGTTTAACACAATGTTGAACTCTCAGAGTCCCGTAACCAGACACACCGTATAATGAAGTGTTCAACACAATGTTAAAGTCTCAGTCTCATGCCCAGACACACCGTATAATGAAGTGTTCAACACAATGTTTAAGTCTCCGAGTCCCGTAACCAGACACACCGTATAATGAAGTGTTTAACACAATGTTGAAGTCTCCGAGTCCCGTAACCAGACACACCGTATAATGAAGTGTTTAACACAATGTTGAAGTCTCCAAGTCCCGTAACGAGACACACCGTATAATGAAGTGTT
Source organism: Alsophila aescularia (assembly GCA_946251855.1). Lineage (NCBI taxonomy): Eukaryota > Metazoa > Arthropoda > Insecta > Lepidoptera > Geometridae > Alsophila > Alsophila aescularia. The sequence goes on from OX276376.1 coordinate 67,359,533, forward strand.
TAACACAATGTGGAAGTCTCTAAGTCCCGTAACGAGACACACCATATAATGAAGTGTTCAACACAATGTTAAAGTCTCAGTCTCATGCCCAGACACACCGTATAATGAAGTGTTCAACACAATGTTAAAGTCTCAGTCTCATGCCCAGACACACCGTATAATGAAGAGTTCAACACAATGTTAAAGTCTCAGTCTCATGCCCAGACACACCGTATAATGAAGTGATTAACACAATGTTAATGCCTCCGAGTCTCGTGCCTAGACCACACCATATAATCACTTTTTACTGACCATTTGATCCTTCGTCTTATCATCAGATAGTCATTCTTAGCGATTGTGATACAGAAGCAATGAACAGATTGATTGGTTATTAATAGCTTATCCGTAATTTTTCTCTATTGTGAAACAAACCCGTCTACAGAAATAAGCGACAGGAACAAGCCGGTTTGCTTCCATTTGTAATCTAAAGAAAGAAACCACATAGAAATACACATAAAATATCTCTAATATCCTAATTTACAAATTTCTAGAAAGGTACATGTGTGATTTTTCGCCAATTCTAAGATATTCTTTTTGGCAACATAGTTTACTACTAATAATAATAATAATTCATTTATTTCAGATTATCAAATCCATAATAAAATTAAAACACAAATTAAATTAAAACGCAAATTAAAAATAAAATTAATAGAAAAAGAAAATTGAAATTAAATGTCACAGATTAATTAAAAATAAAATTAATCTAAAATTGAAATTAAATGTCACAAATTAAAATTACAAAAATAAATATGTGTTCAATTAACATTATATTATAAATATGGGGGACCGGTGGCATGCAGCTGCATCCACCTCCTCAGCATCAGCGAGTCCCACCGCTCGGACAATACGCTCAGAATACCGTTCGGTCCGCGTGGTCCGTTCTAATAATTCTTCATTCCATTTTGTGTTTTAGAACTGGTGGCAGTAAATTTTGGAATAGTCTTTTATTGTAATTTAACGGAATAAAAAATCTAAATGTCTAATCTTACAGATTCAAAGATACGAGCATAATTTCGACATATTCGGATTGTACAGTACAAAAATACTTTTTAGGTTATTTCTTATAGTTATATCCATCTTGTCTTTTTTGGTATTTTAAATACTATATCCCATTACGAGAACTACAAAAAGATAAGTTTTTTTTCAATCCGAATCTTATAAAACCTCAAGATTTAATTGCATCCGTTCATCACCTCGAAAGTCATGTCTCTTTCTTTCTTTAGACCAGAGATAACGGCATCTGACTCCGTCCCCCAGACAGGACTGGAGAACGCAACTGTCACTTTGACAGTTTAGAAGAAACGTCAGTCAGCCATTTAGTTTTTCAATTGTGCGCCGCACGTCTCCCTTGCATGTAGCCTTCCCACCTCATCGCCGTGTTGATTAGAATTGGGTCCTTATCCAAGCCCGCTAGAAGGTAAAGCTGGTTGACATGTGTCGCGTGGTAGTCCCACCTGGCTATGTTGGGGCTGACTCCGAGGGTGAAGTGCCTGAGGTCATAAAAGCTTCCGCTTCCGGTGTCGAAGAGCGGGAGGAGGGTTTTTAGGGAGGTCATTCCGTCGTCGAACATTTTTTTCGCTAGAGAGTCGTTGTTCTCACCTTGGATGATGTGCAGGTCGTAGAGGCCGAGCAGAGTGTAGATGAAGCCGTTTAGCACGAACAACGGCGGTGTGGTTGGGTACTCTTCGTACCTGAAAATAAGGGCACATTTTAAATAGTAGCGGCTTATGGCCGGTTCCTACATCTTAAAACGAACCGTTTTCACCTACTGTCCGTCAGCTTTTGACATAAACGCCATACAAAATACCTCAAAAAGTAACGAGACGTTAGAAAATGACTCGTTTCATTTTTATAGGAATTTTTATATTTTTTACAAGCTTTTATTTAACTTGCAATGTTTGTTTAGATCAAATCTTGCGCTGAATTAGAATAACTTCCTCTTATCTACGGAGTTGAATTTTTAGATGTTGGTTCAGTTCCGATGACATTGCATTTTTATGGTAAGCATGACCTGAATCGAGGTCCAGGATTAGCTCTAGATAAACTCTTCAACGGTCAACAGCACAGACACGAAATGTTGTGTACACATTTTATTATGATAACCGGTTTTAAGTTTTACTATGACATGGTTGCTGCACTTAGGGTTGGGTCCTGACTAGGGAACCTCAACGGTTAACAGCAAAGACTTGAAATGTTGTATACGCATTTAATTGTGATAGCCCGTTCTAAGTTTCACCATGACATGGCTACAGTGCGAGTGACTCACGGTTGTTTTGTTCTGTGAGGCGTTCTTGTACATCTTTCGCCACGACAGCTATGATCGTTTTGGCGCAAATCAATTTAACAACTCTCAAAATTGCACAAATATAATGGTTTTCGTTTTGATTTCTTCAAAAATAATGTATTTAAACGAAACTGTGTAAAGTACCCTAATTACCAAAAAGCTAGTCCGTTCCCGAAGGTCATCAGAAACGGGCTAGTTTTTTTCCAAACCAAACATTATGTTCGTTTAGTTTATTTTAAGCTTTACATCACCAGGTATGCTATGATATTATGTAGGGCTCACCACACGTATTTGTCCATCCACAGCGCCTTGACGCCGCCGGCGGGGCTCGGGACGTCCAGCAGGTACAGGGCTCGCTTGGCGGCCGTGAGGTACGCCGCGTCGCCGCTGCGGTGGTACGCGCGCGACAGCAGCGATATCGCGTGCCCCTGGCTCATTGCAGAGTGCCTGGAACGTGGGAACATAGCATTACTCTTTTAATAATCAAAACCAGATCAAGCGCGTCTCGGATAGCATTATTCAAGGCGACGTCATCATTTTAATTCACCCGAATCGAACTAGATGGCGTTAAAAGGCTCTGCATCGCAATACCCTCTTTACGGAATCGCATAAGCGAATCATTTGCAAAATGACAGTATAATAGGATATAAATCCAGTGCTCCGAGTTCTATATTTGTAGAGACGCTATTGTATGTTAAGTTCAACAAACAAACCAATCAAGTGCATTTTATTTTTTTATTGGCAATTATCGTTTATTTCTGCCTGTTCAAATTTAAAAAAATGGTACAATTTTGACAAGAGAGGTATCAATCGATTCATCTTCATGTATAGTGTCATAGGTAATTATTTTTTAACCGGCTACGGCGAAAGAAAGGTTATGTGTGTAACTAAAAACTTGGTCCGATTTTGACAAGCGAGGTATCAACCGATCGTCTTCATTTATAGTGTCATGGGCATTTTTTTTTACCGAGTGCGGCGAAGCTAAGCATGAGTTATGTGTTTAAATTAAAAACTTAGTCCGATTTTGACAAGCGAGGTATCAATCTGTCTGTCATAGCTAAATTTTTATACGCCCGTAGTCGGTTTTTAGTTTTTAAGTTATGTCTTAATTCTCCTTATTCATATTTTTTTAATGCAATTTAGGATAACTGAAAAACTACGGACGGAGCCGTAGCTAGTAGATAAAAAGAAAAACGCCCGTTTAAAAAATAACTCCGATATTATCCTAAATGAAGACCCTCTTGTTTACAGTCGGGTATCGTTCTCACCAGCCGGGCTCCAGCTCCGCCACGCCGGCGGCGATGCGGCGCCGCACGGGGATGGGCCACCCGCCGCTGGCGCCGCGCTGTGCCCGCGCCAGCCAACGCGCCGCCGCGTAGAACTGCGCCGTGTGCTCGCTCGACGCCACCGTCACGTTGTCCAGCGCGCCCGACCCGCTGACGATGATGCTCGATATCTGCAGCGAGTGACAGCAATGTCTTCGATAACCAGGTAACGGCACTGAGCTACTATGTGTTACGTACTAAAGGCACCACAAACGCCACGCGCCACGCGGGGAGAAGCGCGGCCGGGACATAGAATAGAATAGAATTTATTTCTTTGTTGTTTTCTTTTCACATCATCATCATCATAATTTCAGCCTTTCGAAGTCCACTGCTGTACATAGGCCTTCCCCAAAGAGCGCCATGACGAGCGATCCTGTGCCACCTCCATCCACCGACTTCCTGTGATGGCTACAATGTCGTCGGTCCATCATGTGGGGGGTCTCCCTACACTTCGCTTGCTTGTTCGTGGTCGCCACTCGAGAACCTTTATTCCCCAGCGGTTGTCGGTTCTGCGAACTATAAGGCCTGCCCATTGCCACTTCAACTTGCACACTCTGAGAGCTATGTCGGCAACCTTGATTCTTCTACGGATTTCCTCGTTACGGATTCTACTCGTATCATGCAGTGAAACTCCGAGCACAGCTCTCTCCATTGCACATAAGGAATGATGTATTATTGTACTTTTTAGGTTCTTTTGGCCCTGGAATAACACGTATGGGCTACTTTAAAATGAAATGACCACGCGGGCAAAGCCGCGGATATAGCTAGTGTACTGTAGACGGGCCATATTTTCACTGCAATACATTGTAGTACTGTCCTGTCAGTGTTTATATAACGTACTAGTTTCCCCGCCCGCGACTTCGTCCGCGCGGACGACTGTTTATCGCGAAAAAAAGCATCCCATGTTCTTCTAGGATATTGAAAACCAATGCAAAAGTAGGTATAGCACCACTCTTGATGTTTTTTGACATACTTGTTATTTCGTTTCCATAGCAACCGTTTCTGACAGCGAGTAATCAACATTTTTCCATTTGTCCACCAACTTACAATTTTCCGGAATAAAAATCTCCATTCCAAGTTTCATCAAAATCCGTCCAGACGTTATCGCGTGAAAGCTCCCCAAACAAACAACTTTTCACTTTTATATATTGGTATGGATATGCCGTTGGTATGTGTACACCACAGTTTAAACTAGTTCGGGAACCTGTTGCTTCGTAAGATATCATGAACTCTAGTATTGTTTGTGTTAATAAAGTTACCATAAACTTGTTTCTAGGCGAGCGCCTCTTGGGCCGGTCTTGCAGCGCCCAGCCCTTCTGCATGTCGATGATGAGGTCCCGCGTGATCCTGCGCCACTGCTGCTCCGACCCGATGCCGTGGTACACGTGCTCCTCCTGAACAAAAAAACGAAAACAAAAAGGATTTAAAAACGATATTTTGAATATACATAGTTAAATTATATAATTTTAAAATTAAAATCTAGGTTAGTAGTAACTTTTTGCCATTTGACTAAAACACCGCGCAGTACGCGTGACGTCATTCTTCGAAAAATCGCGTTTGTTTTGCTCCCAAGAGGCTTGGGTTTTTATCTTATGTTTAAACCCCCGAACTCCAAGATTTTCCAGTTTAGGATGTGTATCGTTGTACTTATGTATCACTGTATGTGACACATAAATGAATTACTTTATTCCAAAAAGTTGTGGGAATCCTTAGGAAGGCACTAGATTTTGTCAGCTGCAGCGTACGGGCACGAAGTCTAAAATCTCGGTGAGGCTCTTCGGCTTATGGACGAGCGACGGGAGCTACAGCAAGCCACACCGTCAGAGAAAAGGGAGCTCAATCAAAAAATCAGTAAGCTGGTGCGACGTGAGCGCCGACTATCAAATACACGCCGAATAGAAAAGGCAATTGGGCAAAATCGGGGGTCAAAAGTATTCGCGCAGCAATTGAGTAGATCCCATCTGACGAAGCTCAAGACCAATAATGGCACAACCACCGTCTCTAAGCCGGAGATCTTTTCTGAGATTAAATACTTCTATGGACGACTGTACGATTCGCGTGCTTCTAGACCCGAACCTAGCACAGAGAATTCTCGCGCAATACTGACCCGCTACTTCACTGATGAACTGCCCGACGTCAGCCTAGACGAGATTGAGATGGCGCTCAAACAACTTAAGAATGGAAAGGCCCCCGGTGAGGATGGTATAACTTGAAAGCAGGGGGGAAACCCGAACTTCGGGAGCTTCAGGGTTATTTAGCACCGTTCTTACCAGTGGGAGAACTCCAGAAGCGTGGAGCAGGAGTTTAGTAGTACTCTTCTATAAAAAAGGGGAATAAGTCTCTTCTAAAGAACTACCGACCTATTTCACTCTTGAGCCACGTCTATAAGTTGTTTTTCAGGGTCATCTCAAATCGTCTCACAAGAAGACTTGACGAATCCCAGCCTCCTGAACAGGCCGAGTTTCGCGGAGGTTTTAGCACCATAGACCACTTACACACAGTGAGGCAGGATATAAAGAAGTCTGAAGATACCTATTCACTCTTGACTTGAACACACCGGGGTTATAATTTACCGGAAACACTGACGAGGGCAGGGCATTCCACTCCTTTGCAGTTCTTATAATAAATGAAGAAGCGTAACGCTTCGTTCTTGTGCGAGGTATTTCAACCATGAAAGGGTGGCGCTTTGCTGATCGTCTAGTCGTACGGTGATGGAAAGGTGATGTGGGAATCAGCTTGTTAAATGTTAAACTTTGACAAATATTGCAATTAGGTAAGAATAACTTTGAGAAGGAAACTAACAGAAGAACTCGGCTGGGTCGGGCAGCATTCAGCAAGCTTCATCAAGTCTGCACGTCGTCTATACCACAGTGCCTAAAGACAAAAGTCTTTAATCAGTGCGTCCGTCCAGTCATGACCTACGGAGCCGAAACGTGGACACTCACGGTTAAACTAGCCCAAAAATTTAAGGTTGCTCAGCGAGCTATGGCTCTCCATAGCTCGCTGAGCAACCTTAAATTTGTGGCTATGCTTGGAGTTTCTTTGAAGGACAAGATTTGTAATGAAGATATCCGACGGAGAACCAAGGTAACCGACTTAGCTCAAAGAATAAGCATGCTAAAGTGGAAGTGGGCTGGTCACATTTCCCGAAGAACCTATAAGCGTTGGGGTTGACGAGTTCTCGAGTGGAGACCATGTTTAGGCAAACGTGGTTTAGGACGGCCTGTGGCCAGGTGAAATGACTACCTGCGAAAGTTGGCCGGAAGAGGAGAACTGAAGAACGAGCTCAGTGCCGTGCATTAGGAGAGTCATACGTTCAGAAGTGGACAGATATAGGCTGATGATGATGACGATGATGATGATCACTGTATGTATCTATGTGTCTGTCTTTTATGTTTTTTATAGCAGTCCATTAGCTAAGTGGAAAGATTTGGATGACGCCGCATAGGTCTCAGTGGCCGAATTGGTAAAGGCATGTGCTGCGCTGAGGCATAGAGTGCGATTTCGAATCTCGCCCGTGACCCAAATTATTATATATGTGTCTGTCGGTGGCATAGTAGCTCCCAAACGAATGGACCGATTTTCACGCGGTTTTTTAATGTTTGAAAGCTGATGTGATCGAGATGCTTTTTAGCTATAATGGAGGGGGGAGGGGGGGGGGAGTCGGGGGTTATATAATATGTTTAATTTGTGCTTGTTGTACTTAGTGTCGCATTCGGTCGCCAAGACAGCAATGGTCAATTTGGCGCAATTCAATTTTTTATTTCAAAATAGCAAAAATATAATAATTTATTTTAGTTTTTTGTTTCATATATTATGTATTAATTTGCTAAAATAGATGCACTATCAACTAGTCAACTACCGAATTGACAAAACAAGTAAACACCGAGGAAAAGTTTATTTTTCATCTTTAAACGACTTAGATGAGGAGATTCTGAATTATTTTCTGTGATCCCATGTTTACTGTTTTCTCAAAATTGGTTCAGTGTTTTTTTTTCATTTGGTTCATTTGATGTCAATTTTTCAACTTAATTTTATCGCGATAAAGCGCATCCTATTTCGAACTTAAAAATTTAGCGAAGCACGCATCATAACGATTCAAACTATCGTCGATCCGCTATCCAAAATAATTAAAGTACATAACATCAAGTATTATTCTCATCTGATGATAAGGCATGATGCGGTTGAATATGAAGTACGCTTGCGTTGAATACCTGTTTACTATAATACTTTTGTTTTTTTTTATTATCTTCTCTTTGCAAAGCAATCGGTGTGTTATTCAAACATTAAGCTTACTTTTAAGCAGTTGTCATTTGAAATGTCACGTATACATCCATTGATGTTTCCTGTTTCGGGAAACTTTTGGTTACTAGGTCTTTGGGTATTCTTCGTCTTCTTAGACGCATTTTAGTGTCTTTTCCATTTTAGATGACACTGCAGCCGTTTCTGGTACTGCATGGTGTTTGATATTTCTTCCTCCTCTTTGGGCACTTACACCTAAGAAACTAAGATTGTCGGGAAATAAAGAGGTTTTTTTCTGCTTGTCAGCCAGTGTACCGGCAGTGCAGTGTACCGGCAGTGCAGTGTACCGGCAGTGCAGTGCCACGTAAGATTTTAATATATTAAGTTCTGGGTGGCCTTCCAATTGGAAGCCTATAAGGAGAATAACCTGCTCGTCTCGTCATTTTCTCTGTCTGCTTTTCACGACTAACATCTGAACTGAACTTGATGAAGTTTGATACGGAAACAGTGTGCATCATAAGGAAGGACAACGGAAGGACATTGGCTATAATTTATACTTTTTACCCAAGAAAACGTCCGCGCGGGCAAACCCACGGGCGCTAGATCATCAATAAATTACAACAAATGATACTCACATGTGCATAAATTAACTGCGTATTCATAACATAATGCAAATACACAGTCTCCTTCTTCTTGTCCTTATTCTGCAAGACGACAATGAGTGAACCATTCGGCTTCATTTGCAGATCCAGACTGAGCACGAAGTCCAAACTTATATCCAGTTTCAACCACACCTGACTCGACATTTGGTCCGACGTAGAAAACCTTATGACGTTTGACTGAGAGACCGTATCAAACTCTCGGGCCATGTACGCATCTTGACTGACAATCCAATTTTCTAAATGCTTCTCTCCATCATCTATGATCCTCCTCCTCGGTTCTGGTTCTGTTAAGTTTTTGCTGTAATGCGCTAAGCCAAACTGAGCTATCTGAGTAGGGTAGAAGAATCCTCGGGGTTCCCATTGGGTCGACACTGGGACCCCTTCTATTCCGCTGATGCATTTCACTCGGTCTCGGACTTCTACGTTGTAATTCTCGAAGGTGGTAAAGGTGCCGCGAGGGTCGTATCTCTTCTTGGGACGGTAGATCTTGCCATAGCTGTGCGACCATTCGAATTTTTCGACGCCGTCCGTTAAGGTCACTTTGCCGTAGATCTGGAAATTTCGTTATCTAGGTTATTACTTTTGCATTAAGTTCAAAAACTATAACCAGATTAAACTAAAAACTTCCTTGCTTTATGACAAACGTCCACTGCTGGACAAAGGCCTCCCCCTTAATAGAGGGGTGCTGCCATAATCCCCACGCTTGGCAGGCGTCTTGGGGTTCGCAGAATGGCCACCACCGTTAACAAAGAGGACGCTGCTGCCCGTCCTCCGGTGGTACTGGTTGCAGTTCAAGGACATACCCAAGTCCATATGACATATTATTAGGGGTATTATTGCTCCCCTTCTCTCTACTCCGAATGATTTATTCAATAAAAATACCTTTCTCCCCGTTGGTGGGACAGAGCTAGAAACTACAAATAAGTACTATTTGTCCGCAGTTACAGGATTACAATAAATAATAAAAAAAATAAAGACTTCAAATAACATAAAACTTAAAAAAAAAAATAATACAATAAATTTTATTTTGAGGTGTGTGTGAAGCCCGACAACTAATGTAAGTAGGTAGGTACTTACTCGGCAGACTTCAAAAAAAAACTTGCTTATTATTTATTTATAAACTATTTGAAGTCGTTTTTTTTTATTTCTTATTATATACTCACATTAAAGTAGGCTTAAGAAAATTATTTACTTATTTCCGTTCGCTAAGATGAAATAAGCTGTTCTATTAACTGTTGAAAACAGTTATACTGAACCGATTTTGATGAAACTTGAACTATTTCCGTAGTTGAAAACTTGTAGTTTCTAAGAAAGCCATGGCCAAACATACATACGTACATATATGAAATTTGGTGCATTGGTTAAAATACTCATATAGACTAATATATATGAATATGACGCATTTTCAACAATATATTTATGTATGCAATACACATAAACTCGATAACCTCCTTTTATATTGAAGTCGGTTAAAACGAGTTTTGAATTCTGTAAATATAGTTGATAAACTCATATGTTTGCGGAAATCCATTTTAAAATGAACCAAGTAAACATTTGTTGCTCACTTCCGCCAAACTGTAAATTTATATCTTGTCGACATAGCAAGTTGTTTTATCTGTGGATGAAACACGCAATCTCCACTGATGGCAAGCGAAGATGCGGTCGACGAGTAAGTCATCACCATCATTAGTTTGGTTTGGTTCAAGTTTGACTTCATCCATTACCGGGTAGAAGTTTCTTCTTCCTTATTTTGAAGATAAACAGCAGAGTCAAAGTATTTATTGTAAATAGACAAAATAACACCACTTTTACAAGTCAAAACTTAACGTCTTTTGAACAGAGAGAAAAACATTAATTATTTAAATAAATTTAATTATAAAATTAGGTAAACTAAGTATGCTTTGTGTTTTAAAAGGAAATTTCCCTTTCATGGGCCGACTCAGAGTTGTATCTCGCACGGGAAAAGGAAATATCCTTATCTAGTCGGTGATCGGGTGGCGATATATCGCCAACACGCCTCATTACACGCATACTGCGCGTGCGCACGCAGCAAGGTAGTAGGTGCTTCGGAAATACGCCCGTTAGAGAAGGTGCTCAAGAAACTTACGGGGTTCTAATTTTCTCAATTTTTGACAATTGTCTAATAAGAAACCAGGCTGGACCAATCCCCAGAAGCAGTACCGGTTCACGAGTATGACTTGAGTACCAGCCATCTCCATCGGAAGATCCTGATTTTGAAGAGCAGTGTTCGGGTCACTCACGATACCTACGCTTGGCATCTTCGTATCTCTGCAGATAAATATTCCCAAACAAAACCTTGAGCAGGCCGGTCGCACTCCGCAACAAGTACAAATATTATACCTACAAAGTCCGCAATATTGGGGTTAAATCAATAGCGTGTCAACCGTGCGCTCGATGAGTCGCGCGCCGTGTGCTTAGCGATAAAGTACCTACTTACGGAAAAATTTTATTCTTTTCTTAAGTATGAGTACCAAGAAGAAACTTAGAAGGTACTGCATAGCATTCGGTCTGACAAGTCTCGTAAAATACCTACATACCGACATTTTATTACGTAGGTAGCCATTTCTTTTTCATTCATTACTAAGCATGGAATTCAGACAGGCACCTTTTATTCATGAAAGTGCGATACCTATAATGATATAAGCAAATAATCAGGTATTAAGTCTATTCTGATAAGAATGTCATTATATGTAGTTAATAGAACTATCAACATTTATAATAATATGTAATAAAATAATATATTATTACATAATTGTTTATTCTGTTTCAATCTAAGTCATATCATATCACAGAATAATTACTAGTATAAGTACCTAGATAAATCTTGATACAACCCTGCCGAGCGAAAAAGTGACAGAGTGATTCTGAAACGGTTAGAGCAAAGGAAGCTGTCGCGCGTTGTGATACGGTACATTCTAGCCTGCACGCAATGGGTGAGCGCCTTCTAGGTAAATATAATTGAAATATCGCAGCGCTGTGCGAGTTAAATTGCACTTTATTGCGTTGTAGTGAGAGTCATTAGGTATTTAAATGACTTTACTCAATTATCCTTCTGTACTTGTACTATTATTTATTCTGTGCCTTGAGCTTAAGTTTTCGACTTTGGAAACTATCAGTTTCGGTTGTGTTTTGACCTTACATTTCATGACATTGCTATTTACAATCATCACGCACAATACTGGACCTATTGCTATGCGGTTTTCACTGTTGGATAGCTTAGGTTTAGACTTAAAAACTGGTTTACATGGTATCTAAATCCGATGAGTAGAAGCCGAGCAATCGATAAAAACTATACGACGGCTGAACGAAATTTGGTACTTTGTACTTTATGACGGTACTTTTGGTCCTGGAATAACACATATATTACTTTTAACATGCTTTTAACCTACATAAATGATCACGCGAGCAAAGCTGAGGGCACAGCTAGTATATGAATAATACATGGAAGATAAACGAAGATTGCCGAAGAACATAAGAGTTTCGTAGAACTGTTGTACTCAATTGTCTTAAATCTTCTGGCTGCTTGGATCTCTGTTCTGTGAGCTGATTCATCGGTTTTCACCGCTGTTGATAACTTGCACCCCGCGGTGAATCGATCGGCGATCAAATATTGATTGAAACGTATACCTTTAAGCCTGGCGTTTAATGCCAGCCTATTCCAAACCGCCTGGTCCGCGCCTACTCTAAAGTTTCTTTGTCCACTTACCTCAAAGTACTTGTGAATGAGCGAAAAGGGCACGAACACATCGTCGCGCTGGCGGTCGCGGCGACACTCCACTGAGTACTCTCCGTTGATGACGCACTCGATGTCTTCGTCACCGCCACGGACTGAGGCGCCATTCGACAGGACCGACCCGACTGGGGAATAAATAAATAGAATAAATAGTCTCTCTTATTGACACTTTATTGGATTAAGAAATAAAAGTATTGACATCTACGAGTAGCTTCTCATTACACGCAAACAGTTCGGACCACAGATCAGACAGACCCGGTTTCTAGATTTCCAAATTCCTGGCTGTTGAGAGCACAAGTCATAACCATCCCTGGATGTTCTTCGCATCGCCAGCGGTGTAAATATTATAAACTGGCATTTGCCCGCGAGTTCGTCCGCGCGGACTATAGTTTATTGCAATAACATGACATAAGTTCAAACACTTAAACCCTACCAGTCGGGATAAATTAGCCTATGACACTCTTGCGTTGAAGACAGATCGATTGATACCTCGGTTGTCAAGATCGGCCAAGTTTTTAGTTTCAACACATTATCCTTCCTTTGGCTTAGCGTAGTCGGGTAAAAAATATTGCCTATGACACTATACATGAAGAAGAATCGATTGATACCTCGCTTGTCAAAATCGGACCAAGTTTTAATTTGATCATATAACCCTGCGATGAAATATACGGTAGATCCCCGATCGCCGCTCGAAAAACGGCACCGTCAAAACAAGGCATATGCCTTGTTTTTCGCAATAGAACTCTTTCTCTCTCTCCGCTTGTGGACTATTCTTATATTAGCTATAGAACTCTTTCTCTCTCTCTCCGCTTGTGGACTATTCTTATATTAGCTATAGAACTCTCACGTTCTCTCTCCGCTTGTGGACTATTCTTATATTAGCTATAGAACTCTCTCGTTCTCTCTCCGCTTGTGGACTATTCTTATATTAGCTATAGAACTCTCTCGTTCTCTCTCCGCTTGTGGACTATTCTTATATTAGCTATAGAACTCTCTCGTTCTCTCTCCGCTTGTGGACTATTCTTATATTAGCTATAGAACTCTCTCGTTCTCTCTCCGCTTGTGGACTATTCTTATATTAGCTATAGAACTCTCTCGTTCTCTCTCCGCTTGTGGACTATTCTTATATTAGCTATAGAACTCTCTCGTTCTCTCTTCGTTTGTGGATTATTTTTATATTAGCTGGAGAGGTATATATCTGTACAAGTACAGAATAAATAAGTACAGGTAAGTATTGGCGTGGGGACACTTTTGAGGTTTGATTTTCATAGAGACTGTGTATCTATAGTTTATTTGATCGAAGATATAACCCTTATTTTGCCTTGCTGTAGTGGGAAAAAAATAAATTTGCCTATGACTCTACACATAAAGACGAATCGATTGACACCTCGCTTGTAAAAATCGGACCAATAGGGGCGATGCTATGGTGGAACATACACATACCCATATAGTGTACTTATTATATTGGTGTATATTGTACTAGCTGCACCCGTGGCTTCGCTCGCGTGGTCATTTCTCAAGGTTAAAAGTAATCTATGTACTATTCCAAGACCTAAAATACCAATATAACAACATTTGATCAAAATTCATTCAGCCGTCAAAATGTTTTTACCGATTGCTCGGCTTCTCCTCATCGGATTAAAATACCAAGTGCACCAGTAAACCAGTACCAGTAAAGTTTAAGCTATCCAACAGTGAAAACTGCATCGCAATCGTACCAGTAAAGTTTAAGCTATCCAACAGTGAAAACTGCATCGCAATCGTTCCAGTAGTTTTTACGTGATGCGCGAACAAACATACAGACAGACACGAATTTTTAAAATGTTATATTCTTGTTCAGTTGCTTATTTTATGTACCCTAGACCATTTATTTTTTAATTATCTTTTTTATAGACTTTTTCGTTCCTATTGCTTTATTATATGTATAGATGGTTTAGTTTGTAGATTATATAGTTATATATTTAAACGGGACATAATCGCGCTGCAAACTTAATATTTATTTACCTCGACGTTTCGATCAAGTTGCATTGATCGTGGTCACGAGAAGACTGAACTAACTATGTGTTCGAATCGCGAAAGTTTAAAAGTTACAATTTGTAGATTATGTTTGGTATTATGTATATATAAATACATATATATTATTTCTTTATCTTTGTTGATGCACCACCGATCGATAAATTTGTATGTCCACTTCTTTCCATCCAAAGGTTGCCTGGCCAATAAGGCCGCCGATTGTACATTTTAGTTTTTACTTGGTGTGCAGATAAAGAGTTGTTGTATTGTATTGTACCCACATACATAGATACATATACTGTTAAACTCATTACGCTTCCCTTGCTTTGCTGTAGCCGGGTAAAAAGTATCCTATATCTTTGGCCAGGGCTTAAACTATCTCCATACCAAAGTTCTTCAAGATCGATTCGGCCGTTTAGTCGTGAAAAGGTAACGAACAAACAGAGATAGATAGAGAGAGAGAGAGAGTTATATTGTAGGCATACGAGAGATGTTCGAAAGCATTGCCTTCCATAGCCAGCTCATACACCTCATTATCTAGCTGTTTTTGTCATACATTCGTACATGTTATTGTCCAATTGATCATTAAATCTATACCATAACAGTTGTAGAATGCTTGTCTATATATCGAATGAGGCCTGTGGTGTCAGAGTTTGTCAGGAAAACAGTCCATATATTTTTTACGGAGTCTGTCTGTTTGTTTGCTCATCACGTAAAAAACTACTGGACCGATTGCGATGTGGTTTTCGTTGATGGATAGCTTTGGGTTGGACTTTAAAGGCTGGCGTACTTGGTATCTCAATCTGATGAGTAAAATCCGAGCAATCGATAAAAACTAATTGACGGCTGAACGAAATTTGGTATATTTTACTTTAGTTACTTTTGGTCCTGGAATATCACATAGGATACTTTTATCTCACAAAAAAAACAAGCGGGCAACGTCCGCGGGCACAGCTAGTCGGTCAATAAAGTGACAGTAGGTATAATAGTTACTGGGTCTAGGCGCGAGGTCCCCGCAGTGCCCCCAGTACAGCATGAAGAGCAGGGCGGCGAGGCACAGGGCCCCCAGCACCAGCCGCAGGTTCACCCGCAAGTGCATCTTGCTCCACACCTGAAACAAATATTTATTCTGAACTGTACTGAGACAGTTCTGAAGTGTAACTGTACTGTGATCTTTGTACAAAACTCATTCAAAGCTTAATAATAATAAACACTTACCCCCTTACTTATAAAAAGTTATGCAATGATTAGAAATTCCGCGCAGTACAAAATTGTACTGCGCGGAATTATTAATCATTGCATAACTTTTTATAAGTAAGGGGGTAAATTGACACCAGAATTAAGAGACATTTATACAATTAAAAAATATGTTGTAAATAGTAGTAATAATAATTATTTAAATAGATTATATATTAGAACGTATTATTGAAGATATTAATGAGATAATTTTTATCGTTAAATACATTTATAAAAGAAAGAATACCACCTCAATGCTTCGTTAACCGCGCATTTTTATTTTGGCGGAGCTTTATGTTTCTTCGGCGCATCCTACAGCCTAAACAGCGTAATGGATTTTGATAAATGAGGTATTATTTGATTCATCTTAATCACCAGAGTGACATAACATATATGAAGTGTCGAAACAACTAATGAGGTGGCTTACAGCTGCAATATTGTATTTCCGACGTAACAAAAACTAATGAGGTGGCTTACAGCTGCAATATTGTATTACGAAAAACAAAAGTTTACCAAAACCTATCGAGTGAGGTATCAAAATGAAGACCATTCTAAAAATATGTAAGGAAAACTAAAAAAATATGGAAAAATAAAAGTCCGATTGTGAACAAAACTAAAAAGAGCTTTAGATTTTTATTTAGGAAGATAAAATGCAGTCGGAGGCAGCATTAATTTAATTTCTCCTTTGTCAGGGTCAGCTAGAACCTCCTCGGTCTTGCCTCCAACCGCATTCTTTATTTAAAAATTAAGAAACTAAAGCTGTTTCGTTTTGTTCGCAATAGTATTTTATTAAATAATTTATTTTTATTGAAATAATTGAACAACAATTGTCACGTGTGGACAAGGAAGTGTCGTCACATTATCATGGGATGAGACAGTGCTCAAACATTAAAAACATACAATTCTAACATATAGGATACTTAAAACAGTTTACATTTTTCAACATTAATCTCACACAAGTTTTAGTTTATTGTTACCAACAGAATTGGTATCTACGAGTATGTTTCACTTTTATGTAAGTAGAGGATTAAAGACCAAAAATAACAAAAATTAACCAAAAATAACTTATAATGGGAATTACCATTGTTACTTTAACCATTTTTTAATAATCTTCATAATATGATAAGGAAACTTAACTAGTTGGTTAATAAACGTAAACCTCATTTAAATTTTATGGTTGAAATAATTAAGCAACCAATTAAAGATAAGTCAACCTTATCTTTAATTGGTTGCATTATTTAAAAATCGTAAAAGATAAGGTTCTGAATTATGTTTGAATCGTAAACTGTACAATGTGATTATAAGTATTAACTAAATTCAGATACAAAATACATTATGGTACTCACTTGTTAGTAGAATTCACATTATAAACACAAGTTGATGAAATCTATTCTTCTATCTGTCTATCTAATAAACCAGTAAGTACCAAAAAACCTGTACAATGAAGATATTAAAAAAAAGAGGTTTAGGGTTACTAAACATGAATATAGCATTTCAAAAAATAATAGTTTATAAAAAACTAAAAAAACACGCTTTATATAGAAAACCAAACTAAAAAATAGAATATAAATTTTAATAGTGTAAATAAGAAAAAAATGTTTTATTTAAAAAAAAACGTGGGGTGCATGGGTCAATAGTTATAAATATTTCTTTGACAGATATGAGAAGCACCCCACGGTTTTTTTTAAATAAAATTAATTTTTTTTAAAAAATATTTACAATTTTATTTTTAAAGTTTTAGTTTTACCACAATAAGAACAGCTACGACTACTTCATGATATGATCAAACATTAGTTATCGTAAATAGAAGGACAGTGCGGAAGGCCGACTTGGCCATGATAGGTTAATTATTCCTTTTTTTTTAACCTTGAAAACCATTTCATTAAATAGAACCTTTTCATGAAATTATTCTTTTTGACTACCAGTGAATGCTTCCTCTGAAATAGGGGGAATTTTTACAAAAAGACATAACTCAAAATCATGTCCTGGACCGGGGGGGAAGCCGAGGGGAATAGATAGGTACATAGATAACTCTTTATTGCACTAAAAACTTAAAATATAGCACATCAACATTGACCTTAAAATAGTACAATCGGCGGCCTTATCACTAAGCAGCAATCTCTTCCAGGCAACCTTAGATTAGAAAGCGAGAATAAAAACATTAATGAGCGATAGTGCGCATTTGCAAACATGTATACATATACTTAGAATATAAATACTATAAAATATTACTTATAAATACCATAAGTACAATACAAAAAATAAAATATATACACACATATATTTAAATAAAAATACATGAGTTATTTTCACCATTTGCTACAAAACTAACGGCCCCATAGTGTAGAGACGAGAAAAGATGTGAGTATTCCGACGCAGGCGAATTGGGAGCCACTTGAGCTTAACACGAAACATGGTCATACTTGTATGCATACATACGTAAGCCAAATATAAACCTGATACTAAAAATTTGAGAAAAACAAGAGAGCAGGCGTCAGCGTAATCAAGATTAGGAAGCAGAAGAGATTGTGATTGATTTTCCCTTCTCCCCCCTTCCTTCCCCCCTTTACGCCAGTACCGGATATCTATTGTTTTACCTAACTTAGTTTAGCTTAGCTTGCTTAGCTGACGCAGGTATTAAAAATAAACTGGACTACTACTACAACAGGGAAAAGTGGCATCCAATACTTTTACACCATCTACAGCGACATCACTGGAACAGCTGTGCCAGCAACCTAAAGCCGTGCTCCCGTACATAAAGGAGCTTGGGTGGCTTGGATAGAGGCTGGCAGGGGGCCAAGCGGTGCATCAGTGCAAGCATTACTGCCCGTAAGGATCTCGAATAAGAATAAGCTGACGCAGGTTTCTTTCTTGTATGCAGACTGCATTCTAAGCTAATTAAAATATGCGATGATAAGTTAGTTGTGTATGCCGATGTGCAGCTACACTATCTAAGCTAAGCCCCTACCGCCTACCGTCAAATGGAGAATGGACTTCACAACCAACTCAAGTCTGGTGTAATGCTATACAATCTTCCTAAGGATAAAGTGATTTTCCATGAATAAATTAGTCTAGTCCCGGTGTGGTGGTCTCGGCTTAGAATAAGACCCCTCCCAATCCTCCCGTGGATGTAAGGGAGTCGTAAGAGGCGACTTAGGGATTACACACCGGAAGATGAGCAGCAGCGTCCTCCGAGTACTCATGTACAACACTGCGGTCACCAATCCGCCTGCCAAGTGTGGTGACTATGGCAAACCAAATATGATAGACAAACACGAGCCATCGCAGGGAGTCGGTGGATGGAGATTGGTGGCGGTACAAGACCGTTCGTCATAGCGCTCCTTAGGGGAGGCTTATGTTCAGCAGTGGACTTCTAAAGGCTGAAATGATAATGATTATGATGAAATTAGTCTATTCGCTTAATACATACTGTAGACAAACTGCTAAAAATAGCCCGTCCTACTGTCGCATACTTTGCGTAGGCGGAATTCCAAACAAATATCTCTTCATGTATAACAAACGGAACCGAACACTATTATTACTGCAGCGTAAACTTTTAGGGCGACTAGTAAAGCAAAAATGTAGCGAGTCCGAGAAGTGTGAATTAGTAAATAAATGATTTTCTCTGATCACTCACTCTGTACACAGAGGAGGCAACATTCCACTCGACTTCACGTCTGTGGCTGTGGTACTGGATTAAGTGGACTCCTCTCGAACAGTTGCAGTCACATTGTAATCAGCACAGAGATGTACACGAAATAGAATTTTTAATTATTGAGAAATGAAAAAATATTTTCCGTCTAGAATTGGAAGTTGAAACACCGACCGAATGCCGAAACCGCTGCGGGGCGCTGCGCTTCGCTTACTTTGCATTGCAGCTGTTTGAATCGGTGTTGCTGGCAATCAAATAAAAAAAGACTGTTGTCATATGTGCTGTGGTTTAAATTGCACTTAGTGCTGAGACTGCAAACACTGCTAACAGTCGGTTTAAATTGTTTGTCAGCCTATGCACGCTAACAAATTAAACCGACGATTGCATGCTTATGTCATTTGAGTCAGCAGCAGCCCGATTACAGAACTTGGCTTCAATCAGATTGTCACTTTTTTCATAGCAAAATCGACTTTATCGCAAAGCATTATTGAATTTGATGGCTTGAAACCGTCATGATCAACATTACGTAATCGCACTGCTGTTCTATGAATCTACCTACTGTTGTTTTGTTTTGTTTTTAGTTATTTCATTTATCTCATAGTTCTGTTGAAATCGTTTGCTTATGATAAAATAATATAATCATTATTATATGTACTGGCAGTCCAGCGGGAATTCCAACAACATATCAACACAAAATGACAATTGAATTTGACGTTCCCGCATTAGCTGCTCTACCTCTTTATTGTGAGCGTTGTGTGCCCACCAAAATGACGTCACTCCTGAATTATTTTTCATAAATAAATAAATAAAACCGATAAAAACTCCCCCCAAAAATTATAGCTAAGAGGCGCGTTCACTTACTACGTTCGAGGACGCACGGATCACCCGCGCGATCACTCGAAATCGTTCACAGTGTCGTCGGGCGTTCGCCTGGATCACCCGAAAAATAGTAGGGGAGGGGAGGAATAGTATGAAACTGACACTTGACAGTTGTCAGTTCTATGTGGACGTCCAAAGTCGTTCACTAACTCCGGATGGTCAAGCGATAATCGCACGGATGATTCGAGCGTAGTAAGTGAACGTAGCCCAATCTTGTTTGCCTCAGCTTTGAGACTTAAAAAAAACACAGCTAAATTGGTCCTTTCGTTTGAAAGATACGATTCACACCCCCTTTTTTTAATTTTGTTTATATTTTAAGCAAGCCGTTCTCTTTGAAAGTTTTAAACACTTTTACCACTAACTATCCTTTCCAAAAACGACCCTAGGCCGTACGGAATAAGGTCGTTTGTAAAATTTAACTATTAAGTCATCTACGAGTAAACATCAAAACGAACGGTGGTCGAAAACATATCAGAACGATAATTTCGCCCACAAATGTCCAAAGCGAATGGAAAATGTGATCATATTTAGCATTATTAATAATTATTTTCCCCATTAGCTTCAAAATGCAATTACTATTTAGAACCGTTGGGTACCTGGTAAAAAGTTTCATTTCATACATTCTAGAATAAGTATTCTAGATATCTATCACCAGAGCGTAAAGGCTGGTGTAATCTGCAGCTTTAGGTATATAAGTATATCAAATATATTAACTATCTGCACCCCGCAGCTTCACCCACGTGCAAACTTTGCCATCCCCGTTTTTTAGAAATTTTTAGGATTTTTAGAAATTTCATTCCTTAAGGGGTGCCTTAAGGAATGAAATTTCTAAAAATCCCTCCTTATTGCGCCCCTAGGGTTGACATCTGTAACTTTGGAACCTGTCACTTTGACACCTGTCACTTCGACTCTTGTCACTTTGACATCCAAGTGGCAATTCCCGATTGATTGATTCTTGTCCTTCTATCTATGGAGGTGGAAGGACCAGTGGCCCAATTACAGAACTTGGTTACAATCGGATTATCACTTTTTTCATAGCAATTTCGACTCTATCGCAAGGCATTAGTGGTTGCGATATTGAGAATTCGATTGAAGCTAAGTTATGTGGTCGGGCCGCAGAGCCTTGAACCTGTGGCCCAATTACATAACTTGGCTTCGATAGAGTCGAATTTGCAATAAAAAAAGTGATAATCCGATTTTAGCCAAGTTCTGTAATTGGGCCACTGGTCTCCAGCGGGCTGGAGGGTGGTAGGGTTCGGCGTCGGGCTTTCATGCCGACTACCCAGGTGGCTACGCTCAGTGGCTTCAACCCCTGGGCACTGACTGGTCACTGGGGACGCTTCTGCGTGCAGAGGCTCTATCAGTGGCTCATCCGTTGGGCTGTTTGATTCGGTTGGATGTCCGCCTCATGTACTGCTAGCTCTGCTCTCTCTATCCTTATCCTTAGGCGGGAGGATATCCCTGGGCAGGGCTCATCTCTGGGGCTTGGCTCAGGAGGTAACGTGTGGAACGAGGCAATTCCCATTCAAAATTAACATTCGTTATTTTTTGGTTTTTTTCTTAGTCGGGATGCATGGTACCTTACGTATGTCCTTTTCTGTACTCCTGACAACGTGTGTGCAAAAATAATCGGTTGAGTAGTTAATGCGTGAAAGCGTAACAAACAACAAAACAAACTCACTCACTTTTGCATTTATAATATTTGTAGGATGGTTTTATTTTGCCGTTATTTCACAGTTCGTTATTCGCGATGTAGGGGATGTTTAGCAGCGGGCACGCGGCCCTCTGCTCGGTGTTACAGTCAGAGAGCTCCCGCTGGTGTGCTGTTTGAACTAAACTGGTAAACTCTTTATCATGACTGATTTTACTCATTCTGAAATGATAATTCATTTATGCGATTGACATAATTCATTTATTGCTGTGCTACAGATTGCAATGCAGTTTTCAATGTTGGATAGCTTAGGCTTTAACACAGAATAAATAATAGTACAATTATTGACTTAAAAACAGCTGTACTTGGTATCTGAGTCCTACGAATAGGAGCCGAGAAATCTATAAAAAAAACTGAAGGCTGAACGAAATTTTGTATTTTGTACTTTGTACTTGTTTTTATAATTTTGATCACTGTTAATGTGTACTATATGAGCCTTTCATAATTACATTCACAATCAAGAGTTATTCTCAAGAATTTGTGTTCACGAACTTCTTCAATGGTAACATAATTGAATTGAACATTTAGTGAGGGAATCTTCTTCTGTGGAAATATAAAATGACTTAGTTTTAAAATTGTACTATCATCTGCAAACAATATCATCTCATAATTATTGTACCTACTATCATCTGCAAACAATATCATTTAATTGGTGTGGAATTGTCCCGAATATATTTCTTTATTATTTATTTATTATTACATTTTGGTAAATCATTAATGTACACGAAATATAATCTTATTAGAACTCATACATACATACATACACCGAATTAGAGACTTTGTTGCTACTTTTCATAGATTTATTATAAACTAGCTGTGCCCACGGCTTTGCCCACGTGGTTATTTTATTTAAAAGTAGCCCATACTGTACAATATAACCTACTACATTTCTTCGAAATTCATTCAGCCGTCAAATAGTTTTTTATAGATTGCTCGATATCTACTCATCGGATTAAGATACCAAGTACCCCAGTTTTTAAATCAAACCCTAAGCTATAAAACCGCATCGCAATCGGCCTAGAAGTTTTTACGTGATGCGCGAACTAACATACAGACAAACAAACAACCAAACAGACAGACACGATTTAAAAAAAACTATTCTTGGTTAGTAGCTTATTTTACCCTAGACCTTTTTTTATTATTTTCATTGTACAGACTTTTTCTTTCTTATTGCTTTATTATAAGTAGAGATCCTACGATCAATGCTACTTTTAGAATAAGTTTTGGTTTGTGCTTTTAATAATAAACATTATCCTAAATTTTATTTTATATTTCGTTTTTGTTTTATATACTCTAAGTCTTTTAGTCTTTTATTTAATGTAAATTATATTTGTAGAACATTATTATTGTTATCTATGAGTATATCGCCAAACAACAAGATCATCCATAAAAAATCGAAGGCGACTGAATTCTTGTACACCAAAAATTAAATAAATATTTTACTCAAATAACATAATGGTTTACAATTGAATTATAATTGTTACTGACCTACAGCTCCTGAGCTATAGGTAGTGCAATCTGTGCATATAGGTGTGTTCGGGCGGGCGGGAAGCGGGTCACTGTGCGCCGCAACTAGGTCAGGGCGGATGCACCGCGGGTTGCCAGTCTCTAGGGCAGGCTGGGGAAATCAAACATAATTATGTATTTGTCTAGTGTATTATCAAAATAATTATATATAGCGTCTACTAGTGCGTATTAACCTAGGCCTCTGTGCGCTATTAATACATATACTTAATTTTAATTTCCTGCTTTGGTATTTTTTATGACTATTTACTAATTAGGTACCTGTAAGTTTTGTGAAAAGTTGCTGAAATTCACCTTTTCATACAAACGTATCTATATAAATAAAAATGAAATGCTGTTCGTTGGTATTGGTAAGCGCATAACTTTAGAACGGCTGGACCGTTTTGGCTATATTTTTGGTTTTAAACTGTTCGTAATATACCTAATTAGGGTTTAATGGAAAGAAAAATTGGAAAGGTCACACGGAAAAATTTTAAATTCGGGAAAAACTGTACGTCCTTTTATGGGATATTTGTATGAACTCAAACTTGACTTGGATGCTTCGTTTGAAATTCAAGAATAAACAAAAAGTCGCCTGGTCTATGTTCTCTCCTTTAGCGGGCCTCATGGCATGTCACGGGAAACAAAAAGTCAGCATTTCATTTTTATTTATATAGATATATATAAATAAAAATGAAATGCTGTTCGTTGGTATTGGTAAGCGCATAACTTTAGAACGGCTGGACCGTTTTGGCTATATTTTTGGTTTTAAACTGTTCGTAATATACCTAATTAGGGTTTAATTGAAAGAAAAATTGGAAAGGTCACACGCAAAAATTTTAAATTCGGGAAAAACTGTACGTCCTTTTATGGGATATTTGTATGAACTCAAACTTGACTTGGATGCTTCGTTTGAAATTCAAGAATAAACAAAAAGTCGCCTGGTCTATGTTCTCTCCTTTAGCGGGCCTCATGGCATGTCACGGGAAACAAAAAGTCAGCATTTCATTTTTATTTATATAGATATATATAAATAAAAATGAAATGCTGTTCGTTGGTATTGGTAAGCGCATAACTTTAGAACGGCTGGACCGTTTTGGCTATATTTTTGTTTTTAAACTGTTCGTAATATACCTAATTAGGGTTTAATGGAAAGAAAAATTGGAAAGGTCACACGGAAAAATTTTAAATTCGGAAAAAACTGTACGTCCTTTTATGGGATATTTGTATGAACTCAAACTTGACTTGGATGCTTCGTTTGAAATTCAAGAAAAAACAAAAAGTCGCCTGGTCTGTGTTCTCTCCTTTAGCGGGCCTCATGGCACGTCACGGGAAACAAAAAGTCGCCTGGTCTGTGTTCTCTCCTTTAGCGGGCCTCATGGCATGTCACGGGAAACAAAAAGTCGCCTGGTCTGTGTTCTCTCCTTTAGCGGGCCTCATGGCATGTCACGGGAAACAAAAAGTCGCCTGGTCTGTGTTCTCTCCTTTAGCGGGCCTCATGGCATGTCACGGGAAACAAAAAGAAGGTGGGCATTTTTTTTATATACTGTCTCTTAGGGGTGAACGGGGGTGGCAAGTTTTGCACGCGGACAAAGCCACGCGGCGCAGCTTGTTTCGTATAAAATGAAATAGATACGATAGAAACAGATTTTCCATTTAAAAATGTACTAGTGACATCGAAACAAAACATTGTAGATATGTTTATATATTTATATAATGAAATCACTAAGTTTTTTTTTTGTTAATAATTAAGTACCGTAAGCTACAACTATCACAATTTTTTTAAGAGCTTTAAGCATCTAAAATTAAATTAAATCATTGGTATGGCATAGCCCCTTCTATCTACAAAATATATTATGTTGAATTGACTTTTGAGCAATTCTTTTATTATAATATAATGCTATTATTGATGTATTATGTATTATAACCATTAAAGCGTAACTAGATAGATTGGAAACAATACTGAATTTCCTACAGTATTTAATTTAGTAACATGAGAGGGGTTATAGATAAATTACCAGTAAGAATGGGACATTAACTTAGGGGTAGCAACCCTGTCCACCGCGGGTGGGTTCGGCCACAGTCGGGTAGAGTCGTGCGTCCCCGGCCACGCAGGCGCGCGGGAGGCATCGATCGGCGGCCTCGGGCGCAGCGGCGCTCAAGTGGTCCGCGAGAGGCGACGCGAGTCCCGGGCTCTGCCCTACGATGGCGGCGTGAGCGCGCGCCCCACGGCCTCCGGCGGACATGCCGCGATGGCCAGAGAGGTAACCGCGCCGCGCACCACCCGTTACATAACCGCAGCCGCGACACGCCCGGAGCCCCGCCGTGCCCGCGCTGGCCCGGGCCTGCACGCGCGTGCCGCAGCCGCTGTCCCACTCGCACGCATGCCTGTTCGCGCTCCGTCTCGCCAGCTCTGCTGCACATGCATCTGTGAAGGATTCCTGCTGAAAGACCCCTATCGCTCCGCCTGATCCTGTCCTAAAGAACGACCTTACGCGGTTCACAAATTCGTGTTATCTAAACTCCTCAAAATTCAAATCGTGTTCCCCAAAATAGAAACGTGTGTGCTGTATAAATAGACTAGTTAATTTAAGAAAATGCACAGTGAAATAGGTAACCTTATTACATAAAATGAGCACATGCGTAGCTCTGCAGCTTCTAGCGTTTCGTAGAGCTGTCATAGCGTAGCGGTATAGCCCGTACCGTGTAGACTTTCGTAGCTCTTAGCTACAAAGTAGTTTTCGATCGACGACGTATAAAGGTTGCTTACAATGTTTTATCTCCAAAATAATATATATTACTAGCTGCACCCCGCGGTTTCACCCGCGTGGATTATGGTGATAATGACGAAATGTGTCCTATGTGTTATTCCAGGACCTAGAGTATCTACTTACCAAATTTCAACAAAATCTATTGAGCCGTTACAGCGAGAAAGTAACAAACGTCACACACTCAAAAACTTTGGAATTTATAATAATAGTGCAACGGAAACCAAAAAGAAAAAAAACTTTTTCAAAAACAGATTCAATTATTTTGAAATTTAATGATAATATCAATACGTATTTTGCAATTTATAGCTACAAAGGAAATATTTAATAAGTATAATATGTTTATAAATCACACTGTTTGCTTAAAGTAAACTACTTCAGTGCCTAAAATAAATAGGAAATTGACAGCTGGCAGCACATTAAGAATTGACAGCTGGCAGCACATTAAGAATTGACAGCTGACAGCACATTAAGAATTTGCCAGTAAGTTTTTTCATTATGTGTATTAATAAAATCACATTAAACTAGCTGCACCCCACGGCTTCACCCGCGTAGATAGAAAAGTATCCCAGTTATTCCAGAGCCTAAATTATCTATCATATATGGACGACACTGAAAGTTGGTAGTGCCCATGCCTGCTGAGCTTAGTGTCGCAGGTTCTAATCCTGGCTGGGGCAAACATTTGTGTGATGAACACAAATTTTACTTCTCGGGTCTGGGATGTGTGCGGCGTATCCATACTCCCAGCGACGAGGGAATACTGGTGCGGGGTTATGAGTGTGTTAAACTTATTTATTATTTACTACCTGTGCCCGCGGCTTTGCCCGCGTGTTCATTTCGTTTAAAAGTAGCTCATATGTGTTATTCCAGATTCAAAAGTACAATATAATTTACAGTTCTTTAAAGTTCGTTAAGCCGTCAAATAGTTTTTATAGATTGCTCGGCATCTAATCATCGGATTAAGATGCCTAGTACCCCAGTTTTTAAGTCAAACTCTAAGCTATACAGCATTGTAATCGGTCCTGTAGTTTTATCGCGATGCGCGAAGAAACATACAGACAAACAAACTAACAAACAAACAGACAGACACGGTTTTTAATAATATTATATTCTTGTTCAATAGATTATTTTAAGTACTAGACCTTTTTTTTTATTATCTTCTTTGTACAGACTTTTTCGTTCTTATTGCTTTATTATAGGTATAGATAGATAGATTTATATTGAATACTAGCTTTGCCCCGATGATGATATGATGATAATGATGAAAGTACTAATACGTAACCATCGTTTTTTTTTAAATTATTTATTTATCTATATACATAGCAAATATATACTACAATATTCCGCCAAACTGCAAAATAGTTTGCAGGCAGATGATAACTCTCATGTTATGTTATAACTATGTAATTAATTTCAGTTAAATATTTATTAACTTAATATCATGCAGATTGAAGACATTTAGGTGTTAGTCTTCAATACTATATAATAGCATTTTTTTTTCAATATTTCGTATTTATAACATATTTATTGACAAATTCGCTAGATAGATCGTTATATAATTTGGGTAAAAGCCATTTCCTCATGCGTTGCCCATAATAATTTTTAACATTATTAGTATTCAAAGCCAGCTAAAATTATGAAAATATTATTTCTTTATTTTTTTAAATTTATTATCACCCACTTATAAATAAATTGGTTTTACTTCTTCCTATATTTGTAATAAAATAAACTTTAACTTAGTTTATATTTTAAAAGGATTGTTCAAATATTTTAAAAGTTATCGCGTATTTTATAACCGACCCGCTTTTGCAGACCAGTGTATATTCATGAGAGATAAGGAGTGATCTGTTAGGTTTATAATTATACCATATTTTTCTTATGAAGGTTTACCTACATCATATGTAAATAATTCATAAAGTAGGTTTGAAAGGTACGCAGTTTTTGTAAAACTTTGCTATTTCATTTATTGACATTTCTTGCAATAGATTGCAAGGCTACAAAAAGATAAATAGGTGTTGTAGGTGTGTAGTGTCACAGAATAAATAATAGTACTACGGTAGTGTGTGCAATTATGTGCGGGCATTTGTCAGTGTGTGTTTTGAGTGTGGGTGTGGGTGTGGGTGTGGGTGTGGGTGTGTGGGTGTGTGTGTGTGTGTGTGTGTGTGTGTGTGTGTGTGTGTGTGTGTGTGTGTGCGTGTGTATGTGTATGCAAGGGTATGTGTACGCGTGTGTGTGCCTTCGGCCGAATTTGTCTAAACTTGAGTTTTCATAATTATATTATTTGTTTGCAAATTCTAGGAATTAATAAAATGCCTGATCAAGTCCTTGCGGATACGGCCTTGCCCATTCACAGCTCACCCTCGTATCATCAGCCTGTATCCGTCCACTGCTGGACAAAGGCCTCTCCCAATGAATGCCTTAGAGCCCGTTTACCCCAGCAGTTATCCGTTCTTCGACAAATGTGACTAGCCCACTTCAGCCTGCTAATCCTCTGAGCTATGTCGGTGACTTTAGTTCTCCGTCTGATTTATTTGTTCCGGATTTTATCCTGCAGAGAAACTCAAGGCAAAGTTCTCTCCATAGCTCGCTGAGCGACCTTAAACTTGTGAAATAGTCCCACGGTGAGTGTCCACGTCTCGGCTCCGTATGTCAGCACTGGTAGGACGCTCGAATTGAAAACTTTCGTCTTCAGGCACTGTGGAATGGACGACGAGAAGACCTAACGAAGTTTCCGAACGCTGCCCACCCCAACAAAATCCATCTGTTGGCTTCCCTCTCGAAGTTGTGTCTACTCAACTGCAAAGTTTGCCCGAGAAAAACATATTCATTAACAACTTCGAGGGGCTCACCATCGACAGCTACAGGTCTTGGGGTAATTAGATCGTTATACGAGAACATGATCTTGGTCTTATCTAAGTTCATCCCAAGACCGATCTGTCTAGAAGCATCAGCCAGACTGTATAGCATTTGCTCAAGTTCCTGCACCGATTCCGCCTCAAGGACTATGTCATCGGCAGATCGTAAGTGTGAGATGTACTCGCCGTTTATACGTATTTAATGCCCTTCCCTTTCCAGTCCACAGACTTAAACATATCTTCCAAGGCGTTGGTGAACAGTTTCGGGGATATAACGTCCCCCTGTCTCACTCCCCTGCGCAACTGGATATATTTAGACTGCTGGTTCTGTACTTGAACATCTAATTCCTAATTAATATAATAATTGCGAAAGTTTGTGTGTGTATGTGCAGGTTAGTCCGGTCTTCACGCTGAAACGACTCAACGGATTTTGATGAAATTTGGTATGTAGATACTTTGGGTCCTGGAATAACACAAAGTAATTTCGTCTTCATCCACGCGGGTGATTTGTACATATATGGATAATACATAGATTTGTTAGTATGTCTGTCAAATCTAGAATTCAATAGTACTTCATTATAAACATAACAAACGCATTATTTTCATAAATAGGTACCTACATATTACATGATTATAAATTACTTATATATGGACTCATCAGAGATTGATACAGGCTTTAATACTTTTTACCCCTTGCTATTGACTAAGATGGCAGTAAAATTATTTTTTGACTAGTTTTCCCGCCCGCGACTTGACGCGGACTTCTGTTTATCGCGAAAAAAGGCATCCTATTTTCTTCTAGGATATTAAAAACCAGTGCAAAAGTAGGTATAAAAGCAATGCTCTTGTTATTTCGTTTCCATGGCAACCACAGACCATTCTGTGATGACAACCGTTCCTTACAGTGAGTAATCAACATTTTCCAGTTTTCCCGTGGAAACTTACAATTTTCCGGTATAAAAAGTATCCTATGTTTTATTTCTGGGTATAAGCTATCTTCCTTCTAAATTTCATCAAAATCCGCCCAGCCGTTATCGCGTGAAAGCTCCCCAAACAAACAAACAAACAAACAGACAACGTTTCACATATTTGTGTATGTATATATTGGTATGGATGGTATGGATATGTACACGGTGAAAATGAATTCGATATTTTTCTTAAATGGTATTCAGTCCATTATTTAAAATCGTTTTATAGCACTCAATCAAATAAATCCAAATATAAATAACTGACCAAAAAATAATTTGTCTATTTCACTAAACGCGCTACACGGCCGCGGCGCGGTCGCTCCACCAGGCACACGATGACAAGTTTGTACCTATATCTGGAGTACCTACCCATATATGCTGCCCCGCTCCTGCTGGCAAGGTCCAAGCGGAAGCAGTGCGCGTCTTATCTCTTATCTTTGTTAATAACAATTATACTAAGATTCCAGTTTTTTTATACAGTTTAATCGGGCTTAAGACCGATAGATTATTATTTCTTAGTGCCAAATAGGTAAGTAATAATAAGTAGGTAGGTAGATCCAGTTCTCGGCACTTATTGGTTGATAGTAAGGTATTTAGGACTCACGATCGTTCGCTAACCGGCTATTGTATTTCGTTCGTGCATTTTTTCTCATGTATTTTTATTTTTTATTTCTTACTAGGCAATCGATTGACCGCGATCTCACCTGATGGAAAGCGATGGTGTGGTCGAAGGTGTAGCATATGCTTGCCTAGTAGATACCTATTCACTCTTGACTTGAACACACCTGGGTTATAATTTACCGGAAACACTGACGAAGGCAGGGCATTCTACTCCTTTGCAGTTCTAATAATAAATGAAGAAGCGTAACGCTCGTTCGAAGCGTTCGTTCTTGTGCGAGGTATTTCAACCATGAAAGAGTGGCGCTTTGCTGATCGTCTAGTCGGTGTCGGTGATGGAAAGGTGATGGGGTAATCAAGTTGTGCAGTTCTTGTGAACACTCTCCATAGTGTCCCATAGATGCCCTTCACTTTTGGGCAGAATAATAAAAAGTATAAAACAGTATCTTGACTACTCGTACTCGTACCTACTGACTGACTGACTGACTGACTGACTGACTGACTGACAGACAGACAGACATCGCCCAACCAAAACCGGTGGACTAGGTATTTGAAATTTGGAGGAATATTCCTTGAGTATCCTAGAGGTGAACTACGGAAGTAACTATAAACCGTAAAACATGAATACCAACTCCAAATAAAATACGAGTAAACCTATTCTGCGGGGACCCTTTAAGTATCCAATGTCCTACCTCGTAGTATGAACTCAAATCATGCCAAGTTTAATTTGATTTCATTCAGTAGTTTCGGCGTGATGCGCGTCCAAGATACAGACAGACAGACAGACAAAAATGAAAAAAAAAGTATCGATTGCTTCAGTATCGAATCCAAAAAAAGTACAGTTTTATTATTAGTATAGTTAGATATAGTCATCATCAGTGTCAGTCCACAGCTGGCCATAGGCCTCTCCCAAAGCACGCCACTGAGCCCGATCTTCGGCTCTTCGCTTCTAACCGATGCCAGCCACTTTGCGTTATGTCAATGGCTGAGAGAATTTTGGTCAAATGTTTTGATATTGGTATTTAAGGTTTTCGAATAGCACATATGAGTATTTTTAACCTAGAGAAATGACCACGCGTGCGAAGTCGCGGGTACAGCTAGTTTAATATATATTATATTCTCATTCAGTAGTTTATTTGAAGACATATTTTTTAAACTATCGTCTTTATGCAGAGTTGTTGTTACTTACTGCAACTGCGATTTGGACCAAGTGCTATTAGATCCTTTGTTAGCTATTAGATCCTTTGTTAGCTATTAGATACTTTGTGAGCTATTAGATCCTTTGTTAGCTATTAGATCCTTTGTTAGCTATTAGATCCTTTGTTAGCATAGATTTCACCAAACCTTTTAAAATGGTGTACATTCTCATTTCCTTAGAAAATATAATAGGTGCTCACCAGTGCTCACTCAATGCACACGCACACAGTAATATTTAGTATTCCATGGCAAAACAACAACAGTAACATACATACATACATAATAACAGTATAACAAAAGGCAAGTGCCTTTTGTTATACTACTACTTTTTACTACGTTTTGTGATACTGTATATTGGTTTGAATTTAATCATACAAAATTATTCCGATTTCTTGATGCCTTAGCTGTAGAAATGTACTTACCAACGCTTTACGCCAACTAGTAAACCTTGGTGTCCCGCACCTCCCTTTCGCAATCCAGCCTCTATTTCTAATGACATACCTAATTAACCATTGTGCCTTGTTTTATAATTGTATTTGTTAACCTTGATGGTTTTAGATACAGAATAAACGACCCGTGATAACATAAAGGAATAATCTTGAAAAAAATACGAACAAGTGCGAGTTGAACTCGAGTGGAGCGGGTTCCGTACGATGGATTTATTATCTCACTTTGAGATCCTCATAGAAAGATAGATTGATAGATAGATAACTCTTTATTGTATACCATATAGAACAAAAAAAAAGTAAGCAAGCAAGCAAGCTTGTAACAAGCCCTTTCATATTTTTTTTAATCTTATGGCTAGTAAACAAATTTTATTGATTTTCTAATTTGGCCCCAAAAGTGACTCACATATTCAAAATTATTTATTTGCCTTACACGTCCGTGTTTGGGTCACAGAAGTTCGTGTACTAAACAAACTTAATTGGTCCTGTAGGTTCGGAAAAATTGTCTGTGACAGACGGACAGACAGACACAAAAACGAGTGATCCTATGAGGGTTTCTTTTATCATTCGGACATACGGAACTCTAAAAAACTCAAAAGTTGTTGTCCAGTACCTATTGTTAAGTTCTAATGATAGATTAACCAGATAACCAGATAAACCATTTATTCATAATTTGTTATAAAAATTATATGTCAGAGTATCACAAATGGTAACTAAATACAAATTACGTTAAATCTAGTAATCACATACAAAACAATAAATTAAATGTCAAATAAAGTAATTAATAAGAAAAAAAATAAAAGTAAATAAATACGAGTACCTCATTTAGGTACAGTCAAGTATTCGTCAACATTGTAAAACGCTTTTTCGATGAGCCAGGATTTTAGTTTAAACTTAAATGTGTTAAAACTTGCAGCTGACGTGACTTGCGCTGGAAGGCGGTTATACACCGTGGGCCCCATCACATGCGTCAACTTGTTAGACCGCGCCAGTCTCCTGGACACTGCAGCCAACTTGTGAGCACCGCGGGTGTTGTACGTGTGTCTGTCCCCACGTCTTACAAACTGATTCAGGTTCTGTCGCACGTAAACTGCGACCTGGTAAATCACTAGCGAGGGCAGAGTCAGTATCCCAAGTGACTTAAAATATGGCTTCACCGAAGTGACTCGTGACACCCGTGCAATCGTCCTCACGGCCCTTTTCTGCATCCGAAACGCGCGCAGCCTGTCCGCTGCGCGGGCCCATAGCTCGGTGCCGTACTGGAGGAGTGAGTGCACGGTTGCGAAGTAGCAGGTGCGAACCACTTCAGCTGATGCTACGCGCGACAGACGACTCAGGGCATAACATGCACTGCCTAGCTTTGCACAGACTTTGTGAATATGTGAACCCCATGTCATTCCACGATCTATTTCAAAACCAAGAAAGCTTATAGATTCAACTTGTTCGATAAAAGTTCCATTAATGTGGACGCTCAGACTTCTAGAAGTCCGTCCAGATAAGGTAAAGTGCAGAAAATGAGTTTTTGTAAAGTTAAGAACCAGGCCATTTTGATGAAACCACTGTGCCAACTCATTCACCGCTCTATTCAGGCACCGCTCAAGCTCCTCCAGAGTCTGAGCACTGACAATGGCCGCAACGTCATCAGCATACATGAATATATCACCACTGGCAATCACATTGGGCAAGTCGTTCAGAAGTAGGCAAAACAGTATGTTAGATACCGATGACCCCTGCGCTACACCCATCTCGTTAGATAGAGGATCTGATTTCGTCTCACCTCCATCACTGACCACCACCTGGGATCTGTTCCGCAAGATGTCAGTCAGCAGAGCGTGAGCTGGTCCACTCACTCCATAGTGGCGTAGCTTGGCAGCGAGGACGCAGTGATCCGCAACGTCAAAAGCTTTCGACAAGTCACAGCATAGCACGGCGACTTGCCGCTTCCGCTCGCACGCTTCGAATACGCGTTTAATCACCTCGCGCGTGAGTGAAGTGGTAGATCGACCAACTCGGTACGCATATTGCCGTTCGGAAAGAGCCCCGGTGGAGGCCATGAATTTAGTGAGACGAGTACAAATCCCGTTTTCAAAAATCTTACCAATCGCTGGAATAATAGACACAGGTCTATAGCCATCGATATTATCGCGCTTCCCTTTCCCTTTAAACAATGGGGAGATTTTGCTCACCTTCATTGCCCCTGGATATTCTCCAGCTCGAATGCAGCGATTGAACAGCTCGGCCAAGTATGGAGCCAATTCACAAGCTGCTATGTGAAGCACTTCCATTGATATATCATATATATCCTTGGTAGGCTTCCGAGGAATCCGCGTGGTGATGATCTGTTGGACTTCGGCGGCGGAAAAGCGAGTGAGTCTGAACGAGCGGTCGGCAGGGGCCTGCGCGGCCGCAAGCGTGGCGCTCACTAGCGCCAAGGCGGCTCGCGGCGCCCCGCACGCGGCCGCCGCGCCCACGAACCTCGCGTTCATGGCGTCTGCAGCTGCTTTCCTCGTCTTGAAAGTTGAACCGCTTGGGTCCTTGACAACATCTGTGAAACCAGCCGAAGCCCGCGAGCTAACTCCCCTCTCAATATTGACAACTTGCCAAAGTGCCTTGTGTGTATTGCTGCTATTTTTTATTAAATTTGAATAGTAGCCGGCTTTGTTAGTATTGATCGTTATATCATATAAATGGTTAAATTGTTCAATTAAATTAAAAATATGTGCATTATCGGGGAATTTATTACTTAATTTTATGGTTTCAAAAAGCAAGGTCTTTATTTGAACTACTTCATCGGTGACCCATGAGTTTTTCTTTACGTTTTTTCTCTTCATAGGAAAACAAATATGGAATGTGTTTGTCATAATGTTTGTTATGGATGTGGCTAGATTCTCGACAGAATTTCTGTGTTTTGAAAATATGTACCTCCAGTCTATACTCAAAATAGCTGAACAGAAATTCATACGGTTCACCCCGGAATAATCCCTGAGCAGGCGAGTGCGTGGGGGCGGCTGCCTCCGTTGGCAGGCGACCGCCGCGCGCACCGCTCGGTGGTCACTCAGGTTGGTAATAACGGGAGATGTTACCACTGATCCTTGCAGCATGTTGCTGTAGACATGGTCTAAGCTGGTCGAGGATGTCTCAGTCACTCGCGTTGGGAAGTTAACTAAATTTGTAAAATTGTGCGTTGCTAACACATCACACAGCTGTTTTCGTTCTGCACATTTGATTTTAAGCCAATTAATGTTAAAATCACCTACTATTATAAATTCTTTACCAAAATCACTGGCTCGTTCGAGAAGACGTTCCAAGTGGGACAGAAATTCTACGGAACTGATTAAATTAGTCCTGTAGATGCACAAAACTATAATATTATATTCAACTAATTCTATTGCGGACACTTCGCAGTACTGTTCTATCGACATTTTTGTAAGCTCTAAACATTCAATGGCTTTCACACTATTTTTGATAAATATGCAAGAACCTCCGTGTGCTATTGTTTTCCGACAATAGCTGGACATTAACACATAGCCGTCTATGTTTACACTTTTAAGATTAGGTTCAGACATCCAGTGTTCAGATATTGCTAGCACGTCACAGTTTAGCTCATTAAGTAAGAGAACTTCAAGTCGATGCGTTTTTTTGTCTAAAGATGCAATATTTTGGTGGCATATGACTAATACTGTATCAGACGTTTGTTTACGCGGTGGTTGTTGGTGCGGGGTTTGCGGGTGCGCCACGTTTGGACTCCGTGCCCCGTTGTGAGCGGGGCCAAACGAGAAACCACTCGGCAAAACGGACGCCTGGTGGCCACACCGTTGGCACGCAGACACGATCTATTAGTGTTTCTGGTATTCCTATTACAAACGACGCATGTCTGTCTGTCCTTATATTTCGTTTTTCGACTATGTATTCCGATGATGGTGCAGTTTTATTGAGAAAATTGCGTACATTTTCAATTGAAGTTTCAGGTCTAAAAGACCAAGCTTGTATATATTTTAGCCGCTCCACTGTCTGCAGCTCGTTGTCATGTTGACCAGTCCCAACCGTCACAGGCCGTAATTTTTTATGTTTCTTTAATCGAACCGTTTGCCAGTCGTTATCATTGCGGTCGTTATTATTTATATAATTGTCATCGTTCACATTATCCTTGATAGACATTGTTAGGTTTCCAACCTTATCAGTCCGGTCAATTGTACTTTTCGCTCGATCCATCTCGGTTAATTTTTTTACATAGGTGCATTTCTCAGTATTCGTGCTGCTAGCGCTGCCAGCGCTATTTTTCTTCATTCGACCCGTCGCCGCCGACAAAGCGCTTATTGCTGCAGCGGCATTCATATGCGCTAAGCGCTTAGGGCGCTGCATCGACGTAGTTGCATCAGGCAAAATACTCAGCGAATTGCGGGTAGCGGTGGGCTTCTTGTCATCTTGCTTGCGGGTGCTAAGTTCTGCGATCATCTGGGATTGATTAGGCAGCAATTGCGATGTAAGGACACTAATCAAGTCTCCTACATTAATTTAATCTTAAATTAATTACGCGCTTTTGTTACCCAAGATATCTAAACAAAGGGTGTACCCTGTAGGTTTACCTAGCGTTTCCAGGAACTCAGATTTACGATAGTTGACTTACTGCGTGATAAACTTCTTTGTAACGCAAAGGAATCTTGATCAAACCGACTCTATTTCTTTGCAGACGCTTGTAAAAGGAATGTCAAAATATTTTCCGTAAAGAATTTGAACCGCAAGACGGTATGTTGTTGTAGAATAACCAAAAGGAATTCTTGCACAGGAGAGGTAGGTATCTTTTTTACCCGACTACGGCAAAGCATGGGAAGGGTAATGAGTTTAACATCCATGTATTTATTTATGTAGGTTTGTATGTATGTATCTATGTATTGTGGGTATGTGGATTTTCCACTATAGCGTCGCCCCTATTGGTTCGATTTTGACAAGCGAGGTGTCAATCGATTTTTCTTTAGGTATAAAGTGTCATAGGCTATTTTTTTACCTGAATACGGACGAAGCAAAGGAAGTGTTATGTGTTTAAACTAAAAACTTGGTCCGATTTTGACAAACAAGGTGTCAATCGATTCGCCTTCATTTATAGTGTCATAGGCAATTTTTTTACCCGACTACGGCAAAGCAAAGGAAAGCTTATGTGTTCAAACTAAAAACTTGGTCCGATTTTGACAAGCGATTTTGACTATGTTAGTCGATTCGTCTTCACCACCGTAGACGAGTTTTAGTTTTTGAACTTATGTCTTGTTTATTAGTGACGGTGAGTGTGCTACCCAGAACTTTGGTTGCAGAATCTTTCCGTCACTGCAGTTCGCTCGTCACTCTGAGACATTTGGTTGCAGAATCTTTCCGTCACTGCAGTTCGCTCGTCACTCTGAGACATTTGGTTGCAGAATCTTTCCGTCACTGCAGTTCGCTCGTCACTCTGAGACATTTGGTTGCAGAATCTTTCCGTCACTGCAGATCGCTCGTCACTCTGAGACATTTGGTTGCAGAATCTTTCCGTCACTGCAGTTCGCTCGTCACTCTGAGACATTTGGTTGCAGAATCTTTCCGTCACTGCAGTTCGCTCGTCACTCTGAGACATTTGGTTGCAGAATCTTTCCGTCACTGCAGTTCGCTCGTCACTCTGAGACATTTGGTTGCAGAATCTTTCCGTCACTGCAGTTCGCTCGTCACTCTGAGACATTTGGTTGCAGAATCTTTCCGTCACTGCATTTCGCTCGTCAATCTGAGACATTTGGTTGCAGAATCTTTCCGTCACTGCAGTTCGCTCGTCACTCTGAGACATTTGGTTGTAGAATCTTTCCGTCACTGCATTTCGCTCGTCACTCTGAGACATTTGGTTGCAGAATCTTTCCGTCACTGCAGTTCGCTCGTCACTCTGAGACATTTGGTTGCAGAATCTTTCCGTCACTGCATTTCGCTCGTCACTCTGAGACATTTGGTTGCAGAATCTTTCCGTCACTGCAGTTCGCTCGTCACTCTGAGACATTTGGTTGTAGAATCTTTCCGTCACTGCATTTCGCTCGTCACTCTGAGACATTTGGTTGCAGAATCTTTCCGTCACTGCAGTTCGCTCGTCACTCTGAGACATTTGGTTGCAGAATCTTTCCGTCACTGCATTTCGCTCGTCACTCTGAGACATTTGGTTGCAGAATCTTTCCGTCACTGCAGTTCGCTCGTCACTCTGAGACATTTGGTTGTAGAATCTTTCCGTCACTGCATTTCGCTCGTCACTCTGAGACATTTGGTTGCAGAATCTTTCCGTCACTGCAGTTCGCTCGTCACTCTGAGACATTTGGTTGCAGAATCTTTCCGTCACTGCAGTTCGCTCGTCACTCTGAGACATTTGGTTGCAGAATCTTTCCGTCACTGCAGTTCGCTCGTCACTCTGAGACATTTGGTTGCAGAATCTTTCCGTCACTGCATTTCGCTCGTCACTCTGAGACATTTGGTTGCAGAATCTTTCCGTCACTGCAGTTCGCTCGTCACTCTGAGACATTTGGTTGTAGAATCTTTCCGTCACTGCATTTCGCTCGTCACTCTGAGACATTTGGTTGCAGAATCTTTCCGTCACTGCAGTTCGCTCGTCACTCTGAGACATTTGGTTGCAGAATCTTTCCGTCACTGCAGTTCGCTCGTCACTCTGAGACATTGGGTGACTAATTTGTATTATTACTTATTATTTACTTGAAAGTTAACTTATTATAATAAAATTGGATGTATGAATCAGTATATCCTCGTATACATGTCATGCACTGTTTGATTTTTCCATTATATGTATAATATCGCATTCTGATTTCACATATCAACTTCTTTATACCCGACTGCGCGGAGAGTATTGTGTTTATCTGCCTATGTATGTCTGTTTGTTCCTTTGTGGCACTATATAGTGGACCAAACGCGTGGAGCGATTTTGATTATTCTTACATTAATAGATTTGTGACTGCTAACTGCTACTAAAAACATGACAGTTATCAAAATTCAATGGCGACAACCAGACGCCATATTGTCAAAAATAAAAATAAAAAAGTCGACAAACTATGTTAAGTGGGGTATCATTGAACTGGTATTTAAATACCATCATAAGGTTTCTATTATAATTTTGTATTTCGAATGTTCAATTAGGATCTATAACGATTTAAAGTTGGTTATCAACCATTCTCACTGAAATTTTTGCAACTTTTTATTTTTGTTCGCAGTCGGGTTTTTAGCACTTTCGATTATATATTGTTATTATACCGATTTTGATTGCACACTTATATACACAATTGGTTACACACTAGTACCTACTGCTCTTATTCAGAAACAAAGAAATATTCAATTAATTTATTTGGGAATTGCTGTGGTTGGAATATATTGTGTTAATTTTTTAACGTTGGTTTTTTAATTAATAGCGCACTTATTTATTTAATCAATTATACGGCCCTGGCCAAATTATATAATTAATTAAAGAAAAATAACACCATAATTGAATAAAAAGGAACAAGAATGGAAACAGTCATTGAATAAAATAGGAATAAGAATGTCATATACAAAATTAAATACAAATAAGAAAACAATAAGTCAAAATAATAAACATATATCCGGTCATTCTAAAAAATCATAACAACGTCAATTGAGCCGGTATCTCGAATAATTTTTTTAATTATCTCTATAAAAAAGTATAATGAAAATATTTATTTTGATTTAACTACGAAGCAACGGTTTTCATTTCAACGTCAATTAACGCTAATCAAGCATTAATCAGTGTACGAGTTAAGTTGTCAAAATCCAGAAATAACGAGAGTTTTAATGATTTATTAGCGTTAATTGACGATTACGAGTGCCGCAGTAAAAAAATGAAGTTCCCATTTTTCAAAGCCCTATCCTCTCGAAGGCAATATATATTTTGATTTGCTATATTTTCCAGTTGCTTATTATCGAATATGCCACAAAAGAGGCAGCAAACTCCATCATCGTTATCTCAATAAAGATTTCACAAACAAATCCGGCGGCCGCTGCCGGTGCCGGATCGATTCCCGGCGGCTCCAATCGCGCGGGATTCCGTTTAATTCCTTCGTTTTAGCATTAATCTCCTGATGAAGAGCCTCATAAAGTCGCCTCCCTGAGGATTTTTGCAGGAGGAGTGACCCCGCCCGTCCTTTCTTTAAATTAAAGTTATGGAAAACCAATAATTATAATCAGTTTTATCTGGTCTTCTCATTTTGTAAGATGTTGATTAGGACAGAATTATTACTTTTTGCGGCTAACTTCGCTCTGGAGTAGCAGGTGTCAAGTGACACGCTGGAAAGATGTGTAAGTGGATATCAAATAGCTAATCTCTAAAATCTTTAGGTTTTCGTTTCATGATTTGAAGTATTAGAGGCGGCCGCAGCTTGAAGTTGTTTTCCACTATAAAAGTGTGTACACAAAGACAAAGTACAAAAAGACACGCAATGTGTCTAAATTTAAACCTCATCAACATCAGCCGATGACGTTCCCTCTGCTCATTAATGCGGACACTAAGCTAAAACTCATTGTCAAGAAAAGTTTATTCTAGTATAGTGTTTTGTATTTATTTTTCTGTGATCTTGTGCTGCATTCAGA
This sequence comes from Alsophila aescularia, assembly GCA_946251855.1. Classification (NCBI taxonomy): domain Eukaryota; kingdom Metazoa; phylum Arthropoda; class Insecta; order Lepidoptera; family Geometridae; genus Alsophila; species Alsophila aescularia. Next base: position 67,400,292 of record OX276376.1, read on the forward strand.
CCAATGTTTATACCGATGGAATACGTATATAAAGGTTAACGAGATATTACAGAACAAAAACGTAAGTAAATTATTGTTTAAGCATACATATAGCTGCTCAGACCACACACTTCGTATATATAACAGTTCTTAATAAATTCCCGTGTTCATTCTCCAGCTAGCTCGGCAGCCATTCCTCCGCCGTGTCGGCGGCTCCTACTCCCACAGCATACCTCCGAGCCATTCCGCTGGCATCTCCAATAAGCGCGGCTCTTGTAAAAACAAACGTTTCGCGCACTCCACTTTTATGTTCACACCTCCGACTTTCATCTGTCTAGTAGGGGTGTCCATTGAACTGGTTTTAAATATTTTTTATGCCAGATAGGCAAGCATTTGACAGTCTCACCTGATGGCAAGTGTTGCCGTGGTCGACGGCGAAACATGCTTTTCTAAAAGATAGCTATTAATTCATGTCTTAAAGACTACTAGATTATATAGTTATCTGAAATCGAGGGCGCTGGTAAGGTATCCCATTCCTTCTCTGTTCGAATAAGAAATGTAGATCCAAATCGTTTTGTGCTGATTAGAGAATGACAACCATATGTGGTGCCGTGATTCCGTGCTTCTTGTTGTTGTATAGTACAAAGGAGATGGAAGAATTAAGTTGTGAAATTCCGTCGGTTTCTCCCCGAAATACACTATGTAGAAAACTGAAAGGCTACGACGTTTTTCAAGGCTTTTGAGTCAAGCCTACACCAAGCGTCGTTGCCAGCACAGAGCAGCAGTTTTTTGTCTTTCCCTGTCTTTATGCCAATGAGATTTGGTTTTTAATATACTCTGATACAGTCTATTTTAGATCGTCGCAGACTACAAACTAAATGAAAGGCCGATAATTCAGTCGGATCGGGCGCGCCGCATTTATGACCCAAACAATTTTAAATCGTTGTTTCTGAATTTTAAAAAAACCCTTTAAGTTGATTGATTTAAGTTGAAAACGGAGTTGATTACTCGCATTTAGGCAACCAAACATAAGCCAATCGAAGCTGCACGTTCGCTATGGGCTGGTACATAATCGTTTCTAAATTGGTATTAGAACTTCAGGAACAAGAATGCCTTTGGCCAGCGATGCTGATAAAATAATAATGCTAAAATCATAAAAATTATGCCCATAAATTAGATGTTCATATACCTCATATATACACCTACCTAGTATCTGTAACAGTACAATATGTTTTCAGCACATTTTCAAAATTACTCAAAAAACTTACAGCTCGATCAGCTATTTTATTTTTACAAAACCTTTAACACAGACTGAATGTATATCTATTCAAAAGTTTTAACGGCCACAAAGTTTAAAAAGGTGTCAACCCTGTGTATTTGGAGGCTGATATCCCTCCCCACTTCAAGGCGCAAAAAGGCATAAACTGTTGCAGTTTACGTCCGTGCCTCCCCCCCCCTCCCTCTCCCACTTTTCGTCGCTATAATTGGAACAGTCATCTAATTAAGAGGGACACAAGAATTTTGAAGGTTTTAAATTGTGACATTAATAATTAAGTCCGTCAAAAATATTGCCATCTTAAAAAGTCACACAATTTAGTATTGTTATGAAAATGTGTTTTTTTCATATATATTTTTTTGTTGATTAGATTATGAAAAACTTCAGTCGGTTATATAGCTCCAGCGACTTTTGCCTGCCCATTTTGTACTAACAACATAATTACTATGATCCTACTCAATAGTTAAGAATGTCCGATGTTTCGGCGCATCGCAAGCGGCAACTTCACGACATACGTGATAACAGATAAGCAAAGCATGATAAAGATTCCGTTTTTAATTTATATCTTATGTAAACCGTTATGGTCTACAGTTTACCTGTCATCATCTTTATTTGTATAACAACTAATAACTTTTCAATAAGAAAATTTGAATCACGCGGACGGGACTCGATCCTGCATCACCCGTGCCCCGCACGACGTGCCCGTACCAACCGCCCACCGTGATCATTACACCGTTATACAAATTTTTCCTTTATCTTTTTTGGGACGCTTCGGTAATGTCCTCGATTGGCAGCTTTGTTGAATTGGTTAGTTCAGAGAAACAAGTAAATGTATTTCATAATCTTTGTAACCTCCACGGCAATTAATTTCCTGTCGTAAAGATCACGCTTCCCAAATCTAACGTTTTTATGATTTTAGCTTTAACGGCTGCTTAGCGAGAACATATATAATATTTTTCATTTTTATTATTAGAGTTCTCGCTAGGTAGGCTTTCTTGCTAAAATCATAAGAACTTCGTGTAACAATTCTCTTTCTTTTAATCATTGATAATGCATAGCTTATCAATGCATAGCTTTTAATTGTTTGAATTCATGTGTCACCAATATGATATGTTCTAATAAGATCTACAAGTATGAATCTAATAAAAGTAACATTTTATCTACATAAAACTTTGCCAATATAAAATGACATCCACGATTATAGCTTCCTAAATATTTCCATAATTACAAAACACTATACTAATCTATACTTTAGAAGACTATTAGCAAAGACATTTCGATTGTCTTTGCTAATTAGTAATGAGTCACGCGCTTATAATTCAACCCTACATTCCCTCAATAAAACTCAAATTAAATGATGACTTACATGAAGAACTGATAACAGTTAATTGTAATCAACATAAATCTGGCAGGTTAAAGCCCACTCCCACGCACTTTGGTTTCCCAGCGCCACATCGCACGTGTGGTAATAACAACGTGCAGAACAAAGATTATAATAACAATGAATTATAATTTAATTATAATTGGGTATGGCGCGCCTACCTTAATGCATTAAACAATAGTTGTCTTATGTACCGTACCTACCATGTTTATACTCAACATACTATTAAATAGTCATAATAATCTGTCTATACTTATAATAAAGCAATAAGAACGAAAAAAGTACACGTATTCAATCCAAGCCGATAAATAATATATTAAAAAATAAAAAATATATTATACTACGAGTCTGTCTGTGCAAATGCTAAAAATCATAACGGCCATTTCTACTTCGTATCTACAAATGCTAAAAATAATTACGCTCAATGCTACGCTGTAGCTCCTGGTACATACATAGTTATACATCTACTAGCTGTGCCCGCGTGGTAATTTCTCTGGGTTAAAGGAACCTATGTGTTATACCAAAAGTACCTCTAAAGAACATTATACTATATTTCTTCAAAGATCGTTCCGACGTCCAATCGTTTTTTTTTTCGATTACTCGGTTTCTACTCATCCGAGATACCAAGTACACCCAACAATCCTAAGCTATCCAACTGTGAAAAAACATCGCAATCGGTTCAGTTATTTTTACGTGATGCGCGAACAAAAACAAACAAACAGACAGTTACCATTAAAAAAAGAAGTTATATTCTTGTTCAGTTGCTTATTTTATGACCCCTAGACCAATATTTTTGTTATTATAATTATTGTACAGACTTTTTGTTACTTCCTGCTTTATTATAAGTATAGAATATAGATAAGTATCTTAAAGTTCAACCCCATTATACAACCGGGTAGTATTTGGCAAGCGGAGCTGCGATCGAAGATGCACCATGTTATCACAGAAGATGCCAATTCCCAGAAAGTATATTTATAGAAAACTGCCGCAGGTACAGAATTACAATCTCCAGTTTGGCCTTGATTGTGCTCAAATTACTATAAAATTAAAAACATAATGGTGAAGTCTATTATGCTAGTTTTTCAAGAATGTTTGAAAATAAATACTCTATTTTTTTAGTAAAGATAAAGATAAATATGCTTGAATTTGTTCTATACATTTTAATGGTGACGAGGATCGGATGATTATGCCAGATGGTGGTCATGCTAACCATGTGTGTTTTGAAACGAGTATTACATAGGAGACTCCTAATAGGGTTTAAGAGTAGTTCTATATCTTAACAATATCAAGTAGGAACACCATAAAACTATGAAATTCACTTGATAGTTCATATTAGATGGCGCTAATCTTCATTTTCTTTGGAATGGAAAGATATATTAATGATAGCACTTTGAAATACAAATATGTAGGTATGGCTAGTACAATAATTGTGCACAGCATGTAAACTAGCCGCCTTGTATTAGCTGGTATTTTCTGTCTACAAAATCGCACTAAGTACAAAATGTGTAAAACCAGCTTTGTAAAATTTTTCTTTCAAATTCAAAAGTATATTGCTAACAATGCTCCGTAAAATTTATGAGTAAGTACTTGTCAGAGACGTGGACAGTATTACGAAAATAAACCTTCGATTTCAAATACTCTGCAAGGCTATCGGCAGAGGTAACAAATCGTTACGAGGCACCTTACGAGCCACATTAGGTTAATGTCGGACCTTCCGAAAGTGCATTATCGGCATCGCTAATTTCAACATCTTACGGCATCAGGAGATTACGGGGCGCGCTGCAGTGCGGGGCGTGCGAGGTGCGGGGCGGGCGCGACCCGGTCACGAGCGCCCAGTGCGGCCGCGGCGCTCCGCCGGCGCGGACCGCGCGCACCCCTGTCTTATAAATATATAACCTCTACTTACCCCGAGTGAAACTAACCCACATATTTTTTTATTTATATATTTTTATATACCCTGTGATGTGCTAGTTTAACGTGAAGTGCTCGCCACCAAGATGATTGTAGAAATACAGGAGGTAGGTCGTTCACGCTCAAGTTATCGGAAGTCGTATGTAACCCGCGGCACGGGGACGTATCGCGGCGCGGCGTCTAACTTATAATGGCTTTTTTACGGCTCGATATGTGCCGATAGAAGCCGACGGACGTATTAATCGTTTAGAGCGATCGTATGTTATAATTCTGACGTATGTTGTCGGGCGCGTTATCTGAAAATGGATAGAGTCGGGGTCCACTGAACCCGAGTACTCGGCCGAAGGGCATGAACTCTTGGATGTACGAACTTCAAAAGTCCTAGTCTAGATTAAAGGATCGCGCAGGGCGACGATGTCAGTGGGTCAACGCACAGTGCGTGCGGGCGGGCGGGGCGCGGGCGGGTGGGACGCGAGGCGGGCGGCGCCGGCCGTTGCACCGCTGCACCCAACGCCCGCTATCCACCGCTACGCACTACGACTGCCGTAGCGGAGTCTACGCCGTAGCACCGTAGGGCGTAACGGTCGTTACACTGTTCATGACTTTCTTGTATGATGTATAGTGGATGAACTTGAATGAATTCGATGCAAATGGCATGATGAGTCTGTTATCACATCGGTGCTGTAAAGCGATGACATGTTGTTTATCTACGGGAATTAGTAATCATGGGAGCTCGTATACTGGGTGAACGTAACCAATGGTAAACAAAGATTAATTCTAAAATTCAACAAAGTGCTTCATAAAATAGTTTAATTAATTGAGGTTGTAATTGTGTTTTGCAGGAGGTTAGAGGAAAGAGGCCTTTCAAGATATGGGACAGTTCGAGGAGCGTGAGGAAGGGACTGGTCGTCACTAGTTTTGAGGAGTTGATACACAGAGGTAAGAACATATCAGTATCTAATTATCAAATATTTTAACTTCTTTGGTTCACTTGCATACAGTGCTTCTCCTTATAACTCATCTTTTACCTACTATCTTACACTGTTTATACATCACTGTGTTTCTTGTTCTCAATTAAAAATTATTTTTTTATCGATTTCCAAAAGCGATAGTAGAAGTGTGAAAATTATGTATGTAGAGCGGTGGTAGCCTAACGGTTCAATAGTGCAACTTAGAATCCAACGACACCGGCTCACAGCAGTGACTTTTCTAAGTTATGTGCGGTTTTCCATCGCTCCGTGCTTCGGAGGGCACGTTAAGCTGTTGGTCCCGGCTGTCATTGATTAATAGCAGTCGGAGGCCCTCGGGCGGCTTGACAAACTCTGACACCAGAGGCCAGCACTACCTCATACGACAAACAAGTGCATGAATGTAGTGTGAAAGTAGTAGTGGAGCGAAGCTCTCATTTCGACTGTATGTTGTTTTGTATGTTCACTCTTATTTCTGAGATTTTCTAACTGCTTTGGATGATTATAGTTTTATTTAAAAGTGTAAGAGATTTTCAGTCTCTTTCATCTCTTTGAACACATAAACCAAAGTTTATTAAAAAAAAGTATGTTAATTTCAAGGGTGAGGATTAACCAAGATTTTCAAATCCAGTTAAGTACCAGACATCAATATTTTATTACATAGATTTAAAGTAATACTGTTTTGGCGCTTCAAAAATCTTTTTTTTTTTTTGTTTTTGATCGAGTGAGCGCGAAGCGCGAGCGTAGCGTCTCTTTTTCAGCTTCGGCAAAAATTCTTTCATATGTCCGGATGTCTGTCCGGATTTCTGGCTGTTCTCCTCTACAGGTCGCATTTCTCAACCGATCTAGACGAAACTGGGTATACAGGTTAAGCGAATTTTCAGATTTTTTATTAATGGTCAGGGATTTTTGTTTTTGGGGGGCGGGGTGTACTTCTCCCAAAAAAGGTAAAAAGGGGGCTACTGAATATCTCCGCCATATTAAATCCGATTTCAATGGTCCTTTTTTGATTTGAAAGGTAGTAACTTTAAATTTATCTCATGAAAATTTGGTGAAGATCTGATGAGGATCTTCGGCGTGATGAGCAGAATAATAATAGCTAATAGCTCCTCAAAATGCAGTAAATTTCCCACTTTTAGGTTTCTACCAGTGAAATCAGCCCTTCACCCACTAGGTAAGGATTGATGGAGCACCTTGGTTATTAATGTTAGTTTTATAATAAGGTAACTAGATGGCGCTACTGTGCACTGCTAGATTGTTTGTAAAAAAGTTTTCACAGAGCCACTAGTTAGCATTTTAATAAGAATGTGTATTTGCTATTTTAATAAGCAAAATTGTTTTGTTGTGTAAAATTATTGAAGGATTTGATAATAAGGAGGGGTGCGGGGGGGGGGGACTGTGAATATAATGTCAGTGGGATTGAGTTTTTGACATCTTTAAATTCAATCCGACACATACGGGGTACCATGACTAAAAAAGGGACCGTCACGAAAAGGGTTATATCATCTCGCTTTTGTAACTCTGTAATCATAAGCTCCAGAGATCTAATTATGGTGTTATTTTTTAGCTTATACAGTCAGCTAAATGATGTAATGTTTAATTTTTGTCAACAGCCAAAGGGGAGCAGGACGCACAGAGCAAAGTTGATGTTTTAGTGATCTTTAATTCCGTATAACTCGCGATTTAAACAGGGTAGCGTATTGATTTGGGTGTTGTTGTGAAGATCTTGTTGTGAACATTCGATTCAATATTAAAGTTTACAAAAAGTCTACTTAAGACTAAGTAAATTTAAAAAAGTGGTGGAAAGAAATCACATAAGTGGCTGCAGCGCCCGGAAAGTCCGTACTAAAATAAATATTAAACTCATTTTTGGAAAGAAAAATTTTTGGAGCTCGCAACGGTACCCTTAACTCCAGCACAGAGTGAACGAGAGGGTTCCAGGACCAGCCCCCCCGATTCAGAACCTTTCGATAACTCAGTTGTCGATCGATATGGTATTTTTATTCTGTGGATTCAGTTTCAAATCGTTCAATTCAATAAAGTTTTCATTCAATATATCTAATCGAATCGATTCCGTTCGTAATAGAAGGGTTCTGAACCGGGGGTTGATCAAATTGTACGTGGCGCAGACGTTTCACGGCAAACAAACTGCCGTGCGTCCCGCCACAGTTTTTCTTTACGCCAGTATGCGTAATAAAACCTCTATAGTTCTCCCACAGCTGATCTATCACTTCAAAATGAGATTTAATAAATATACTCAGGGTGCCCCATATACGTAGAGGGAGGTTAGGAGTGCCGAATGCGCCACGCCTCGGCTAGGAGTGTTCTGTGCCCCACCTGTGGCCCCACGCTGCCACGGCTATGCCACATGCCGTACATCCTACATAGTTTGTGGCCTATTGGATATATAGAAAACAGAAAGTTTTACTTATTGGAGACATAATTGTTTATTGTAATAAGTACCACATTCGAAAATTTTTGAAAGACGTTTTTCTTAGACGGGGTCCAAACTGGCAAAATGAGAAACAACGTACTTAAAATTTTATTGTACCGATCGGAAGGATCAGCCGAAAGTATCAATTCTTACAATGTAAAAATGTATTTTAAACTAGCTGTACCCACAGCTTCGCACACGTGGCCATTTCTCTAGGTTAAATGAACTCTATTACTATTTCAAGACCTATACCAATATACCAACATTTAAACAAAATGAAGACAGATCGATTGATAACTCGGTTGTCAAAAATCGGACCAAGTTTTTAGTTTCAACACATAACCATTCCTTTGGCTTGCCGTAGTCGGGTAAAAAAATAGCCTATGACACTATACATGAAGACGAAGCGATTGATACTAGCTGTACCCGCGGCTTTGCACGCGTGGTCATTTCTCTAGTTTAAAAGTACTTTATGTACTATTCCAAGACCTAAAATACCAATATACCAAAATTTGATCATAATTACTTTAGCCGTCAAAAAGTTTTTATCGATTGCTCGGCTTCTACTCATTGGATTAAAATACCAAGTACACAAATTTTTAAGTGAAACCCTAAGCTATCCAACAGTGAAAACCACATCGCAATAGGTCCAGTAATTTTTACGTGATGCGTGAACAGACTAACAGGCAAACAGACAGTTTAGAATTTAAAAAATTATTTATTCTTTTTCAGTAGCTTACGAGTATTTTCAGTACCCTATTTTTTTTTCAATATCTTCTTTTTACAGATTTTTTGGTACTTACTGCTTTACTATAGGTATAGATGGGCAGATGTGCCCAAAAGTCTGCCCAAAAGTGAAGGCCATCTGCCTTCACTTTTGGGTAATAATAAAAATAAGTGTTTTATTATTCTGCCCAAAAAATAAAACACTTATTTTACTGTGTGTACTTTTTACACTTTTTCTTTTCTGTGGTGTTTTATTACATTATTTTAATCTTGCTTATAAAACAGTACCGTGACATACCTACTGACTGACTGACTGACTGACTGACTGACTGACTGACTGACTGACAGACAACGCCCAGCCTAAACCGGTGGACCTAAATTTGAAATTAGTAAGAATATTCCTTGAGTATCCTAAAGGTGAACTACGGAAGTATCTATAAACCGTAAAACATGAATAACCTCCAAAAAAATACCCCTATCCTGCGGAAACCCTTTAATTTACCGTATGAAAAGTATCCAATGTTCTACCTCGTAGTATGAACTCAAATCATACCAAGTTTCATTTAAATTCATTCAGTTGTTTCGGCGTGATGCCTAGCCAAGATACAGACAGACAAAAATGAAAATATATGCAGCTTTGGCTTCTGAGAGGAATATAGAAAAGCCTCCAATATTTTTTTACTAAATATCTTCAAAGCACAGAATTGGACCTGTTACAGTTTTATTATAAGTATAGTTAGGGTGCAACGTTTCGCTCAGAGCGCCCAATTCAAATTTTGAATCTAATTGATTATTGTTGTAATAATAATAATCGGTTATTATTGTTTTATAGTCTGTGATTAAGATGTCGCAATGAAAATTGAACATCCCTTTCCATCACGTCAATAAAGTATGTCATTCTTTTGGGTACATTTTCATTGCGATATCTTAAACACAGACTATAAAACAATAATAATCGATTATGAAAATCTAAATAATTTTATTTGCATATTTGGTCTAGATACTCCTATATGCACCCAAGTAACAAAATACCATCCGTAGGAAAAAAGAATTATCAAGTACTAGCTTTCGCCCGCGAAAGCTAGTACTTGATAATTGAAAAACTCGAATAATAATAATAATAACTCGAAGAACCGACAATCATTAGGGTAAGCGAGTTTTATTGTGGAGACCATGATTAGGCAAACGTAGTGAGGCCGTTGGCCAGGTGGCTGACGAGTTGCGAATGGCGAGAAGAGTTGAAGATCGGGCTCAGTGGCATTAACAAGGAGAGGCGGCCAGCAGTGGATGAATACGGGCTTATGATTTTGATAATGAGGATCATAGCTGTTGTGTCACCACATCAAAGTAAAGATAATACATACTTAGCTACCATCGTTTATGAATAACTAACCTAATATTTTATGATATTCATCGATAAATTGGATTACAAAATGTGTACAACCTTTCAAAATAGATGCTTGTACATTGAAAGGGAGTGGGGAGGGGGGAGGTTGTTAGCTCCTCAAAATGCAGGAAATTATCCACTTTTAAGTTTCTTCCAGCCCTTTGCCTGCTAGGTAACCCATGGAGCGCCTTGGTTGTTACTAGTATTTTTACAATATGGTAGATAACTAGATGGCGCTACTGTGCACTGCTAGATTGTTTGCATAAAAGTGTATGCTCGCGAGGTCTACAGCTCGCTATAGGGTGCTAGCAGCTCGTATTGGTTGGCGTCACGCATTAAATTGGACAAGAAAGAAAAAAAGATATGCTTATTTGTTACAACGACGATGAAAGCTATGGAAATTGTATAAAAATACTCAGAAAAAACAAATCAAGAGATTTTGCCGAGTCTGATGTCAAGGACATTTCATGAAGCGAAGATATTTTACGGTATATTGAGACAGACAGACCTACAAGTGGAATTAAGAGATCTTAAAATTGAACAACCTCAAGACGTACCTCCATATTATTTATTCTGTGGCGCAAGTAACAATTTCTATAACTTCTTTTTGGATGAGCCAATTTTGATAAAACAAAGATAATACCTCCGCAGGACTCCAAGAAATACAGTTCAGCAAACATCATCAAAATCCATCCAGTGGTTATTGTGTGATGAAGTCACAGCAGACAGACAGACAGACAAACATTCTAAACGATATTTTTGGATTCTCCTACTTTCATATCTTCTATCTATTCTATATTATATACTTATAATAATGCAATAGGAACGAAAAAACAAAGTACAAAGAAGACAATTATAAAAAAATGGTCAAAAATTAAAAAAAAAAAACTAGGGTAATTAAAATAAGCTACTGAACAAGAATATAACATTTTTAAAATTCGTGTTTGTCTGTTTGTTTGTTCGCGCATCACTTAAGAACTACTGAACCGATTGCAATGCGGTTTTTACTGTTGGATAGCTTGGAGTTTGACTTAATAACTGAGTGTACTTGGTATCTCAAATCGATGAGTAGAAGCCGAGCAATCCATAAAAACTTTTTGACGGCTAAAGTAATTTTGATCAAATGTTGCTATATTGGTATTGTAGGTCTTGGAATAGTACATAGAGTACTTTTAGCCTAGAGAAATGACCACGCGTGCGCAGCCATGGGCATCAGCTAGTACTGAATTAAAAATAAATTTTATCTAAATTATATTCCATGTAAAGATTTCACTTTGTTTATAGTTTTATTATATGTATAGATAAAAATAAAAGGGTTCCTGCAGGACAGGGGTGGAAAATTATTTAAAAGAACACGTATCACGCTGAAACTACTGAAAGGATTTTGTTGCAACTTGGCACAGTCATAGTATATATATTGGGTAAAAATTAAGAATACTTTTTATCCCGAAAAAGTAAAGGGTTTCTTCGGGAATCGGGTCCAAAGTTATGTTAATATTGAAGTATTAAATAATATTTTTGGATGGTACTCTATATTTGATACCGAAGCCAAAACTGTTTTACTTTTTGTCTGTTTGTACGTTTGTCCATATTTTGACCGCGCATCGCACCGAAACTACTGAATGTATTCAAATGAATCTTGGTATAATTTGAATTCATACTACGAGGTATAAGACATTGGATACATTTCATCCCGAAAAATTAAAGGGTTTCCGCAAGATAGGGGTTGAAAATTATTTAAAAGAACACTTCTCAAGCTGAAACAACTGGACGTATTTTTTTATGTAAATTGACACAGTCATATATCTATACATATAATAAAGCAACAGGTACGAAAAAGGCTGTACAAAGAAGAAGAAAAAAAGTGCTCTTAGGTGCTTGAAAAAGGTACTGAACAAGAATATAACTTTTTAATCGTGTCTGTTGTATTTGTCTGTATGTTTGTTAGTTCACGCATCACGTAAAAACTACTGGACCGATTGCAATGCGGTTTTTATACGCTTTATATTAATTAGCTTCACTTGTATGTTTGTATGTTTGTAACCGACTCCTTTGGACGCTATTTTGACCCATTTTAAACGGTCAGATTTCATTCAAATTTTGCACACCTGTCAAAGACCGATGACAATGCAATAATTAGAAGAAAAAAAAACGCTCTTATAAATAAACCAAACTAAAAAGTAGAAAATAAATAATAGTTTAAAAAAACTAAAAAACACGCTTTATATAGAAAACCAAACTAAAAAATAGAAACAAAATTTTAATAGTGTAAATAAGAAAAAAAAAAATATTTAAAAAAAGCGTGGGGTGCTTTTTAAGATATTATCGAAATGATAATCCTCCTTCTCATATATGTCAATGAAATATTTATAACTCCACCCCTTTTCCCTCCACCCATGCACCCCAACTTTTTTTTCTTATTTACACTATTAAAATTTATTTTCTATTTTTTAGTTTGGTTTTCTATATAAAGCGTGTTTTTTAGTTTTTTTTAACTATTATTTTATTTTAAGATAGCTTAGGGTTTGATTTAAAAAATGGTGTAATTGGTATCTCAATCCGGTGAGTTAGAAGCCGAGTAATTGATAAAAATAAATTCTTGACGGCTGAAGAAATTTTGATCAAATGTTGGTATATTGGTCCTGGAATAGCACATCATGGTACTTTGAACCTAAAGAAAAGAGCAAGCGTGCGAAGCCGCGGGTACAGCTAGTCACTGTTTTATATTGGGTCCCGATACTCCCGGTTCACTATATTTAGTGGAGTTCGCCCACAGTATTGCCCGGGGAGCCGCCCGCCTAGCCGAGCGCGAAATATATATTTTTCACCCGCCTACATATACTTTGATTCAATAGAAAAACTGTACGCAATATAACTTGGTCAAAGGGAACACGTACTAGTAATATAGACCGTTTGTTTCTCTCGTAAAGTGTAATATTATTTCACCAGGTCTCTACATTTGTTAGGTACTTTGCCGACAAGCAGTAGTGCGCAGGTTTGGAAAATATTGTATCCAGCGAAGGATATACGTAATTTTTTTTATGTTTTAAAAGTAACATTTTAAGGAAACAAAATATGCATGATAAGAAAAATTATATAAAAAATACTAAAATACAAATAATGGATTGGACTAGCCTTAGGAGTCTCAACATTAGAAACGGGATATTTACCATGGATACTACGAGTATAGGAGTATCAACATTAGAAACGGGATATTTACCATGGATACTACGAGTATGGGAGTATCAACATTAGAAACGGGATATTTACCATGGATACTACGAGTATAGGAGTATCAACATAAGAAACGGGATATTTACCATGGATACTACGAGTATAGGAGTATCAACATTAGAAACGGGATATTTACCATGGATACTACGAGTATAGGAGTATCAACATTAGAAACGGAATATTTACCATGGATACTACGAGTATATTAGTATAAACATTAGAAACGAGATATTTACCATGGATACTACGAGTATAGGAGTATCAACATTAGAAACGGGATATTTACCATGGATACTACGAGTATAGGAGTATCAACATTAGAAACGGGATATTTATCATGGATACTACGAGTATATGCTTCTTTACTTACTAGTCAGCCTCTTCAAATGTTTAAGACTTTCTGTAATTTTCCTATACAAGATGACCATTCCTGTGAAAAGCGAAGCCAACCGGGTTTATTGTTTAATTTCAGTCACGCTGTTGCATTTATCATGGTTTAACATTGGTTACATCATCCAATACACCTCATGGTAACAATTTCGTACATTGGGACTGGAATAAGCTTCAGTCCTCAACCACAATATGTCATGTTCAAATTAAATTCGATTTCAAGCACAGTCTACGTCAATATCAACGTCAGAACTTGCACCAAGCGGCGTGCAGAGTTAGCGGTTAATTACGAAGCCGCCTGTCTGACAATAGGCTCACGTATGATCCAATAAGCGGGGTAATGCAATATATCATGTCGGGAAGTGAATTACCTCTAGTCGGTGCTCTCACGTCTAATTACTTGGGCAGCTGGCCGGGCAGCGTCGTGCAGGCGGGCAGGGGCCGTGGTAACCAACGGGGGTCAAACGGGTTTGTCTCGCGGTTGCGCCCAAGTGACCCACTTTCCAAACCTATCGCGTCTCTGACTGCCAAAAATAACACATACCTACGGGCTAATGCAATTTATAAATGGACTGGTTAACTATATAGACATCAATGCGGGCGCCGGGTAACCTATATTTCGTCAAATGCAGTAGGTACATAAGTAGGTGAAATGGCAAGCTTCCATGGGAGCATCCAGCTCCTATGGAAGCTTAGGCCGATTTTAACGTTGCAATGTTGAAATTTCATGGAAAGGTTACTTATTAGTTTTCTTTAGTTTTTTTTTAATCTATTTATTTTATGTTCTGTACAAAATATACAACCAATTCAAAACAGAGAAAATAATAAACAATTGATATAAATCAATAGCTTTCCGGAATTATTTTCTTATTGTTGTAGAGATGAGAATTTAATGTTTTTTGATATATATTACTTACTATTATGAACAGCTATCTGTTCACAGTAACACGTTCGAGCATGTACAGTTCAGTGGTTAATGTCTATCTAGTAACTGATCTCAGGGCGCCCAAGATACAGGCTTTGCCTAGTCTGGGGCCCGTTGCAAATTCTAATGTACATACCTACAACCACCTAAATGTTAAGTTAAATTTTATTGTTGAATCTCCACTGTTTTGTAATATGTATTATATTTGATAATAAATTATTCTTATTCTTATCAGCAGATTGTAGTTGCGATAATACTGAGTTATATCCTCTAACTTGCCAGAAAGCGTCGTTGTCAGCAAAGCGTCGTTGTAGAGGCTTTCCTATGAAAAATAGTTTAGTTCATAGGAAAGCCTCTATCTCATTCCTTCCCATAGTGTGATCATTTTAATACTGTGCAAAACTAAGGAAAGTTTTTGAAAGTTATTTGTTAGTAAAAAACTTAAGAGGACCCTTCCCGAAAAGCTTGTTGTTTCATCCAACGCAATGTTTGAAAAAGAGGCAAAGCGAAAAAAGAGAGATAGCGTCTGAACGCTCGGTTGGCATTCGATATTTTCCGCATTATAACAACATTGAACGAAAAATTGTGTGCGGAAATTTCATAAAATTTGTTCCAGAAATACGTGTTTTTGAGTAATCCTTATAAGTTTGTGAAATAAATGTTTTTCATTTAGTATCTCCATTACATGTGCCAGGTTTCTACGAAGATGTTTTCTTTACTTTTACAGTTTATACATACATTATGAACGGCCAAAATTCAGGTAAAAATCGTGATGGTAAAAACCAGTTTTTTGAGGCTTATACTGAATTTGTTACCCAAATTTTTATTTTTTGCCTTCGTAGAAACCTAGACACAGTGCACAAGATACCTGTTAGTTCAAAAAAAATAAAAAAGATGTGTTATAACGCCATAATCCCGTACGAGCATTTTTATGAAAAGTACGAGTATGACGAATTGGCCCCTCTTAAAACAAAATGATCTGAATAATCAGACGATGAAGTCAATTGTTTTCCATCTCATTGAGAATGCATCCCTTGTTCGCTTGCGTGGAGTTGGGTATCCAAACCAAGTGCAGACTGCTATAAGCAGATTTATAACGGTAAAACTTCGCGAAATGATGATGAGAATGTTTTAGACCAGAGTTGGTGGGCAGAGCCCTATGGGTTTGAGTTGTATGATTGTCTTCTTTTCAAACTAAAATTCTTTAAATATCAGATACCTTTGAGTACCTAAATTATTACCAGGTTAGCCTGGTAATAATTTCTTAGGAAAAAAGGCTACTAGTGTAGTGTTGAAAATGTAGTGCTCATTTAATATACTAAAGGCTGATTTACAAGTATGAAGTTGTCAAGTAGTTAAATCAATTTAAACTCAACTTAATAAGAATCAACTATACCAATTTGATGACATTTATTTGAGACTACACTGGAGGTTAACCCTTTCATATAAAAAGAGAGTCATCCAAATCTGTTCAAGAATTCTGAAACGGAAACTAACTACGGGACCTAATCGGGACTTAGTTGCGTTAAAACGTTATTTTTATTTACCTGGACGTTTCGATCAAGATGAATTGCTCCACGAATGTTCGGAATATGTTTGAATCGCGAAAATTTCGATCAAGATGAATTGCTCCACAATCGTTCGGAATATGTTCGAATCGCGAAAATTTCAATCAGGATGAATTGCTCCACGAATGTTCGGAATATTTTCGAATCGCGAAAATTAATAAACGATAAACGAATAAAAAATCAGGAAGTCGATTAATAAATTATATATTTATGTCGCATTTTCATGACAAAGACTTGTCTTGTGGTCTGCAGAAGCTCCGCACCTCTCGGTAGCCGTCGAGTCTAGTCGAGTAGTATATTCGTTGCCCCGCACGACCAATCTAACAACGATCTGACCACGGATACCTAACGACTGACAACACAAGTCAGCCCGCAAACAACGCGGAGGTGCGCTGGCCAGACATTCTAGCTAGCTCTACGGATCCCCACGCACGCGTATTTCTTGATAGGACGACGGATAGGTGTCCGTTCTAAGAAGAATTCATCACTATTTTAAATTTGATGATGTTACAGCTACGGTTACGTTGATGGCCGAAGGGAATATAAACACTAAAACAAAATAGATTTTCTAATAAAACTACTGAACCAATTTTGATAAAGTTTATATGGGCCAAAACTGAACGTTTACCCTTTTGAATAAAACAAGAATCATCCAAAATATGTTAAGAAATTCTAAAGATTTGAGGCAATATAAAAAAAATACACCTTTTAAAAACTTGTACTATTATTTATTCTGATTTGTCATCGCTCCATGCTTCGGAAGGCTCCTTAGGCCCCGATACTGCTTGCTGTGCAATTGATAATTGAGCGGCCTGACAAACATCAGAGGTCGGCACCACCTAATTCGACTCACCTACATTATTGTATACCGTAGCTCCTCTTGTCCCCCAGGCAAGGAGAAGCTCAGCGTCGCGGCGGGAGAGCCGGTGCGACTGGTGCTGGAGAGCGACGGCACGCAGGTGGAGGACGGGGACTACTGGCGCACGCTGCCGCCCAACACCGTGCTGCTGCTGCTGCGGCAAGGCGAGCGATGGTACCCCACGGGCGTCGATGTCATCAAGGCTGGTAAGTATTGTAGCCTGCTGTTTCTTTTACAACTGAGTGAGCTGCCGTGCTGGTCGTCAGGCTGACAGTTGGCGCGACGCCGGCACAAGTGCCCACAACTCTAAAGTCAATGTGCACTTCCAAGTCATAGCACTGTTCAAATCTTAAATGAACTGATGCTAAGGTGGTGGTTGGGTCTGCTATGTTGAAACCCACTAGACAGTTGATTAATTTTAAATACAAAATTATACTAATGTAGGTTCATTTCGGTCAATAAAACCTCACAACGGCTTTCTGCATTTCCAGCTATATCCGCGATCCCGAAGATAGTATGCGAAACGATCCACGCGTTGGAGCTGCACGATGAGACGCCTTCATGGAAGATCATGGACAACAAGGGGCGCGTTACGGTGGTGCTGCACTGGGACCAGCGGCCCAGCGCGTCGCCAGCCGCGCGCTCGCCCTCGCGCCAGGCCAAGCCCGACCGGCGGCCCTCGCTCGTCATCCAGACGTCGCTGGAGCGCGCGCAGCCGCCGCCACCGCACATCACCGTCGTGAACCACGACGAGCCGGGCGGCGCCACGCGCGGCCGCCTGTCGCGCGCTCCCGGCAGCCTAGAGCACACACCGGGCGGCGTGCACGTGCACACGGCAGAGTGCCGCGCCGCCACCGCCTCACCCGCGCCGCTCTCGCGGCCGCCGCCCGACGAGTGCGACTTCCACTGCTGCGCGCTGCACGAGGAGGGGCGCCGCATCGCCGTGCACAAGAGCGTCGCCACCTCGCCCATCCAGGACTCGCAGCCGCGCGCCTCGCCGCAGGGCCGCCCTAAGGGCCACGTGCGCTTCCTCGACGCCGAGTCAGCACGCCGCGGCGACCGCGACTCCTCCGAGAGCGAGACCGAGAACACACTCGTCGAGGACGAGGCGGTCACCTCCGAGAAGTTCCTGCTGCTCATCGACCAGCTGAGCGTCGACCAGAAGCGGCACCTCACCATCAAGGACATCGGTATCATCCTCGAGCGGCTCAGCTCCAAGATCCTGGACGTAGAGCGGCTCGACCGCGAGTCCGAGTCGGACGACTGCTACAACTGGACGATCAAGGCGACGATCCGCGGCGACGCGCTGCGCGAGCTCGGCGTCATCTACAATGGAAACTACTACGCGATCAGCGAGCACCCCGGGTACCGCGAGGAGAACGAGGAGGCGGGAGACGAGGCTGAAGAGGAGGAGGAGGAGGACCGGCTCTGATCGGGCCTGTGCGGCGCTGCCGTGCCCGCCGCCGCCGCCGCCGTGCGCTCCGCGCTGTGCCGCGTGGCCGCGCGCTAGCACCCGCGCCGCACGCCCCGCCGGGCGCGAGCCCGAGCCCCTCCTGCAGTGAACGGTTACAGACTTTTTATGAAATTATCACGGCCCGCCTCGCGGCGAGGACCGTTCTCTAGTTAATAAATAAATAGAGAATTATTGTAAGTAAAACGGACTTCCGATGTCGATTTCTAAGGTGATTACTTAAGTGTACGTCCCGGAGACGCCCGCCGGCGGCGCGAGCCTTCGGCCCGACGTCACCGGTCCCAGCCGCACCGCAAACATTTATCATCGGTTTTATCGTCAATGTTCTTAGATAAATAATAAATTATACACGTATATTAGCGACGATTGCGATATACAGGTCCCGAGCTCATGTCAGGCCAGCACAGCGTGCACTCGCCGCGTCGCTCCGAGCGCCGGCCCCTCACCCGCTTCATGACTGCTCACTCAACTGTTCATTTACTCAACTTGGCCTAAATATGGGTGATAAGTTTCTGTGTAGGTCCCGCATTTCCGAATCATTTCGTTGAATCGTCGTCGATGTCTTGAATAACACCAGTGTATCGTGGGTAAGGCTCAATAAAACAATAAATAACTACTTATATAGGAAAACGTAGTCTGTCTAATACTTAATCTCGTGGTATTCAGACAGGGTTAATGCATTACGTGTTAACAGGACGATGGTGTAACTGGTCAAACTGTTTGGTTAGCTAACGTTTGACAAGTATTTTGGGAGAGTACCAGTTTAGATGCGTATGATTGTAGAGCTGAGGCTGCAGCACGAGAGAGGTAGAGCGATGTGAGTGGGTTTGTTTATGGTCTGACAAGTTGTGTAGCGTTACGTTCAGCAGGGAGCGTCGCCGCCAGACCGCTGCCACTGCCGGCTTGTCAGCACGTTGTACAATAAACGACACATAAGAGCATGTTTCAGAGAGAGCACATAATATAATAGATATAATAAAATTATTAATAATTAATTGAAACGTTATAAAGAAGAGGTTGTAACTAAAATACGAATATACCGTCGCTACATATTGTCATCGTATGTGCCGATGTGGGTACCTTTTGTAGTTGTAAGTTGATTCTTGTATTTAATAGGTCTATGGTATCCTAGTATTACAATATAACGTTTTTAATTTTTGTATAGTACGGATACGTGAGTGGATCACGCACTATTGTATGATATAAAATCGAGTTTGATAAGTTTTACAACCCCTCGGGGTCTCATAATTGTATAGTTATTTAAGGTGTAATAATAATGATGATTATTATTAATTATTATGATTATAGCGCGGTAACAGGACGGGTCGCGGTGAATCAAGTGTTTGGTTGGGATGAGTTGTTGCTCTGAGAGTGTTGGACACTTTGGTGTTACAAATGTATCTGTGGTCGCCGTTTATCATTTCCCGGTTACTTATGTGCGCTACATAAAATTCACTAATATGCAATTGGAATGAACGACCTTGCAAGTTTCCATTATAATCAAAAAAAAATATAGGTACCTTTTCCCAAAAATATCAAGAATATATTTTTTACGACGCACTCACATCCCAGTTTAATGTTTTAATATTAAATATAATATATAATTTTGAAAGTTTGATATTGTGATTTGTCCTAAACTCATTTACTTACTTAATTTTTATATAATTCTTCCTACTAAGGTTTAGTGGAAGCCGTAAGACTAAAGTTTGTTGGAAGATAAGTTTCATAAATAAACTAGATGTCAAGTTATTCAAAATGTACCTATCTATTTGGATAGGAAAATGATTGCTCGCCTAAAATATTTCTGCGAAATTCTGACAAGGAATGTGTCTTGCTGGAGAAAAGCCTGTGGTATCAATCTTCACTAAGGCCCAGACTTGAAGCATCCGTTGTTCGTCAACATATCCTCAAAGAAATGTTAGCAGGGATATCACGAAGCGATTTTGTCCCCGTGTGCTTATACATATTCGGGGATCATATATCGCGATGGGGAACGGATACAAAAATAGGAGCCTAAGGAGGCCTTTACCTACACGTGCATTTATTACTGCTCGTCATATTTACGTTCAATTTTACAAGACCAAACATTACTGTGACATGTCTAAAGACTTCATGTCCTTTCACTTCGAGTAAATGTGCGCGTGAGCATGTGTACCGATACCATAAAAGGAAGGCGGCAAGAAAGAAACATTCGGTTACGAGCTAACTGTAGGAAAAAAAGAGATTTTTGTACAGAATTAGTAAAATCTTCAGAGTTAACGATTGCGCTTTACGAATGTATGAAATATAAGTCGCGTTTTTGCGTATGATGTCTGAAACTAATGTCGGCTGGCGCATCTCGGAAATATATCGGTCGTATAGTTTTTTTTTTAATTAAATGGATCGTGACAAAATTCCCGTGAGCCCCTACGTGTAACATTTATAATATGTAGTAAATTTAATCATTTAAACCTTCAAGTTGTAAGTTCCGCGTTCGTTTGTACAGCTAATGATGATTCTATCGTGTTACGGTCAGTTACGCACATTAATATGATATCTAGTTAAAATAAGTTCCGTTTTAATATTTTTATGTGTATAGGAATAATGATGGAGTAAATTGTATAAAAATAACGGTTTGTGAGAGGTCGGTTACGGTTACATGGTACGGTGGGGCAGGGAGCGCGCACAGTGACTGTTACATGGTACGGTGGAGCAGGGAGCGCGCACAGTGACTGTTACATGGTACGGTGGAGCAGGGAGCGCGCACAGTGACTGCGTTCTCATATTTGTTCATACTCGTATTTACCTTTTCCTTCATTAAATTAAGTTGTTGGTTTCCAGATAGGTATTAGTAATGTCCACGTCACACGTCGTATGGAGTTTTGTTAGTGATGTGCGAGTTACCTGCTCCATCGTGGCGTACAATGATATTGTTGCACTGTCCAGCAGGAAAGTGCAGGACTGTTCATAATTTTCCAAATATTTAGGTAGATAGTGAAAATTTGTTAGCACAACTAGAAAAAGAGCTTATAACACAAATAACTGTACATAATATTGAACACTCTTAAAAAAGGTTTTATTAAATATTGCTAATCGCAACACAAGAAGAAAAGAAGAGCCGAAGAGTGGCGTGCTTTGGGAGAGGCATATGTCCAGCAGTGGACTGACACGCGCTGATGATGATGATGAAGAGCAAAACAAGTGATAAATGATTCAAGAACAAATAGAAAACAAATGACGTCGAAAGTAATAAATAATAATAAATTACATCAACGTTAGTTTTGCAAAAATAGCGATTAGTATTCGATTGCTATTACGATTAGTGTTTGATTGTTGCATTTCCCTGGCAGTTTCCTTGGCAGTTTTCTTGCAAATTATGATCAGTCCTGTAGAATACTACTGCACTCGTTGGCCCGAGGCGCATATAGTTCCACGACTGAAATGTATTTATTAAGTGTCATCACCATATTGAACGCAGCCGGGGCATCTACCTATAGTGGGTTGAGACGTGTGACAGTCCATCTCGTTTCTTTTATATTAATTGATCAAGGCATGATAGTTGTTAGTATGTCTTTGTTGTTAATAATTGGCGATCAATACGCTGTCATCGGTTTAAATAGTCATGCCAAAAAAACTAATGAAATGTCCTTAAAGTCCTCTTTAAGCTCAAGTCATTTAAGAGAAACTACGCGACAAGACCGATAGGTACCTATTTAAAATGTAATCGAATGTACTTTACTGTGCCAACTGCCACTATTAAACTTTTAATTAAAGTTTTTTTTATAATTTAATTATGTTTTTGAAGGAAAGTTTTTTTGTTTCAGTAGTAGTATTTCTGTGTTTCAGTTTGAAGGGCTATGTTTCAGTGTTTCAGTTTGAAGGGCAATGTTTCTGTGTTTCAGTTTGAAGGCCAATGTTTCTGTGTTTCAGTTTGAAGGGCAAGGTTTCTGTGTTTCAGTTTGAAGGGCAATGTTTCTGTGTTTCAGTTTGAAGGGCAATGTTTCCAGCGAAATTACTGGGCAATGAGACTTTACAACCAATGTCTCAGGGTGACGAGCGCAGTGCAGTGACGCGCAAGACTTTGCAACCAACGTTCTGGGTGGCACTGCAACTGTTATGGACAGGCGTGACGCTTACCATCAGGCGAGTGACCTGCCTTTCGTCATTCAACGAAATATAAAAATAAAATTAAAAAAAGAAGTGTGCCATTATAATTTTATCGACCTAGGTACGTGTCTATTCTCTTCGTAAAAAATAGGAAATTATGTTAGGGAAAGTGTAGTCGTGTAAACTTACCTATAACTTTTTGTTACACTTCAGAAAATCTGCCAAGAATTTCAATTCCGAAAACTTACGACAGTTAGCAAAAAGTTTCAAATAAACTTCGGACGAGAATCGAAATCGGCTGTCACTCCTCTCCATCCCAATACTCAATTATGAAATCCGATTATACATACATACCTACTACATAACGTTAGTTAATATACATTTAAACGATAAAGGTTTTGGATATTTCGTTTCATAGCGGAATCCTTTAATAGTGACGTCACTTTTTTAATATTGTTATTATAAACTCACTGAGCCGTTGTGCAAAGTAAATACGTAAAATATTGAATGTTAGATAACGCATGATAATCAGTACAGTGTATAGGTATTAGGGCGAGCGTCGTTTCGTTTAAACATGCCAAACCCGCGAATTTGTTTCGCACAATTTGTTGCTGCATGCTAAGGAGTGAGCGAATAGTGCCGCGCCGTGGATGCACGCCAAATTGGTCATTTTCCGAGTGCCAAAATGTATGCCAAACTAATAATAATGTACCTAGATCTGGCACTGATTTTCGTTAGTGAAACTTTATTGTTAATCCGACATTTTAATTCTCTGATTTAATTAAACTTAATTAGCAAAAACTACATACCTAGCTTAACTTAAGTCGACTCTACATCGACTTTGAAATTTTAACATTAGATCGGAGAGTTGAAATGTATCGAAAGCACATTTCAGTACTAAGTATATAGTGAGTATCCGAGGCGTTATTTTCCTTCTCATCGACTGAGGCAATACCGGATTCTGTTTAGTTAAACTAACGTACCCGACAACTTCACTGCCACTAATTTAAAAATAAAAATATTGGAAATGATATACTGAGCGTTTTTTTTTCTCTCCTGTTTATATATATATAACGAACCGAATCAAGAAACAAGCCTTATTTTTTAATTGTAACGCTAGTGGTTTCCCCGGAGTAGAGCAGAATATACCTTTACCTGATTCTTCTTGTTCTGTTTTTTATTTAATGGCTTCTGCGGAGGCACTGGCCTACTAGCGATTTCGCCAATGTCAAGTTTAATAGTTTATAGTAATTGTCAGTCACGAATCAGTAAAAAGGTGGACATTTACTAAAACTTCCGAGGGAGATTTGGAAAAATCACAAAATGCCATTCGTGCACGTTAACGAACACCTAATGGTTAATATTCCACCAATATTACACATCAACACTCGCAGAAATACAAGATTGAGAATAAAATCAAACTCTACAATACAACATTTTGAATTTTTGCAAAAAAACCCTCAGAGAAATTATAACCGGAGACGCCTAGCGTACGCGTTCCTCTGCCAAGGTACATGTCCGTTTATAAAAACTAGTATTCATGATCGTTCGCCATTTCGCATTCACATCTGTCGCTATACGGAGCTCACCAAAAATGGTTTGTTGTACTGTGTTTTCTTGTAAAAGACGATCAGGAACATCAAATTTAAGTAAACACGGAGTTTCTTATCACACGTAAGTAGTTTACTATACAAATAAGGTACTTCCCCTAAAAAGGGGTAAAAAGAGTGCTACTGAATATCTCCGCCTTATTAGATCCGATTTCAATGTTTTTTTTTACTTGAATGTGAGTCATTTAAAGTTGGTCTCATAAAAATTTGGTGAAGATCTGATGAGGATATTCGGCATGATGAGCAGAATAGCTCCACAAAGTGCAGAAAATTGTTCACTTTTAGGTTTCTACCAGTTGAATCAGGTCTTCACCTACTAGGTAGGGATTGATGGATCACCTTGGTTATTAATTATAGTTTTACACTTAGGTAACTAGACGGCGCTACTGTGCATCGCTAAATAGTTTGCAAAAAGTTTGAGCTCGCGTGGTCTACAGCTCTCAGAGCCACTAGTTTTACATTGCGTAAACTTTATTATAAGGATAGATATTTGCTTTTATATAATAACATTTGAATATAAAACTATTACCTGTTCTATAGATATCCGAAAGGACCTATCTTAAAAAAATGGATCACTTTTTGCCACAGACGCGATGGTTGGATTCCTACAAGAGCAAGTGTTATTTGCTCCGACCATTTCGACCCTTCAAGTTTTGCATTAGTTTTATTGTTCCGCGCGGATGGAAAGCTATAGTACTGAATAATATCGTTATATTGATATTAGGGATACCTATTGCGTGGTATTAGTCAAATATTAGGTATGTTTTTAATATTGGTTTCATTGCGTAGTGAATGAATGCTATCACTACGCAATATAGATATAAAATACAAGATTTTCGATATTCGCGGGCATTGGCACGTACCTATTCCCTTCCTATTCTTAAGTGAAACGGTGATTTACTTTCCCTTTATACTTTAACAGACTTAGGACTTTCAACGACGAAATCATTGGCTATGTAGAAGTTATTATAATAATCCATGTGTTTTTATACATAAAGCTGCATGTTTCTTTTTGATTGTATAAATAAAAATATGTGAGTATTCACATATTTTTTTCTCTGTTCTTATTTAAGTACATTTAAGTAAAATGATTATATGTTACATAAGTAATTATTTGAAAACATGGGAAATCATCCAATAATCACAATCACATTAGTTTATCACAATAAAAACTATAAATATTCACTAAAGTTTACGAATATACTCAGTTGCACTTAGCGCTTTGCGTGAGTTATGCTAACTAAACTTGCGAGGACAAGTTAAGTAAGCAATGCGAAAGTAATATAAACTAATATCGATATTAGGCAGTATTAGATAATCCAATAGTTCGTAAAATATTAGCACCAATATTTGCAGAAAATCCGTGTCCATTGCTTGCTTACGTAGAAACCCACTCCATAGCTTTCATACGAAGAGCGAAGTTAATAATGCATAGGCGCGATTGTGACGAGCAAGAAGCGAGCGAAAGTAGTAGCGACAGTTTTGACGCAAATTCCGATCATTAAGTATCATTCTTTTTATCGTTCTTTTACACCCCATTTCTAGTTTTTGCGTTAGTGTGTAACTAAACAATACTGTGACAACAGTAATTTGTTAATTGTGTGCTTGTTTTTGTGTTTGTGTGCAGCTTATATTTGCATGTGCGTTTATACTTTATAAAGACGCCTCCACTTTCCGCAAGAGTGTGCGTGAGTAAGTAAATGTGTGCTGTACGTGTTTACCTCGCCTCCCTCGAAAACTGGCAGAAAAGTGTTAGTACTATAATTTGCGCTTGGGAACTCCGGTTATAATTTCTCTGAGAAAAAACCCCTTTACCTGCGGCCCGATTACATAACTTGGTTACAATTTGATTATCACTTTTTTCATAGCAATTTCGACCCTATCGCAAGGCATTAGTGATATCGATACTGACAATCCGATTGAAGCTAAGTTATGTTGTCGGGACCCGGATTCATAAAATTAAAGATGAAAAAATGTAAACAAAGAAATGTCAACAAATGTCACTGTCAAAGTGAGAGGTCAGTGCCTCAACCACAGAACTTGGTTTCAATCGGATTGTCAATATCGCTATCACTAATGTCTTGCGATAGAGTCGAAATCGCTAAGAAAAAAGGGACAATCTGTTTGATACCAAGTTCTGTAATACGGCCACAGGTGCGCTCAACCTGTTTCAACACATCTCGAGTGTGTTGACACCAAGGAAGTTATATGTACTTACGTACAACTGGAACGATATCTCTCATATACAAAAGTGGTCTTACCGAAAACGTAATTTATAAAGAAAATGCGAGAAAAGGAAGTATATGTTGGATCGGAAGCTCTTTTTCTCGCGTACAAAGTTTCAGAGCTTTCGCACGGACTAAAATAAACTTGCGAAATAATCATCGCAAAGACAACCAAAGAGATCACCTATTTAATATATTTATATAGTAGGTACATCCTCTTTGGTGTCTGGTGAGATTTTATATACTATTCTGGAAATTAAAGAAATTCTTCTCCTGTTTGTGTTACGGAATATTTGCTGACATCTGAGATTGGCACTATAAATAAGAAAGAGACAACAGCGGCTATATCAACTTGTTTTGTCTTTTTTATTTTTAAATCGTTTTCAAAGTCAAATAATCGATACCCCGCTTTTTCTTTGAAGATATGGTTCCAGTTGTACGTATGTACATATAACTTGGTTGACACACGTGTTTGTCAAAACATTCGAGTTTGGAGATTGAAGCACGAATTGAACAGACAGAAAAACAAAATAGCGGTGATTGCACAAAATGTATCAAATCTCTGCTGTGTTCCGAGTCTAAAAAAAATAGCTGCACGAAAAACTTCCGTTATCTATAGTTTTGTTTAAATTATTAGTTTGCAATAACTAGCTTAAAAGCTAAAAATACAGGCCTGCCCTGTCAAAAAAGAGCTTTTGCCAATAAATTATATGCTGTTGGAATGACCTTATCAAGGCCTTACCTATATTTTAAATTTCAAAGAAACGTTTTTTTTCTCGAGTTAAAAAATGTTGCCATACTGCCGCCATATTGAATGTTTTCATAAAAATATGATGTAAGTATTCTAACGATACCCCATACGTTTAAATCTGTTCAGGCATTTAAAAGTTATGGTGGAATAAAGAAACTCACATACATGCATGAATGCTAAAAACAATACACTCCTTTTTTGGGCAGTCGTGTAAAAACGAACCATTCCATATATTTTTAATAATTCAAGTTTATCATGTTATAATTTAAAATCTACTCCTAATAATGTCTATCATCAAATTATGGATTGCACAGTTTTCTAACATTTTTTTTCGTTCTGTAAACCTCTTTATTTAAGGTGTAAGGTGACATTCTTGGAAATTCTACATCTTTAAAAGCAAACATTAAACTATTACACCAAAAACTCATTGTCTCCAAAAAGCTTGTTATTGTTAGGGATTTTAAAGTTAACATCCATAAAGATTCATCATTCGTGAATTCAAAGTTACTGGTCTAAATACAAACTAATGTTGTAAAACGAAAGTAACCGTCTCTCTGTTTGTTACCTTTTTACGACTATCCGGCTCAAACGATCTTGATGAAATTTGGTATGGAGATAGTTTGAACCCTGAGGAAGGAATATATAGGATACCTTTTATCACGATAAACTGTACCCCTAGTACTAGTTTTAATAGTTTTCGAAAACGAAATGTAGTTTCGTTTAGTTCCATTCACCTTCTTTAGTTCCTGCAAGTTTCCGCTAGAGGCGCTGCCAGTAATTGTATGAAACTAAACAAAACTACATTTCGTTTTCGAAAACTATAAAACTCGTACTAGACCCTCTGTAGTCCTCGCGAATGAAGTCGCGGGGAAAAGCAAGTAGATAATGAAACGATAACTAAGAAACTGTACCTACTAAGTACTATTATTTTTTCTGTGGTAACTATGCGTTTTGCATTTAATATCTTCAACATACCACATACATCATGACAACCGCGGCTCGCTTAACTTTATTTTGTCACTGTGTGGCCCGTCTTTTAAAAGGTTGAAGACCTCTGTTTTAAGCGACAGTCAAAAGTCAAGCTTGTGATTGCCCAGATAATCCAAGGCATACCAAGAAGGTTCATTTGGTGACGGCGCTTGGTACTACAAAGCATGAAGAGAAGCATACTCAAGATGATTCCTGGATTTTGGATTCTGGAGCATCGGCACACATGAGCTGCAGAAAGGATTGGATGCATGATTTTGTAAAAGTTGAACGTAAGATAGAGGTTTCTTGCGCGAATGGAGGTAAGGTTTATGGTGAGGCATATGGGATGGTTACATGTGATATGCTTGATATTACGGTAGGTAATGTCATGTATGTACCTGGTCTCTCAACAAGCCTTTTGAGTGTTAGTCAGATAGCTAATAAAGATGACGTAGTTGTTTTTACAAGTAAAGGGTGTGAAATTTACAACTTAAATGATTGTAATATTGAGGGTGTACCAGTTTTAAAAGGAGAGATTGATAGAGGTATTTATAAATTAAAATCTTCTTCGCAGGCAAGTGTGTTTGCATCTACAGGAGTCAGTGGCGATATAGAGTTATGGCATAAGAGACTGGCACCCCGAGGGGTCTTGACTTTTGACTAAAGCACAATAAAAAGCGCACTCTTATCACATTCGTAAAACCTAATAAATATCTTTATCAGAGCCTAGAAACCAGCATCAAAGAAACGTGCGAAAACCCATTTCGCGGCGACAATCTCTGGCGATTGTCGGAATCAATCGGCTGCAGTGTCGTCAAGATTGGTTTAAACAAGCTTTAATTTAATTCCCTGTGTTATTATGTTTGGGACTGGATTCCAAGTCAATTAAAAAGAGAACAATTAAAGGACGTCCAAAGTGCTGAAGTTTTGCACATGAGTTTAGTTCTGATGACAATTAAAAAACTACAGTATTTTATGTGGTATCCAGGGTCTGATGATGGAGCAGGGAGGTAGTCACAGTAACTCAACAACAAAATGATGGAACCCCTTCGAGTTTGGGCTCATTTGGTTTCTATTGATGAGTTCTCTGGTATTATGTGGTATCCAGGGTCTGATGATGGAGCCGGAAGATAGTCACAGGAACTCAACAACAAAATAATAGAAACCCTTCGAGTTTGGGCTCATATGGTTTGTCTTGATGAGTTCTCTGGTGTTATGTGGTATCCAGGGTCTGATGATGGATCCGGAAGGTAGTCACAGGAACTGAACATCAAAATGATGGAATCCCTTCGAGTTTGGACTCATTTGGTTTGTTTTGATGAGTTCTCTGGTGTTATGTAGTATCCAGGGTCTGATGATGGAGCCGAAAGGTAGTCACAGGAACTCAACAACAAAATGATAGAACCCTTTCGAGCTTTGGCTTATTTGGTTTGTCATGATGAGTTATCTGGTTTTATGTGTTATCCAGGGCCTGATGATGCAGCCAGAAGGTAGTTATAGGAACTCAACAATCAAATAATGGAACCCCTTCGAGTTTAGTTTCATTGGGTTTGTCTTTATAGGTTCTCTGGTCTAATGAGGTATCGAGGGTCTGATGATGGAGATGGAGTCATAGGAACCCATTACCCAACCTATTACTTTCACACGTTTACAAACTGATTGACACGAATACAGCAATCTAGTAAATGATAAAGTTATTTTAGATACAATACAATACAATAACACTTTATTGCCACACAGTTAAAAAAATACAAAATAGAAATAACATAAACAATAGGTCCAATGGGCGGTCTTATCGCTCAAAGGGATCTTTTCCAGACAATCTTAGGATGGAAAGAAGTTGCTAATAAGGGTCGGTAGAGAGGCAATAAAAAAAAACTCTACAAATTTAATGTAAATAATAAGAAATAAATAAAATATTAAATAAACTACACAGTAATAGTTACTTAAATACTATGTTAAAATATATAGCTATAAGTAATTAGAAACTTACATACATATAAGTGTATAATTATACACACATAAATACATATCAAGTCAGTGCTGGTCAGTCAAGTTAAAGCCTGTGAGGAGATGGAGAGGTAAAAAAAAAAACACTAGGGCCTTTAAGTTATTAATAGATTGCGCACGTTTGATGGCGACTGGAAGGACATTGCAGAGGTGCATAGCTTGGACAGTAAACGAGGAGTCATAGAAAGAAGTGGTGTGTCCTGGGGTAAGGAGGACTAAGTTTTCTGATGATCTTAGAGACAGGGAGTGAGAGGAATGAAGAAACTGGAATTGTTCCTTGAGATAGAGGGGAGTAGAAGGGTTGAAGAGTATGTTTTAGAGAAGAAAGAGAATGTGAGTATTCCGGCGAAGGCAAATAGGGAGCTTTGTACGAAATTCCGAGACATGGTCGTATTTCCGGAGGCCGAAAATAAACCTTACAGAGAAGTTTTGAAGACGCTCAAGCTCAGCTGCTCTTCTGTAAAATCTAAGTAGCTGATATCGGCATAATCAAGAATGGGAAGTAGGGGAGTTTCAGCAAGCGCAGCTTTACTCGCAGTGGGTAAAAAGTTACGTAACCTATTCAGAGAAGCTGCAGAAGCAAACATTTTCCGGCTAACCGATTGCAGTTGCGGACCCCAGGATAAACATCTATCAATAATCACCCCATAGTTTTTCACCTGAGCACTAAAAAATAGTAACCTACAGTAAATGGTACAGTAACCCCACGAAAAACTATATGTGGGAGTGTTGAAAAATCGATTTTACTGATCGTTCTGGAGCTTCCTATAACGATGGCCTGAGTTTTAATAAGATTTACTGTAAGACCATATGAACTGCTCCAGTTTGCTAAGCGACACAAATCAGAGCTGGTGTTATCAATAGCCTCAGCTATTTTGTCAGGTGAGGCCTGAGAGTATATTTGGAGATCGTCTGCATAGAGATGATAGGAATAAAATTGAAATAGAATAGAAAATAGATAAAGAATTAATAAAAATAGAAAAAAGAAGAGGAGAAAGCACGCTACCTTGAGGAACACTGAGACTCGTATCACACCAAGAAGAAAAATAATCTTCAAAGCGGATACGCTGCCGACGTCCGTACAAATAATTACGGAAACAGTCAATCACTGATGGAGATACGTTAATAGAGCGTAACAATGCTAGGAGGATATCAAAATCAACAGAGTTGAATGCATTGCTAAAATCGAGCAAGGTAAGAACAGTGAGCTTTATATTTTCCATATCCAGCCTTATGTCATCAGTGACTTTAATAAGGGCTGAAATTGTGCTGTGGCCATGACGAAAACCAGACAGCAGGGGATTTAGATGATTATTACGAATGAGGAAAGTACTGAGTTGATTAAGGACAAGATTTTCAAGGACTTTGGACAAGAAAGGAAGAATTGAAATAGAACGGTATTCGGAAAAGGATTTAGGGTTGGACTTCTTGGGTAATGGAATAAAGGCTTCTTTCCAGCAAGATGGTACAGCACCATTCGAAACAGAACCGTTCAAAAGATGGCATATGATTGCTAGAATTTCATCCAAAATAGGAACAATCATATTTCGGCTGATGCAGTCTCCACCTACTGCATTCGAAGAAATTGACATGATTCTCTTTACTAATTACTTTAAAAGCTTATTATTTTATATAGCACGTCAAGCCGTTTAAGACATTATCTTTTTAAAAAAGCTCATTAATTGTGTGACCACGAGTCCGCACCCCAAAAAACATGTAAATACATCGCTTAGTAGCTGCGTGAAAGAGAAACAAGCGAACAAATAAACACTCTTGCGTATTTATACTATTAGCGAGCGAGCGAGCGCGAAGCGTCTCCTTTTCAGCTTGGGCAAAAATGCTTTTGTATATCCGGATGTCCGTCTGTCCGGATCAATGTTCTCCTCTACAGGTCTACAAGGTTTATGGTACTTTAAGTTAGTCTCATAAAAAATTGGTGAAGATCTGATGAAGACCTTCGGCATGATGAGCAGAATAGCTCCTCAAGCGCACATTTCTTACTTTTAGGTTTCTACCAGCGGGAGGTCTACAGCTCACAGAGCCACTAGTTCTATGTTCCTAAAACATTGCACGCTATGTGTAACTGATGAAAGGTTTTTATATACTACTGAGTAAGTAGGTTGTTTGCCTGATAGTAAGCGTCAAGGCTGGCTACAGTTGCATTGCCACACAAAACTTTTCATTGCAAAATGTTGCGTGGCACTGCATTACGCTCGTCACCCCGAGACAATGGTTTGTAAGTCCATAATGCCCAGATTTAGATGTGTGGTGCGTTAGATAAGGGTGCAGCTTCTCTGCAAATAAATGGAACGGGTGCCTAAACAGGCAATCTGTTTTAGCTTCGTGGTAAAAGTCTTTCGCCGACACAAGGACTATGACTATGGCTCCAACTACTTAAAAAAATAAGTCAAAGTTTTCAATTAACGAAAAGGGTGTGTATTTCAAATAATTAATAATAAATGTTCATAATGAACATGTTGTTTAAGAAATATTAACTAAAAGGTAGTGTTAACGCTAATGATGTCTGATTAACCACCATCTTAACGAGGATGGTGGAGTATGTAGATTCCAGCTTGTTGCCAAAATGGAAAACCGTGTTGAAGCCACTACGTTATCATTACTATGTGGAACGTTGTGGGAGGTGACTGTAACCATGACAATATGGTCAGTCTAATTTGATAATTAATGTTTTGTCCATTGCCGGCTGCACAGTGATGCTGTGAACCGCGGAAGCTTGGCGGAGTGAAATTGTGATTTAAGAGGACGTCGTGTGTATTTCGAACCACTTGATTGTGCGCTAAGCAAAGTTGAACTGTATGACGTAAAGCTTTCGGTGTACAATAGTGCGCAATTACGCCTAAGGAGGTAACTTCGACAACAAAACGCCGCGCCCGTGCGCACAAAATCATTTTAGTTTTGCAACAATACTACAACAATAATTCAAAATGTAAGCATTACAAAATGTAGTTTATACATTTTTGATTTTAATGAATGGAGGTTTTAGATAAAATTCTACAGTTAAGTATTAACTTTCATAATTTTGCCCAACTTTACGTAGTTTGGTTTATTAAACCTTCTATAAGTTTTGAATTTTGCAGCGTTATAATTGTAAACACATTCGTGGCTATGAATATTATGCACCTATGTTAAATGTTTGTTATAATTGTAAACACATTCGTGGCTATGAATATTATGCACCTATGTTAAATGTTTGTTATAATTGTAAACACATTCGTGGCTATGAATATTATGCACCTATGTTAAATGTTTGTTATAATTGTAAACACATTCGTGGCTATGAATATTATGCACCTATGTTAAATGTTTGTTATTGATGACATCTTAACTGTGTCTATCGATTTTGGCATCTACACGACCGAGTATTAAGATAATTCGGGCCTATTCGCGCACGGTTTATTATGGCGGCAATTTTATACATATGCGTTGACGCGTAGATGCGAAATATGCTGAAATTCACCTTTTCATACAGACAAAGTTTAGTTTTCATTCAATTACTATAAGCCAACTAAACATTGTGGATACACTGAGCTATGCTATATTAAAGTTGGCAGTCTGAATTTTGTGGATGACGAAATATCATTGATTGAGTTGACGATAAGAATGATGTGGATTGCTGACGCCAAATGAAAGACCGCGTTGACTCCACAAAAGTATCATGATCTTGGCTGTTGATCAGGATTTGTGAATCAACAATGAAAGTACAGAATTGTAGTTTGAGTACGAAAAACTAATAATTTGTTCCAGCAAGCTGTATATGGTTGTGTTATCGCTCCAGCGCTAGCAGGACTGCAAGCGTGCGAGAGCTCGCTTCTCTGCGGCATTGACCTTGTCTAGCGCGTCGGCCATCTCCGGCCACGGCTCGTACCGCTGGGTGATGGTGCGCATCTTGTGGACGGAGGGGTTGCGCAGGTCCATGGTGCGCGAGATGTTGTCCCGGCTGCGCGTTCTGAATACCACTTCCACCTGGAATATGCAGCTGTGTCAGGCTCGTTACAGGTTAATGAAGGTCTACCCCAGGAACAATATGTCGGTGCCATAATGGTCACATTTCTTATTAATTATGATATTAACCAACTCTAGGACTCACGTTTAAGTGCTGCAATCTCGCAGCGTGACCTTTTGACGAAGAGCGTCGAATACGCTCGAAACCTAGGTCGAAATAACGACGTTTGTATAAGACAGTAAGAAAAAGTATAAGTGAAACGGCTAAAAACATAATAAATATTGGCTAATATCATAATTAATAATGTGTCCAACTCACGAAAACTTTAACACTAAAGTCACATTTCTTCAAAGGCGTAGGAATAAAGCATAGGCAGATAAAGCCTTCGGCCCTCTAGATTTGATAATTAAAACTGGATTCAGTTTTGGTAGGATTTGTTGCTTCGGTTTAACAAATAAAAGACTTAGCTTGGATATGATATAGCTCAATATATTCGAGGGTTCGACGACAGTAACGGTGACGGTTGAAAGGGTACTGTGCAGTTCAAATAGATTTTCCGTTATATTTTGTTTTTCACTTTTTTGATTGGGAGGATGATGATACTTTTGTTTGGTATCAACATTTACTGAATGATAGACAACTCGAAATTACTCAAACTAATGATATTGAAGATGTAACTACACTTAATAATATTTTGAATAATAAATAATGGCCGTAGTTTAAGTATCATGTCACAGAAAGTTTTATTTAAATCCTTAATAGTTTGTTTTTTGCTCATTCGCGCGCGGGCGCTGGTTATCGTAGGACGCGTCGATCTTATTGTTCAAGTGATCCCGAACCGGTTCGAGTGGTTCGCTCGCGCGGCCGTGCGTGCGCCTTGTTTACCAACAAGCAGATCGTCTGCTACCTAACAATGAGTAGCAACGAGAACTTCGATTTTGAAGCTGTGATTGATGCGAATAATACTATACGTAGTGAAAGTGAGATGACAAGGAGTACGGAGAATATTAATCAGCGGAGTAAAAATATGGAGTCAAGAAGGGCAATAAAAAGAGATCGAGAGATAAATTCTGAAGAGATATGGACTACTGTGGCGAGGAAGGCAAAACGATTTGGACGATCAGGTAAAGATAATGATTTGACCAGAATTCCTGAGGATAAAATTGAAATGAGCGTGACATGTTCAGAAAACTTGCCAAAACAGTTTAGTTTGGCAAAAATGCTAAAATCTGAAAGTATACAAAATGTCACACGAGTTAAATATATCAATGCATTTAAGGTCTTGATCCAATTTAATAATGAGGAAAGTGCTGAATCATTAATGTGTTCCAAAATCTTTAATAATAATAGTTACAAGTGTCAGAAAACTCTAGAAATAAGTCAGTCTTACGGTGTTATAAAAGATGTTGATCTAGATTTGAGTGAAGATGAAATATTACAAGGTTTGGCCAGCGAAACATTGATTTTGGCGGTAAAAAGGTTGAAACGTAAGAACACTTATGATGGACATTGGGAGTTGAGCGAATCTGTAAGAATATGCTTCAAAGGGTCATCTTTACCTAGCCATGTATATGTACACGGCACTAGAGTGAATGTTAACATTTACACCTACCCTGTAACTCAATGCTCTCGTTGTTGGAGATTCGGACACACGATTAAAATGTGCCCTTCTAATAAAATCATTTGCCCTAAATGTTCTCTTAATCACCCTAACTGCGAGACGACAGAGTTTCAATGCAACAACTGTTCGGGGAGACATATGGCAATGGCTAAAATCTGCCCGGTATTTGTTAAGGAGAAAAAAATAAGAGAATTGAAGGCAGAATTTAATTGTTCCTACAAAAGAGCCCTTACCTTATATGTTCCACTGTCGCCTCAATCATTGGATCTCTCTGAAGACCCACCGTTGCCTGCCCTTCGTGAACCTTCACAAGGCCTTTTACAGAACCTTATTATGCCAGAGATGGATGTGGACCCCTCATATGCTGCCGTTCTGAAGGACACTCCTCAAAAATCAAAGAAAATAACAAAATAGAGACGGAAAAATAGAAGAGGGAGTTCCAAAGAAGAAGAAATATTTCAATGTTTTTCAGAAGCAAGTGAAGACGATAGTAGACCTGCAGGACAACAAAATCAAGGAAAAAGGGCAGAATATAAAGAACATATGTCCTGGCACTTATTATTTACAAGATTAAAATCGAAAATATTTGAAGAGGAAAATAGTTCGTGGAAAGACAAGATTAAAAGCTGTGTGTCGATAATTTTTGAAGGGTTTTTATCATTTATATTGAAGTATATTGGAGATTGGCCTGGTTATAATTTCATAAAACAATTATGGATTACAACCACTCACACGTCTGTGTAAGTATATTACAGTGGAATGCGCAAAGCATTCGCCCTAAAAGTACGGAGTTTGAAGCCCTTTTAAACCAAGAAAAGATTCATATCTCTATAATAAGCGAGACTTGGCTGGACCCAGATAGTCACTTTCGTATAAGCAGATACAACACCTTTAGATCTGATCGTGATGATGGCTATGGAGGGGTGGCTATCTTAACTCATAGGTCAATAAAAGCGCAGCCATGCAATGTTCAACTGTCGAATACAGGGATCCAGATAGTTCAAATCAAGATACTTAACTGTGACCACTTGGAAAATGTAATTTCCATCATCTGTCAGAACTACGTCAAATGATTGGAATCAAATATTAAACCTTGCAAACGAAAAGACTTTAATTGCCGGAGATTTAAATGGACATCACACGAATTGGTCAACCAAGATGGATGTAAGAGGGGATCAAATTTTTGATTCATTAATAGAAAATGATTACATTTCGTTAAACGATGGCACGCATACAAGAGTCAAATTGGTAAATGGTGTAGTACAAAAAAACTCACCTGATTTATCTCTGGCGTCTATGGATATTGGTTTAAAATTCAATTGGTCAGTGTTAAATGAAAGCTTGGGCAGTGACCATTTGATGGTCAATAAATCAGTCAGCATACAGTGGTTTTATCAGTGTTTTAAACAAAGCAGCTAATGAGTGGATTCCATTCATAAGGACATGTGAAAAGCCACTACATCATCATAAGTTTACTCCTAGACCATATTGGAATAAAACAATATCAAAAGCTGTTGCTGAGAGACGTAGAGCACTGGCTGGATTAAGGAAAAACCCTATTCCAAATAATTTAGAAGTAACAACATAAAGTTAGTGTAGCACAGAGAGTGATTCGTAATGGAAGGTCCAAATCATGGCAAGATTTCTGTGACAGTATTTCCGGTGTGACAACTTCAAGTGAAATGTGGACTAAAATGAAATGGCTTAAGGGCTACAAGACACCGAGATAAAGTATAACAAGTGAGAACGCTGAATTATTATTGTGTGGTTTAGCACCTGATTATGTGACTCCGGCGGCTCCTATGTTTTTTATAGAGAATGATGATTTGTCTTCACCGATCTCCGTACAGGAACTCAAAAACTCTATTAAGCAATCGGATTCCGCACCAGGCTTCGATGAAATCTCATACTCTATGATTGGAAATCTTCCCGAAGTAGCCAAAATTACACTGGTGTCATTGTATAATAGGTTTTTATCATCAAATTTTGTACCAAGTCAATGGAAAGATGTTAAGATAGTTCCTATACCGAAGCCAGGTGCGGACAGTAGCGCAATTGCAAGTATTAGGCCTATTGCGTTATTATCATGCTTATACAAGATATTGCACACAATTATTATTCGGCGACTAGAATGGTATTTCGAGAAAAACTTCAATTTTTCGGATGAAACAGTAGGCTTTAGATCACGATCTTGTATGGACAATTTGACTAGACTGGTTTCAAGAATTCAAAGTGGCTACACGAAGGGATTTACTACTGTAGGATGTTTCATTGATATTGATAGTGCATACAACAATGTAAACCTTATATGTCTTTTAAATACGTTGCATAATCATGGGGTGGGATCTTTGATATATGGGTACCTTTGGGAGTATTTGCACTTTAGACGTCTATCAATTGAAATACCAAACAATAAATCACTCGTGCGTATTACAGGAGTGGGAATAGCTCAAGGAGACCCCTTATCCCCTTTATTATTCAATGTAGCTACTATTGATTTTTGTAAAAAAATCTAAGGAATGTGTACGAGTCCCAATATGCAGATAATTTCGTAATCTACGCCAGTCGAAAAAATATGTCTGAGGCATTGAACATTACTCAAGATGCTTTGTGTACTTTGAATGACATGGCAGATAGTATTGGCTTAAGTATTTCACACAGAAAAAACAAAGGTATGTGTATTTACTAGAGGAAATCCTAGAAACTTGAATACTGCTGATGGTTTAACTTTAAACATTAATAACCGTAATATTCAGAGAGTAGAAAGTGTAAAGTACCTAGGTATGTGCCTTGACAGAAGATTAAAATGGGGTCGACATATAAATGAAACATGTGAGAAAACACTAAAGTTTCTCAATGTTTTTAAAGCTTTAGCAGGTTCGAAATGGGGTATTCACCCTAAGCATCTTAGGCGCCTTTATATTTCGATTATTCGTAGCAGACTAGATTACGGTTGCTATTTGTATGATAATAGTATCAAAAGCCATTTATACAAAATAGAAAAAGTACAAAATCAGGCCATGAGGGTGATTGGTGGATTTATAAAAACTACTCCTATCCACGTGATGGAAAGCGAGTTGTGCCTTCAACCAATGAACATTTGTAGAAGATATCTGGCTGCAAAATTTTGGCTTAGATCTAGATCCACTGAAAATAATATAACCATTAAGGTTTTAGGAGAACTGAATAATCTGTGTCAAAACCAATACTGGAGACGGAAAAAATTGCCCTTACTAGTGATGAACAATACCCATGAACAATATGTTAAT
Source organism: Alsophila aescularia (assembly GCA_946251855.1). NCBI lineage: Eukaryota > Metazoa > Arthropoda > Insecta > Lepidoptera > Geometridae > Alsophila > Alsophila aescularia. Next base: position 67,439,306 of record OX276376.1, read on the forward strand.
CATCCTATACAATCAAATGTCATACTTCCAATGTATTCCCTCAGCACATGGATTAGTAATTTTGATGTGACCGAAAATATAAAGGTAATTGACGGCGTAGATATTATTAAGAGAAACTTTAGTACAATAGGATTGCGCAAGGTCTGTCTCGAATACCTAGGTGGTAAATATAATTCATTTTATAAGCTTTATACAGATGGTTCTAAGGATGATGATGGATGTGGAGCTGCTTTCTTTGACCTGCAGTTGAATATAAATATACAGTTAAAAATTCAATTTGATATCTCCATAATGCACTGCGAACTTATCGCGATATCTGAAGCACTGTCGTACATTGCATCTTTGGACACTAATAAATGTATTGTCCTATCAGACTCCAAGTGTGCATTGTTACATTTGGCTCGGTTACCCTCGAAAATTCGAGGGCATCCGATAGCCTACAATATTTTGGATACAATCGGTAAGTTACGCGCACTAAATAAAGAGGTTTTTATCCAATGGATACCCTCTCATGTAGGTATCATAGGTAACGAAGAGGCAGACCGATCGGCGAGACAAGCGATAAGCAACGGGATTATCTATACGTGTTTACCATTGCATAGTGAGATATTGAGTGCCGTGAAAGCAAGGTGTAGGCAATTGTGGCGCGAGTATTTTGATGAACGCTCATTAACAAAAGGGATATGGTATAGAACCATCCAATGCCAACCTCCTCGTTACCCGTGGTTTGACGAACATGACTGGAATAGGCGAAATATTGTAGCACTGCTGAGACTTCGCTCCGGACACATTCCGTCAAATAAATTCAAATGCTTGATGGGTCTAACCCATACACCTAACTGCCCGGAGTGTAATACTGCGGAAGATGTTCACCATGTGTTGACGGAGTGTGTTCGGAACGAGGCCCAGCGACAGGACATGAGACTTGTATTCGATAATAAAACTAATGTTGGCATATGTAACGGAGTATTATGTGAGTCCGTAACCGTACTCACTAATTGTTACCTAGACATTAAGTTACAATAAGGTGATTCTACTTACGGGGGTGACATGGTCACTGCGTGACAAAATTCCCTTCTAAATAAAGATATTTAAAAAAAATAGTTTTTTGAAAAACCAGTAACTCCTAAACTATTAATTCACATAGCGAAATAGCGATAAATTCAGGTAGATTGAACAAAAACCGACAAATCCATTTTTTAAATTATTTTTTCCTAAATTACTTCACACACGAATCTGATAATACGGCCACCAAACGATGTTGCTATTCGATATATTTTAATATTTCCATTTTTATTATCTGTAAAAGCCAAGACAAAAAACGTTTTTCCGATTTCTCAAAATTCACAAAAACTGGATTTATTGGTTTAGGTATATTCCGAAAAAACTGTGAACGCATAAATGCATTCATGTAAAAAAGTGCATACATGAGAATGACCTTGTTTAGGCACGAGTAAAGGATCGTGTAGATCAAGACACCGAAGGCAATACAGGTGGTGACGAACAGCGGGATGGTCTCCCAGTATTCCTTCAACACGTACATGAGCTTCAGCCTCTTCGGAATGGGCACATCGTACTGATTGGGCGGCACCAGTCCCATGAACTTCCTCACATTTATCTTCTGCGGAACTTTGACGGCCAGTAACATCATCGGCGTGTGGCGGTAGCTCGTCCGCAACAATCTCGACAACATTTTATAAAAATCACTAGAAAAGTGGGTAAAATCGACTAGAAAATAAATATTCTTTTGAAAGTACACATCTAGAATCCTGTATCTCAATTTTTCACTGATGGATATGTCAATAATTGTCATTTAGGACCGAGCAAGGCATAGAGCACGGCAAAGGAGTTGTAAACGAGCAAAGAGGTTTTTTCTTCGTCTATACAAAGGCGCAAGATCAAACTCGACATCGTCGGTTAAAATTAACTATAATATTAAACGGAGTTGGATGCGTTGTCGAAAAAATTGAGGCTTTGAGCAAGACACCGAACATCGCTGCTAATATCTCTGTGGTGCTAGGTGATAGGATCAAGTATCCTCCAGTTATATAACAGTTTGTGGAATTATAGTCGTGGTGAAATAGAAGTAAATATATATGCCTATGGCTGGCTGCCACATGACGGGTCGATCACACGTCGATCGGCCGTGCTACAGTGCGACTAACTTATCTTATCTGTGTGGGTGGCGTGAGTGTTGCTCATTTTTATGGCGACTGTAGTTCCTTTTTTGACACTTAACAGATAAGTTGGTCGCCCTGTACGTTGACACATTCACCTGCCACACAGAGCGCAGGCAACGGGACGCATCCGCCGCCCGCTCGCTGTTCGCGTGTTTTTCGATGCCGAAGGTGGTACTATTATTTATTCTGTGGCCGAAGCTTTTCGATGTCAAACTTGTAAAGCTTTTTACCCGTCTACGGCGAAGCAAGGGAAGGGTCATGAGTTTAACAGCATATGTATGTATGTATGTATGTATGTATGTATGTATGTATGTATGTATGAATGAATTTATGTGGATGTTCTACCATAGCGTCGACCCTATTGATCCAATTTTGACAAGCGAGTTATCAATCGATACGTCTTCATTCCTAAGTAGTATTTATAAACTCTTTGGTCTTCATCGCAAGAGTGTCACAAGCTATTTTTGACCCGACCGTAGTCTGGTTTTAGTTTTTGAACTTATGTTTTGTTTTTCGATGGCGATCTAGGCCTTTCGATGTCGAACTAAAGCGTTTATTCACATTGCCCGGAGTTCCATAAATGAATCCCGGTCCAAAAAGTAAATAGTTCATCATAGCTGGCAGTTTTTTTTAAATACAGGCGAATGATGACTTATGCCAAATGAAATTCAAAAGTCAAACGTCTTTACTCACAGTAAAATTAACCAAATTAATTAATATCTAAGCCTGATTAATAGAATTATTTCGGTATCTTTTTAGGAAAAATAGATGTAAAATGAAAATTGTTAATGATATTGTCAATACAATGTTTAAGTAATTTTATTTTTTTAGAGACACTGTTGGAAAGGTTTGTCATTCGTTATTTTCATGATGGTTATATTTTATTTTACTACTAGCTGTGCCCGCGGCTTCGCACATGTAGTCATTGCTATTCCAGGACCTAAACTACCAATATACTTCGCACATGTATTCATTGCTATTCCAGGACCTAAACTACCAATATACTTCGCACATGTAGTCATTGCTATTCCAGGACCTAAACTACCAATATACTTCGCACATGTATTCATTGCTATTCCAGGACCTAAACTACCAATATACTTCGCACATGTAGTCATTGCTATTCCAGGACCTAAACTACCAATATACTTCGCACATATAGTCATTGCTATTCGAGGACCTAAACTACTAATATACTACGCACATATAGTCATTGCTATTCGAGGACCTAAACTACCAATATACTTCGCATATGTAGTCATTGCTATTCGAGGACCTAAACTACCAATATACTTCGCATATGTAGTCATTGCTATTCGAGGACCTAAACTACCAATATACTTCGCACATATAGTCATTGCTATTCGAGGACCTAAACTACCAATATACTTCGCACATATAGTCATTGCTATTCGAGGACCTAAACTACCAATATACTTCGCATATGTAGTCATTGCTATTCCAGGACCTAAACTACCAATATACTAACATTTGATCGAAATTCCTTCGGCCGTCAAATAGTTTTCATCGTTTGCTCAGCATCTAATCATCGGATTGAGATACCAAGTACTTTTTAAGTCAAACCCTAAACTATCCAACAGTAAAAACATCATCGCAATCGATCCAGTAGTTTTTACGTGATACGCGAACAAACGTACAGACAAACAGATAGACTCGATTTAAAAAATGTTATATTCATGTTCAGTTGCTTATTTTAAATACACTAGACCAAATTTTTTAAATTTATCTTCTTTGTACGTACTTTATGCGCTGTTCCAGGACCTAAAATATCAATATACTTACCAACATTTGATCAAAATTCCTTCAGCCGTCAAAATATTTTTGTCGATTGTTCGGCTTCTGCTCATTGAGATACCAAGTAGGTAACCCAGTTTTTAAGTCAAACCCTAAACTATCCAACAGTGAAAACCACATCGCAATCGGTCCAGTAGTTTTTACGTGATGCGCGAACAAACATACAGACAAAGAAACTAACAAACAAACAGACAGTTTCACATTCCAGTTTCACTTTTGAAAAAACTTTTACCTATATTTTCATTATTCGTTAAGTACATATAGTCAGGAAAATATATTTATGGATAAATTGACTAGCGCGTAGCAACATTCAGTGGAACTTCTGTTGTTCATACTCTGCATATCCATGAGGTTTTGTGGCACTTTAGATAAATATTGTATATACTTTTATAGATGCATTTATTTTTGGAACCGTGTTTCATGTTATGGAGGAATATCTATAGATACATTACATACATTACATTATTACATTATTATTATTTTATTTTATTACATTATTACTAGCTGCACCGGCGGCAACACAGGTTTCTCTGTTTTCTGCGGAAACTGTTTTTTTTTTAAGATAACCCACCTTGTGTCTTCCAAATTCGCTACGTGATTGAGGAACATTTTCACATTTTTAAATATTATTAGAATATAATTTAGTATTTGTATCTACATTGAAACTAGACTATTTATCAATAGATAAATAATGATCAATTTATATTGTAGTGTTCGTAGCTAAAACCACTGAAGATTGGTGATGACTCTGCGAACACCGCGACGCCGAATATCACCTCAAACGAAACGCCGGTACCGGGCTATAAAAGGATTTTTTAGACGAGCTCTAGGTTAGATAACAAACATATGGTTAAATATCTAATGTATTTTAACAATATCAAACTAATGGCCAATTTTTGCAGGAAGCTCATCGCAACCGGATCTCCAAATAACTTCCAGCATAGCAGTTAATGTCACAGATATCAAACACAAAATAATAGGACTAGAACAACAGCTGAACGAAGTTAGCAAGCAATGCCGTCACATTACATCTCTTGAAGATACTCTCCGGAAGGAAAGTCAAAGTATTGTCTCTGATTTGAGAGATGAAGCAAGCCATGAAGATTTACCAACGGGATCACAACTGAATGGAGTAGAAACTGAGCTCCTATACAAGCAAGCGAAAGAAAACGATTACGAGCCCAAAACGGATAATGAAAGTACTAAACTTCATTCAATCAACAAGATGAATAGTTTTTACGATGAAAAAATACCAAAATTGATTAAAACTAATAGAGCAAATGATTCGGATATAAATCCCAATTACCGCCAACATAAAACTAAATCGGTGTACCAAAACTTCTTCTCCGCTTATTCCACGAGCAGCTTCCATTCTTTGAACCAATACAGAGAAATGTTCCACTCAAATCTTGGCTACTCGGGCGATGACAACGAAAGGGGAAATCGAGGTAAAGTACAAAACAATCAGCACAAAGACACAAAGTATAGGGAACATCTAAAAAAGACAAACCTCGACAGTTACCGCCAACATTATGAACAAGGAGAAGCACAAATCACAAAGAACCGAAAATCAAAACGTACGTTGAAAGAGCTCGATCAAGATTTTATAGCAGACATAATAAAACGACAGTACAAACCGGTAAAATTTTTCGGCAGGAGAGAATCGGCATTGAGTCAATTCTCGGCACCCGTGTGCCGCGATCATCAGTTTTATCAAACGGGCAGCTATCACGTCGAAGAAGAACCTCAACAATGTCTTTGTTGCTGCGGAGGACCTCGCTATAAACGACGTGCTCATCACAGCGATCATAGCGACCTGAGAAGCGTTTGCGACGCCCGACTCTACAGTGTCAAAAGGAATGCTCGAAAACATCGCAAAAAGTATGCGGACGTTTATAACGACTCTGAAATTTATGACCTCGTGCCAGTTAAGGAAAAGTCCAGTCCTAGATCAAGACGGAAATTCTACGAAGAAAATATGCGATGTTCCGCTCATTACAGAGAAGTGCCTCCATCGCCGAGATCGCATCGGCCTCGGTTGAACTTAAAGGCCCAACATTATGTTGGATCTGATGACAATACGGATTTTGTGAAAAATACTCGTAAAAGAATTTCACCAAAAAGGGCAATGCGAGCCCAGGAACCTGATAACCATGAAGACAATTGTCAGCCATCTGAAATACAACAAATGGAGAAGCCTAAACACTTACAAAACTTGACCAAGAGTCAAGATCCGATGGACATACATCGTGGAATGGGTACAATGAGTAGTCTCCAATATCCAGCATTCGATACTGAAGAAAACACACCAAAAGTTGAAACCCCATTAAACAAAACGCAGGAAACCGTATCATCAGCAGATAAGACAGACAAAGCGCTTTGTGAAATTAAAGATATCCTTCAAATCTTTTTACAAGAGATAAAGAAAGAAGCATCATTACATAGTGGTAAATTAGAGGAAACAAATGAAAACTGTAATAGCCCACCAAAAGACGTAAGAGCGAGGCCAAACAGTGGACACAGTTTTCATTACAAGCCAGTGCAATTTCCAGTTAGTCCTACACCCTACATGCAGCCCTTCGGGAATAATACTTGCTGCTGTCCGATGATGCCAGTGTACCCTATGAACTGCATGCAAAACGGCTACCCAGTACCTAGTACGAGTTTCATATGCAACAACTGTACGAGCCCAAAGTCCAACGAAATAAATTGCAATGATAATGTCATTAATAACGACGCCGCAAACGAAATGTTAAATTGTGAAACCGACGAACTTGTAAAAGAGATATACAAATTCGTTTCAAAAAGCCCTAAATATTGTAGAAGAGAAAGCATTTCAAAGGAAGGTACAAGGAGAGCGGATAGTACTGTTGAAACTAAAGTACTTACTTCAAGAAGCGCCGGCGGAAACACTCGAGTTCGCAGACGCGATAAAAAAGTCGGAACACCTAAAATGACGGGGGTGTCGAAGAGTTGCGAAGCTATACGTTCGAAGACATTATCGTATGCATCTAGCAGCGATACCAGTACTAGTTACTCTGACACGCTTTTAGACAAATTAAGTCTTGAAGCAACTCAGTCTGCTTCTCCAAGAGAACTTTCTGAGACGGATAAGGTAATTACGAGAATATTCTTATATCATAGGTACTTTTGCACGTATTACCATTATAATGTAATATTGGGGTCCGATCAAGTGCACAATGTTTTACAATATCATTATGTCATATAATATATTTTGTGTTTTACCCGAGTACGGCGAAGCAAGGAAAGGGTAATGAGTTTAAAAGTATAATGTGTACGTATGTATGTGGATGTTCCACCATAGCGTCGTACCTATTGGTCCGATTTTGACAAGCAAAGTATAATAATAATATTCGGGACAATTCACACCAATTACCTAGCCCCAAACTAGGATACCATGTACTATGGGCACTAGATAACGGATAAACATACATAGATACGAATATTACATCCATGACTCAGAATCAATCATTTCTGCTCATCACACAAATGATTGCACCTTGCGGGATTCGAACCCACGACCGTTAGTAGGGTTTCTAGCCACTAGACCAACCGGTCGTCAATCGATTCATCTTCATTGTATAGTGTCATAAGCCCTTTTTTAACCCTTCTACGGCGAAGCAAAGGATTATGGATTGGATTATCTGTTCAAAGGATTATGGATTGGATTATCTGTTCAAAGGATTATGGATTGGATTATCTGTTCAAACTAAAAACTTAGTCTGATTTTGACAAGCGAGGTATCAATCGATTCGTCTTCATCGCAAGAGTGTCCTAGGCTATTTGATTTTCGTTAGTTTTTAGTATTTTAACTTATGTCATGTTAGAAGCTCGACATGAGTCCCCCACTTTTAATTTTGGTTTAGTTTTTAGATTACAATTGATTTATCGCTCCATCGTTCGGACCAACGTCAGGATTTCTATCTACATACGTACATACTCGTTTCTACTTTCTAGATATTATCGGTCTATAACAGTCGTAGACAGATAATATCTAGATAGTTACTATGTCTTAAGTAAAAATATTTTTTCAGGCGAAAATGACTACATTCGCTAAAGTTCTCAAGTCTCTTGGTTTACGCAAGAAAAACCAAAAGGACGCGATTGAAGAACTCAGTGAAAGTGAGACCACTATCGATGTCGACGTAAAGAAAAAAAAGCCTCCTTTCCGGCAGAATATCACAAACTACACGGTGCACGACCAGGAGTACTATAATAGACCGCCACTCGTCTCTCCACATTACCGACGCGAACATCGACCACCTTATAATCCCGACGATGCTTACAATCAGTTCTATAGCCACAGAATGCAGCAGTCTACCAACGAGAGGCCACACCAGCCACAGTATCATCATGGACAAGGCCCAACTGCTCCACCGTACCCTCATTCCTACGAAGGCTACAATCAGATGCACCCGCAGGTCCCGCTATGCCTGAAGGAGATCGAAGTGAAGAGCATAGGATGCCAGAGCGAGAGGAAGATGTCCTTCTTCAAAAAGATGACGCAGAGGGCTCAACAAGAAGCAATGCGCGGAGACGACCCTAAAAATTGCTCGACGCAGACGGCTCAAAACAAGCCTAAGTTACTCAGCTGGAAGAATACAGAAACGAAGTTACTCGATAGGCAAGCCAATGCGTATGCTTACGGCTACGAAACTCAGAAGAAGCTCGCGGAAGGAGACACGAAGATGAGAAAGGCGATGCTTAAGAAGTTGTTCCATAAAAGGAACCCGTTCTCTCCGGGGAACCTCATCCTGAGGACGCTCCTGGGCAGGGACAAGTCGAGCTTCGGCAACCCGCCGGCCATGTACAAGCCTCGGCTGTTCCTTTAGTGGTGCCGTGTGATTGAACCAAATGTATTGCGATAAATTGTTGTAAGCGTGTTTTGTTAATGTTATTATTAGTGTTTCAAAAGCGATTATGATTTTTTATTTTTCTGTAAAATTAGAATTTATATTGTACCAACTGTTACCGTGGCCCGCGGTATTAGCCCGCGCGTTTATTTTCTGGGAATGAGTATCCTATATGTACTCGTAATACCAAATTTCGTTAAGCCGTCAATATACACATATATATATATATATAATTATTATTATATATTATTTAAAATTATCGAGTGCTCGGCTTCTATTCATCGTATTGAGATACAAAGTACACACCTTTTTAAGTCGATACCTAAGCTATATAACAATGAAAACCGCATTTCAGTCAGTCCAGTAGTTTTTACGTGGTGCACAAACATACATCATACATGTAAATGTACAATGTACATGTTTTGAGGGTTTATTGTTTGCTCTCGTCCGTAGGATTCAGCCCTCGATGTCCTACACGTGACCCTCGGGTGGTGCCAAAAGAGCAACCGAATCACCTGGCTTCGGCCGCCGGCTTTTTATATTACCACCCTCTGGACAAAGTCTTGATGCCAAACGATTTGTCGTGGTCCAGCATGATGTTCAGGGAAGCCGTCCGAATTAGTTGTAGGATGCAGTTGTGTTGGAAGGGTGGACCGTGATTGGAATCATGGTGTTTCTGCGTCGGAGGCCTTGCTTTGGAGGGTAGCGGGATCCGAAGCACGGTGTTCTCTGCTGGCCGACCGCAAGTTGTAGGGGGCCCAAGTAGTAGTTTAGCCAGCTACGAAAGGCTGCCCCGCCGCTTGTGAAAAATCCTGAAATGATCCAGTAGGCCGGCTGGCGACCGGATGTGAGGAACTGATGTATTATTTCAGGGGGGTTCGGGCGTCCCCGCGGTCTCCACGCAAGTTCTTCAATGGCGTAGTTATGCCTTGACATCTCGTTTGCTATTACTCGTCCAACCTATTCACAAAAACACATAATGAAAAAAGTCCAAAGAAGATATACTTAAGTTAAAACGGCAGATGCACGTCCTCACACTTAAAGTGGATTTTGCGAATATTCGCGGGATTCACTCCAATCTCCAACCGATCCATTATCATCTGGAGACCTCTAAGCCCCACTTGTTCTTCTTGTCGGAGACGCAAAAAGGATGTCCAGCTGAAACGGCGTACTTGGATTACCCAGGCTATATCTTGGAGCATCTATTTATCCCAAATGCCGGCGTTTGTGTATACGCCCGTGATGGCATTTGCTGTCTGCGTCTCCGAAATCTTGAGCACCCTAACTTCTCAGTGATTTGGGTGCTGGTGGACACGGGCATAGAGATAATTATGTATGCTTGTGTGTACCGCTCACACAGCGGAGATCGGGGGACGACTTTATTGGTAGACTATCTAGGTGAGGCGGCCAGTGTTACCCAACAGCGTTACCCGTCTGCTCAATTGGTGTTTTTGGGGGATTTTAACGCCCACCACAAGGAGTGGCTTGTCCCATACCAAAAAACCAACCACGCTGGTAGAGAGACGCGGAAGCTTGCTCTGGCGTTAGATCTCTCTCAGCTTGTGCAGGAGCCGACACGGGTACCTGACCGTGACGGTGACACTGCCAACTGTCTCGAACTGTTGATGACGACTGAACCAGACCGATACTCCGTATCAGTATCCCCACCTCTTGGTAGCTCTTATCACTGCCTGGTCCGTCTCAGTGTATTCCCCACCTGATCCTAGCCTTAAGGGAAATAGGCGCCTGTGGAGATACAACTCAGCAGATTGGGACGAGATGCGGCAATTCCTTGCATCGTACCCTTGGCGGCAAACATGTTTCATCTCCCAGGACCCGTCGACTTACGCGTCTGCTGTTACAGAGGTAATATGTCAGGCAATGGAATACTTCATTCTATTCAGTGACAAGACTCTTTCCAGCAAAGCTCAGCCTTGGTTTGGATCCAGCTGTGGTCATGCTGTGGCTCTAAAGCGTGCGGCATATCTAGACTGGGCTGATGCTCGAAAGCGCAAGTCTTCTGATATTCGGGCTAAGAAGAGAAAATTTAACGTTGCCGCTAAGACCTGCAAGAAGATACTTAGGAAGGCCCATTTTGAACACGTAAGTCGAATTGGGGCCAAACTGGCTTCATACCCCGCGGGTAGCAAAGCTTTTTGGTCCCTGGCCAAATCGGTCGAAGTAAACTTCTGCCGCCCCCTCACTGCCACCATTGCTGAAACTTGATGGATCACTAGCTCACACTGCTGGAGACAAAGCGAATTTATTTTCTTCTCTTTTTGCAGAAGCCTCGCATCTAGATGCTTCTGGCAAGACACCTTCATGCGTTCCTCATTGCGGGGTTTTTATGCCCGAAATTCGCATTCGCCAGAAGGAGGTTCTCAGAACGCTTCGAGCTCTAGATGTGAACAAGGCCAGTGGTCCTGATGGTATTCCAGCGATTGTGTTGAAAAACTGTGCGCCCGAATTGTCTCCCATCTTAACACGTTTGTACCGCCTCTCTCTTCACTCAGGTAAAGTTCCGAAGAGCTGGAAGCTTGCCAATGTACAACCTACCAAAGAAGGGTAGTCGTGCTGATCCGGCCAATTATCGTCCCATCTCGATTACCTCCTTACTCTGTAAGTGTATGGAGCGAGTCATAAACATTAGGCTCTTGGCATACCTTGAAGACAATGATCTTATCAGTGACCGGCAATACGGATTTCGCCGAAACCGGTCTACTGGGGATCTTCTCGCGTATGCCACTCACGTACTGAGCGAAGCCATAGAGATGCATGGTGAGGCGCTTGCCGTCTCCCTTGACATAAGGCATTTGATCGGGTCTGGCACGATGGCCTTTTAAACAAGCTTCCCTCATATGGTTTACCTGTTGGCTTATGCAATTAGATAGTTGATTTCTTGAGGGAACGATCTAGTCTTAGAGGGCTGCTCGTCTGATCAAACGGCTATCAATGCAGGTGTACCTCAGGGATCGGTTCTCTCGCTACACTGTTTTTACTGCACATTAATGACCTTCTGAAGCCCGGTACCTTTGGGTATGCTGATGACAGTACTGTAGTTGAGAGATACATTTCCAATGCTCAAGCCAGCTATGACGCTGTCCAGTTTCAGAGAGAGGCTATGGTAGACCGTTTAAATGTAGCCTTAGAAGCCGTGTCCGATTGGGGCGATACTAACCTGGTTAAGTTTAATGCTACTAAAACGCAAGCGTGTTTGTTTTCTGCTAAAAAGAGTCCTTTACACCGATCTCCGTCTTTCCAAAGTGTAACAATACCAATAGGCGACCATTTGGAGCTTGGGTGTCGAACTCACATCAAACCTGAATTTTGTGTCTTATATTGAATCCAAAGCCAAGGTAGCTGCAAAAAAACTTGGTATTTTGTCTAAGGTTAGGCGGTACTTCACACCGGAACAGCTTTTGAATCTTTATCAAGCACAGGTCCGATCTTATATGGAGTACTGCTACCACCTCTGGGACGGTTCTGTCAAGTATCAGCTCGAGTCTTTGGATTCAATTGAGAGACGTGCTATCAGGCTCATTGGGGATGACACTCTGGTAAAGAGTAAGCTTCAAAGTCTGGCGCATCGACGTGAGGTAGCAAGCCTGGCGGTATTCTACAAATTGCACTATGAAGAGTATGCACAAGAACTGCACAACCTGATTCCCCCATCACCTTTCCATCACCGTACGACTAGACGATCAGCAAAGCGCCACCCTTTCATGGTTGAAATACCTCGCACAAGAACGAAGCGTTACGCTTCTTCATTTATTATAAGAACTGCAAAGGAGTGGAATGCCCTGCCCTCGTCAGTGTTTCCTGTAAATTATAACCCCAGTGTGTTCAAGTCAAGAGTGAATAGGTATCTACTAGGCAAGCGTGCTACACCTTCGACCACATCATCGCTTTCCATCAGGTGAGATCGTGGTCAAACGATTGCCTAGACAGTAATAAAAAAAAAAACAGTCACCATATAAAAAGCTTATTTTAAGTCCCTTAGACCATTATTTTTTTCAGAATCAACTTTGTACAGACTTTTAGCTATTATTTATTCTGTGCTTTTAGTTAGGATTTCATTATAAGTATAGGGTAAAACCCGGATAGATGCCCACTTTTAGTTAGGGCTTTATTATAAGTATAGGGTAAAACCCGGATAAATGCCCACTTTTAGTTAGGGCTTTATTATAAGTATAGGGTAAAACCCGGATAGATGCCCACTTTTAGTTAGGGCTTTATTATAAGTATAGGGTAAAACCCGGATAGATGCCCACTTTTTGAAAGGGCCTCCTATACTTAAATTTAGTGATTTACCTTGATTAATTCAAATGAATATAGCTAGTTTGTTCTCTTACCTTAAATTACTAGGTACATGTTTTTGTTAACCTAATAATTACAGATTCTGCTGAAATTGAGTTTTTGCAGACTTATTTTTTTAGGAGGAGCCTACCTATATGGATAGATGCCCCACCATGCAAATGCTAGAATAGATGCCTGTGGTGTAGGATAGATCCTTTCGACGCATTATACCAAAAACGTAAAATCCCAAAGATGTAAAATGCCCTATAGAATAAAATAAGTGAAATACATATTAAATTTGTAGTCTTTGGAAGCTAATTTTAATTGATAAGCATAATTAATTAATTAAATAATTAAAGCTGATCATTTAGCTTACTTTATGCGAAAGAATTTTTAAAGTTTATTCTGTATTTTTTGATTTTATCCATTACAAACAAACAATCAAATCTTTCCTCTTTATAATATTAGTAGATATGTAAGTGTATCTGACCTCTAAGTATAACCAAAAAGGTTCTAAATCAACCCTAGCCACATTTTAAAACAGCCTTCTTGGAAACCGTAGAGGGACTATTGATACTCTCTCTACGTTGGAAACGTACAGATTTCTACGATACAGATACAGAGTATGTACCTACTATAGACTTGTCATTGAATAGCAATAATAAGGAGAGAAGGACATACATACCATAAAAATAGTAAGACTGAGCGAGACGAATATGCATATTTTTTATCCCGTTCACGTATACGCCTGTTTCTGTTGGGAGCCAGTGAACACTGGCATCCCAACACTCCCAACATAAACAATGTCAGCTTGCGGTAAATTGATAGCAAATTATTTGTAAAACTGAATTTGTGACGCTTATTTCATAATTATGTGTATTTCTCAGTGAAACAGATAATAATTCCCCCCCGACTAGAAAAGCTAGTCCTAGCTTACCATGTAAGTGCCATATTTTGACGTGTACCCATAAATTATTTGTGAGTTAGGGATACCAGCGCTCAAGAAGTTTAGTTTACCCATAAATAAATATTTCTCAGTAGATGGATGAAATCCCTTCGCTTTGGCAAGCCAATGCATACGATCTATAAATATACTCGTACATACGCAGCTGATCCATAAAAATGCCATTCGCTTTCATTGAAATGTATGGAACTGCTTAAATTTTTCGCAATTTATTGATCTCATAGTAAAAGTTGTTCCAAGTTTTAGTGTTAAAGTTTTCATGAACCTGATACATAATTTTAAATATCACTACCGGCTATGACTCACGTGTATATAGTCGAAAACATCGACCTAGGTTTCGAGCGTATCCGACGCTCTTCTTCAGTTCAGTTGTTCCAAGTTGTTCATAATGAAGACTCGATGATTTTGATATCCTCAAATATAAAAAAGTACAATCATGCATATGCATATTTATATGATTGTATTGTATGTAATACGAGTATGTATGTATCAATAAAACAATATATGATAAAATTTGTACCTCAATTTTTATATTGTACTTGTTAGACTCCATAAGAAGATAAATCAATTGCGATTGAGCAACCTAGTACTATTAAATGAGTGAATTGAAAAAACTGGTATGTTTAAATAATGCCCAAATGAAAAATCGAAAATTACAACCGGCCAAACGGCTGTTTTTTTTTTGTTTTTTTTTTATTACTGACTAGGCAATCGTTTGACCACGTTTGGTTAAAGTCGGGGGTTTCTCTTTAATCACACCAAGTTTGACGTTTTTATGTATAGTTCTTACGGCAGCAAAAAAAAATAAAACGTTTATAAAACACGTCTTGTATTAATATGAGCGCCCCTTATTTTTACACGACTGCCTAAAAAAGGAGTAGTGTAATGTTTTTAGTATTCATGTATGTTTGTATGTATGTGAGTTTCTTTATTCCACCATAACTTTTAAATGCCTGAACAGATTTAGACGTATGGAGTGTCGTTAGAATCCTTACATCCCCCCATCCCCCCGAGTAACATAGGCTATATTTTTTTAAAACATTCAATGTGGCGGAAGTATGGTTCAATTTACAAATTCGAAAAAAAACTTAGTTTTTTACAATAACAATATCAAATTGAAGGCCTTGATAAGCACATTCAAACAGTAGATAATTTATTGGCAAAAGCTCTTTTTTGTCAGGGCAGGCGTGTTTTTTTAGCTTTTAAGCTAGTAATTTATATTTCCATTATTTACAAATATATCCGTCACCACCAAATTGAAGTGGTTATAGCTTCTTCGGTATATTGTTTTATTTTTAGCAGACTACGGCGAATCAAAAAGGAGGGTTATGATTAAAACCGGCATGTATGTGGGTACGTATGTATGTTCATCTGTTCCGTCCTAATTTCTAAACTACTTATCATAATTTGACAAATGAGAAATCGTTGGAAGCGTCTTCATCTTCCGCTGGTCTTAGGCTATGTGACGTCATATTAAATTGACTATGGATATAAAGACGTGTACTAAAAAAAACACCCATTTTGTTACATTTTCTTGTTGCGATAAAATAAAATGCTGGAATCCTAGGCTAGATATTATTATGGTCCAGTTCAATCTATCTACAAACTTTATTTTCGTTCCGATTTGTATTTTTTTAGATTAAACCGGTAGGTACATCTTCATGAAAAGAAGAAAATCCACACATTGTCCGTGGCATTCTTATATTGATTAAAAGCCTGATAGATCATAACTTGTTATTGATTCGTAGAAATCTTTATTTTTCTAGAAATCAAAAACCATTAAGAAGTTGATAGTTCCGGAATTAGGTGTCCAGTATCCGGAGTCGGATCTCAAGTTTCGGAATCGAAAACCATTCGATTTTGCATGCCCTAGTGAGGAGCCGACTATGGTGTCGGACGGATGCAATATTATATTTTTTTAAACGCACATCGCTAGTATTATTAAAGTTATTTTATTAACTTAACTAAGGTGAAGGATGGCGATGTTTGTACTTCTTTTTACTATCTCAGGTCACATTGGTTATCAAACTAAGGCTGGTGATGGTTGCTTGTTTTACCCATTAATATGGGTAAAATATCTCCCCTATTAACTCTTTACGCTACGTCATAAACTAATGCTATCCCTTACTTATACGCTCATAGTAATTCTATTGGTATAGTCTTTCTACGGCCTGTATTTGAAATTGAAACTATTTGTATTCTCTTTGATTTAAACACAAAAAAGAAGTCCCAGCTTTTTTTTCAACTTTATGAACCTATGAACCCATGAATCTGTGTGAAACCCAATGACAGTAAGAAATTTCTATACGTGAAACCTCATATAGATTTATAGGTATTCTCTTTTCCTCCTATATGGTCCTACCAAAGAAGTTATATGTACTTACGTACAACTGGAACGATATTCTCAAAGAAAAAGCGGGGTATCGATTAATTGATCTTGAAAACGAATAAAAAATAAAAAAGACAAGGACGTGAGCGGAAGCCCTTGTTGTCTCTTTCTTATTTATAATGCCAATCTCAGATGACAGCAAATACTTCGAAAAACAAACAGGACAAGAACTTCTTTAATTTCCAGAATAGTATATAAAAAGTCATCTGACACCAAAGAGGATGTACTATGAATATGATATATAAATATATTAAATAGGTGACCTCTTTGGTTTGGTACAGTTGTCTTTGTGATGATTATTTCGCAAGTTTATTTTAGTCTGTGCGAAATCTCTCAAACTTTGTATGAGAGAGAAAGAGACTTCCGATCCTCCGTATACTTCCTTTTCTCGCATTTTCTTTTTAAATTACGTTTTCGGTGAGACCACTTTTTTATATGAGAGATATCGTTCCATTTGTACGTAAGTACATAGAACTTCCTTGGTCGTAAGTACATAGAACTTCCTTGGGTTCTACATATCTCTAATCTGTGATATGATCCCCGTATCTACTAACTAACTTACGTAGTATTTATATACTCTTTGCCATTTAGTTTGTGGTGCTAGGGTCTGTGTTTGAAACCAAATAAATGTGATCATAAAACCTATAATCATATTTTCTAATATTTCTAGTGTTAATCCGATTAAACTGCAGGATCCTAGACCCTTGACCAACCAAAATGAAATTGTTTGTAAGAACTTAGGGCAGAAGATTTTGCAGCCAACGCTATCGTCGGTAAACTGAAATCTTTCACAGAATAATAATAATACTAGCTTTGGTGCTTGTTGATGAAAGATCCACGTTAATTAGTTTAGAATCGAATATCGCAGTTTTATCTTAGTTTCCTTAATTTCAGTTTTTTTGCCGAAATGAAAGAATTACCGGTTGAAAATAATACATATATAAATTTCAAGCCCAGATTCAAAGCTATAGAAGGGTTCCTGCGAAGAGTAGCTTTCAACTTAGGTGAGAGCACGCGTAGACTTTAGTAATGATTTAACCGGAGACGCAACCATGAATATACAAATCATTTCAGGTAACACTCCGTCTCAGACCGAAGTGAAGATCATATCCTGCATCCCGATAGACGTGACGGAGCTGCAGCTAAAGATCTTCGAGCTTCAAAAGCAGTTAGAAGAAAGCAAACATCGCCCCAAGAAAGAAACTACAATAAATGTGAACCCTTCTAATATTTCGCCACTACGAGATATTATCTGCCCTTCATGTAATACAAAACAACCAAATGCAGAAATTCCTCGTTGCAATTCCAGTTTATCAAAACGCGGCCCATGTTCGACGAGTGAGACCCAGAGATCGACTATTTCTTTCATACAATCGAACGTATCAACCCGTAATTCGCCTTATTATTCCGAGGAGGTCACAAATACACTAAACAAAGAGAGGGTCAAAAAGCTTATCAACTTATTTTCAAAGAAAAGGAAGGCATCTAAAAAGAAGAAGCAAAAAGCTCACGTCGTTTACTACGCACACACTGACACTAAAACTCCGTTTTGTAATCCTTCTCAGTTTAGTCTATCGGACGATATGACCTCCAAGAATTTCGACAATGACGCCAGTAAGAGCGTTCCTTTCGCTCGATCACATATTCTTAACGCGGTTCAAAAACAACACAAAACGCAGTCGGTTCTGAACAATGTTTCGATTTTGAGTGATTTTTCGTCGCCCGTTTGTAGAGACAGCACGCTGCCGACCTGTTCGTTCAAAGCACGCCGTGGTACCGACGCATATTCATGCTTTCATGGCCAATTTCAGAATATTGATCACCTTATGAATAATCACGTCAAGTTAAATTTATATCCAACTTACGAGAATTATGAAAACTATATGAATACATACTATGATTCCAATTTTTACGACGTGGTGCCGGTTAGAGAGAAGCGTGTTAAAATTAGGAACGATGTTGAAATACAAAAGAGAAAAATACATAAAAAGTCTACGGATATGAAGCGCTGGCCGGAGAAAGAGCGGCCCAAGTACAGAGCTCAACCGGCAATAGTAAATTATTGTGCAGTCCCTCCACGAGATAATTTTACTAGAAGAGAGCCAGGCAAGTCACAGAATCGAAGAGATTTTGTTATGAATCAAATGGCAGCGAAAAGAGTTCCGAGAGACACAAATACACTCAGTGTAGATTGTGGACCAGTTTACACAAAACCAATCATAAATGAAAAGCAACCACTTCACCCGACTACTAGTAACAGGCGCGACTTCAGTTGCTTGACCACTGCAAAGAACAATACGGAGTGTCAAACGCCTTCTATTCCCGCAGAAAATCCTCCTGAATCTCAAACAGAGACTACTCTCAACCAAATCAAGAGTATGCTTCAATCCGTTCTAAATGAAGTGAAAATTAGCAGTAAATTGAGTAAGCCTTTGCCGAAGAAAGATGCATTTGTGCAGAACGGTCCCTCGCAAGGCAATATGTACGGAGAATCTCAACTGTTAGAAAGTTTTACCTACAGTCCGTACAATATGCATCCTTATATAGCTTCTTACTCGCGGCAGATACCTACCAACGGCTACACCTACCCGGGCGCACCGGACCACTGCTTGCACCACTATCCGCTGCTGATAGAACCACACAAGCATATCTGCAGCAGTTGCTGTAGGAACAAACATGTTGCCAAATCTGTTGACACCTATCACGCAGCCAGCGCCGGCACTAATACAGAACAAAACCAACGCAGTAAAGAAACTGAACAGTTGATAAAAGAAATATACAAATCTTTAGCAATGAATATAGAAATTCCATCATCTATGGACAACACCGTCGGCGAGTACGCTAAACTTAAATCTATGGACAACACCGTCGGCGAGTACGCTAAACTTAAATCGACTGTAAAAGCTTCCACTAATTTTTTAGCAAATGAAAGCAACAAGGGTCCTAAGCATATCGCTAATTCGATTTCAGAAATATTTAAAAATACGAATACCAAAAATAGTACATGCACGAGAAACACAGAATCTAGTAAGTTGACTTCAAATGTATCGAGTACTGTTTCCGAGCACGATACTAAAATTTCGGGCGGTAACAAGATCAGATCAGAAAGAGTGCGCAGCACACAGAACGTTTCTTCAAGTACTGAAACGATGGACGGAGAATCAGAACCAGAACAAATGTCACACAATCTTGATATTACAGATCAAACTGAGGATTCAGAAGGATCCAGTAGTGAAACTGAAACTGATGACGTGGTAGTGGAAGTCAAAAAGTCAGCAAAGGCAATAGACACGGTAAGAAATAATTGTACTAGTAAAGAACAAGCTGTACATTGAACTTTGCGTTCTGCTGCATGTGCAGTTTACGCGCTCGCAGGCTCAATTCAACAGTTCACGACCAACCCTTTTAATCATCACGCGTTCTTATTTAAAAGTAGCTGATGCCCGCGGCTTCGCATGCGTGGTTATTTCTCTAGGTTAAAGGTACTATATTATGTGCTATTCCAGGACCGAAAATACCAATATAGATCAAAATTTCTTCTACCGTCAAAGATATTTTTATCGATTGCTCGGCTTCTACTCTTCGGATTGAGATACCAAGTACCCCAGTTTGTAAGTCAAACCCTAAGCTATCCAACAGTGAAAACCGCATCGCCATCGGTGCAATAGTTTTTACGTGAAGCGCGAACAAACATACAGATAGACAAACAGACAGACACGAATTTAAAAAATGTTATATTCTTGTTCAGTAGCTTATTTTAAGTACCCTAGACCTTTTTTTTTAAATTATCTTCTCTGTACAGACTATTTCGTTCTTATTGCTTTATTATAAGTATAGATACAACGGTGGCTACTGATCCACAAATGTATTTATTTTATACTCATACCAGTTAATTTTGCAATAATATTATCACCTAAGCAGCTTGCTGCAGCTTGTTCTATACTGTACATTATCACCTAAGTGCTTCAGCTTGTTCTATACTGTACATTATCACCTAAGTGCTGCAGCTTGTTCTATACTGTACATTATCACCTAAGTGCTTCAGCTTGTTCTATACTGTACATTATCACCTAAGTGCTGCAGCTTGTTCTATACTGTACATTATCACCTAAGTGCTTCAGCTTGTTCTATACTGTACATTATCACCTAAGTGCTGCAGCTTGTTCTATACTGTACATTATCACCTAAGTGCTGCAGCTTGTTCTATACTGTACATTATCACCTAAGTGCTGCAGCTTGTTCTATACTGTACATTATCAGCTAAGTGCTGCAGCTTGTTCTATACTGTACATTATCACCTAAGTGCTGCAGCTTGTTCTATACTGTACATTATCACCTAAGTGCTGCAGCTTGTTCTATACTGTACATTATCACCTAAGTGCTGCAGCTTGTTCTATACTGTACATTATCAGCTAAGTGCTGCAGCTTGTTCTATACTGTACATTAGTTGAATGTAATATCTATGAAAATGTGGCAGTGGCAAATTGACTGTGACTTTTCTTCAAATGTCCGCGTTGGAACTTGTCCAGATGATGGTACACCACCGTTTTGCTGTTATTATTTTGACCACGATGTCACCTGATGGAAAGCAATGTTGTGGTAAGGTGTAGCACGCTCGCCTAATAGATACCTATTCACTGTAAGACTTGAACACACCTGGGTTATAATTTACCGGAAACAATGACGAGGGCATAGTATCCCACTCCTTTGCAGTTCTTATAGTAAATGTGGAGGATGTTTTTGGCTTATTGCTTTTATTTTTTGTGTGTATGTAGCTAAGGTAGCTGTAAGCACCCGAACATTAATAAAATAAATAAATAAAATAAATGACGAACCGCCGAGCAGTAGTGTGCATATGTACTATGTTCCGGCTTGAAACGCACTTTTGCCGCGCAAGACTTTGCTATCCTAAGTTTCTTGCTTTAGCAATTCCACCAGGCGCACAAACCTTTCCTCGTCTCTACTCAGTTATGTAACAAGCACAAATAAATAAAATATAACCCCTGACCCCCATTATAACTCATTATAACTAAGAACCATCTCGATCAAATCAGCTTTCAAACAGAAAAAAGCCTCAAAATCGGTCCATCCGTTTGGGAACTACGATGCCACAGACAGACATACAAATACATACGAACACACCCATAACTTACACTCCTCTCTTTCGTCGTGGGATAAAAACATTATAATGAAATTAATCTCTTTCAGAACAAAGCGAAGAACGGTCTATTCAACAAGATGTTCAAAATCTTTAAGCCAAGACAAAGAGGTAGAAAGAAAGAAGATATAAAGGAAGTAGAAAATGAATCCGATAGCGATTCCGATGACTACCAAACGGTTTACAGCCATAACGTTGAAGCTCCACAAACTGAAAAAGGTATACATATACAACACAGACCTCATTCCAAAGTGTTTTACGTGAAGCAGTCTCAACAAAGGCCTGGAACCAGAAGTACAGACAGAAACGTCAGCGCCAATCCAAGGACATCACCATACATGGAGCAGGAGTACAGAAGGAATTGGGACGAGAAGCTCATGTTCCACAAAATGCAAGATAAGAGATACTCGACTGAGACATCGAGAAATGCGGACACTAGAGTGAGAAGACCAGTTTACTCGCAGAATTACGAAGCCAGGAGTGCCTTAGTAGAACGTATCAGGCAAGTTCCGTTGAGGATGCCAGGAAACACACACATGCCACAATATAAGGCCAATGATAGATACACTCCTGGTAACGGTACTATCGATGGCAAAATTCATCCTAAATATCCTGCAAATAGTACGTATTATCCTGGAACTAAGGGTCATAACAACATAAAGCCTCATTATATTAGTTCAAAGAGCAGTGGGCAACGTAAGACTGTGAAGTCCGCCATAGGAGCGGCGTGGCTGAAACGACATAAGTTAGGAATAAAGTGCACTGGTCAACAGTGGAAAAAATTGGTTCATGCATAAAGACTGACGCGTTATTTCTTTGTGATGTAGTGTGAAGTGCTTGTTCATTAAATTAACCGTGAATTGTTCGAAAATAAAAGAAAAAATTGAGACATCAAAAAGATTACTTTAATTATAAAAACTTAACATTATAGGCACTATGTAGAAACTTACATAATTCATTACTCTTTGTCTTTGTTGATAAAATATGACTAGATAATAAAACAAAAAACTAACATTAGAGATGTAATGTAAGTGTATTTTAATAGATAACTCGAGGAGGCTCTGGAGAGCTCATGTGAGCTTGAAGTCGAACTTCTCATACGGGCCTGATTGCAGGAACCGTAAGTCGTCTATAACGAATCTGCAAAGAACAAACATGACTTGGTGATGAAGTAGCATTACAGTATTCTGTTCTCTTAATGTTAATTAATCAAGACAAAATCTGCGCATGCCACGTAATACCTACCAAGTGACATAGAGAACACCTAAATATCAGCGACCTATTACGAAAGTCTAATGCAACCAGTTGCAATGAGATTTTAATGATATGTTTTCATAATCGGTGAGTGACAGCATTAAATGGCTAACTATCACTACAAATACATGACAGAGGGGCAAGACAAGTCGCGTAATCCCACTATACTTAAACTAATTGGTAAACCAAATAAACTTGGTTTGTTCCCAGTAGTACCACTGCTCAGTACCACCGAAGGTACTTATGGGAAATTGAATTCTCACTAGTACCCCTATGGCCAAGTTATTTCTATGGTGGTACTAGTGGATATACTCGTATTTGTCAGTACCACCGGTGTTAATATTGAGTAATTGAATTCTCATTAGAAGCCCTTTTAGTTAAATAATTTGAATGGTGGCACAAGTGAGATTTATATAGATACTAGCTTACCCGCCCGTAACTTCCGCGCAGACTACAGTTTATCGCGAATAAAGCATCCTATGTTCTTCTAGGATATTAAAAACTAATGCAAAAGTAGGAATAACACCAATGCACTTGATGTTTTTGACAGACTTGTTATTTCGTTTCCATAGCAACCGTTCCTCACAGCGAGTAATCAACATTTTCCAGGTTTCCCGTGGAAACTTAAAATTTTCCGGGACAAAAAGTATCCTACGTTTTATTCCAGAACATAAGCTATTTCCATTCTAAATTTCATCAAAATCCGTCCAGCCGTTATCGCGTGAAAGCTCCCCAAACAAACAGACAACGTTTCACTTTTATATATTAGATATTGGTATGGATAGCTAGCAATGCCTAGTGCTTTGCCCTCGGCTTTGCCCGCGTGAAACATGATAAAAGGTATCCCATACCTATATGTCACTCCAAGAGCTTCATTAGGTATCTACATTATACAAAGTTTCGTTATTAAATGTTTGACGAGTAATGTCCTTGACAGAAAAGGGGAAGCAAAGTTTTACGAAAACACAAAACAGCCAAACCAATTTCAACGAATTTTCATACATAGATATTGTAAGATAAAAAGACTAAAATATAATATTTTTATCCAGGAAAAAAGAAAAAACTATATCAAAAGTTTAAAACTATATAAACCTTACTTGTGCCACCAATCTAATTATTAAAACTAATTCAATTCCTCAGTAGTACCACCGGTGATACTGAAAAATATTCCCACTAGTACCACCATTGAAATTACTTGTCCATAGGGGTACTAGTGGGAATCCAATTTCCCATTATTACCATCGGTGATACTGAGCAGTGGTACTAATGGGAACAAACCGTTTCCAACTAGTACCACCATTGAAATAAATTGCTTATAGGGTTACTACTGAGAAATTTGCTATTAATACATTCGGTGGTACTGAACAGTGGTACTACTGGGAACAAACCGAACCGACAGTCGTGAAATTTGGTACGTACATTGTCTGAACCCTGAGGAAATACTTATTATACTTTTTATCGCAATATGCAAAGGCAAAATGTTATAAACAGCTCTAGCGACAGTGCGGAGCCGGAGAGGAGAGTGCACGCACCATGTATGTACTCACTTGTAGAAGAGTAGCGGCAGCGGCGCAGTGGCGAGGTGCCACTGCGCGTGCGCGTCCCAGGCGTGCCTCCAAGGCGGGAACTCGAGCAGCTCTAGCGACAGTGCGGCGCCGGAGAGGAGAGTGAACGCACCATGTATGTACTCACTTGTAGAAGAGGAGCGACAGCGGCGCAGTGGCGAGGTGCCACAGCGCGTGCGCGTCCCAGGCGTGCCGCCAAGGCGGGAAGTCGAGCAGCTCTAGCGACAGTGCGGCGCCGGAGAGGAGAGTGAACGCACCATGTATGTACTCACTTGTAGAAGAGTAGCGGCAGCGGCGCAGTGGCGAGGTGCCACAGCGCGTGCGCGTCCTAGACGTGCCGCCAAGGCGGAAAGTCGAGCAGCTCTAGCAACAGTGCGGCGCCGGAGAGGAGAGTGAACGCACTATGTATGTACTCACTTGTAGAAGAGTAGCGGCAGCGGCGCAGTGGCGAGGTGCCACAGCGCGTGCGCGTCCCAGGCGTGCCGCCAAGGCGGGAAGTCGAGCAGCTCTAGCGACAGTGCGGCGCCGGAGAGGAGAGTGAACGCACCATGTATGTACTCACTTGTAGAAGAGGAGCGACAGCGGCGCAGTGGCGAGGTGCCACAGCGCGTGCGCGTCCCAGGCGTGCCGCCAAGGCGGGAAGTCGAGCAGCTCTAGCGACAGTGCGGCGCCGGAGAGGAGAGTGAACGCACCATGTATGTACTCACTTGTAGAAGAGTAGCGGCAGCGGCGCAGTGGCGAGGTGCCACAGCGCGTGCGCGTCCCAGGCGTGCCGCCAAGGCGGGAAGTCGAGCAGCTCTAGCGACAGTGCGGCGCCGGAGAGGAGAGTGAACGCACCATGTATGTACTCACTTGTAGAAGAGGAGCGGCAGCGGCGCAGTGGCGAGGTGCCACAGCGCGTGCGCATCCCAGGCGTGCCGCCAAGGCGGGAAGTCGAGCAGCTCTAGCGACAGTGCGGCGCCGGAGAGGAGAGTGAACGCACCATGTATGTACTCACTTGTAGAAGAGGAGCGGCAGCGGCGCAGTGGCGAGGTGCCACAGCGCGTGCGCATCCCAGGCGTGCCGCCAAGGCGGGAAGTCGAGCAGCTCTAGCGACAGTGCGGCGCCGGAGAGGAGAGTGAACGCACCATGTATGTACTCACTTGTAGAAGAGGAGCGACAGCGGCGCAGTGGCGAGGTGCCACAGCGCGTGCGCGTCCCAGGCGTGCCGCCAAGGCGGGAAGTCGAGCAGCTCTAGCGACAGTGCGGCGCCGGAGAGGAGAGTGAACGCACCATGTATGTACTCACTTGTAGAAGAGGAGCGGCAGCGGCGCAGTGGCGAGGTGCCACAGCGCGTGCGCGTCCCAGGCGTGCCGCCAAGGCGGGAAGTCGAGCAGCTCTAGCGACAGTGCGGCGCCGGAGAGGAGAGTGAACGCTATCATGTAGTGCGCGTGTCGCCGCCCGGCGCGGTACTGGGCGCACGACCACAGCAGCCATACCAGCGACCCACACACGCCTGTAAAAGTAGGTATTTTGGTGAATGTATTGCTATATCCACCTCTTCTCCCCGATCCCCTACACGAGCTATAGACAGAGTTGGGCTGGTCGTGAGTTTGAGTAGTATCTACAGTTTTTGATAGAATTGTTGTTTTGGGTGACTTTCCACCCCCTAAATTGTGCCGAAATCTTTTATCAATGGTTTGAATAGAGTATAATCTACGCTTATACGTTTCTTTTTAACAAAGCTTTTTGTTTTTGTTAAAGTGCATTTTTTTCAGCACAAAAAACCGCCAGTTAAGGTGCTTAGATTTTTTTCAGCACAAAAAACCGCTAGTTAAGGTGCTTAGATATTTTTTCAGCACAAAAAACCGCCAGTTAAGGTGCTTAGAAATTTGAAGTTATTGAAAAATATAGAAAAACGATGACATATATGCGTAGTTAAAAAATGAAACAAAAAAAAAT
This sequence comes from Alsophila aescularia, assembly GCA_946251855.1. Lineage (NCBI taxonomy): Eukaryota > Metazoa > Arthropoda > Insecta > Lepidoptera > Geometridae > Alsophila > Alsophila aescularia. Next base: position 67,465,742 of record OX276376.1, read on the forward strand.
GGGATAGATAAGTATCCTTTCTTTTTGTGTGGACAAGGGCGCTATAGATTTTCTTAAGGCTTAGGTCCGGGTCAAAATTTAATACCGTTGATTTTACGTGCTTAATTTTTCTAAAAAAAGTAATTGCATAATATATGCTAAAGCCGAGTATTTCTTTTTAGGTTCATTTGGATAGTTTTTGATAAGAAAATCAAACGTTAAATACACCTCTCCCGCGCCGTGCAGCTTTTAGATTTATGTTCGCGCTCAAAGTTAGAGTATATAAACAATACATTAAAAATTGTATTCAGCGCATAAGAAACACGAAATTCTGTTCTTAAATATGCGCTGAATAGTTTTTTCTAAACTTTATATTTTTCTTAATTTTAAAGCCACAATATCGTCAATTTTCACAGTTTTTAAACTGATTTTATTTTGATATTAAGTCGGCGTATTGAGGCAATCAATTGAATTTCATACAGATCAAGTATTGAATGACTGAATTACATGAATAGTATGTATATATATTAAAAATAATTATTACATTTCATAAATAATGCATTTTTATACAAAAATCACCGACAAAATTTCTCAGTGACCGCTCAGCGGTAGTATTTACATTCTCTGTCGCTCAGCGGTCGAAGCGTTCGGACATGTGATCCATGTCAATTTTTTCGCGATCCTCTCGCTCTATCATAGTACGTGCCTCTCGCTCTGACCGAATAACGAAAGTTGCTCTACTTAATTTGTTTTTGTATATTCTTATAATCTCAAATAGTTGCAGTGTAGGTGACTTGCATGTTAGTATATTTTTAATCGATAACAACGTGTTTTCTTGAAAACCATGTTAATCTCGTGTTTAGGATGTATGATTTTGAGCATAAATATTTTTCATACTAATTTTAATATATGTCTACTTTATCCAGATTTTAAAATGGCGTAGGTAATGTTTTTTTTACCCAAGTAAGGCAAAACAAGCGATGGGTAATGAGTTTAACAGTCTATGTATGTATGTATGTAAGTAAGTATGTGGGTATGTGGATGTTCCACTATAGTCTCCCCTCTTGGTCCGATTTTGACACACTAGGTTTCAATCGATTCATATTCTGGTATAGAAAGTCACAGATTTTTACCCATATACGGCGAAGCAAAAGAATGGTTATATTGTGTTCAAACTTAAAACTTTGTCCGATTTTGACCAGCAATGTATCAATCGAATCGTCTTCATTTACACAGTGTCATAGGCAATTAATTTTCAAAGCAGTCTACTCGTATGTGTTCAAACTAAAAGGTTGATAAGCGAGGTATCAACCGATTTGTCTTCATCACAAGAGTGTCTTACGCTATTTTTTACCCGACTTTATTTGGGTTTTAGTTTTTGAACTTATGTCTTGTTATCGACTTCTAAAAAGAGGAGGTTCTCAATTCATCTGCATGTGTTTTTTTTGGTATATTTGTTATCTCATATCTCTAAAACCTCTGAACCAATTTGGAAAATTCTTTTTTTGTTTGAAAGGGTATGACTCTGATTAGGTCCCATTTTTTAATCTAAATTATTTCTGTAGTTTTTAATAGGAGGATCAGGATGCAGGATAGCTGCACCGGTTTGATTTAAAAGTGAAGACTTTCTATTGTAGTTTAATTTAAGTTTTATCTAAAATGTTTTAGTTTTTTATTAGCAAATCGAATTGTTTTGGTGTTTATATTTTCAAATTTCCGGGATTTATGAACCAAATTAGGTGCTTATATTTTACAAAACTGACCAAAAAAAAAGAGTTTAATGTTTTTAGAATTCGTGTATGTATGTACATGAGTTTATTTATTCCACTATAACTTTTAAATGCCTGAACAGATTTAAACGTTTACCTGGGATAACTTTAGAATTTATACATCCCCCGATTAACACAGGCAATTTTGTATTTAAAAAAAAAACAATATTTTGGCAGTATGGCTCCATTTTCAAATGCAAAAAAATCTTTTTTCTTCGAATTTTCAATATGGGTACAAATTAAAGGCCTTGATAAGTACATTCTAACAATTGTAACTTTTAAACTTTTTAACTTTTTTTTTATTGTAACTTTTGTGAAGGACTCTCGCCATTTTGTCGAGATTATCAAGGATCTTAAACTGGAACCAGACGACATCATGGTGAGTTTCGACGTGGAATCTCTTTTCACCAACGTTCCAGTAAAAGAGTGCCTTGAAATCGTAAGGGAAAAGTTAAGGGAGAACCATCTCTCAGAAAATTTGATTGTTTTGCTGAGGAATTGCCTAGAAGGAAATTACTTTCTGTACCGTGGACAGCATTACCTCCAGATAGATGGCGTTGCTATGGGTAGTCCAGTGGCACCTGTTCTGGCCAATATTTGGATGGAGCATTTTGAGAAGACCATAGATCTACAATCGTTTGCTGTGAAGATATGGAAGCGTTATGTGGATGATGTTTTCTGTATCATGAAAGTCAATGAACAGACAGCGGAACAATTCTTGGGTCATCTAAACTCGATCCATGGCAACATCAAGTTTACCTATGAACTGGAGGTAGCTTTCCTGGATGTCAGAGTGGCGGTGAGACCTAATGGCTCGTTATCTCATTCTGTTTATAGGAAACCAACACACACTGACAGATACCTCAACGCCTTTTCACATCACCACCCGCGGCATTTACAATCAGTAGCCAGATCACTTTTAGACAGAGCTCATGCCCTCTGTGACCCTGAACATTTGGATGCCGAAGTGTCTCATGTTCAGGAGGTACTCAAGCGAAACGGATATGTGGTGACCAGACGTTGGCGTCCTAGACGCAGATATAAAAAGAGTAGGTCTGATGTCGATAGACAGCCGGCTTTCATGCCTTATGTAAATGGAGTGACGGATAAAGTCGGTGCTTTATTAAAGGACTTGTCTATCAAGACTGTTTATACTGCTTTATCCAAGTTAGCAAGGCATGTTAGAACACCGAAAGATGTCATTCCTTTTCAAACTCCTGGCGTATATAAGATAGATTGCAGCTGCGGTAGTTCCTACATTGGACAAACCAAGCGTACTATAGCGGAAAGGGTCAAAAAACACATTGCAGCTGTAAAGAACCGCCAGATAAATAAATCTGCAATCGCTGAGCATTTGCTCGAATCGGGCCCTAATCACTGGATTGAACTCCATGACCCGAAGATCCTCTCCACGGAACGTCACTACTACTCCAGGATTGTACGTGAAGCGGTTGAAATTAAAAAGTATCCCAATTTCAACCGAGAGGATGGTTTCAAGTTGGCTGCGTCCTGGAATCCCGTGATAAGCAAGTGTTCGCGTCGCGGTTTATGTCAGAAGATATCTGCAGATGTCGTTAGTGTAGTGTGTCGTGACAATTCTGAATTTTTACAAAACCAAATGCGGGTAGTTGGAGACAACGCTCGCCCTTTTCGACGCTGACACCCGCTACTTCAGTCTTCTCGTGACCACGATCAATGCAACTTGATCGAAACGTCGAGGTAAATAAATATTAAGTTTTCAGCGCGATTAAGTCCCGTTTAAAAATTTAACTATACATTCTAACAATATAGAATTTATTGGCATAAGTTCTTTTATGGCAGGGCAGGCGAGTTTTCTTTAGCCTTTAAGATAGTAAATAATAAACCTACTGTTTGGTACTTTATACATTTCATCAAAATTGGTTTATTTGTTTATTATAAGCTTTTGTTAAACTCAACATATTAGTATGTCTGGGAACAGTCTTGCAGATGAATTTTAAACTACTTTATGACGTCCAATCCAAGCTGAAATTGTGCACATGGGTGTAGTTCTGATGTTAATACAATATGATGGTATTATTAAGCTGGTCCGATGAATTCCATCATTTGATTTTCAAATGATGAAAGTGATGGAACGAACCCCTTCAAGTTTGGGCTCATTTGGTTTATCTTGATAAGTTCTCTGGTTTGATGTGGTATCCAGGGTCTGATTATGGATCAGGAAGGTAGTCAATGCAACTCAACAATCAAAATAAGATCGATCCCTTTCGAGTATGAGCCCATAGGTTCGTCTTGATGAGTCCTCTGGTCTTACGTTGTGTCCAGAGTCTGGAGCTGGAAGGTAGTCAAAGGGACTCAACCAACTCAAAGGGGGTCAAAGGGAATCAAGTGATGGAACCCCTTCGAGTTTATGCTTATTTGATTGGTCTCTTGAGTTCTCATGTCTTATTTGTAATAGCTTGCTTTAAGAAAGTATTTTTATATGAATTTATTTTTGTATTTATGTTCTCTTGTATGTAGATACAAGAGAATTAAAAAAATATTGAAAGAATTCCTGTGAAGTCACAGATAATGTTCATCATAACTTATTCAGTAGTTTTTGTATAAGTACCTAATTCATCTCTGGTTTTATTTTGACGTCGTCATTCCTTCCAGTGTCGGAGCGCGGCCCATGCGCGTGAAATTGATGCGTATGATGCATGATGCGACATTTCAGAGGTTATAATAAGCTTAAGTATTTTAGTGGGCGTATAAATTGAGATAGGTAGAAGTCGTGCTACTACCGCTAGTTTTTTCATGAAGTCGATGATTTCCAAGGAAGTTTAATGGGGATCATTGGATGGCCCTCACCACTCAGCATCTTCGCTAACCTGATTCGACCTGGTGTCATTCTTTTAAGGTCCTTTCTATCTTAGACGATAAAAACGCTGTTTTTCCACTCCTGAAAGTGGTTTTGATCGATCGCAAACGGGATTAAAACTTTTAATTTTTACTATCACATTTTTATTTTCTATCTCGGCATTTTGGCGTGATAATTATGTTATAACTCTATCAATCGTCTTTTTTCGCCATAAAATATAGAGTACACTTTAGTCTGTTAAATATGATACTATTGCGAGTCATACTGAGCGTCACCCGGGCGACACCACATTTTTAGCTAGAGGGTTAGAGGGCAAAGGGAGACTTAACATTTATTATTGTGTTGCCGTCAGAAGGATCTTCAGAACAATATAACTATCACTTTTGTAACTTTTAAACTTTAGAAGATCAAAGCTCTCAAAAGTGCACATTTTTAATAAAGCAATTTTTCTAGCCCGCTGTGATGACGACGTTCATTGAATTCACGTGAAAATAAATACTACTTCATATTAAATGTTATTTTGTAAACAAACACTAACAATAGTAAAATATTACTATTGAATCAGAACAATATTACTTTTACAAAATTAAAAATGTAATACCTATTCAAAAATACAGCATCAGATAAGAAAGAGTTGTTTAATGTCGGTACCAAAGCAAGCCATCATTTTATTCTAACATATTTACAACACATAATACCTTAAAAACATCTACCTATCTACACCCTCATACAAAACATGAAATGCAGAAGAGACAAAACAAGAGACTGCAGTCAAACGAACGGATTTTGACTTTCACACTAAAACAAGCCAATTGACATAAATACAGCAAACTAGCAAATGATATTTTATTACTGACAAAGCAATCGTGTGAGGTAATCTGGAGGCACTGAAAAATGTAATCGGCTGAAAATCTAGACATATGGATTCTAAACGGAATAAATAGTATTATGCAAGTACGAGAAAAACTTAAAATCAAACTAAGAAATTTGAATAGTTACGGAGTTGTATAATGCGTGTTTCCCGTATGAACTGGCAAAAAACATTCGTTGAAAGTACAGTATAATAAGGAGAGATCACGAAATCAATAATAAATAAGTTTATTTATCGTCATACGATCATGCTACGAGTAACTAACACGATCAAGTAATGGTAGTCTTTATTCGCGATTCTAAGAAAAATAAAACGTATGTTTATCAAAACTCGGGCTGGCATTAAAATATTTGATGTTGATTAGTTTTAAGGAATTGGTGAGTTGATTGTAGTTTTATGGAGCTCAATCATTAATTCGTGAAGTTTGTACAATGAAGATTATTTAAAAAAATGGTGTAGGACTTAAAATGAGCTAAATTATCCTGGAATAACAGATACTTTAACCCACGTGATCACGTGGGCAAAGCCGCGGGCAGCTAGTCTTAAATTAAACCTACATGTTAGATAGTTAGTCACAGAATAGTTTAAAAATGTTCCTTCTAAGTATAAATAAATAATAAAAGTTGAACTAGCTGCACTTTCCGAACTGTACGAATAACAGTTGAACTAGCTGTACTTTCCGAACTGTACGAGTAACAGTTGAACTAGCTGTACTTTCCGAACTGAGACTTTGCATTGTTTCGTTTTTACTTTCAATTTGTAGCTTATGAGTAACTCAACACATCAACTGAAAAACTTTAATTAATTATTAGAAAGTGTACCAGATAAGATACCATTATTTTCTACCTTCCCTCAAGCCCAGCACTTACGCGATATGAATTGTCCTAAATCAAATTGTTCTAAACATTGAAACACGTAAACACCGGTCCGGAAGGATTAAGTCTGTATGCATATTGTTATATAAATGAATTAACAAAAAAATGTTATGCATATATATAAAAAAATTATACATAGGAACATAAAAATGAGGTGTCCCTAGCAAAATTTCAATAAAGTAGAGTAACTTTCATTGCTTTAGGGTACAGCTTATTGAAACTATTAGTTATTCTGTGGTAGGGAGCACAAAAAGACAAATTTCAAATTTTGCACAGCCGCTCTTGTCCCTTAAAGTCAATATCCGCGACAAGACCGGCCGGTCCGCGGCCACTCCACCTCGTGCGGTGTCGCGATCCAAGCGCACGATCGATCAGTGTGTACGCACCTTCCCCATCCAAGTGCACGATTGATCGGTGTTTACGCACCTTCCCGATCCAAGTGCACGATCGATCGGTGTGTACGCGCCTTCCCGATTCATGCGGAGTGAGAATTTGCTTAAAAGAAGTAAATTCTCAGGAATTCAAAGAACGTGTTCAGTTCAATCAGTTCGGCGGGCATTCCAGTAAAATTTGAGTAAAAAAACCATGTACTTTAACAAGCCAACGGTTACCTGGAAGAGATCGCTGCTTAGCAATAAGGCCAACGATTGAACTACTTTTTTTTATTGGAGTTTATTTTGGTGCATTAAAGTGTTATCTTTCTATCTATCCACTTTTGAAAGCTTCGTTCTACTAAAGCTACAAAAATGAACGTTATATCGTTGTGAAGATCGATATTAAGGATTCATAAAAAAAACCCGCGATGTCGTCATAGACCGCGAGAGTTAGCGCTAAATAATAATTCTTTAATTCATCGAATTTAAGAAAAAAACTAGCGGTAGACTTCTACCCATTTGTTTTTTTTTAAAGATTTAATTCGCACAAAATGAATATTTTTTCAAAATTCGATTTCTAGTAGGAGACAAAATAGTAACAAGTACATAATCAAAGTAAGAGAAAAAACAAGACGGCCCTTCCAAAACAAGAACTTTAAAAATAATGCCTGTATATGTTACTCGGGATGATGTAAGAATTATCCAAATGTGTTAAGGCATTTAAAAGTTACGGTGGAATTAAGAAACTCACATACATACATGAACCCTCAAAAAAATTACACTCCTTTTTTGGGCAGTTGTGTAAAAATAAAAGATGGACTGGGTGAAAGAGCAAGGGGATGTCGGGTATACCTACCCGCATCTGTTCGCACGATCCGCGATGATGGGTCTCTCCACAATGTGGTCAATTTCTGAACAGATTCAGATTTTATATAAAAAACCTAGACTTACAAGTCCATTAAAAATATGTATTTTCCACATAGAAACTCATTAAATGTGGGAAGATTAGGTAGGTACTATACCGTCGGGCATGGGACTGTATAAATTAGGTACAATGCACATAATTGGCCTAAGTCACAAACGGAGTGGCGTTTGTACAGCACGTAAGTATTAACATTGTAAAATTTTGCTATCTCATTCGCGTTACAGTCTGCGTAGGATGTCTCTCCATCTTTTTTGTTGATACACATGAAGCACGACGGTGAAAATGTAGCTGTGTGAGTGTGTTTTTCTTAGTTGTATCTAATCCAGTTTTTGTTTACGTAATATTACATAATGTCGTATCCAACCCTCTTTAAAAGATCTATGCTTTTCCATCAAAAATAGATAGTAAAATAGTTATTTACCGAAAAATACGTTGACCTGCATATTATAGTCGTAGTCGACGCGTCCGTCGTAGAGATACTGCACGTGCGCCGCGAAGTAGAACAACGTCGCGCAGAGGATCGAGCCCGTCAGCTTCCGGCGCCGGTGGAACACTCTGAAACAACATGACAATGTACGACATGCACTGATAATTATTGGGCATATACATTAAGTAAAGTCAATGTAGTGTTTTTTATTTTTTTCAAGTCAAAACTAACATACAAGGACAGAACATGAAATACACTCGAGAGCATAGAAATCGCACACTACCTACATTTTCACTTTAACCCTAAATATTTTTTTAATTAAATGTTGGTTGTAAATATAACTTAAATTTAATTAAAGTACACACTGTTAGCTTTCTAAAAACACATAACTCCTAGTCATGACCTTCAAAATCATTACAGTAGCAACAAAACAATAGAATGACCCAAAATCGCTCGTTTCAGGTAGCGCTGTTTCTGGGATTTTGAGCAGGTATAAAAGTGTAATAAAACAATAAAATTGATAAAATAAACATTTATTAATACGAGGTATTGCTCTCCTCTAGCTTCCATTCGATGTTTCATCGAAGAAATCAATTTTTTTACATAATCCTGCGGTATGCTATCCCATTCTTCCTTAATTGCGGTTTGAAGCTCTCCGAGAATCGTGGGCGCCGTGTTTCTGGCTCGTACTTGTCTTTTCAGCTTGTCCCATAAGTGCTCAATGGGATTGAGATCTGGGCTTCGAGCAGGCCACTACAGCAGCGGTGTGTGGTCTTGCATTGTCTTGCATGAAAATTAATTTTTCGCCGACAAATTCTGAAAAAGGCACTACGTGTTCTTCCAGAATCTCTTCGATCTAACGTCGGGAAGTCAGTCCTCTGGATCGACGTTCGGTATTGGGCCCTGTGATGAATACAAGTTCGGTTTTCGCCTCTAGTGACATGCCTCCCCAGAACATGCACGAACCGCCGCCGTATGAGACACGTTCAGAGATGCAGCATTGAGCGAAACGCTCACCGGGTCTTCGGTACACTCTACCCCGTCCGTCGTTACCATGAAGACACATCCTGCACTCGTCAGAGAACAGTACTGCCTTCCATTGATCCATAGTCCAATTCACGTGATCTCGAGCAAACTGAAGTCGTGCTTGTCGGTGGGCTGGGGTCAATTTCGGACCAGTTGCTGGTCTGTGCGCTGCAACCACTTCCGGTGTGGTATCCTTTTTCTTGTTCTGAATTAATCGATAACCTTTCTGACTAAAAGTTGGTATGTTGGTATGCAAATGATGTCATTTCAACCATCCCCTAACCTTTTATACCTGTTAATAGTCATGGATACCGCGCTGCCTGAAACGAGCGATTTTGGGTCATTCTATTGTTTTGGTGCTACTGTAATGATTTTGAAGGTCATGACTAGGAGTTATGTGTTTTTAGAAAGCTAACAGTGTGTACTTTAATTAAATTTAAGTTATATTTGCAACCAACATTTAATTTTAAAAATATTTAGGGTCAAAGTGAAAATGTAGGTAGTGTGCGATTTCTATGCTCTCGAGTGTATTATAAATATATATATACAATGTATATTTTATATATAGATTGTATATATGATTTTAGATTTGTGATCAACTTCTAGTGTTACATAAAATTGGCGTTTCTTTTAAGCCTTCGGTGTTTTCTTCAGCTATAATGTAAGAGCGTGCTAAAGATAATAGGCTGGCTCTACCCACGTCTGCTCGTACTGGTGAACAATCTCCACTCAACGGGGTATTTCTACCAGCGCGCAAGAGTGGAGAGGCCCAGCAACCTGAACCCGCAGGTTTGCCCGCAGGTGGAGCAGTTTGCTGTAAATACCTACTTTTTTGTGCTAAGTGATAATTAACATTTAGGGTTGTCCAAATTTTTCATTTATACTTTTATATGGGAATTTTAAATACTATGCATTCAACTATTGCACACGTGAACATGCTTGATCGGATCAAACCTACTACGTACTTTAAGGCCATTCAGTGACACGTTGTATAATTTATTGGCAAAAGCTATTTTTTGGCAGAGCAGGCGTGTTTTTTTAGCTTTTAAGCTAGTTTTTTGAGACATATAAACAATCAATCTTTCTTTTTTATAATATCAGTGTAGACTAGTCAGTGAAGGTGACCAAGTTTAGGTTAGTAGTGCTTGAAACGTACCTCACAACAGCGGCCACGAACAGGCCCATGACCATGGACAGTGCGCACGCGTAGTCCATGAACTCTGTGAAGGGTTTGTCTCTGGTGTGGAATATAGTGGACCACGCCCATGCGTTCATGCACACCTGTACAATATAGGTGTAAAGGGCGTCACAAACGATTAAGATACTATAATATTTCATGTTAAGATATCTGCATATAAAATATTATAGCATCTTAGGGTATCACACACGGTTAAGATACGATAATATATTGAAATTATTCATTCGCTCGCAGGACGTCCTCACGTATTTCTTCACAGCTTTCTATATACAGGGGGATAAAATAAGAGTAATACGGTTTCACTATTAGATTTATTAGATAGCTCATCAGACGATGATTCTGATTTCGAATTTGATATGCACACCCTTTGATAAATTATATGTCAACTCCTCAAGGTACACACTACACGTTTGTTATGTTATCTATATATATACTTCTAATAAGCAGTAAGTACCAAAAAGTCTGTACAATGAAGATAATTAAAAAAACAGTCTAGAAGTACAATAAAATAGTTTTTTTTATCGTGTCTTTCTTTCTGTTAATCTGTCTGTACTTATGTTCCTGGAATAACACATAGGTAACTTTTAACCTAGAGAAAAGCCATGGGCCAGCCAATGAAACCAATAAAAAAACCGTCACGAATACAAAACAGAGCAACCTGTAGCGCATATTACGATATATTTTGTATCTTAAGTTAGTATATTAATATATATTTTGTATCTTAATATAGTATGTTACGATATATTTCGTATCTTAAGATGGCATTTAAAAAAAAAACATATCGCTCGATATCATAAGGATACTGTAAGATGCAAATATATATTATCTTCGTCGTTTGTGATGGTTCATATAAATTGTATGGCAAGCGATATTTTATCTTAAGATAAAATATTATAGTATCTTAGTCGTCTGTGACGCGCTAACTTATGTTAAGTGATAGATCAAAAATTAACTAGCTATTATGGCTCCAACATTGGGGGCGCGGGGCGGGCATCGTGGGCGGACGGCCTCCTCGTCACACCGCGGTTTCCTATTATATTTTTACCCGACTGTGCCGAGGGTATTGTTTATCAGCCTATGTATATTCCTTTGTGGAACTATACGTATAGACCAACCGTATGGTTCTATTTTGATGATTCTTACGTCAATCCATTTGTCTTAATCTTGCAAGTACTACTAAAGACACGACAGTAATCAAAATTCAATATGGCGACAATCAGACGCCATATTGTGAGAAAGAAAACAATTAAAGTCGACGAACATGTTATGTGGGGTATCATTGAATAGGTATTTGAAAATCATCTTTAGGTTTCTCTTTCCATTTTGCATTACGAATGACCTTTCCTAAAATCGTTAATCGTTCTAGACCCTAGTCTAGAACGATTTTTAGTACGAAGTCGTACTTTTTTATTGTGCGTATTTTTTATTGTTACTGTCTGTATAATAAAACAAAAACAAAAGAAACAACGATAGAGCTTATCAAATTTTGATTGAAGGTGTTACTGCCGGTTTCTGAAAGGCTTGCCACATGAAGTGATTAAAGTGATAAATATTGATGAAGGGTTGAAATATGATGTTTCATTAATCCTGGGTATATTTTATAGCTCAGTAGACATTCAATACCCTTCAGTAACGTATTCCATCATTTAACACTAGGTTAGTTGGACAAAAATGTGCTATTAACTAATTGCAAGTTACAAATCCTTTAACATGCGAAAAATCTTTCCGGAAACCCAAAGTTGCTTCAATTGACGTTTAACTGGAGATTTGACATTTGCGTTAAAAGACGGTCACAGCAACCCAAAATGCTTTTAACTAGAGATAAACAGGCTACTTTATTCGTTAATTTGCGTTCCAGAAACCGGGTGTAAGTATATGATTACGATAACCGCGGGCGGATTCCGCTCTCCGCCCAGCTCCCACGGTGATTGAATTCTGGCCGGTTCCTATTATCTTAAAACGAACCGTTTTCGCTTACTGTCCGTTAGCTTTTGACATAAACGCCATACAAAAAAAACAAAAAGACAAACAGAAACCGCACATTCATGCCATTAATTTTTATTAGTAATTAATAATAATAGGTTTTTGTACATTATTAGGAGTTTCTTTGTGTTCAGTTAACATCATAACAGAGCTGAATGAAGTGCGTAGAGTAAACGTGAGTGTACGAAACCAGCAAATGGTCCAAAGTTGTCTGCAGCTCACAGACAAACTCGCTTAAGATTTACGCGTGGACACCTAAACTGGTCTGAAGAGCAATGGGCCTCCGTATTATTCACCGATGGGTGTAGGACATGTTTATATGGTGCAGATGGATACAGAAGAATCATTCGTCGACGTGGGGAGAGTACTGCTCAAGGTTGCATTGAAGAGCGTGTTCCGTCTGGAGGTGGCTCGTGTATGGTCTGGGTCGGCATATCGATGAACGGGCAAACGGAACTTGTCTTCATTGACATGGTTCATCAAAACGGTAACAGAGGAAGTTTGACGGCACATCGCTATATAACAGAGATTTTAGAAGATCATGTGCCCTTACATGGGATTCATAAGCGAAATTTTTACTCTAATACAAGATAATGCCCGACCGCACGCTGCTGCACAAGTTCAACAATATTGCGAAGAGGTTGGGATACGTACCATGAATTGGCCAGCACGCAGCCTCGACCTTAATCCGATTGAGCACGTTTGGGACAATTTAAAAAGAGAATGGGACAATATTCCGCAAGACCATTTAATAACTCTAATCAGGTCTATGCAGAACCGATAAGAATCAGTGATAAGGGCACGTGGAGGTAACACACCCTATTAAAAGAAAAAAAAGTGCTTATACTTTTTTTTCCAATAAAATTATCATAACCAACTTTTCAATTAAACCAATGTTTGTTCCAAGGTGTTTCAAACAAAAAAAGAATGTTCGTTTCCAGTAAACAAATTTAAACTTAAGGCAGGCACCCGTCACTCTACCTACTTACGCGAGCTAATAACCTACAGATTGCTGAGCCCCGGCGCTACAAACCAGGCGAGGCCGGCCGCCGCGCGCTTGCATTCAGACGCTTACATTTTTCATAGTCACACACATTTTTGCGTTGTATTTTAGAACTACCTACCTACCTACTTAAGTATGTTAGATTATGGTGCTGTTCAAAAATAAAATGTATTCTATGCTTAAGGATATGAACTACGCTGTTTCAAAGTTAACCAACCAATCTATAGTTTTCAATTTAAATTTGTATGAAAAGTTTGCATATATACTTGGTTAAAATATTTATTTCAAAGTCGTCTTGTACTTGATGCAGTTTAAGTGTCCGTCAGTGTATATTTTTACTACCAATTATTTTTGTTGCCATTCTAGCTAGAAACAGTGCCGTAACTGGGGCGGTGCCAGCGGTGCCAGCGGTGCCAGCGGTGCCCAGGCACACGGCGCAGAATCCATTTTATTGTCAGAACCGGTAATGATTAGAAAATATTTATAGCAGCTCGCACCGGGCGCATACAAGGCTAATTACGTCTGCGGCTGGAAATAGCAAGTTATGTTATTATGAGTTCGATCGACTACAGCCTCGAACTTCGTCACAGGGTTGCCTAACCAGACTTTCGTGTTCTACAAGAAACATTTAGGAGAGCGGCAAGTGCGGCAACTATATTCCGCCATGCGACATCACTTCCCGTCAGGTAACGCTGGGGTCAAAAGCATAGCATATTGGCATATAACTTACTTTCTTTTTCTATCAGCTTAACTTTATTTCTAACTAGCTGCGCCCGCGGCTTTGCACGCGTACTAATCCCCCCCCCTTCCCCCTCCCCACGCTCATCCCCTCTCTAACCGCTACTAACAACAACAACTACAATCTTTGTTTTTGTATGGATTTTGAAAGATGTTAATGCTTATTAGAGCTAAGAGATATCTCCAGATACGGCAATCAGCTGTAGTTTAGTAGTTTTCTGATAAGACTCACAAAGAAAAACCCATGCCAGAACAGCGCCAACGCCGAGCTCTTCAGCGGGAACTCCCCATGTACCTTCACGTACATGTGTGCGTGCGCTGCTAGGTTTAGCAGAGAGGAGAGTGCTGCAGCAGGCTCCTGCACGCCCAGTACTCTTGTAAATGGCCACTGATAAAATTAAAACTGAACAATTACCGAACATCATAGATATTTTTTATCACAATAAAAAAAGCATTTTTTTATTACATTTATTATTTAAAAAAATATAGAAAAATACATATTATTGACAATAAACTCGGCGAGGATGTGGTACATAGCACATAATTCGAGTATGAGGAGGGTAAGAGTATGATGAATTAAACGGCGCATTTCAACTAATGACCTGAATGATATTCAGCCGTACAACATTTAATTTCCTGGCTGACTAATTGCTGAGGCAATTCTAAAATAAGGTGACCAACCATGTTACAAAAATAGTCGCAATTATATCAAACATTGAAGTTTGCAAACAGACGAATATTAATAAATATGATTTAAGAGCGGCCAACCCGTGATACTTTTCATACAAATACTCCTAAGGGATTATGGAGTTGTAACACATTTGCCTTTGAAATTTTTTGAATGGGTTTCTTATGCACTGTCTAGGTTTCTACGAAAGCAAAAAAATATTGGTGAAACAGATTCAGTATAAGTTTACAAAAATCTGCTTTATAGCACGAATTTTACCTGAACTTTGGCCGTTAATAATATACTTACTCATAAATTGTAAAATTAAACATTTACGCAGAGACCTCGCTCATATAATGGAGATTCTAAATTGAAAACATTTATTTCACAAACATATACGGATTATTCTCATGTATTTCACAAACATATAAGGATTACTCACATGTATTTCACAAACATATAAGGATTACTCACACGTATTTCACAAACATATAAGGATTACTCACACGTATTTCACAAACATATAAGGATTACTCACACGTATTTCACAAACATATAAGGATTACTCACACGTATTTCCTGGAACAAGTTATATGAAATCTCTGCACACTATTTTTCGTTCAATGTTGTTATTATTGTTATAATGCAGAAAATACCGAATGCCAACTGAGCGTTCAGACACTATCTCTCTCTTTTTGCTTTGCCTCTTTTTCAAACATTGAGCTGGATGAATTATCAAGCTTTTCTACCATGCTCTCGATGACGATAGATGGTCCGGGAAGGACCCCCTCAATGGCTGAATATCATTAAGGCTGCTAGTTGAATGGCGCCTAAGGCTAGGCAAATAGTTACAAAGTTATCGATCCAAATCATTTGCCTAGCTGTTTGATTGAATGGCTGGATATCATTCAGGCAGCTAATTGATTGGTGCCGTTTTGTAAACAGGCTAGGTAGTTAATTGAACGGCGGGTGAAGCTATCTGCCTGCAACATATGTATTACCTTGCCATGGAACTTAGGTGTGTCCCATCCCCGTTCCTTGAACTTGGCAACACTGTGCCACATGCAGTGGTAGCAGCACTCGTCCCTGCAGCTCCACTGAAGCGCAGAGCTCCACATGTCTTGCTGCAGCTGTGTCCTGCTTGCGAATGATGATCCATCTGAAATTTTAATATTGTTGTCAACCTTTTGACTGCATAGATTTTTGTTAGTTGAAGCGCCCCTACATTTTGTTCCATTCCAAACAATGCACTTTGGACCGGAGCATTTTAAGCATTTGAATAAGTTGCAGACAATCAATTTTGAAGTAGGTACATTATAAACCTGTTTTAATCTGGAAATGCCTTACATTATAGTGATATTGTACTATCCCCGTGGTACTATTATTGCACTACTGCCCAAAAAAGGACTGTAATGTTTTCAGGGTTATTAAGTCCGTGAGTTAGTTAAACATTGTATAACTGTGAAGCGTGTATTGAGCATGGTAGCTATTATAGAAAGTGAGAATGTCATGATGTAATCTTACTACTGACATTTATCTACATTATTAATCAATAATGTAGTAAAGTACTCAATCAATCCTGAGAAGCAAACTACCTACACTAACATATGATAAGGGTTCATGTATGTATGTATGTATGTGAGTTTCATTGTTCCACCATAACTTTTAAATGCCTGAACAGATTTGGATGTTTGTGTTATTGTTAAAATTCTTACATCATCCCAAGTAATAGGCAATATTTTTTTAAACATTCCTTTTATGTTGTTTAACCTGTGCTGTCGCACACAACTTTGTCATGTTAGTGACTTTGTCATGACTTCTGACAAAAGTTTTGGGAATCAAACTCAGTTATTTTGAAAATAAAACATTGTTACTTAATATTGATATTTGATTGTGAAAGTTGGAAGGAGTAAATGTTGCTATTGTAGGAGCACTCACAGTTGCATTGTACTGTACAGCATTGGACACTTTTGTCACAGAATAAAATAATAGTACTTAGTTATAAATAGTAACCAGGTACCTAATGGTTAGGATCTTGAAGTAGCTTGTTTACTACAAAAATCGAGTACGTTAAAAGTAAGATCTTACCACTAGAGAGCACAAACTTAAAAATCACCTAAATCATTTCAACAGTATTACACCCCTTGCAATCTAGTGTTAAATTAATTTGTTTACTTTTAAATATCTCATAACTTTTTTTCGTTTTATGTTACTTCTTACTGGCGATGAAGTAAAAATAATTAGGTAAGGGAGACTACTTCTAATGCTGTTAGTATTAAGGTAAAATAATTATTAAGAGAAAGTAAGTACATACATTAGACAAAATAATTAAAAGGAACGGATCTAGAGGACTTAAAATGAGTTACATACTGAATATAATTACATACATACGTAATATATTACATAAAAAATATATTTGTCTGTTTTTTTGCAAGTTTATTTGTTACCTCGTTAAGTAAAAAGCACGGTACCTATTGCATACATTTTTTCAGCTGCTATATTAATGTGAGTTGGTGAAAGGAGTCGCCGGCAACAGGTAGATATGAACAAAACTGCATTTTTCTTATTTATTCAGAATTTAATGAAAAAACTTTAAAACTGAAACCATTTTATAAATAACCCTATTCTGTGATAGATAGTACCTATTATGTTGAAGCACACAGAGCACACGCTATTACGGAAGTGGTGGCCTAATGAAGTGTGGCCCATATATTCAAAGTACTCTGTGGTGTGGCCTAATGTTCTCAGGAAAAGTGGAGAATGTATTTGAATGTTTACCTTCGGAACAATTTTCTCGTACGCAAGTATTCAAACATTTTTGGTAGACTGGAGACCGGTCGCCTGGACTGCATGTTATTGCAAAAAATCTCGCACATAACAGCAATGTAAGTAGGATTAAACTCATTGTAAATGGGTAATTAACTTGATTACGATTTCTCAGCTGTAATAAATTCATAAAAATGTAAACAAGGAAATGTCAACAAATTTCATTGTCAAAGTGAAAGGCCAGCCCCCTGATTATCCCTGCGTTCGTGATGATGAGATGGCGTTGTAGGCAGTTTCGAAATGTACATTTTTAACAAGCCGTTTTCTTTGAACATTTTCAACACTGTTGACATTTTTGCATTTTTGACATGAATGATCCTTTCCAAACTTAATGTAAAACGACTCTATCCTTTACGAAATAAAGACGATTTTCCTATGTCAACATGTCATCGAAATACTAATGCCTTGCAATAGAGTCGAAATTGCTATGAAATAAGTGATAATCCGATTGTAACCAAGTTCTGTAATCGGGCTGCAGGGGCCCGACCACATAACTTAGCTTTAATCGGATTGTCAGTATTGATATCACTAATGCCTTGCGATAGAGTCGAAATTGCTATGAAAAAAGTGATAATCCTATTGTAACCAAGTTCTGTAATCGGGCCGCAGGGCCCCTACCACAGAACTTGCCTTCAATCGGATTGTCAATATCGCTATCACTATGTAATGCCTTGCAATAGAGTCGAAATTGCTATGAAAATAGTGATAATCCGATTTTAACCAAGTTCTGTAATAGGGCTACAGTCGTAACATACATTTATGAATGTGAGTGCGTGAGATAAAGGTAGAGTAGGTTCATCGCATTGTCTCAACTCAGAGTGAAGCATTAGTAGATAAGATTACCTATGTTTGCAAATCCATTTATGTATTTACATTGTAAAAAATATTATAAATAAATTGTTCCGTTGTTCAAAAGTGTTTTATTTCAAAGTTTTTTATTACATGGCTCCACAGTTACCTATTGGAGCTGGTATCCAATAAGCCCAACGCTGTTGCATTGTGAGAAAACAACATTTGGCTTATTGGAACCGTCTTTCATTAATATGAAACCTCGACGAGGGCATGCATATTTTATCGATATCGATAAAACCAAGAATAAGTGTAAGCAAGCACTACTTTATCTGGTAGTTTGGTTGGTAGCATTGTCAAGATAGGCTACGTCAGGCAGGGGCCTAATTCTCTAATTTTAAGACGCCAATTCCACGCCTCCTGCGTCGAATTTGTTCATGATTCCACGCAGGAGGCGTGGAATTGGCGTGAGTGATCATACAGAAACAGGTCCTGTTCTAATGTTAGTAATGTTGGATGCATTGATGCCAATAAATTTCTGCCAAAGTGCTTTCATTGGCTAGTACTGCTAGTAGGGACGTCCCGCTTCTTAAAACGTAGGGTGCATTCCGAGACGCACAAAAATTGATAAAATCGATATTATCGCGCTAAAACGCGTACCGAGTCATCGTGAGCGCAACAACGATATAACTTGTGACGTCACGGATTACGTCATTACATCCACCATTTTGCGATTACACCGACCATGCCCCAAACCGATATCACCGTGAGCGCTACTGTCAAAATGACAGACTAACGGTTGTTTACAAAGAAAACTGTTGTTTGAATTCAGTTGTGTGTGATTTTCGTGCAGTTTTCCAAATATTACTACAGACAATTGACCAATTTTTAGACAGACTACTTTGCACACGAATAATACTTTGTATTTTGAGCAAATTTTTAGGTTATGTTGTTGTGATCTTGTAATCACGCTCACGAGCGTTCCGAATCAACTGCAGCACTAAACTGCCGTGAGCGCGATATCTGAATCGGAACGCAAATTAGCACTGTGATCGTTCACAGCGATATTATCGTGAATCGGAATGCACCCCAAATATTACTACAGATAATTGACCAATTTTTAGACAGACTACTTTCCCCACGAGTAATACTTTGTATTTTGAGAAAATTTTGAGGTTATGTTGTTGTGATCTTGTAATCACGCTCACGAGCGTTCCGAATCAACTGCAGCACTCAACTGCCGTGAGCGTGATATCTGAATCGGAACGCAAATTAGCACTGTGATCGCTCACAGCGATATTATCGTGAATCGGAATGCACCCGTAGTATACGTACGTAGTACTACGTACGTAGTGATTATATTCTCTTTGGGTGTATGGGCCCGTTCACATAAACGTTCGAGGACGCACGGATCACCCGCGCGTACACTCGAAATCGTTGACGGCGTCGTTCGGGCGTTCGCCTGGGTCATCCGAAAAATAGTAGTGGAGGGGAGGAATAGTATGAAACTGACACTTGACAGTTGTCAGTTGTATGTGGACGTCCAAAGTCGTTCACTAACTCCGGATGATCGAGCGATAATCGCACAGCAGCCCGATTCCATAACTTGGCTTCAATCGAATTCTCAGTATCGCAGCCACTAATGCCTTGCGACAAAGTCGAATTTGCTATGAAAAAAGTGATAATCCGATTGTAGCCAAGTTATGGAATCGGGCTGCGGATGATTCGAGCGTGTAAGTGAACACAGCCTATGTATAGAGAGAGGTAACATTTTATCTGTGCTTTTTATTTACGAAAACAAACTCACGTGTAATGATTTTCTTATTTCCAATATTATAATGGTTTTACTTCTTAGAACGCTGTTTGCGGCTAAAGAATTTAAAAAACCCCGTAGTTATCTTCAATCAAAGTTCATTGATTCAGTGAGACTCCATGTCAAAGGCGGTAATGGAGGGACGGGCCTCCCAAAGTTTGGAGGGATGGGAGGACAAGGAGGATGCGTGTACTGTGTTGGCAAAGAAAATACAAACCTAAAAAATATCATGACAAAGTTTCGTGGTAAAACTATCAGTGCGGGACATGGTGAAGACAGCCGAAAAGCTAAAATAGTTGGTAACCCAGGTAGTGACATCAAATTAGAGGTCCCACTTGGCGTCACAGTCCACACAGAAGAAGGTCACGTCTTGGGCGCAATAGATCAAGAAGACCAAACTTTTATAATTGCCAGAGGAGGTCCAGGAGGAAATCCTAAGAACCAATTCCTTGGACATTATGGGCAAGTTCATCACATCAGATTGGACTTAAAATTAATTGCAGATATTGGACTTGTGGGATTCCCAAATGCAGGCAAGAGCTCTTTATTAAAATCTATATCGAGAGCAAAGCCTAAAATAGCCAACTATCCATTTACAACTATCAAACCTAATAAAGGAATCATGATTTACCCGGACATGAGACAGATCTCAATGGCAGACCTTCCAGGACTTATTGAAGGAGCTCATGTAAATGTGGGACTTGGACACAAGTTTCTAAGACATGTTGAAAGAACCAAATTACTCTTATTCATTGCTGATGTTCAAGGTTTCCAACTGAGTCCAAAACACCCAACTAGATCTTGCTTAGAAACAGTTTTACTTCTCAATAAGGAGTTAGAACTCTATGATCCTGAGTTACTTCAGAAGCCTGCTATTCTGGCCATCAATAAAATGGATTTACAAGGGTCAGAAGATACATTCAAAATAATACAACAGGCCTATCAAAATATAGATAAAGTACTAGAGTCAATACCAGAAGAAATAAGACCAAAGAAAGTTATATCATTTCAAGATATTATTGGAATTTCAGCTCTAAAAGATAAAGAGAGTATAGAAAACTTAAAACAGTTACTTAGGAAAAGATTAGATGATTATGCAGATGATAATAATCCAGATATTGTGAAACCAGAACAGTTGTTGAGGAGGACGAGAGCTGCCATCACTGAAAGGGGATCTCGAGTCACTTAATTAATATAAATCCTATTTTAAGTAAATGTGATACTAAATAGGTAGCTTAGATCTTGTTTATTTTAACCAAGTACTTGACACTAGTGCTCAGCTTCCATGAAAACTGATTTGTGTCCCTAAGTGCATTCACTGAGTAATATTTTGACCTATGATTTTAGAGCTTAGTACTTTCCTGATGTAATAAAGCTTTTGAGTGGATAAGTGACAAATAAAATACCATTTAATGACATAATTAACTTTTATTTAACTTTATTAAAAGCTCAATAATGCTCTCTGTCTTACATTGTAATCTAACCTAACAACATAACACTACTATTCTTAAATGTATAACAGCAAACCAATTCATTAACCTTTTATCACAGTAGCTAAGGGTCTATGCTAGCTGAAGTTGAGAGGAGTATTCAAATACATATTTTCTGACTTTGAAAAGGATGAGTGGTTCTCAATTTAACTTATTTTTGGAGGTTTCTGTAGCAATTTGGAGGATTCTTTCACTTGAGAAGACCTAGTTTTCAAATAAATGACAGTTGTTTAATCCATTTAAAGTCACTTCTATTATAGAAAAGTGATAGTATCAAAAGGTGCAATCATGACGAAAAAGATTATGCACTCTCATCACATAATATTAGGTACGTATATTGCAAAGCTGCCAAAATAGTCCCATGGAGGATAAAAGACAATAAAGTTTTGCCTTTTCATACCAACATAGACCCATGTTTCAGACAATATTGCAAAAAGTTGATATGCAATACATACTTTCTACTCTAACATGAAATTACTTATACATATTTTGAAGTAATCATCTTATTTGTTAAAACAGAGAAAAAGGAAAGAAATGTCTCAACC